>JASPKZ010007232.1:0-632275 GCA_030220185.1 Diploptera punctata
CGTTGTCAGGACGAGTATAATGCAAAAATCCGGTCTAAATACAAATTTTAGAAATGGGGTTCACGGCTATAGTCTTTGTGTTTTTCCACCAAACCATTATCAATTCTCCAATATGGCATACTGCAAAAAACTATGAAGAGGCTCTGTCCGGTATTTATAATGCAAAAAATCCCGTCTAAATAAAAAATTTAAAAATTGAGTTTTGCAATTCTACAGTCTTGGTGTTTTTCCAAAAAATTTTAAAATTTTCGAAATTCAAAAACTGCAAAAATACCATCTAGAAACCCTGTTTGGGATTTAAAATGCAAAAAATCCGGTCTAAATCCAATATTTCAAAATTGAGTTTTCGAAGGCTACAGTCTTCGTGTTTTCCCAATAAATGTCAAATTTTCGAAATTTCAATACCTGCAAAAATACTAACTAGAAGCTCTGTTCAGAATTTATAATGAAAAAATCCGGTCTCAATGCAAAATTTCAATGTTGATTTTTCCAAGGCTATTGTATTGGTGTTTTTCAAAAAAATGTCAAAATTTCCGAAATATGAGAAACTACAAAAATGCTATCTAGAAGCCCTGTCCGGGATTTATAATGCAAGTAATCCGGTCTAAATCCAAAATTTCAAAATTGAGTTTTCCAAGGCTATAGTCTTGGTGTTTTTTAAAAAAATGTTAAAATTATCGAAATTTTAAAAACTGGAAAAATACTATCTCGAAGCTCTGTCCGGGATTTATAATGCCAAAAATCCGGACTAAATCCAAAATCTCAAAATTGACTTTTCCATTGCTATAATCATGGTGTTTTTCCAAAAAATGTCAAATTATTCGAAATTTCAAAAACTGTATAACACTATCTAGAAGCGCTGGCCGGGATTGATGATGCAAAAAATCGGGTCTAAATCCAAAATTTCAAAATTGTGTTTTCCAAGGCTATACATAGTCATGGTATTTTTCCAAAAAAATGTCGAAATATACGAAATTTCAAAAACTGCAAAAATACTATCTAGAGGGTGTGCCCGGGATTTTTAATGCAAAAATCCGTTCCAAATCCAGTACCTCAAAATTGAGCTTCCCAAGGCTATAGTCTTGGTGTTTTTCCAGAGAATGTCAAAATTTTCGAAATCCCAAACACTGCTAAAATACCATCTAGAATCTCTGTCCGGGATTTATAATGCAAAAAATAAGTCAAAAGGGAAAATTTCAAAATTGAGTTTTCCTAGGCTACAGTCTTCGTGTTTCTCCAATAAAATGTCAAAATTATCGAAATTTCAAAAACTGGAAAAATACTATTTAGAAGCTCTGTCCGTGATTTATAATGAAAAAAATCCGGTCTAAATCCAAAATTTGAAAATTGAGTTTTCCAAGGCTATAGTCTTGGTGTTTTTCCAAAAAATGTCAAAATTTACGAAAAATCAAAAACTACAAAAATACTATCTAGAAGCTCTGTCCGGGAATTATAATGCAAAAAAATCCGGTCTAAATCCAAAATTTCAAAATTGAGTTTTCCAAGGCTGTAGTCTTGGTGTTATTCCAAAAAAATGTCAAAATAATGGAAATTTGAAAACTCCAAAAATACTATCTAGAAGTTCGGTCCGGGATTTATAATGGAAAAAATACGGTCTATATCCAAAATTTCAATGTTGCGTTTTCCATGGCTATAGTTTTCGTGTATTCCAAAAAATGTCTAAATTATCGAAATTTCAGAAACTGGAAAAGTACTATCTAGGAACTCTGTCCGGATTTATGGTGAAAAAAACCCGGTCTATATCCAAAACCTCAAAATTGAGTTTTCCAAGGCTATAATCTTAGTGTTTTTCCAAAAATGTCAAAATTTTCGAAATTTCAAAAACTGAATAACACTATCTACAAACGCTGGCCGGGATTGATAATGCAAAAAATCGGGTCTAAATCCAAAATTTCAAAATTGTGTTTTCCAAGGCTATATAGAGTCTTGGTGTTTTTCGAAAAAATGTCAAAATATACGAAATTTTAAAAACTGCAAAAATACTATCTAGAGGGTGTGTCCGGGATTTTTAATGTAAAAAATCCGTTCCAAATCCAATACCTCAAAATTGAATTTTTCCAAAAAAGTCAAAATTTTCGAAATTGCAAACACTGCAAAAATACAATCTAGAATATCTGTCAGGGATTTATAATGCAAAAAATCCGGTCTAAAGGGTAAATTTCAAAATTCAGTTTTCCAAGACTATACTTTTGGTGTATTTAAAAAAATGTCAACATTTTCTAAATTTAAAAAACTACAAAAGTACTGTCTAGTGGCTACAGTCTTGGTGGTTTTCCTAAAAATGTCAAAATTGATGAAACTGCAAAAATACTATCTAGATGGTGTGTCCGGGATTTATAATGAAAAAATCGGTCTAATTCCAAAACCCCAAAATTGAATTTTGCAAGTCTGTAGTCTTGGTGTTTTTTAAAAAAAATGTCAAAATTATCGAAATTAGAAAAACTGCAAAAATACTGTCTAGAAGCTCTGTTTGGGATTTATAATGCAAAAAAATCCGGTATAAATCCAAAATTTCAAAATAGTGTTGTCCAAGGCTATAGTCTTGGAAATTTTCAAAAAAATGTGAAAAATTTTCGAAATTTCAAAATATGCAAAAATACTAATTCGAAGCTCTGTCCGGGATTTATAATGCAAAAAATCCGGTCTAAATCCGAAATTTCAAAATTGAGTTTTCGAAGCCTAGTCTTGGTGTTTTTCCAAAAAATGTCAAAATTATCGAAATTTCATAAACTGCAAAAATACTATCTAGAACCTCTGTCCGGGATTTATAATGCAAAAAATACGGTCTAAATCCAAAATTTCAAAATTGCGTTTTCCAAGGCTATATAGTCTTGGTGTTTTTCCAAAATAGTCAAAATTTTTTAAATTTCAAAAAATGCAAAATACTATCTAGAGGTTGTGTCCGGGATTTATAATGCAAAAAATCCGGTCTAAATCCAAAATATCAAAATTGAGTTTACCAAGGCTATTGTCTTCGTGTTTTTTCAAAAAATGTCAAAAATTTTTGAAATTTCAAAAAAAATGCAAAATACTATCTAGAGGTTGTTGTCCGGGATTTATAATGCAAAAAATCCGGTCTAAATCCACAATTTCAAAATTGTCTTTTCCAAGGCTACAGTCTTGGTATTTTTCCAAAAAACGTCAAAATTTTCTAAATTTAAAAAAACTGCAAACGTACTATCTAGATGGTGTGTCCGGGATTTATAATGCAAAAAATCGGTCTAATTCCAAAACCCCAAAATTGAATTTTGCAAGTCTGTAGTCTTGGTGTTTTTAAAAAAAATGTCAAAATTATCGAAATTAGAAAAACTGCAAAAATACTGTCTAGAAGCTCTGTTTGGGATTTATAATGCAAAAAATCCGGTATAAATCCAAAATTTCAAAATAGTGTTGTCCAAGGCTATAGTCTTGGAAATTTTCAAAAAAATGTGAAAATTTTCGAAATTTCAAAATATGCAAAAATACTAATTCGAAGCTCTGTCCGGGATTTATAATGCAAAAAATCCGGTCTAAATCCGAAATTTCAAAATTGATTTTTCGAAGCCTAGTCTTGGTGTTTTTCCAAAAAATGTCAAAATTATCGAAATTTCAAAAACTGCAAATATACTATCTAGAACCTCTGTCCGGGATTTATAATGCAAAAAATACGGTCTAAATCCAAAATTTCAAAATTGCGTTTTCCAAGGCTATATAGTCTTGGTGTTTTTCCAAAATAGTCAAAATTTTTTAAATTTCAAAAAATGCAAAATACTATCTAGAGGTTGTGTCCGGGATTTATAATGCAAAAAATCCGGTCTAAATCCAAAATATCAAAATTGAGTTTTCCAAGGCTATTGTCTTCGTGTTTTTCAAAAAAATGTCAAAATTTTTGAAATTTCAAAAAATGCAAAATACTATCTAGAGGTTGTGTCCGGGATTTATAATGCAAAAAATCCGGTCTAAATCCACAATTTCAAAATTGTCTTTTCCAAGGCTACAGTCTTGGTATTTTTCCAAAAAACGTCAAAATTTTCTAAATTTAAAAAACTGCAAACGTACTATCTAGATGGTGTGTCCGGGATTTATAATGCAAAAAATCGGTCTAATTCCAAAACCCCAAAATTGAATTTTGCAAGTCTGTAGTCTTGGTGTTTTTTGAAAAAAAAATGTCAAAATTATCGAAATTAGAAAAACTGCAAAAATACTGTCTAGAAGCTCTGTTTGGGATTTATAATGCAAAAAATCCGGTATAAATCCAAAATTTCAAAATAGTGTTGTCCAAGGCTATAGTCTTGGAAATTTTCAAAAAAATGTGAAAATTTTCGAAATTTCAAAATATGCAAAAATACTAATTCGAAGCTCTGTCCGGGATTTATAATGCAAAAAATCCGGTCTAAATCCGAAATTTCAAAATTGAGTTTTCGAAGCCTAGTCTTGGTGTTTTTCCAAAAAATGTCAAAATTATCGAAATTTCAAAAACTGCAAAAATACTATCTAGAACCTCTGTCCGGGATTTATAATGCAAAAAATACGGTCTAAATCCAAAATTTCAAAATTGCGTTTTCCAAGGCTATATAGTCTTGGTGTTTTTCCAAAATAGTCAAAAATTTTTAAATTTCAAAAAATGCAAAATACTATCTAGAGGTTGTGTCCGGGATTTATAATGCAAAAAATCCGGTCTAAATCCAAAATATCAAAATTGAGTTTTCCAAGGCTATTGTCTTCGTGTTTTTCAAAAAAATGTCAAAATTTTTGAAATTTCAAAAAATGCAAAATACTATCTAGAGGTTGTGTCCGGGATTTATAATGCAAAAAATCCGGTCTAAATCCACAATTTCAAAATTGTCTTTTCCAAGGCTACAGTCTTGGTATTTTTCCAAAAAACGTCAAAATTTTCTAAATTTAAAAAACTGCAAACGTACTATCTAGATGGTGTGTCCGGGATTTATAATGCAAAAAATCGGTCTAATTCCAAAACCCCAAAATTGAATTTTGCAAGTCTGTAGTCTTGGTGTTTTTTGAAAAAAAATGTCAAAATTATCGAAATTAGAAAAACTGCAAAAATACTGTCTAGAAGCTCTGTTTGGGATTTATAATGCAAAAAATCCGGTATAAAACCAAAATTTCAAAATAGTGTTGTCCAAGAAAATAGTCTTGGAAATTTTCAAAAAAATGTGAAAATTTTCGAAATTTCAAAATATGCAAAAATTCTAATTCGAAGCTCTGTCCGGGATTTATAATGCAAAACATCCTGTCTAAATCCGAAATTTCAAAATTGAGTTTTCGAAGCCTAGTCTTGGTGTTTTTCCAAAAAAGTCAACATTTTGGAAATTTAAAAACTACAAAAATACTATCTAAAAGCTCTGTCCGGGATTTATAATGCAAAAAATTCGGTTCAAATCCAAAATTTCAAAATTGAGTTTTCCGAGGCTTATAGTCTTGGTGTTTTACCAAAGAATATCGCATACGTTTTATTTGTGGTATACGTAGATTTGATCACGTTACACCATCCCTGGAACAATTGTCATGGCTTCGTCTTCAAAATCGTAGAACCATCCATTCCCTATGCCTACTCTATAACATATTACACACATCTTTACCTTATTATTTATCACACCGCTTCACTAAACTCTCTGATACACATAACTTAGATACCCGATCACTTGAGCACAGTGTCCTTTATATCCCTCCTCATCATACTACCTATTATTCGAAATCTTTTACAGTTTCTCTTGCTAGAACATGGAATTCACTTCCACCCTATGTCAGAGACTGCCAAACTTTACCATCTTTCAGAAATAAATTGAAAATAAAATCACTAACAGAAACAACTCACTAATACTACTTTTTAAGAATTAATAATGCGTTTTTGCATTATTTAATAAAAATAGACTTAGGATTTGTTAATATATTTACCTAATTCCTTGTATAAAAAGCGTAGATTAATTCATTGTAGTGTTTTTTTTTCTCTTCTTTTTATGCATAGTAGATTCGAGCTGTTATTCCTTTTTTATTCATTGTATCATTAATTTAATTTTAATTGTATTTAGTTTCATTCTATTATTAGACATTAATTTCATTATTATTCAATATGACAGATAATGAATTGTTCAATAACTATTATTGTAACTTTTTTTTGTATTCATATGTAACATGTTTGTCCTGTCTAATATGACTACTATTGTAATTTTTTTGTATTCATGTGTAACATATGTTTGTCCTGTTTTATATGACTATTATTGTATTTTTTTTGTATTCATATGTAACATATGCTTGTTCTGGTGAGTGGAAGAGAAGGCCACATGGCCTTAACTCCACCAGGCTAAATAAATAAATCTAAATCTAAAATTCTCGAAATTTCAAAACTGCAAAAATACTATGTAGAAGCTCTGTCCGGGATTTATAATGCAAAAAATCCGGTCTAATAGGAAAATTTCAAAATTAAGTTTTCCAAGGCTATAATGTTGGTGTTTTTTTTTTAAATGTCAAAATTATCGAAATTTCAAAAACTGGAAAAATACTATCTAGAAGCTCTGTCCGAGATTTATAATACAAAAAATCCGGTCTATATCCAAAATTTCAAAATTGTGTTTTGCAAGGCTACAGTCTTGGTGTTTTTCCCAAAAAAAATTCAAAATATTCTAAATTTAAAAAACTGCAAAAGTACTATATAGTGGCTACAGTCTTGGTGGTTTTCCTAAAAATGTCAAAATTGACGAAACTGCAAAAATACTATGTAGTTGGTGTGCCCGGGATTTATAATTCAAAAAATCCGGTCTAATTCCAAAACCTCAAAATTGAATGTTGCAAGGCTATAGTCTTGGTGTTTTTCCAAAAAATGTCAAAATTATCGAAATTTCAGAAACTGGAAAAATACTATCTGGAAGCTCTGTCCGGGATTGATAATGCGAAAAATTCGGACTGCAACTAAAATCTCAAAATTGAGTTTTCCAAGGCTATAATCTTGGTGTTTTTCCAAGAAATGTCAAAATTTTCGAAATTTCAAAAACTGGAATAATACCATCTAGCAGCTCCGTCCGGGATTTATAACGCAAAACATCCGGTCTAAATCCAAATACTCAAAATTGTGTTTTCAAAAGCTATAGTCTTGGTGTTTTTCCAAGAAATGTCAAAATTATCGAAATTTCAAAAACTGCAAAAATACTATCTAGAAGCTCTATCCAGGATTTATAATGCAAAAAATCCGGTCCAAATCTAAAATTTCAAATTGAGTTTTCCAAGGCTATAGCCTTGTTCATTTTCCAAATAAGTGAAAATTTTCGAAATTTCAAAACTGCAAAACTACTATCTTGAAGCTCTCTCCGGGATTTATAATGCAAAAAATCCGGTCTAAATCCAAAATTACAAAATTGATTTTGCAAGGCTATAGTCTTGGTGTTTTTTCAAAAAAATGTAAAATTTATCGAAATTTGAAAAACTGCAAAAATACTATCTACAAGCTCTTTTTGGGATTTGTAATGCAAAAAGTCCGGTCTAAATCCAATATTTCGAAATTGAGTTTTCCAAGGCTATAGTTTTGGTCGTTTTTCAATAACATTTAAGGCAAAAATTTCGTTAAATTCAAAAACTGCTAGAATACTATCTGGAAGTATGTGCCAGCGGATTTTATAATGCAAAAATATCCGGTCTAAGTAAGAAAATTTGCAGAACTGAGTTTTCCCGAGGCTTTAGTCTAGGTGTTTGTCTCCAAAAAATGTTCAAATTATGTAATTTCAAACTATTACAAAATACAAATCTAAAAGCTTTGTCCGGGATTTATAATGCAAAAAATTCGGTTTAAATCCAAAATTTCAAACTTGAGTTTTCCAAAAAAGTGGAACAACCTTTTCAGACATATCAGAAAAGGCAACAAATACCTATTCTTACAGGGAGTTGTCACGGGAATTATAATGCAAAATTAATCTACTCCGACATCCAACATCCTAAAAATTTTGAGTATGGACCCAAGGCCATAGTCATGTTGGTCTTTTAAAAAAATATGTGAAAATTATAGAAATTTCAAAAACTGCACCAACAATAATATCTGAGACAGCATCTGTCCGGGATTTATATATGCAAAAATCCGGTCTAAATCCAAAATTTCAAAATTGTGTTTTGCAAGGCTATAGTCTTGGTGTTTTCGAAAAAAATGTCAAAATTTTCTAATTTAAAAAGCTGAAAAAGTACTATCTAGTGGCTACAGTCTTGGTGGTTTTCCCATAAAAGTCAAAATTGACGAAACTGCAAAAATACTATCTAGATGGTGTGTCCGGGATTTATAATTCAAAAAATCCGGTCTAAATCCAAAACTTTAAAATTGAGTTTACCAAGGCTATAGCCTTGGTGTTTTTCCAAAAAATTTCAAAATTATCGAAATTTGAAAAACTCGAAAAATAGTATCTAGAAGCTCTGTCCGGGATTTATAATACAAAAAATCCGGTCAAAATCGAAAATTTCAAAATTGAGTTTTCCAAGGCTATAGTTTTGGTCTTTTTCGAAAAAAGTCAAAATTTTCTAAATTTCAAAAACTCCAGAAATACTATCTGGAAGCTGTGTCCACGATATATAATACAAAAAATCCGGTCTAAATTCAAAATTTCAAAATTGATTTTTCCAAGGCTATAGTCTTCCTGTTTTTTCCAAAAAATGTCAAAATTATCGAAATTTCAAAAACTGTAAATATACTATCTAGAAGCTCTGTTTGGGTTTTATAATGCAAATAATCCAGTCTAAATCCAAAATTTCAAAATTGAGTTTTCCCAGGCTATAGTTTTGGTATTTTTCCAAAAAAACTCAAAATTTTCGAAATTTCAAAAACTGCAAAAATACTATCTAGAGGGTGCGTCCGGGATTAATAATGCAAAAAATCCGGTCTATATTCAAAACCTCAAAATTGGGTTTCCCAAGGCTATATTTTGGTGTTTCTTCCAAAAAATGTCAAAATTTTCGAAATTTCAAAAACTGCAAAAATACTATCTAGAGGTTGTGTCCGTGATTCATAATGCAAAAAATCCGGTCTAAATCCAAAATTTCAAAATTGAGTTTTCCAAGTCTATAGCCTTGGTGTTATTCCAAAAAATGTCAAAATTATCGAAATTTCAAAAACACCAAAAATACTATCTGGAAGCTCTGTCCGTGATTTATAATGAAAAAAATCCACTCTAAATCCAAAATTGGAAAATTGAGTTTTCCAATGCTATAGTCTTGGTGTATTTAAAACATGTCAATATTTTCGAAATTACAAAAACTGCAAAAATTCTATCTAGAAGCTCTGTCCAGGATTTATACAGGAAAAAATCCAGTCTAAAAACTAAATTTCAAAGCTGAGTTTTCCAAGGCTATAAAATTGGTGATTTTCAAATAATGTCAAAATTTACGAAATTTCAAAAACTGCAAAAACTACTATCTAGAAGCTCCGTCCGGTATTTATAATGCAAAAAGTCCGGTCTAAATCAAAAACCTCAAAATTGAGTTTCCCAAGGCTGTGGTCTTGGTGTTTTTCAAAAAATGTCAAAATTTTCAAAAACTGGAAAAATACTATCTAGAAGCTCTGTTCGGGATTTATAATGCAAAAAATCCTGTCTAAATAAAAAAAATTTCGAAATTGAGTTTTCCAAGGCTAGTTTCCGTGTTTTTCTAAAGAAGTCAAAATTTTCTAAATTTCAAAAACTGCACAAATACTATGTAGAGGTTGTGTCCCCGATTTATAATGCAAAAATTCCGGTCCAAATCCAAAATCTCAAAATTGAGTTTCCCAAAGCTATAGTCTTGGTGTTTTTCCAAGAAATGTCAAAATTATCGAAATTTCAAAAACTGGAAAAATACTATTTAGAAGCTCTGTCCAGGATTTATAATGCAAAAAATCCGGTCCAAATCCAAAATTTCAAAATCATGTTTTCCAAGGCTATAGTCTTGGTCTTTTTCCAAAGAAGTGAAAATTTTCGAAATTTCAAAAACTGCAAAGATACTATCTAGAAGCTCTGTCCGGGATTTGTAATGCAAAAAATCCGGTCTAAATCCAAAATTACAAAATTGATTTTGCAAGGCTATAGTCTTGGTGTTTTTCCAAAAAATGTAAAAATTGTCGAAATTTGAAAAACTGCAAAAATACTATCTAGAACAGTGGTACTCACTATAAATTACAAGAGAGCCAAATATAAGAAATCATATCTGTTCGAGAGCCGCACCAAATTTCACATTTCTCAGTCTTGGTAACACGCAGCTTTTTTTTTCATTTATGGACAGAATACCATTACTGATTACTGTCATTTAATTTTTTTGTTAATAATTAACTGTTTATTGTTTTATTATTATTATTGTTATTATTATTATTATTATTATTATTATTATTAATATTATTATTATTAGTAGTAGTAGTAGTAGTAGTAGTAGTAGTATTACGTTACTGTACATAATTTTAAGGCAACTTACAGTTGTGTAGATTACTGCTGTGAAGTTGATGGTCGAACTCTGCTACTCTCCTGCACAATTTTGTCAATACGAGCTGGTTGATTTGCCACACATATCCGTAGCAGGTTTTCCAAGTTCACATTGGTGAGCCGAGATCTATGTTTACCCTTGATGAACTTTATCTTACTGAAAGTTATTTCACAAACATACGTTGATCCAAAAAGAACAGAATTTTATATGCACACGACACCAAGTTTTCGAACTGTTTTTCTGAAACTGTATTCCAAAACTCAAAAATTGAATTCGTTTTTCTGAGTCCTGCTGGAGATCAATAAGTTCATTTTTAGATTTCTAATCTCAGGACCAAAAATTGACAACCCAGTTACATCTGTTGTCGTTATTGACCAGGGATTTTCAACTAATCGAAATGGGTTTCAAAACTTTCTAAAATCATTAAATCTCGCGCTGAAATCATGATGTAGTACAGTGAGCAATTCTATGAAGGGTTGCAAGTTTATTTCTTCCTCTGACTATTCTTCAATAAGATGTTTGAAAGATGGGAAACTAGTGAAATCATTCTTACTAAGTTCTTCTCTCATACATTGTTAATAATTTTCTTCTAAAGAACAAATTGCACTTATGAGCTGAGTAATAATTTATTTTTGTACCGTTTTTTGGCCCATTTTACATTTGGACATCATTCAGTATTCCTGTTATGTCAGCCAGGAAGCCAACTTTTAACCACCAGGAAGAAGAGTCTAGTTTCAGGGTATTTCTTTATCTCGTTTCACTTAAAAAGAAGAGTTTTATTTCATGGCGAAGATTAAAAAATCTTTTCAAAACTCTTCCTTTACTCAGTCAGCTCACCACCTTACCTCACACTGTGATAAATACCATCATCATACTGTGAATTAAGCCGGTTGAGAGAATTCTATGAATTGCCTATGATTTAGTTAGTTCACGTGATCTCACGTTAAATTACCCATGTTCATTACTTTATTCATCATAGATCTGAAAGTTTCGTCAAACTTAGCCAGCAAGATTTTTTTGATGTAAAATGCAATAGTATGTTAATAAGTGGTCTCTATTTAAATGTTTTTTTTTAACAGAGAAATGAATCCTCTATGACAACATACCATTGAGGGACAACCGTCAGTGCACACTGTTAAAAGTTGTTTAGGTCAATTTTGTATTTGTCAACAAAATATTTAACTGCTTAAAAAAAATCTATTCCCCGTGTCTTACCTGTCATAGGTATTACAGTTAAAATTCTTCCTTTATAATCCCTATCTTATTACGATATTTAACAAATAAAAGCTACTGAGAGGTGGAACTAATATCTGTGGACCAATCCAGAGCAAGGCTGAAATAGTCACATTCACGAATTTCATCGAGAGTACAAAGGAGCATGTCTACAGACATTTCGTTAACTCTCCTAACACAAGTAAAACCGGAAAGTTGTAATTTTTGTATGTCACTATGTATCTGTTTTGCATTTGGGAATTTAGAAAATAATGTGTCACGAACGACTAGAAAACACTCCTTAAAAATCTCCGCATCGGCAAACGGTTTCATTATGCGTGCCAAAATTTCTGCTACTTCGTATGATGCTTTTGTTATCAATTTATTTTCACTTACGGTATCCAACATCATTTTCCGTTCAGACACTATTGACATTTTTAATGTTTTTAGTTTTTCTGCTCTCAATTTAGAATCTTTAGGATATTTGCACTCAAAATTTGAATGCACCGTTTTATAATTCCTATTAAGATTAAATCGTTTATAACCTTGAACTACGTCTCGACATAATAAGCACATCACACTGCCTTCCTTTTTAGCATTATGAAGAAAAATTCATGCTCCCAAGTATCTTGAAAAACTCTACCTTCATCTTCGAGTTGTCTCTTTTTCCCTTTCGAAAAAACACCAGCCATTATTAAACACTGAAATTCACTTCACTTCACTTCAACTGATAAGGTAACACACAGTATCCAGTCGCTTGTTCATAGAAACTAAATTGTATAATATTTCATTGTGAAATATTCGGACGACAATGTAGAATTTTAAATGGTTTCAAAACCAATAACACTAGCCAGGACATTGCATTGCATTGTTCAACACGTGCGGTACTGTACTGCTCGGAATGACACAGAAATATCCAAAGTTTTGTAGAATTTCAATAAAGATAATATTATTTTATACTTGGAATTTAAAATTTAAATGTAATGTAATGAAGGTAAAATTATTCTAAGAGCCTTAATAAATATCTTCAAGAGCCGCATGCGGTCCGCGGGCCGCGTAATGATTACCGCTGGTCTAGGCGAATTCCCAAAAAAAATGTCAAAATTTTCGAAATTTCAAAAACATTAAAAATTCAATCTAGAGGGTGTGTCCGGGATTTGGAATGCAAATAATCTGCTATAAATCGAAAATTTCAAAATTGAGTTTCCCAAGGCTATAGTCTTCGTGTTTTTTTAAAAAAAATGTCAACATTTTGGAATTTCAAAAACCGCAAAAATACAATGTAGAGGTTATGTCTGGGATTTCTATTGCAAAAAATTCGGTCTAAATCCAAAATTTAAAAATTGAGTTTTCCAAGGCTATGGTCTTGGCGTTTTTCCAAATAATGTCAAAATTTACAATATTTCAAAAACTGCAAAAATACAATCTAGAGTGTGTGTCCGGGATTTCTAATGCATAAAATCCGGTCTAAATCGAAAATTTCAAAATAAGGATTATCAAGACTATAGTTTTGGCGTGTTTGGAGATGTCAACATTTTAAAAATTTCGAAAACATTAAAAAAATACAATGTAGAGGGTGTTTCCGGGATTTTTAATGCAAAAAATTTGCTCTAAATTGAAAATTTCATAATTGAGTTTTCAGAGGCTGTAGTCCTGTTGTTTTTTCAAAAAAAAATGTCAAAATTTTGGAAATTTCAAAAACCGCAGAAATACAATATAGTGGATGTGTCCTGGATTTCTAATGCAAAATCTCCGATCTAAATTGAGTTTTCCAAATCTATAATCTTGGTGTTTTTTTTTCAAAAAATGTCAACATTTTCGAAATTTCAAAAACGGCAATAATACAACGTAGAGGATGTGTCAGGGATTTCTAATGCAAAAAATCCGATCTAAATCCAAAATTTAAAAATTGTGTTTTCCAAGCCCCCCCCCCCAGGAGCTATCACCTTGACGTGGTGGAGGGGGGGGCTTAGTACCCGATGAACCAGACGATCCTACTGGGGAAGATTGACTTAGGTTAATCTTGCTGGTGGGTAAGAGGCGAGGGGAACTAAGTATAGCTCACAACGAGGGAATGACGTCTGTATCCATATTGGGCGGCCACATCTTCGTCAAGTCTTCAACGGTCAACAGGGCGACAAGGAATAGCACAGCTAAACTTGTAGGGCTTGAAGAGCAGAAGAAGCAGCCCTCTCTTGGGGGGTGGATACCCAGAGGAGCATGTTTGGAGCTCAGAGGAAGCAGTCCTTCCACCATCCTTGTCCTGCGAAGCGCTCGTAACGCTTCCAGGAGACATTTATTTTACTGAGAAGCTTCATGGAAATCAGCCGGATGTTGGAAGACCTAGAAGACGTTGGGCTGATGCATTATGAAGTCGGAGCGGGCAATTGCCTAATCCCTGGAGTGATGATGATGATGTTTTCCAAGGTTGTAACCTTCGCGTATTCCCAACAAATGTCAAAATGTTCGACATTTCAAAAACATTAAAAATAGAATCTAGAGGTTGTGTCCGGGATTTGGAATGCAAAAAATCTGCTCTAAATGAAAAATTTCAAAATTGAGTTTTCCAAGGCTATAGTCTTCGTGTTTTTTCAAGAAATGTCAAAATTTTCGAAATTTCTAAATCCGCAAAAATACAATGAAGAGAATGTGTCCTGGATTTCTAATGCAAAAAATCCGGTCTAAATTGAGTTTTCCAAGGCTATACTCTTGGTGTTTTTTCAAAAAATCTCAAAAGGCAAGGGATTAAACCATGTTAATATAATGGGAGAAAAAAAATCGTTTTCTTGAAACTGGGCTTAGTTTTCTTTTCTCTGGATTGGATATACCACCAGGTTGTCTTTCAGGTTTTCTCTCCTGGCATTGGCGGAATTGTAGTCCGATTCTTACACTGGGGTAAGTGGATGGCGGAGTTACGTACCCCGACGAGTGATAAATGACAATTAAGCGCCAGGAGAGTCCTTAACCAAAACTTAACCTAAATTCCAGACCACGGGGAACCACAAGATTAAAGGAAAAAATTGTATGGTCTGACGGGGAATCGAACCTGGGACTTCATGAACTACAGTAGAAACGCTACCACAAGCCCATGATGCTTGTCATTTATTCGTTCTTAAATATCAACTATATTTAGATTCAGCAGTTATGTAGAATTTTTGTAGGCATATATAAAGAAAAAAGTAGTTTTTCTGATGCTTTGTATTTTTTATTTATATTTAATGATATCATGAAATGGTGAACATGATGAAATGGGTCCTGGTATTAAAATTCCAATCAAGCATTTGCTTCGATGACTAAGGGAAACCAAGAAAATAAATCAATCAGATTAATCGGCACGGGAATTTAACTCGTGACTTCCCGAACGCTACCCCTTGAAGCAACATGCTCGATTTTACTAATTATTATAATTCCAAAACTGTGACGTAATAACTTAAAATTTATTAAATGTATTATAATTCCAAAACTTTGACGTAATAACGTAAAATTAAACACATAATCAGCTCCATTTTAATGAGCTCGATGAATAAATAATGGTTCCGAGGTTTTACATTTATGTTGTCCATCGGTGCTGTTAGTTACTTATTTCGCCAAAAGCGGCGAGAGTTTTATTATTGTAGATATCTTGGATGATGTACTCTGTGTTATTGTGACGTTATAAACTTTGAAGTATTATTGAGAGAGAAGTGACTTGCTCACCATTTTCTTAGTTTATCCGCGTTAATGTCGACCAGTTTTTAATGTGTATAATATGCTTAATTGAAGTTACTTAAATGAACATTTATGAATTTTGGAAATGTTTGTTTTTAAATATGTTAAATTTGTGTAAAAATGTGAGCTAGTTAAAGAGAAATAGAAATAATTCAACCTTTTCGTCCACTAGCATAGCAGCAGTTATTGTTAAGTCAACAAATCCACCACATTCTTTCTCCGGTGCGCGATTCTTCCTATTTTATATTTTTAAATCCGGTAATTTTATATAGAGATTAGGTGAGGATGTTCGATATTGAATTTGAGAACACAGAAAGAGACTAGGCTCATGATATTTTGTAGTCAGAGTTTCTGTCTACACATTATGAGACATAGGTTCGATTCCCGCTCATATAGCAGGAATTTTTTCTCTAAGGGAATTATTTATGTAGTCGCCAATTGACTGAAATTTAGGTTAAATTTACTTTTAAGAATTAAACTGGTGCTTTATCGTCATTTAACACATATCATGTCATCGGAATAACGTAATCTGCCTTCCAGGTGTCCCAACCTTAGAAGTGGATAAAATTTCACCAATGTCAGAAGAGAATGCCAGAAACGACGTAAGACAACGTGCTGGGATTTAAAAAAAAGGAAGATCAGGCATATGTGTAAACGATATAAATAGGGAAAGTAATGGCATAATGGTGAAAGATTGTACAAATTAACCGTCAATTTCATAATCGCAAAATGTGAGTGCATTTATAAACAAAAGAGTAATTTTACGAATCTGTCGCTCTGTATAAACCAATGCATTAAATATCGAATCTTCGCTAACTTCTAGCCATATTTTGTGTTATTGGCGTATGTGTTATTGGCATTATTTATTAAATGTAGACAATCATAATATCTGTGAAATAACTACAAAGAGTGTAAACAAACTTCCTGAATTGCGTTAAACTTGTTTGATGTCATCCGACATGACGGAACACAAATAATTGTTTTCCATATTCCGTACTGTAAATATGTCATTATCTCTACCTAGATCCTCCCCCTAAAGCTGTGTAAACAAGAAAATAAACTATTATTAATCACATTCTCAGAGGATTTTTTAAAATAAAAGGAAAAACTGCATTTAAACTAGCGTAAAATATTTTCTGTCCTATATAACAAGAAAAACTGCATTTAAACTAGCGTAAAATATTTTCTAAGTCCTATATAACAAGAGTGCGCATGCGCCAGAGTTTATAGAACCAGCGATAACTCACAATCATTATCAAACGTTTATTAAAAATGGGTGTACACTTACTTATCACTCCCTAACGCTAATCCAACCAGCGATAACCCAAAACAGCGATAACCCAAAACAGAGATAGAAAAATCATAGACTAAGTAACATACTCTGTGGAGAAAATAGCAGTTAGCATCACAATATCGTCTAATAGTGTCATAATGTTGTGATTTGCATATTTAAATAAATACTTCAAAAATGTCTAATAATGATATAAACATTGTTTGAAAAAGTTTAAATTATTAAATAATGTTAGTAAATACAGTAGAAAAGTTATAGTTTACAACAATATAACTCAAAAATCAAGCGCTAGAAGAAGTGCAGTTGAGCCAAATAAAAATACCGATACGATTCTTAACCATTGACTTGTCTTGTTAAACATTATTTTATATTTAGATTTCGGCTAATCTGTGCCACCATGAACATTCGATAACACATTCTCCCGCTAGAGCCTATTGCTCTACTTACTTACATTGTAGACATGTTTAGTGTTAGAAGTGTGAGTAAATGGGCGAGTTAGTTCACAATAATAGTTTAGCGTTCACTTGTTTGTTTTTGTGATATGTTGGCTACATTGTCTGAGTATTGGTTAATACACAGTTTACATTGAAAATATGCTGATTGTAGGTTACTTTGAGCTCAAGTTGTCACTTTATTTATAGCATTTCACTTTTTTTTTAAAAAGCCAACATATAGGGATAGATAATTATTCACATAATGCGACAATAAATTTATGTTTTTAGTTTTTTTACTTGAATTTAAGTTGCTAGCATAGAATCCCCTCGTATTTTAGTGCTAACATAAAGAAAAAGATTTGTTTATCTTTATTTCAGTAGAAACGGAGATAAAAACACAATTTATTATGAATAATTACTTGAGATAAATATAAAAAACAATAAAACCAAAATAAAAATTATCAGATGTATATAAATTGAAGTGTGGCACATGTGACAATGTCTATATAGGACAAACTGGTAGACCTTTTATCTCTCGGATAAAGGAACACATGAGAGCATATAACAGAAATTTAGAATATTCAAAATATGCTAACCACCTATTCCAATTTAATCATTGTTTCGATCCAAATTTTGAAATGTTACATGTTTGTGATAAGGGTAAGAAGTTAGATCTTTTGGAGGCTGTAGAAATTAATAAATTTAAAAGTAGTAACAAACTGTTAAATTCTCAACTTGATTTGAATGAATCCCCTTTGTTAAATTAAAAAAATTAAATAAATATTGTTGTATTGTTGCTTAGATCAGTTGGAACAAAAATCATAATTTGTTAACATGTCTGAAGAAGGTACAGTGTACCGAAACAGCTGTCACTGAATTATATAATAAATATGAAAATCAAATAAAACTACGTTTTATTTTTATTTAATTAATTGATATATATGTTGATTTTTTCCTAAAAATAAAATGAAGTGAGTTGAGCTCAAACGAATACAAAATCCCCATATTTGCAGTGTAAAACATGTTTTAGTAATTGCTCAGACAGTGTAGCCAGCTTATCACAAAAACCCGCCAACAAACAAGTGAACTAATATACTGACTCACCCTAACTTTCCACTGGTGTAGTGGGCTCCTGGGATAGAATCTCCTTATATGTGAGTAAATATATTGGCAATTGAGTCTACCGGGATCGTGTGTTATCACACTGGCCAACATGACGTTAGCAGTCACTTGTTCTCCGATCGAATATTCGCATGAGACACGATGACACAGAATTGCCAAATTTTCTATACAAGCCATAAAGATCATTTTAAATTTATCATGCTGAGTTCAACAGAAAATACAACAAACTTTATTTTCATCTATATATATATATATATATATATATGAATAAGTCAGTTTTCTTGGGTTTTCCGCGTCTTGGATTCAAGTTCGGCCCCTGGCCACTGACTCCGACGTTTCGGCATGATCCCACATGCCATTATCAAGGAATGATAAGTTCGAGTCGCAGGTTTAGGTCTTACATGATCCCACAAATACCGAAAGTCGGTATATATATATATATATATATATATAATTAAAAATAGGCCCATACAACATGGGATAAAAATTTGATATTTTTCTTAGAAAAATAAGTATTTTATTTGTGATATACTGCTTGTATCATTAGTAAAAATAGGAAAATAGTTATATAGCCAGATGTATCTACTAAGAAATTAATATTAGCTTTAAAATATGTTTGTGTTATTTGTAAGTTTTCGTTAAATTAAAAAAAAAATGTATCTTTAGATTTGTAATGAGAGATGTGGCAACATATTTAGGAGAGTTCAAACAGATGACTACAAGCCATGGGACGTACAAGTCCCTGATGACTCAGTTATTCGATAGACTCCAGCGTCATTCTAAGTTCATTGACTTAAAATGTAATTCACGATTGAAGAATATAATGATGTATTATTAATTTATGGAGATATTCGTCGTAAATCTAGAGCGGCAAAACAAAAGTATCGGCAACGTTTCTCTAACAGAAAGTTACCAAATCGGCGAACGTTTGTATCAATTTTTCAACGGTTATGGGAAAATGGGAGTCTCCTACCTCGTTACGAAAATCGTGGACCTCAACGACGACCAAAAACTTTAACTATTAAAGAATACATATAAAATATTGGTGAATTCCATAGTAACTGATATAAAAAATGCAACTAATAATAAAAAGTAAAGTGATCCCACAACAGGCCCGGAGGCCCTTGGGGTAGTAGGAGGTTAAGGCTCCCACTTTTTCTAGACAATCGGCACTTTATGTCAGCCGGGTTGTCAGCCCTGCGTGACGGCCGCCTTTACCCCCAGAACAAGCGTCTGGTACTCACTTCCGTTAGAGGCTGAGTCGACCCCAGGGCCATAGTGCCTCCAGAGGATTTGGGTCAGTTTAAAAATCCTGACCCCAACGGGACTTGAACCCTCAACCCTCCGGCTTGTAGCTCAGTGCCTTTAAAATATTGGGTTTCTGTCTTTAATAATTTTACTTAAAACGTAAGGTTTTATATCGGCAAATGACGAGAAGAAAGACATTATTGTACAAAGTGAAAGCAAAATAATAACTATGTGAAGTTTCAATTTTATTTCAACAAGCAATTGTGAAAATAATAAATCCTCCTACATTCATAAGTATCATATATGCTAGCTTTGGCTTTTAATATGTTTTTGGTCGATGTGACTAATTTCTTATACTTACCAATATTGTTGTTACTGGAAGTAACCTGGTTGCTATGCAAACAAAAGAAATCGCAATGCTGATATGGACTCAAAAAGCACACGTTCGATAAGTAAAATAAAACATTTCTTGAATGTTTTGTACATTAACTCGTACCTTTCTTTAGACTTTTCCGGAATTAATGCAGAACATCCCACTCTCCAGGCTTCTTCAATTTCTCTATCATCTACCATGACTCCTTTCATAATAAAATTATCAAACAGATTCTAATCACGGTACTACATATAAAAAAATGTCTCCACAGCCAACAATCCTTGCTTATAAGAAAACAAACTAAGAGCTACATAGCAAACATCGCCAAATGCTTCTTTCTCATAGAAGCACAGAAGTAATTTACATCCAACCAATATTTTAATTAATTTCTAAATTCCAGTACTGAGGTTCAAGATGACACAAATGGTTTTGGAATGGTTGCTACTTTAAAATGGAAGAAGATGAATGAATGGAATGCTAATAATGCTATTGTTTGGGAAGTTATATTCAATGGTTCCTCACATGTAACTATTCATATATGTATTTCAAATTTAAATAATAATTTATATGTTAATTCCCAATGATTTGTTGTCAAACTTCGTTTGGTTCCTTTTAAATAAAATCAATTTGAATTTATTTAAAGAGAACCAACAGCCATTTTCAATTATTGGGATATGAAGAAAAGGAAAATTTCAATGGAATGTATAATAGTAAAACAACTTAATATGTACCTAAGTTATCCTAATACATTTTCCCAAAAAAATGAAGTCTTACATTTTTTTAATGAGAATAACTTTGTAGAGGTTTTTTTTTTAGTTTTGAATGAATGGTGGTTGGTTCCTTTTATATAAAACCAGACTTCCTTCCCGTTGTGGAATACAAGGTAATGAAATAACATACACGTTATCCAAGGAAGCTCCCAATTAATCATACAACTACATCAACTCGTTGATGCTGTAGTCAATAGAAATGTAAACCAAGAAATGTACCAACACTATAGAAACATCAGTTTGGGGATAAAATGGAACACGCTTCTTGCAACACTCCACATTGTACCAAAAAGTCAAGGAAAAAATCAGTTGCAGAATTTCAAATCTTAACTTGCCATGATCTCCTTGCAGAAAATCTTCCCATCGCCAAGTTGTATTTTGTGTTGTGATGGTAAGTGTCATGCATTAGGACCTTATGAAACTATGTACTGCTTTCAAACCTCCAATTTAATCTGATGGCGAATTATATTGGGAAGTTTACCGAAAAGTGGCTTTGCTCCTAATGTCAGGGCGTTAAATTATATAAACTTAAAACGTTACTGCGACACTGAATATGTTGTGTGATAAAAGTTGTATCGATTTATTTTACCAATGATCTCGATTAATGTTAAAGATAAAATCTGTAATGTTAAGAACGAAATATTTTACAATCTTCTAAATATTGTTCTCCTACTACAGAGTGATTCGGAAATATGGCTATACGTTTCATCACATTTTGTGACGAAAATATTATTATTAAAGGAAATATGATGTTAGCATTGGAAAGGGAATCCTTCAAATTACAACAATAGAACACTGCTCAGGTGCAGCTTGGCGGGTTGATTTTTGTGAGCTAGCGTCGAACGCCTCCACAATTCTCTTCGTTGTTTCTGCATCCGTGCTAATGCGAGGCCTTCCAGGAGGTTTAATTTTCTGCATCCTTCCCGTTTCCAGCAGTCGTTTTCTCCACTTCCCCACAGTCGACGGCTTCAATGCTACGTTAAACTCACGTCTTTCCCGTCTTGCGGCCTCACGATCATTATCATAGTTATTGCCCATGCAGCAATTGTAATTTGCTGTTGCATATTCAACGCCATTTTGACTAATGACGTAAGTTCTACACTGTTTTGTTTTATTCCATTGTTGTAATTTGAATAATTGCCTTTCCAACGGTAATTTCATATTTCCTGTAATGGTAATATTTTCATCACACAACGCGATCAAACGTATAGCCATATTTATGATTCACCCCGAGTAATGCATACATTATTCTTAACTCGAGTAAAATTATAGGAAACTATAATTATCAGTCATTATTTCAGGGATTATGCTAGGAGCATTTTAAGGTTTAGAGATTTGAAATGCTGCAAATTGACCATCTTTCAGCAGATGAGGATGAAGCATTTCACCAAGTTTTCTTCTAGCACTTCGATTGGGATGCTCTCTAAATTGGCGAAGAAAACAGATAATAATTATTTCTTGAGATTCCTGATAGTGTTTACCACAATGTCTTGCACGTATAATTATATTCTATAATGATCCAATGAACACTTGAACACAGTTATAAAGCCAATTAAAACAATTGAAAACATTAACAAGTCATCTGTGCTATAATTCCAGAATTTACGTAACAAATGAATTGAAAGTAAATTAATGCGTTTCGTAATCACATAATCATTTGGTAATTCTGTAGTAGGTACTTCTTTTGAACCAGTTCAATCATTTAGCTACAACATAAATATTATTTACGTTATTCTAGTGACGATTTTTATAAACGATCAAGTTATAATAAATAGCAATTTCTATAGAAGAACTCATCTTAAAAAACAACAGATTAAAATTCAACCTAACTAATAGCGTATGGTACATAAAAAAAAAGGCAAAAATCAAGCTAGTGTGAGTCATTTTTGTCCCGCGCCGTAGCCGAGTGGATAAGGTAGGATGCCTATTTGCAAAGGTACGGGACTTGCGCTGGTAATGCGTCCATCTGGCTTCCAGGGTCACGAGTTCAAACTCGCCGAGATGTGTGGATTTACAGGGCGTCAAAATACTGAGTACCGGTTACGTAGGAAAATCACCAAATACTTCGGTACCGTGAATATATTTATGACACGTAAAAGAACCTCACGTTTGAAGAAATATAACTCGGAGCAAAATATGTTCCTTTCTCGCTCAGATTTGAATTGTGCTCTAATGATGTTAGACGTTAAAGAGTGTCGTTAAATATAAATAATATCATAACTCTGAATGAATATTTTACCCGACTATACAAAGTCTAGCAGACTAGGATTTATGTAAGGTTATCTTATCTACGGCTAGCATTTTCCTCCTGTCTTTCTGATATCTTACGTTGGAAAGTCAAATTTTCTCTTCCGGCATTGATGCAGTTTGACACGTTCTTGAAGATTAATTAATTATTTTGTTTCTTGCCCAAGGTTTGTCCAATAAAGGTAGCCCTACCATTGTACTTCTGATTTAGCCCGAAACACTCCCGCTATCGTCAAGGTCATGGAATCCTTGATGGTCGTAGATATTTTTTAGGATTGTTATTAATTAAATATTTCCTGTTTCTAACTTAACTTTGGGTATGATATGCGTTTGTTTTATTGTGCTGTTCTTTGCTGTCTTCATGATGTACCGGAGTCACAACTAAACACTCAGCTAAGCAAGCCATCATGTTTCTCCGCCCAGCGCAAAAATATGGAAGTCCAATATTGTGGTGCACAAAAAAAAGTTTAGTGTAAAATTAACAAAAAAAGAGTATAATTAACACTATAAACATCAGGTAGAATACTGAAAAAATAGTCGGAAACACGTTGCATAATTCGCTACGGCAATATACTACAAGCCAGGAGGTCGCGAGTTCGATTCCAGATGAGGTCAGGCTTATTACCACTTGACCAAACATTGTGATAGGATAATGTCACTGGGTTCTACTCAGCCTCTAAAATCAATGAGAACCAGATATATTTTCTTGACTAAAAATGTCCAACATGCAGTGCTGAAAACTCGGGGTATAAATAGTCTCCAGTTGTCTAAAGAGGCGTCAGCCATAATCTCCTACTTTTTCAATAGCTCTCTGAGACCTGTAATAGGATCGCCAGGTATAACTTGGGGTGATGAGTGCTTTCCACCGGATAACCTAATGCCTTCACATACTCACTTCGTGATGTTTTATGAAATTTGTTTTGTTAACTGTTACATTAAAGATTGTGTTGATCTACCGAAATAAGTAACTTACGAAGTGTATACTATTGCAGTCTGAGAAAAATGAGTTTCATATATTAACTTCCAAAATATAGAGAATAATAAGATCGATATTCTAAATAAGTAGATAACCTGGAGTTAATGAACAAAGCAAGCAATAAGCGCAAGAAAATCATTAATGCGGAAATTTCCATATAATAATCGATAGAGGAATAAAAACATACAAAGACCTAATGTAGTGTGTCTTGGCACAGGTCCACAAGACCCTATGGAGAAGGAATTTTCTCATGGAATATTCGTCAGCAGGAGATCGGTTTTCTTAGGGAATCGCCCAGTTGGTAGACCAAGAATGAGGTGGAAGAATGACATCCATGATTTGAGGGAAGTAGATTATACAGTGGATGATTGAAAGACATTAGCTCAGGATAGGGATGTATGGTGAGCTGATGTCCGCGCGACCATGAATCTACCGGTTCGATAGAGTCAGTGAGTTAGTTAGGAGAACGGTGTCCACCCAGGATCGCGATGGAAGCTCTAATAAATAACGGCTATAAGAATTAGGAGACATCCTGACCACATACCAACCATATACTGTGCCTGTAGTGGGATCACTTTACACACTTTTACCTACCTCTATAAAATGAGACAAGACGTCAGCCAATTGATAGACAAATTGTCTTGCAAGCCTCTCGCGGCATGAAGTTTTGTTTATTTTAAAGAACAGGGATGTTTACTTTTAAAGCAGAATGAAAGAAAATGTTATCCATAAGAATGAAAAACAGAATATTTGCAATTTTAGAGTTAAATTTGTTTTGATTTTCAATGAGTTAGCTTTCAAATGCATATACAGTGTGTCACATGATATATTAATACACATTTGAGGGACAGGAAATGTACCAGGTTAGTCACTTTATTGTCGAAATAGAGTATGATTTTCTAGTACTATATTGTCCATCCATCTATAGTAATTCTGCCCGAGGGCAGGTCTTTCACTGCATTCATAGCATTTTCATGCTACGCTTTGCAGCTTTACTAGGGAATTGTAGGTGTGGTAGCTTCCCGTTGCTTTACACACCGGTGAAGGATGATGATGATGTCCATATGATTTCGGGGACCGTTAGGGCCTTAAAGTTTTCCTGACATTTGTCTTACAGGTGAGGAAAAACCCCGATTAAAACCTCACCCAGAAAAACTGTCCCGAGCGGGGATCGAACCCGGGCCCGCTGCGTGACGAGGCAGCACGCTACCTCGAGACCAGCGGTGGACCTACTATATTGTAGAAGTATGAAATATTAAGAAACTGTTTAATCATGGGTTTATTTTCTTCGAAATTTGACACATATTTAAGAAAGTAGGTATGTTGTATAATTGAGGAGGTTAGAAGCAAAAGTGTAGGTTCTGCAGTATTGAGAAAACAGTTTTAAAGTTTAAGTTGTACAAAAAAATCATAGATATTTCAAATTGATAACTTGGTGTTTTCCCCCAGATAAGTTGTAAAAGACATTAATCCCTTTACACACCTACTTTTTTGAAGAGAAAAATAAATCACACCTCTTTGTTTCTAATCGCATCAATTAAAAGGCAATTTTTTAGTGGTGGAAAAGTGACATTCCTGGACTTTTCCTTGCACCCCTTCATTTAAACACGATAACTACGGTATTGAATATTTACCTGATAGAGGATGGTCTATGTATGTATTTCCACGGTATATATCGATAGATGAAACACTTCTGAATTCAATCTGTGAAATATTAAACTATTTTAAAATTTAATTTGTAAAAATATTTTGCATTTTCACATTTAGTGACGTTGCTTCGTTTCGATACAGTTATTACGTCAACATGATTGTTATCGCTTAGCAACAAAAGGCATTTTTACAATCATTTTTTGCACGATAGTACGTTCTGTTGTACTTACAGGAATGGCGACCGTGATTGAAAGTTCAGTTTCCTGAATTCCAGGGTTACCATCTTATAAATAACTGTACTGTAATATCACAAATTACACACCTAGGGTGTAACCACTGCCCCTTTTGTACACTACATACAATGTATATAGGCCTATATCGGCTTGCATTTAAATTGCTTCTCTCCATTCGGAACAAGACAATCCCTGATGATCACGAATCCATTGATTTGCAGGTGTACAGTATATTCACTATAGAGAACAACGCCTTTTCCTTTATGAGAAAGTTGACGCCAGAGAACTGCTTCTTTGTATCCCTTGCATCTGGTAGAGACTTCGAGTATTAATATTAATATCACTAGGTTCAATGTTAAGATCTCTCAAACATTGTAAACTTTCCTCTTTTGGGTTTCGGAGAGTAGTAATGAATGCATTATTATCTTGGTAAAGAATATGACGATTTTTTATATACTGTATGCAACAGGTCTGTAGTAAAAGTAGGAGAAAGAACATTATTTATATATTATGAATTTGCAAGTAATTTGTTAAGTTTTACGATTTACGTGAAATGAGACAAAATATTAGTGATTTTTGTCAGTTGATATAGAAGGAAACTTAGGCGAATAAAAAAAACTGGTTATGGAGGAGGAAAACAATATAACCTACTCGGAGATACTGACCGAAATTCCATGATAAAATTTCATTCCGCATGGAAATTCGATTCATGGTGCGTCATGTACCTCTAGGTCAGGGAACATATAGCACGAATGAATGATAAATGTCGGTTCGGCTACGGTGCCGATATATAAATGGTAGGCCTATTATATATATATCATACCATATTAAGCTTGCATTGCTCAATGTTAAAGATTTAATTATAACATCGATAAAGCGTCACTGCTATAAAGTAAAATAAATATTCTCTTTAATTTGCTTACTTGATATAGTCAGCTACTAGATGGCAGTGACAGTGTTCTCGCGACATCTAGTAATAATGGAGAGTATAATACATATATAAGAAAAATAAGTGTTTGAATTGGATTCGCCTGGTAGTGTAATGGATATCACGCTGAGGTACAGACTCGGAGATCCGGGTTCGAATCCCGTCCAGGCATTTATTTTTCTTATCATACCATATATATATATATATATATATATAAACTTTTTGGTATACTAGTAACTTCATATTTCATCGTACAATTTACTATCAATAGTTAAAAAATAATTAGGGATATTTTTATACAAGAAAAGTTTTTCATGTGTGTCATGTTGGAAACATTGCTTTAAAAAAGATGGCAGCCATAATAGTTTAGTATTAAAATTATAATTGTGAAACTTATTTTTTATAAAAACTATCCTTTGAAATGAATAGTTTCAGAAGACATATGCTTGCTTTACAAGCCTTTGCGCAATCATATTGCAGAAATGTAAGTTACTGGGAAAATAAATATAAATTGTTTTCATAATTACTAGATGCTTAAGTTTCCATTGGGTTTCTCTATGCTACAGTAAGTATACCATAGAGAAATGAACATAGAGTGACAAAATAGAGAATGAAGTGATACAACCAGTGGATTATCTCTGGATACAACAATCAACACTGTTGCCACCATAAAGACCGGTTGCCACAGTTTAGTGTTCAGAAACTTCAGAAATATGAAACTACAGGAGTTACAAAATATTTGTTGAAAAATACCATTCTAAAATACGAAATTGTAATGAAATTATAGGACTTAAAAATGATGATAATAATAATAAAAACAGCAGACCGAATCTTTACCTAACCCCAGGGTCGTCATTTCTGGTCATAGAGAACCTTTCTGGTGTTCTCTCCTGGCATTTGGCTTAATTGTAACCCACTTCTGAAGTTGGGTAGTTTAGAAGGCGAAGTTACCTTACCACGATGATACGATGTGTGTAACACGCGCATTTTTAATCCATTTGATCAAAATGTATTTATTTTTCTATAAAGGTTTGGCATTCCGAATTTCTTTATGTCTCAGATAATAATTGTAATGCCATCTACCAGAATTTCTGTAAGCCATATGCATGCTATTACTATCGACTACTATACTGTAGAACCTTAAAAATATTGAGAAACCCAAATGAAACTTTATGCTTATGCCCCTATGCTACATCATACATTATTATGACACTAGTGTTGCACTTTTTTTTTCTCCATTTCTACTAAAATTCCTTTTTTTTTTTTTTGCAATGATTCTTAAAACATTTTACATTTATTAAATACTTTTTTTTTTCTCCAATGCCACCAGGTGTAATGTGCTAGGAAAGGCCTTAATCTAATGAGGTCAATATGATAATGATGGCCGGATCGTGTTCAGGTACCATTTGGGTCTTCAAGTTTCCTACAGGTGAGGAAAAACCTCACCCAGGAAACTTGTCCCGACCGAGAATCAAACTCGGGCCTGCTGTATGACAAGGCAGCATGGTACAATTATTAAATATTTATATGCACAAAAATGTAGTAGCCATATCCGAGAAAATATGTATGGCTACACTGTTGTAATGATCCCTTTCCCTCTTCAAATCTGCCACAACTATTTTAATTATATAATTAGAGGCTCCTTTGCAGAAAGTTCAAATGAAGATTGGGAATATTCAAGTTTAACGTATGCGATTTTTAAATGTCCATCACTACTCAGCTTCAGAATTTAAATGCCCTTAATACCCTTATTCTGCAGGGTTGTGAATAAAAATTTACTACTTGTTATGTGTCAGATTTATCTATTTTTCATCCTTTGAAAGATAAAGATGATAACTGTTCACATAGGAATTCAATTTTTAATGCCAATCCTGAATGTCATGTTGGAGTGTGGAATTGGTACATTGCTGAACCATTCTCGGAATGTTTCTCATAACTATTGTTTTATATATCCCAAAAATTATTGGCTATTGCTCAATGTAGATTAAACACATTGTTGGCTTACAGGTGAAACCCACTACGTTGAAAAATGTACTTTTAAGAAAACAAGGTTGAATTTTTAGCATTTTATTTTCTAATTTCATGCAACGTAGTGCATATTTGGGACATTTTTTCACAATAATGTTTGATATTTAATGTGATGGGTAATGGTAAAAAGTCTTCTTCTTCTTCTTCTTTGTCATGGTTTAGGCTTTTTTGCTAGCCTGTTCCAGCTCCAAATTGATGCTCCTTCCAACTCTTCTTTGGTCTTCCCAAACTTCTTCCTTTTGGTGCATAGTTGTATTATGCTTTTATAATAATAATAATAGGAAATATGCACTCAGGTTGAGCATTAGTGTATAGCTTAAGTCTTTGCTGTAGTCTGTGATAGTTTTAGTTCTCTTCGCACATATTATGATGTGGTATTTCCTACACCTTTGTCCACATAACACACACACTTGCATTCTTTGGTCGGCTCGTGGAATTTCTTGTTTACACATATTTTGTTATGAAACCCATGTGCTGTGAGTCGTGTTGTGATGTGTCTCTGGGGGTTGCACTCTATGGTCCATCTATCGTCCAGCATGGCAGTTGTGGTGTAGAAATCTACATCTATTTCCTTCTTCTTTCTATCTCTGATGCTTATTAATTTCTGATATAGTTCTGTGGATTGTAGATAGTATTGTGATCTTATGTCCTCTATGAAGCATGTCTCTCTCATAAGTTCGTAAGCCAAATGAGATGGCGCTGTTTTTCCTACTCTTAGTATCTGTTTCATGAATATTGCTTTGATTTCTTCTATTCTTATCAGATCTTCGATCTTAACCCCTCAGCATGATTTGCCGTACATATACAAGACCGGTTTCCTCCCATCTGTGCTATCATTTAAAAGTCCATGCAGTACCCCTGTGTGGTAGTATTTTTAAACTCTATTCACCCAGTGACTTATTTTAGATACATATCAAATTGTGATTAATAGAATGTAAGCAATGAATGACCATTCTATTCTATTCGATAGTGTTCAGCCCAAGGGCATGTCTTTCACTGCAATCATAGCATTTTCATTCTATGCTTTGTAGCTTTACTAGGGAATTATAGGTGTGGTAGCATCCTGTTGCTTTCACACCGGTGAATGATAATGATGATGATGATGATGATGGCCGGATAATTTTCGGGTACCGTCGGGGCCCTAAAGTTTCCTGACATTTGTCATACAGGTCAGGAAAACCCCCGAAAAAAACTCACCCAAGAAGCCTCTCCCGACTGGGAATCAAATCTCAGTCAGCTGCGTGACAAGGCAGCACGCTACCTCGAGACCACATACCCAGTTCTAGATTCACATAATTCATAAGTTTTAAAATCAAATTTGGCAGTTTTAAGTGGAGGGAATTGTTTGCCCCTCCATAACCATAATGATTCATCAATTACAATATCTTGATTTGGAAGGTAGAGAGATTGGAATTTATTATTAAAATATTCAATGAAAGGGACAATTTTGAAAAAAAAAAATGAAAGACATTGGAAACCAACTTGTTTTGTGTTGTCTTGAAATTAATGGCACCATCGAACATTGAGGTCATGATTATGCATACATAACATCTCCATACATTGCTATCCCAAATAATGTTTTCCAATTATTCCTGTATAATTTATAAATATCCTCAATTCGTGTCCAAGTCAGGGTCGGGTCGAGGGATGAGATGAGAAGAAACCGCTATATATAGAGGTCTGTGAATGACAAGGGTGTGGCCGACCACGACTGACACACCACTACAGAGGCAGATGAACGAAATGAATGTGATGAGATGTGAATGGAGAAATGGTGGAATGAAATTGTGGCAGGGGAAGATGGGAGAAAACCCTGTCCAAGCTCCGTTTTTTCCGCCACGAAACCAACATGGAATGACTGAGACTCGATCTCGGGAACACAGCAGTGAGGGTCCTGTATAATTTATCTCCCTCAAATCCTGGTTAATATTTTTCTTGCACTTTATGGTTATCCCTCCCTACAGGGCACTTTGCTTCTAGTTTTCGTACACGAAGTTCCTATATAATTTCCTATTCGTGCCATATGCCCTACCCATAGCAGCCTATGAGATTGCAATGTATTATTACATCTAGATTTCATAGATATCACGTTGCTCAATGTTATGTTCGTCTTTCTTCCAAGTTTCACCTTAATTTCCTAATAGATCTCTCATTGAGGCGATGTGCTAACCACATGTATCTTGTTGGCATGTTGGTAAATAAGCGTGTCAATAAATAAAACAAATAACAAAATGAAAGGGTTAATTAAATATTAATTATTATATCTGTGGTCTCGAGGTAAAATACTGTCTTGTCATGCAGTGGGCTTTGAGGCCCAAACGGTCCATGGACATCATCTGGCTTTTATCATAATTGTTACCATCATTATCATCCCCCTGGGTGGGAAGCTACCACACCTGTAATTCCCTAACGAAGCAGCAATCATAGCATGAAAATTCCATGATTACAGTGAAAGACCTGTACTAGAACAGAACACTATAGGATATAGTTTCGAAACAAAGAATGATATAGAATGGTGTCTTTCATCAGTTAATTACAAGTTATATTTAATTGTAAATACCCACTGGCGGCACTATGGCCCTGGGGTCGACTCAGCCTCTAACGGAAATGAGTACCAGACGCTTGTTCTGGGGGGTAAAGGCGGCCGTCATGCAGGGCTGACATAAAGTGCCGATTGTCTAGTAAAAGTGGGAGCCTTAACCTCCTACTACCCCAAGGGCCTCCGGGTCTGTTGAGGGATCACTTTACTTTATTTAATTGTAAATGGAGATTTCCTTATACTTTCATCAAGATATAAGTTAAAATGCATTAATTTTTTTAATTGTTGCTAAAGGTTTACTTATAATTTATAATTCTAAACTTCATCTATTTATCCTTCATTCATATTTTTAAATTAAAGATTTTCATAATTCCACACATCAGAGATTCACTATGTACAATATTTATAAAAGTTAGAGAATCTAAATTTTATTTGTGAAATAAATTAATTTATATAATCACAGAAATTGATTCTTGTTGAATGGATTACCTTGGTTAATGAACTCCCGCTAGGGAGCACCTGTGTTGGAAGTATGCAGCACATACATTACTATTATTGCTATTATTATTATTATTATTATTATTATTATTATTATTACTATTATAACTATTTTTATTTTTATTATCATTACCATTATTATTATTATCCTTCTATTATAATTTTTAATTTTTTTTTTTTCATATTTCTACACATCAAATTCGCCACGTAAATTTGTTATAGAAGTTGAAAATGTCTGAGACACGTGATTTTTGTGTATACACACGATCCACGTCGGTTTTGAAAGAAATGTTAGTTATGAGACCACACAGTGAGATACTTTATAGATATTTCTTTTTGGCAAAATAGGGCATTCACTAGTTCAAACGAAGGGCGTAGCTGAAGAGAAAAAAATACAAAAAGTATCTCCTTTCACTAATAAATAGCCAACTCACTCCACATGCCTGTCGTAAATTATGTCATAACTATGAAGGGGACTTTTTCCTACCACAGCAACAAAAAATAAGTTCTCCAGAATGTTTAACAAACTCCCTATAGGCCTTGAAAATCATAGATGTACCAGCGCATAATGACACAGCAATCTGCATTTGGATATTTAAAAGTCCAGGCGTTCTAACACGTCCTTCTGCATCTGGGAAGGGAACACCATGTTTAAATGCCCACGCTGATGGGTGGTGCCACTGTCGTTTTGAATAATTTCATTGCTGTGCCTGTCGATAAATTGGCCAAATTCAGGATATTGTATGAGGTTCTGATGGCTGCCACTGCTCTTTCTTGAATGTGTGTTCCGAAGGACGTTCCTGTTGTCTGTAGGGTGATTCTTAAATATTTGTATTTTTACACTTTTCGTACTGGTTGATTGAGCAGTTATGTTGTCTTTGGGTGTTGACTGTCTTCTCATTGTTTATCTGCACGTTGTTCTCCTCTGTCCAGATCTCTAATCTTTGTATTGCCTTTTGTATGTCTTCCTTTGCTGATGCTCCTATTACCATGTCATCTGCATATTGGATGAATTCTGCTTTTGAGTTTCCTTCGATTATGGTGTTCATGTCTGCTGTATAGATGTTAAACGGGTGGGGCTCATGGGGTCCCTTTGCAGTACTCCATTCGTCTGTACGATTTCCTCCAAAATTTCAACATTGTTGTAGATTTCGGTATTCTGTTCTCAGCCATCCTTGCTAAGTGTTCTTTCCAGTTTGTTCTGTATTTCACTATTGTTGTGTTTAATTCCTCTACTTTTAATTGTTTTCTTATTTCTGAGTTGTGTTTTTTTGTCTGTTCTTTGATATCCTACTATTAGTCTGAGGAATTTCATTTCAGCAGCTCCATTCTGGCAGATTGGTGTTATCACTGCCCATGTTTCGGATCCATAAGTAATAATAGGAACTGACATAGTCTTGTATAATTTCATTATAGAGTCTTTCCTGGCTTTATTCTTCAAAGTTCTTTTTAATGTTTCCGTTATATAATTAAACTTATTTAATTTGTTATTTATATCTGTTTCTGTTGTATATATTTCGCAACCTAGGAAGTTATATTTTGTCACTACTGGTTTATTTTCTAATATTATCTTTGGTTGAGTGCCCTTCAAAGCCATTGTTTTGATTTTCCTGATGATATTTTCATATCATATTTTGTTTAGTTTATATAGCATTCTTTGTAATTCGTCTTCTGATTTTGCTATTAAAATCTGGTCATTTGCAAAAGCTAATGTTTACATTATTAGATGTCCTGATTTAACTAACTTAATACCCCCAGTTGTTATTTGTTTCCATGATATTATCATGTTGTCAAAATAAATGTTAAAAAGAGTGGTTGATAGTGGACAACCTTGTCTTACTCCTCTTGTTATATGTATTGGTTCCCTTTGATTTATTTTTGTTTTTTATACGTTTCTTTAATTGCTGCTATCAAGTTAGTGGAATTCCTTTTTCATTTAGTATGTTCCATAATTTTGGTCTAGATACTTTATCAAAACTTTCTTATAATCTATAAAGAGGATGTGTGTTTCTAAGTTGAATTCTCTTCGCTTCTCTATTATTTGTTTTAAAGTGAATATGTTGTCTGTGTAGCTTTTTCCTTTTCTAAAACCTGTCTACTCTTCTGATATTATTGCATCTACTATAGTTGTTAATCTTTGGTTTATCATTTTTGCATATATTTTGTATGCTGCACATAGTAAGCTTATTTCTCTGCAGTTTTTTGGCTTTGTTTTATTGCCTTTTTTAAAAACTGATATTATTTTTCCATTCTCCTGGTATTGTATTTTGTTTCCAGCACTTGTTATAGAATTTTAATGGTAAAAGTGAATTTTAATTATTTTATTTTATTTATTATAATTTTCTTGGTATGTGACATCATAGGACGTATGCTACAGCAACATATTGTTTACTGAATAATATTCCCTGAACCCCTGCACTGATGGTCTCACTTACATGAAATGAGTGCTATACTACAGCTAGAGTAGCTGTGGCTCATTCCACTCTAGCTTTTGAACACTCTAGTGCCTTGTTCTAGAGAGGAAATACCTCATTTTATCACAATCTATGTTGTCAATCAGCTAAACATCAAATGCTGCTAAACTCGCAAAAAGTGGTTAAATTCCATATGGAATTTGGCTGCCAAGGAGCCTCAACTGTTTCCAGATTCAGCACACTGGACAAATATATTAATTCCCGGGAATTAACAGTGTATAAGAAAAAAATTTGCATTTAGATTGAAGTTCTCAGGTAGCTCAGTTGGTAGAACATTCACATAGAAAGCAAAAGTTCCTGGGTTCAAACCCCAGTGTGAGTGTATATTTTTCTCTTCAAATATAATCTATCATTGATGTTTACTTTGCTGAGAAATAAATTAATGAAAAAAAACCAGCATGACCATGATACGAACTCGTCAGATGAAAATACTGGGATGCCAAGCAGAGGATCCCATGCCTGTATCAGTACCGACTTTTGATATAGTGATTTATAACTGTAAGTCTGGGAACATAACTAGGGAGTATATTGAGTTGTTACTGATATAGGAGCACGGGACGTGGTTGTGAAGTTCCTGCGATCGAACAATCAAAGCAAGGGGATATTTGTTTCCAGATGTAGAAGACGAAGACTTCTCTAAAATACTACCAGCACGCAAGGAGAAAAGAGACATTTTTGTTTTTGATAAAGATGCTCTATAAGTGTAGTCCTGTGTGTTCAATTTGATTGGAAAATGTATAATATCGTAAAAAGGGATATCAGACGTACGGGATGATTTCGGAGGTTATGTATTCTTTAAGTATAAAAACTTATATCACCTTAATTATGTGGCATAATTACTTCCAATTTTCAGTCTTGTAACCTTAAACAATGCCATTGTTGTCAGCAAATGCTTTTAATTGATTTTTATATCATTGATGCATTGGTAGCTCACTAAACAATCCATGTATTTTTGTTCATTCTTTTAACAGTTATAACTTTTGGGCATACACTTCAAAGTAATTTATATTGATTTTACAAGATGTTTCTTTACTTGAATCCTCTCTAACAGCGATCACATGATTTTTATTTAAAATAATTCAAGTCACTGCTTCTAGAACTAGTTTAGTGTAAAATCAACACAGCACAGCGTGGCTTCGGACAATGGCTAGGAAATACAAAACATGTCTAGGAGTAATTACTTATTTTAGGAATTTACACTATGAGGTATATTCATTTAGGTAAAATTTTTATATCACTCTCTCTCCTCCTGGCACGACAGGCCTAGAAGGCCCTTAGCCTACCAGCCAGCTGCTGGCCTCACATCCACATGTGTCAATCACAGAGGTAGATGATAATCAGCCAGTGTAGGGATGATATGTGGTCAGCATGTCAAGTCCCCCAGCCGTTATAGCTGGTTTTCTCAACCTGGAGCCACTACTTATTTTAACTACCCAAATGCATCACGATGCTGGGTCCCATACTGGCCGAAATACCATGAAAAAATATCTTCCCCCATGGAAACTCGAACCAGCGCAAGTCCCGTAGCTCTGTGCCAAGTCTTCCTGCCTTAACCGCTCGGCTATGGCGCAGGACTTTTATATCACTCACCTCATATTATTCTTCTTCTTTAACTATAAACTAGTTTTGGAACATAGTTTATACTCAAAGAAGAAGAATAATATGAGGTAAGTGATATAAAAAATTTTACCTAAATGTCTAGGACGAAATTATCAAGCCAAAAAAAAAACGAAAGAAACTTGACATTCCACCAGGGACCTCAGTTTTGGTACATCATTTTGCACAGAATTAAGATGCATCAACTTTATCAGACGCCAGCACTTTAAGCAGCAGTAGTAACAGTACAAGGAGCAACAATGACGTGACAAATGAAAGAGATAATTCTGAAGAACTAATATTGGAAGTGGAGACATTTTTGGTCGCCAATTATGAATACACAAAGGAGAAGAGTGTATGCAACTGACAATTCGTAGGAGTAATGACAAAGGTTGATCCAAAAGATATAGAGGTGAAATTTCTCCATCAACACGACGACAACAACAAAAGAATTTTTGTGTTTTCAATAGTTCCAGATGAAGATACCATAACGAAGGATCAGTTTGTTAAACTGTTACTGGCTCCTAAGGAAGAGAAAAGAAAGATTATATTTCGTCAATTTTTTGTGAACAAGAGACTATTTTGGTGTAAAACATTGTATTTCTATTAATAAAATAATGTATTTTTCAGCCAATTTGACCATAGATTGGATAGCATTATACAATCAGATAAATTTACGAGTGTCTGAAGTCACCGTAATGTGCAGGTTGACATTGGACAGTATTTACTGTTTTTAAAAATATATATTAGTTTTAGCCTTATATTAGAAATAATTAGTGGATAATTACCATAAAACACTAGACATTTTAATAATACAGAAATAAAATAGAAATCTTTAAACATAAAAACATTATTGAAGGAAAACTGAAAAAAGTGTCTGATGTCACACGTTTTTACAGTACATTCAATTTGTTGAAATTTATATATTTTTGTATTAGGTTTTGTAAACTATACCCTAAATAAATTACACATAATTTAATGTATATATTTTTTTTGGTTATTGTATGTCTGAAATAACCCCCTAAATGGGGAAACCACAGAAATCTATAAAAATTATAGTCTGTCTGAAGTTGTCCCAACTAGTGAGACAACTTCGAACACTTTTTATTGTTTTTTTTTAATATTCGGGTATATAATTAATTTCACACTTTATCATGTATTCTGTTAGCATGTTTATTATAAATAAATAAATACATTTAGCCTGCTAGATCCCGAAAGGGCAAGGGCCTCCTGATTAACAGCATCGAAAGTGGATGCACTTCTGCATTTCTATGCATTAATCCAATCACTATATGCACTGAAATTCATCAGAGAACATTTTTTGACAACTCACCTCTTAAATTTGATGTATTTCATGATACTGCATTTTCAGACGATATCATGTCCATCTTCAGCCATAACTCTGACTGATGAAATTCTTTGTATGTCAACTCTTCTATTGTCACCATCTTCAGCGCTACCATCTATGGTTGAATTTATGAACTTCGAAATCAAATTTAGTTCGTTAGGAATATCAAAATGCATTTATCTATATTTATTTAAAAATCAAATTTAATTCATTTATTTAAAAACAAAATTTGATTTCTAAGTTCATAAATTCAACCATAGATGGCAGCGTTGAAGATGGCGATAATAGAAGAGTTGATGGCCAAAGAATTTCATCAGTTTGAGTTATGGCTGAAATGGACGTGATATCGCCTGAAACTGCAATATCATGAAAAATATTAAATTTAAGAGGTGAGTTGTCAAAAAATGTTCTCCAATGAATTTGGTGGTTATACCTCATAATTTTTTCTTCTCAACGTTAATTTAATACTATATGCACTCTTCAAGTTTTTCATTCACTAGTTATTAATAAATCCATACAAGTTTAAACAAACTACATAGGTCTAATCATCAGCAATTTGCAGAAAATATATGTAAAAAGCGTCCGATATTACCTATTTGATGATACTCCTGATATGAAGAACACACACTAAAATTGTAAAAATAATCTAGATAAATGTTTGGCTGTGTTTCTCTCAAAAAAGTGTAATATTTATTTTGTATGTTTCAGTGTTCTATAAACATGGAACAGTTAAACCAACGAATTATGATATCATAAGTCCTCCAGATCCCTTATCAAATCTCCGCACAATTGTTTTTCATAAAAAGAAAAATGAACTTCCAATTGAAGCTGAATTTAGAATGCGCTGTGAAGATGTGCAAAGGTGGAATCAAGAATTTTGGACTAAACACAATCTCAGCTTCCTTAAGGTATGTAAATGGTACTTATTAGGGAATAGATAATTTTATTAATTTTTTATTGTTCTATTGCACTTTCCTTTAGGGCATCTTTCAGTTTTAATAAAATTATTCTTCTTCTTCCTTCCAAGTATTAGGCCAAAGCCTGTTACGATCCTATAGAAAATTTTCCCTCCAGCATTTGAGGGAAATTCTCGTATAAGACTTGAAAGCATAATAATAGTCCCTTCGATTGGTTGCTGGCCAAAGGAAGGCAAGACCAGTGATGGGGCTGCCATCTTATAGCCTCTGGTCAGGCTTTTTCTGGAGAAGAAAAGAAAATAAAGGAAAGAAGAAATGGAAAAAAGGAAAGACTCCCTAGCCCTCGGATGCCCTAATAGTGTCGGGGTCAAAAAAACAAGAGTTAACCAAGAGAGGTTAGATAGTACAGGTAAAAGAGTGCAAAACACAAGTAAGTGGAAGAAATGTTTTGCACAGCTTGGGCACCTTGTGGTCGCCATCCACATATCCCCTAGATGAGGACCCCTGTTTCCATTTATAAATTGTTTTATTTTGTTGATATTGGCTTGTCTTTTGCATGTATTAAATCTTAGCTCTTAAGTTTCAATTTATAATGCACTTTATTAGTATTGAATCAACGGGTAACGTAATTCTGCCTTCCACGTGTTCCAACCTAAGAAATGGATTACAATTTTGCCAATGCCAGTGGAGAAAAGCCAGAAATGACATATAAAACAACTTATGGCATTTCAAAAAAAAAAAAAAGAAATATTTAATCAATTAGGAGTGTGCTGGTTAACCATCATCTGGTGACAGGAGATAGTGGAGAGAGATAGTATACAATAATAAAATTCAATTGTAACTAACCTAACAATTTAATGGTTATCCCGAAAAGAGATATAACCTACAAACTACAATTTGTTGGGAAAAAGAAAAAAAAATGCATAATGTTCAATTTGAGGCTATTACGTTTATTATATCACATACACTTTAAATCTTTCATCCTATTGGAAACATATACAGCCAATTTGAATGCAAAATAACATGTTACTGATTATTAATAATTTAATACAGAATTTAGTTGAAAATCAATCTATCTTTATAGAGTGGGAAAATGATCTAACCCATATTTAACTAAAAATGCTACAATAAGAAATAGAAAATACATATTGAAAATTCAATATTTATTTCCCATTTAATGTTATTTTGTTGCATTCTTTGTCTTACTTATTTTCACTCATTTTCTTTAGATTCTGATAGAATTCACGGAACTGTGAATTTGCACATGTGCAATAATTTGTTTTTCTGCATTGCTACTCATGACTTAACTGCTTTCGCCATTTTGTTACATATAGATCACTATTTGCTTGAAAGCAAACTTTTAAAAATAAATGAAACATCTGGAAGGGAGTAGGGATAGTTTCATATTCACCAGGCTATGTTATTCTGCAGATAGATCACTAATACACTGAAAACTCAACTTTAGAATTTTTGTTGGTTAGATCTCTCTTTTCAGGACTATTCATTTATAGTGTAGGCTTAAAATGTAATCTTTTCTCATATGGAGTAGCTCCCCACATTCATGAAATTTGAGCTTTTCCTCTTGCAGAATGCCCTAGCCCTTCATGGGAGAGTGTGGCTTATTCATTGATTTATTAATTAATTTTGCTTGCATTAATAGTGAGAATGTGCATTATTGTACACTGTTAGTAAGTGCTTTCTGTCCTTGGCCACCTAACATATTTCTTTTCTTTGCCTTCTATCAATTGTTTTAATATCCATCTTTTGATATCCAGTTATTTGAGACTGTCTTCTAAATTATCCTTCAATCTTTCTATGTTTAACTTTTTCCTCTTGATTTCCCTTAAAAAGTTTTTTTTAGACCCTGTTATATCCATTCCAAAAACTTGTTCCAACCACCTTAATCACCATGTTTTGATGACTGCAACCAGTTCCAAGTTCTGATATACAATGTGTTTGTAGCTCAGCCAGACTGTTCCATGCTGGCCTTGGATTGGGTGAGTATTGGCACACCTTCCGCCAGAGTTACATGTACACGATCGGCAAGTCATTGGTACTGTTCTAAAATTACAAAATTACTACCGTACTAACTTACATTAGGCTTAACTGCATCACAACAGATGATCAAAGTGATGACCTTGACCGTATTATAATAATCCATCCATATTAATTCTGCCTGAAGGCAGGTCCTTCACTGCAATCATAGCATTTTCATGCTATGCTTACAGCTTTACTAGGGAATTGTAGATGTGGCAGCTTCCCATTGCTTTCCAGACCAGTGAAAGATGATGATGATGACCATATGATTTCGGGGACCGTTTGGGCCTAAAGTTTTCCTGACCTTTGTCTTACAGGTGAGGAAAAACCCCGATAAAAACCTCACCCAGAAAAACTGTCCCGACCGAGGATCGAACCTAGGCCTGCTGCGTGACAAGGCAGCATGCTACCTCGAGACCACAGCGGTGAACTATTATAATAATAATGAAATAATTTATATAATACTATAGATAGTACTCCGTACCAATGACTTGCCGGTTGTGTACATGTAACTGTGGCATGCCAATACTCACCCAGTCCAAGGCTGCTGCGAATGGTCTGGCCAAGCTATGAACACATTGTATAACTGTGAATTCTTTCTTTATTCTTATCATCGTATACTGATTTTTTAAGTTCATTCAAAACTTCTAATAGTGAACTGGATCTCTTTGTAGTTATACATAAACCAAATGTTAATATGTGATAAAAATACGAGGGCGGATCGGAAAGTAACGGACAATAATTTTTTTCTGCCTTGGTATTGCAGCTAGAATGTTGAAATTTCACAGAGATATAGTTTGAAGTTTTCACTACAGATGGTATTTTTTTCTCAGGTGCACCTCTTGCGAGAGAAGCTTGAACTATGCAACAAAGATGGCACGCATGCTACAGTCGTCCACAGGGCGGATCGTAAAGTAATGCACAATAATTTTTTTTTAAAAAGTTTAATAGTAAAAAAAAGGAAAAAAATCACAAATAAACTTACATCTTTTACCTACTTTTCGACATAGTCACCAACTTTCTCAACACATTTTTCCCATCGTGTTACCAGTTTCAATATGCCCTGTTCGTAGAAGTCCGTTTGGTTGAAGTGTAGCCATCTGCACACTGCTGATTTCACTTCCACGTCTGTCTCAAAGCGTTTGCCAGCCAGGAATCACTAAGGCGAATCACTAAGGTTCACGCGTCCCTCTTGGAAGAATGTGCACCACCTGGAGACATTGCTACGGTCCATACAATCATCCCCATACACGCCACGCATGTCCCTGTGAATTTCACTGGGTTTATGCCCTTTGGCCCACAAAAATCGAACAACACTTCTCTGTTCCTCACAGGTGGACGACTGTAGCATGCGCGCCATCTTTGTTGCATAGTTCAAGCTTCTCTCGCACGAGGTGCACCTGAGAAGAAAGTACCATCTGTAGTGAAAACTTCAAACTATATCTCTGTGAAATTTCAACATTCTAGCTGCAATACCAAGGCAGAAAAAAATTATTGTGCGTTACTTTCCGATCTGCCCTCGTAGTTATAATTATAATTAGTGGAATTACTGTAATTGATGGTTGAGAAGAAATAGCAACAATAAGGTTAAAAAATGTTTACATTTGCATTGTTGTTAATTATAAATTTTATTATGGCTGTTCCTAACCCCCTAATGCACTTTTCATGTTTTCCATTCTACATAAATAGATGATGTTAATGTGGTCTATTTTCAATTTACATATCACTTTAGCAGATCATATTATATAGGTGATGTGTGTATGTATTGTATAGAAAGAAGAGTGTAGGGTGAGTGTTAAGTATTTGAGTAGTGTGTGTTTTTGCAAGGGATGATGTTGATAAAACGGAGAAGGCGAACCCTGTGTTGGCACATAGTCTACTCCTGTTGAAAGCACAAAGGAGACTACTAAACTTAATGTCCCCATCTGACGGTTGAATCACTATCGACAGTACCACATGCCTTATCATCACATTTACTGTAGAGGGTTTGGAATTTATTGTACACCACTCCTCCTATACTAATTCCGAGCTAAATTCCAGTTGTACTGTAAACAAACTTGTATAAGGTATTACTTCGCCGACACCATCTATTAAGAGAACTGTGATGCTATGAAAACTCTCTTTTGTTGAAAATTTGGATTTATCAGAGAAAATTGTGAAATTCAACAAATCAATGGGAATCATTAATAGAGTTTTAAAACCTTCATGAGTGCAAAAATCAACTCTTACTCGTCTTTATCAAATAATGGCTCGACCAGTCCTATGTTATGGGAGTGAAGCGTGGACTATAAGGACGAGAGATGAAAGCAGACTAACAGCTTGTGAGATGAGATTTATGCGCCGAACAGCTGGCTACACTAAATGGGATTGAAAGAAAAATGTAGAAATCCTTCAAGAACTTAATGTGTCACCAATACTGGACATCTCCAGATATCAGCTAAACTGGAAGGAACATGTCTCAAGAATGGCTAGATCCAGGATCCCCAAGGCAATAATGAACTACTGTCCAAATGGGAAACGGTCACTTGGTCGACCTATGAAAAGATGGCACGAAAACCGCTTTCTCAGGCCGTAACAGTTCTTCTAGGACTAATACCTAGCAGGATGATGATGATGATGCTATTTTACCTGCCATATGACTGAATTGTGTGTGGAACTGTCATTGATAGAAACATTGTTCTTAGGCAACATCATATTTTATGAGAAATAAGACTGAATACAAGATAACATTATATCAATAATTAGTAACTTCCTCCAGTTCTTATTTATGACAAAAGATTATATACAGGCCTACCTAACCAGATGTTTACTTGTTTTTTCCATGATGTCAATAAATATCTTTAATTTACAATTTAATTACGAGTAAAATGTATACTCCAAGCTGATTTACCTGTATATTCTGCTGTTATTTTCACATCTTAATGTAGGATTTTTTTCACTGAAGTGTTTGGAAACGTTCAGAATAATTTGTTTCTCTCCCTTTTCAAGGTTTTCTTTTTTGATGCTTTAAAAATTGTATTAGAAGAAGCAGCCATTTGAAACAACTGAAATTCTAATGTATTCTGCATTGCACATGTGTAAGAATTAAACAATTAATTGCTTTAACCTTTTGACTGCCGAGTTTCCCTTTTGCCAGCTGGGCTGTGAGTGCCAGGTTTTTTAAATTTAAAGTACTACGCCATACTATATAATATAAACCTATATAAAGTATAATTAACTGTTTACATGCCATGCTAAATTGAATTTAAACTCACTATTATACATTTATATGAAGGTTAGGCGGTGTTGCTTCCACTTGTAAAGATCCCGGGTTTGACTTCAGCACAGTCTCTTTATTGAAATTAGTTATCACTATCACTAAAACATTTATCCTATTGAATAATTTTGATGGCGTTATCACTAAACACTTATAATATTAATTATTGTTGAACATTTTTATAGTCCTGGGTTCGAATCAATTCCAGTCAAACAGCTGTTTTATGCCACATGTTTATTCTGGCGCGACACACCCACCACTGTCACTCACACCCTGTTCATTTAGATCTACATCACTTGCTGTACTATTTACAGGCTTAGATGTAATAATATTCTCTTAGAAACAGGACTACTATCATATTCGTCAAACGAATAACCATTTGATGAACTGTTACTGTCACTCTCATCTTCTGATAAAACTGACACAATAAACTCGCATATTGTATTTTCGTCAACTTCAAGACATGAATTACTGTGTTTCACAGCACGGCCTACCCTTTAGCCAGGTATCTTTTAAATTAAAAATAAAATAAATAAAGAGAAAATCCTGAAATTGCAATATTCCACAGCCCCCCCCGAAAAAAAGGCCTTGAAACATGAATGTACACCCTCCTTTAGAAAACCCATTTACAACCAGCCTGTACCGTTATTCTGTAAGGGATGTGCAAAGTATTGCTAAGAAAGGATGTACAAACACAGAACGAAAAATAATTTTAGTTTATTGAAGTAAAAACTTTGGGAAAAAAATATTAAAATAATAAGATTGAAAACCGGAGCTTGCTGGGCATGGCATACCATTGTACAACTTTCACCAGCGCACGCTGGGAATGGCGTACAACAGGTTAATGAATGAGTTGGAGAAAATGCTTTAACATCTCACCTCATAAAGTTGCGTGTCTTCACGGTACCGTTTCAAAAGTATAATTTAACTTCCATCCTCAGTCAAACTCCAACTTTATGAGGTGAGATGTTAAAGCATTTTCTCCAACTCATTCATTAATGTAAATACCTCACAGTGTTTCCTCCCACTTTAATTTTGATTAAATGAATTGCTTATTTATTAGGTGCCAAATTTAATATGGAAATATCAATTAACAAAACTAAAATTATGGCATTTCATGGGAAGGACCCCATACAAAGTAAAATCTGTCTCCAGAATAAAATTTTAGAGAGATCTAATCAATTTAAATATCTTGGATATTATCTCTCTATCTGGGATGAAAAGGATATCCCTGAAAAAGTTACTAGTTATAATAAAAGTTTAGGAATTATTAATCAAGTTATGAAACCATCCCTTGTACAAAAAAACACCAGATTACGTTTATATAACACTTTGGCTAGACCAGTGTTGACCTATGGTAGTGAGCATGGACACTAAAAAAACAACATGAAAGCAGAATAACGGCTTGTGAAATGAGATTCATGCGCAGAACAGCGGGTTACACCAGATGGGATCGGAAAAGGAACACCGATATCTTAAAAGAATTGAAGACTACGCCAATTTTGGAACATATTAAACAGTACCAACTAAATTGGAAACACCATCTTGAAAGAATGAGTTCAAATCGGATCCCCAAAGCTGTTTATAATTATATACCAAGAGGACGAAGATCACTGGGCCGTCCTATGAAACGCTGGAGGGAAAATTTTCTATAGGATCGTAACAGGCCTTGGCCTAATACTTGGAAGGAAGAAGAAGAAGAAGAAGCTTATTTATTTAATCTATTAAAAGTGTAATTATACATTTTAAGAATCTCGCATATAACTTATGTAGACATGCGCAAGATAATATATATTTTTATTTCCTTTATTTTGAGTGTTAAGAGAGCGAACTACATTTTCTTACACACTTAAAGGTAAACCCATCAATGAAAATGCAGTCATCAGGTTTGTTTACATTACAACTGGAACTTAGCTCAGAAGAGGTAGAGCCCCTATCAATTTTCTTCACTTTCCAAAATTTCTGGTATATCTAGAATTAATCTGCCATTCAATTTTATTACACATCTCACAGTTTTAATTGAACTACATCACATTTAAATGGCTTTATTACGTATTACTTGGTGAACTAGGGCTTTGAAAGTTATTCACAATGTTCTGTTTCTGGAACTTAAAATTTCTTACTGGATCATAAGTTTTGAACCTTATTGCACATTTGTTGTTACAGTGAAGTAAAATTTTATACTGTTTCTCATTTTACAGGAGCGGAAGAATTATATAAAGGATGTTACAGGAAGTGATAAACAAACTTTATCAGCTGATGAAATGTCTGTCTTTTATAAAAGATTTCTTGATGAGAATTGGAATATACATCTGCAATATAATATGAATTGGTACCGGAAAAATATTGATCTGGTAGTGCTGGCATTAAAAGTGAAAATTGCCAGATTAAAGAATTACTTTATGTCTAAATCCATGTAGTGGTTTAATTTGGCATCTGGTATTATTAGTGAATTTGCAGTCCCATGTTTTACAAATATTTCACACCACAATTGAACTGCACATCCCAAAATTTCATGTAAAATATGGTGTGTATGTGTATTATGTATATATGCCCATACTTCCCACATAGGGACACATGTTCTCTAGCAGGAGTTTCTTAACCAGGCTAATTTAGTTACCTATAGATGTCAATGAGTGACATGAGGTTAGCACAATGAGACATCTAATAGGCAACTAAGGTATTTTGATATTATATGTTTTATATTTGAAGAGAAATTTTTTTTTTATATTTGAAGAGAAAATTTTTTGCCTAGACTGAGACTCAAACCCGGGACTTTTGGCTTGCCGCCAAATGCTCTACCAACTGAGCTACTGAGGCGAGTTGCGATCCAGATGCAAATTTTTCTCTTATATACGTTGTAATTCCTCGGTCTAGGTGAAAATTTTTATTTCAGTAAGAAATGTTAAATCAATAATAAAAACATCATTAGAAGCCTTACTAGCTTTATAAAGTAATGTTAAATTCCCAATAAATGTCTTCTTAACTAAGAAGCCGCCATTTGCAAGAGAAAAATTTGCGTCTAGATCGCAACTCGCCTCGGTAGCTCAGTTGGTAGAGCATTTGGCCCGGCAAGTCAAAGGTCCCGGGTTCGAGTCTCGGTCTAGGCAAAAATGTTTCTCTTCAAATATAAATTATCTTTCAGTAAGAAATGTTAAATCAATAATAAAGACATCATTATATTTTTTAAATTAACATTTTCCAGAATTGGATTTAGTTTTATTTAGAAAGAAAAATTACGGGTTATTGTACTGACGTACAGAGTCAGACATCCAGGGTTCTACTCCCAGTTTGAACGTAATTTTTATTTCTAAAATAAAACTAAGGTATTACTTGGATTGATGAAGGTCAGTTAAATTTTGCACAGAGACCTTTTTATTCAGGCTTGCAGTTTTTTTATGATGAGCCTGAAAATCTTCAGACTCGGGACCCATTGCTTTAATTCCTCCTGGATCCTCCCTTTGATTTTTCCATCCTAAAAATCCACAACCCTGGCCCAGATTTGAACCTGCAACCCTCGGGACTAGAGGCAAGGACCATAACCACCAGACCACCGTGACTGATGTATGTAAATATATATATACACACACACACGCATATTAGGGTGTACTGAAAAAATTAATTTTTTTATTTAAAAACACGCATGGTCTAAAAGTTAAATACTGCCTCAAATAAATGCAGAAAAAGAAATTATGCAAATCTGATAACTTTTCACAGAGATGCAACATTTTGAATATTTAAAAACTTTGTAAAAATTGTAAAGAATTGTATAGAATTGTACGAGTGAAAGTTCAGGATGGGGGTACTGGAAGTAAATATTGTAGACAGTTTTCTGAAAAATTTGTTAGTGTTATATGACCTTATGCTTGTAATTTAATAATTAAATAATAATTTAAATATAACATTAAGGTAGGATTTTCCAGTTTCCTGGTTCTGTATTCTTGTGATATTTACAGAGTGACTAAGAAATCAAATTATGAGAGCATGTGCATTAATATCTTTTTGGTTTATTATGAGAATGTAAATAGAACATTACATATTCCTTTTTTTTAATTTAAAAGTAAGATGTGTAATATAAATGTAATATTGCTAGATCCCACACAAAAATTGATTAACATTTTTATAAGTTATATTATAAAAAATTCAGTTGATGGATATAAAGACTTATTAAATTAATTTTATCACTATGTAATCTTAGCTTTTAGAACCTTAAAATCAACTTCTTAGTTATGAGTCTTCTATGATTTTAACAATTTCTGGATAATTTTGTCTGTACACCTGCACTTCAGTTGTAGTTCAGAGAAGATTTTGTTCTCACAGTATGTTAATTTGTGCTGTTTTAATTAAGATATAAATGGCAAAGGAAGGTGCTACAACAAGAAAGAAAATATTAAACTTGAAGGAATATTTGGTATAGCAGAGGCCCTGAGTTTGTGATTTCTGCCAACTTTTTGGGACATCATGGGGCATTTTTTTTACGCCCATCTAGCTTTGAAAGGAGGCAAAGGTAAAGAATCATTGAAAAGTGTTATTTCTCTTACTGTGGCAATTAAAGTGAAGGAAGTATGATTAAGAGCATCTCTTCCAACAATCACAATTTGTCAGAACAAATGGTAACAGATTATATTATCAATACTAAATTTTCAAAAATTTCGAAAAGAAGAAACAATTTAACAATCCTTGAGTTAAGGAGAGTTCTAACAAATAGTTTGAGGTTTGTGCTTGTAAGTGTGTATCATACCAATATATGTGATGTAAGTTTTGTATGATAACAAGGAGAGAGCATTTTTGTTTGATCAAAAACAATAAGAAAAATTATTTCTTAGGAATTTAAATAAAATTTTATCACCTCACCTCATATTCTTCTTCTTAGACCGGTTTTTTGAACTTTCTTCTTCAGTTCCATCCTCAGTATTTTCACGACCATTTTCAAGACAAAACAATGGTTGTCAAAATATTGAGGATGGAACTGAGTAAGAAATTTCCTAAACCAGTCTAAGAAGAAGAAGAAGAAGAAGAATATGAGGTGAAGTGATAAAATTTTACTTAAAAAATTACTTTAGGTAATGTAAATGTTTGTACAACTAAGCAACTTGAAGCAAGAGAAAAGGTAAAGGCCTAAAAAAAGATAAGTGTGTGAAATGATGGAGGACTAGTAGGCAACAATCAAAATGAATTAAAAGAGCTCAACTCCAAGTCATTGGAAGACAACAACATGAGGAGCCAAGTGCTTCTATTTCAGGGACTGCCTCAAAAGAATCAAATTGGAGTACTAACTGAACATCGGCAACATACTCATGAACTGACATGATTTTCATAAGTAATGCCACGAGTGATTTCCAATTTATCTAGAGAATTTGGAAATCAAGAGTGGCATTTGTTTGGACTATTTAACGAATAAAATTAAGCTGTTTACTTACAAATCATTATTTAACTATAGTTATTTTAAAATATTTATATATTTAATGTAAACGGCGATGTTTGAAAACAAATGAGAAATGATTGGTATGCTTCATTGCTTCTTTTGTTTGTCACTACAACCAGATCATATTATTTATTGTCAAAGGATCGCAATATTGTAAGAATGCACCCTAGTGGAGAAATGTATAACCAACGTTATAGGTTTCTGATGTCCTATGATGTAAATATGTCAATTATATTTTTCTGCGACGTCATTTCTTGGAAAATAATTTGTTTAAGAAAGTGCAAACAGTTGTTTCTTTTTTTGATGGTATAATCAATTGCTACAAATGTTTTTATATTAACTCCCGCATGCGCTGTGTGTTGACATTCATGCACTATATATACAATCTGGTAGCCGTATTTCTTAGAGTGTCAGGCACTGCAAAATAATGCTATGACCTAATCAGAATGTTAAAAAGGAGGTACTTTCTTTATTATGATAAACTTTAGTTGGTAAATTCTAGGCGAAACACGACTGTGATTGGTTGTAAATCAAAACTCATTGTAACGTGATTGGTCATTGACTCCCATTTGGAGCATGAGTTAAATAGTCAGTCTGAATATCCATTATCACCTTAAAAAAACCAAAAGCACAGATGAAAAATGTAAATAGATTACACTGGTCAACAGTGGTTTTGTTGCCCTTGATAAAAGATTAATTTCGGATATATTTATGCTCACAATTCATGAAACTATCAATGATTTTGGAAGATTTGCTCTGGTTTTTTTTTAATCTTTATTTTCATTTTACACTACAAAAATCGGAAAATATGAAAAAAAATACAACAGATATATTTATGTCAATTATTTTTTGAAAAATTAGTATACACCGACGTAAATAGAATGAAAAATGTTGAAAACCCATGTTATACTTCAGTGTAACACGTTTTATAAGATTTTTTCTATAATTGTTTAGGGGACAATCTCTTTATAGAGACCAGCAGTAATCTGCCATTATGTGACGGTCCCATCTACCCTGATACCTTTCCTCCATTACTTTTCGATCCTGGTGAAAGCGCTCTCCATGTTCATCATTATAATTTCCTGAATTATCCAGAAATCTAACCAGATGACTGTGGAGAAAGTGTAACTTTATACTCATATTTGCTCCCAGAATCTTGAAGCTTGTCAACATGAATTTGCACAATTTCTTTATAATTTGGTGCTTTATAGTTACCTAGGAAATTTTCTACTACCAATACAAAACCCTTCCAAGTTTCAATTTCCGGAAGTCATAACTTTGATAAAATTTGCATCTTTCATCAATTGCCAAATTTGAGGACCATCAAATATTCCACCTTTTTAACTTTTTACATACTGAGCTTAGGAAATTTTCTACATATTTGAAACAATCTCCTTCCTTTTCCAACGCTTTGACGAATTTTTTATCATATCCAGATGCACGTTGTGAGTACTTTAATTTTGTCAAATAACAGATCACGGCCGATGTGCGGAGTGAGGGGTGTGAGAGTGGGGATCACGTGATGTTTGTATATGCGAAAAAAATGCGCAGAAATCAAATCATGGCTGGAAACATAAATTTTATTAGTAACAAGCCATTTACTGTTTAAGATATAAGATACGCAAAAATCATAAAAACTAGAGCACATTCAGCACTTTCATGAATATATTCATAAACTGTGCACTTCAAAACATAAGAAATTTACTGAGATATCCAGGGCAACAAAAAAAATTTTTTTTTTGTAGACCTATGTTATCCTTCTTACCAAAATAAAAGAGAAAACTGGAGTTTCTATGAGAAAATTTGCAGTTATTGACTGTGCCTTTTCATATGTCAAAACCATTTAATTGTAAGAATCAAATTAATCGTGAATTCTTATTAAGAAAACCTCATAATATAAAAAATCCCAAATTTATTATATTCATTTTAATTGTGTTGTTTTGATAGTTTCTACTAAGGATAAGAATCAAATGAATTGTGAATTCTTCTTACCTCATACATCTATGTTTTTTTAACACAGAACTGCAATATCGGGAACATGTCATTCCCATCTTCAGCTGTTTTCATGACTGTCAATTTTTCATTATGCCAGTAATGAAAAACTGACAGCTGTGAAAACAGCTGAAGATGGGAATGACACATTTCCTGATACTGCAGTTCTGTGTTAAAAACATACATGTAATAATTAAATGAATCGTGATTTCTTCTTACCTCATACTTCTATGTTTTTTTAAACACAGCACTGCAGTATCGGCAACACATTGTCGTCATCATCAGCTGTTTTCACGACTGTCAATTTTTTCTTTTGCCGATAATTATCCAGACTGCCATCTGGTGTTCTTTTGAAGGAATTACTCTCCAAACTGCCATCTGGTGTTATTTTGAATTAATCATTTTCTAAATTGCTATCTGTTGTATTTTTGAAGAACTTTGTAATCAAGCTCGGTTCGTCCGGAATCTCGACGTTCATAGTTCTATTATGGTTTTTTTTTTAATATATATTTTTTCCCAAACTGTTAAATCAAAGGTTTAGATAGATGTTTTAAAAGTTTTGCTTCTTTTTTAATCCTATGATGCTCTAATAAACTATGTGCTGCTATAGCTGATTTTTCAATTTCTCCATTCTTTGTTTCTGAAGTGCTCTTTTTTATGAGTTTCCTAGTTCCTTTTGGTTTTTCCTATATTTTTTTAAAACATCTATCTAAACCTTTGGATTTAACAGTTTGGGAAAAAATATATATTAAAAAAACCATACCAGAACTATGAACTTCGAGATTCCGGACGAACCGAGCTTGATTACAAAGTTCTTCAAAAATACAACAGATAGCAATTTAGAAAATGATTAATTCAAAATAACACCAGATGGCAGTTTGGAGAGTAATTCCTTCAAAAGAACACCAGATGGCAGTCTGGATGATTACCGGCAAAAGAAAAAATTGACAGTCGTGAAAATAGCTGATGATGACGACAATGTGTCGCCGATACTGCAGTGCTGTGTTTAAAAAAACATAGAAGTATGAGGTAAGAAGAAATCACGATTCATTTAATTATTATTAATTGAACCTCATAATGTTAAAAATTCCCAAATTTAATATATAAACATACATGTATGAGGTATGAAGAATTAACGATTCATTTGATTCTTATTAAGAAAACCTTCTTCCTCTTCGTCAGGCTCTACGACTTCCAGTGGAATGTCTTGGCCTTCTCAACAAGTTTATGCCACTTCTTCCTATCTTGTGCAGTAGACTTCAAATCAAAAATCCCCATCTCTCTCAAATCTTCAATTACGTCATCTTCCCATCGATCCTTGGGTCTTCCCCTTGGTCTTGTTCCCTGTGGCTTCCAATTGAAAATATCATTTGGCATTCTTAGTGTATGTCCAAACCATTGTAATCTTTTGGATTTGATGAAACTAACTATATTTTCTTTATTATTCTTGAGGTATAATTCGTCATTCCTTCTCAACCTCCAATTTCCATTTTCCTTTACTGGACCTAGCACTCTTCTAAATATTTTCCTCTTAAACGTTAATAGTCTTAATTTATCTGCTTCTTTTAGTACCCAGGTTTCAGCTCCATAACATATGATATTAAGAAAACCTCATAATGTACAAATTTCCAAATTTATTATATTAATCTACTAAGGATACCTACACTTTCACATTTTCTCTTATAACATTATTTATAATTTTCACTCTTTTCGAAATCGTTCCTGGTCATCACCAGAAACCCATTTCTATTGAATACAATTTGTCTATTGTTCTTGCTTTCACATATCTCCGAGACATGTTATTGTACAGTGCTTTCAGTATAAGTCATAATCTGGCAACCAGCTGGCAGGTCAAACGGTCCAAGCACCCCCGTTTCCTGGTCAGTGAACATGTGGGTGGTTGGGCAAAGCAGGTTCCATTCACATTCTCTCTACCCCTATTTAGTGTTACTTGTGTAACTGCAAGATACATATTTGCCAAAGTTTTTTAACCAACTTGTGAATCTGTGTTCAGGTGTGACAGTAGCAATATCAGTTCAACATAGTGTATATTACTGAACAGAGCACACTTATATTTTTGACAAATGCAAAGAAGAAATCTTACAAAAGTTGTTACCATCAATTCTCTAACGCAGCTGTCTCAAATAAAGCCACAATTTCAAATATTAGAGGAACTTAAAGAAAATATTCAAACCATGAACATTTCAAGGCAGGAATTGGATAGCGTGTTTCAAAACCTTCTTCATCGGTTTGAATGTAGTATTGAAGCTGAAGGAGATAATTTTGAAAATCTTTTGGCATAAGGTAAGGAACAAACAGTACAAAAATCTATTTTACTCCATTGCAATCTCTAATCATTTCCACAGATACTTAGATTTATTTGGTGAGATTACCATATGAGATCTGTGTGACAAGTGGTTGCCAGGCGCTAAGATTGACTCTTAAAATGAAGACCCTGTATTTTTGACAATTGTGTAATAAATCTCCATTTTGGTTTTGTTTTTATTGTAATATCATTATCCCATAAAATACTGTTTAATTGCTGTCCTACCTTTATTAATTCTAGAATTAATGGCATTTTCATGTTATTTTTATTACCATAATAAGAGATCGTTCCTTTTACAGAGATTTATTTTCAATCAAATATATAATTTACAATAAATAAATATATTTTTAATTTATAAATGAGTTGGAGAAATGTTTTTATATGTCACTTCACAAATTTTTTCATGATACCGATTTAAAAGGTCGTGAATTGGAGTTTGAGTGAAGATGAAATGATCTTTGAAACCGTTATCATGAAAACACGGAAATTTATAATGTAAGATATAAAACATTTTCTACAACTCATTTATACACAAGGAGGGGAAAAGATGAGACCCATTGTTAATAATATTGGTTCACTGTGTTATATTTTAGCAAAATGGCTTACAAAGAAATTTAAAGAATTACCAAGTTTCGACAACAAAAGTATTGAAAATTCTATTGAATTGGTAAAAGAACTGAATAATGTATCATTGGATGGTAATGACAGATTGGTTTCTTTCGACGTCATTTCTTTATTTCCGAGCATCCCAATTGGAAAGATGTTAACTATTTTAGAAAAATGGTTAAATTCCTTAAAACTAGAAAGAGAAAAATAATAGAAGAATATTTAATTCTTACAAAGCTTTGCATTGATAATAATGTTTTCACCTTCAATGAAAAATTTTACAAACAAATCTCACCATTTTTGGCGAATTTATTTATGGGTTATTTAGAGTCTCATATCACCAATGTTTTTCCCTGGATATTCAAATGTTGGTATAGATATGTAGATGATATCTCTGTGATAAATTCTAAATATATTGAAGATGCATTGAAATTACTCAACCTTCAAGATGGAACTGTAAAATTTACTATGGAATTGGAAAAGGATAAACAAATCCCGTTTTTAGACCTTTACTTAATAAGGAATGAACTACAAGGAAACATTGAATTCAATATATATAGGAAGGATACTCATACAGACAATTATATAAAATCTTCAGGTTTCAATCATATGGCACATAAACATGCAATTTTCAACAGTTTGATATATAGATTATTAAATGTTCTATTAAATGAAGAAGATTTTAAGAAAGAATACAATCACATTTTGAACATAGCCAATTTAAATGGTTTTGGAAAAGAAATAATTGTAAATAAATTAAAGAAATTCAGACAACAAAAAAGACTGAAAGAATACACTACTCTGCAATCTGATTCAAAGAAAGGAAACCAATTTAAGAAAATTACGTATCATCCTGAAATACATAACAAATTTCAAAAAAAATTTCAAGAAATTCAATATTACATTGGCACCGATAAATACATTTAGCCTTGGTAATCTATTAATAACTAATAAGAAATTGAACACCCCCAGATAGCAAAAAATCTGGAATTTATCAAATTAATTGTAAGGACTGCAATAAAGTATACATAGGAAAAACAAAAAGAAATTTGGACACTTGCACTAAGGAACACTTTAGAAATATTAAAAATGGTGAAATTGAAAAATCAGCTATTGCAGCACATAGTTTATTGGAGAATCATAAAATTGAAAAAGAAGCCCAACTTTTAAAACATTTGGAAAAACTTTTAGAATTGACAATTTGGGAGAAGATATATATTCACAAGAACAAATTTAGATCCATGAATTTCGAGATTCCTGATGAACGTGACCTCATCTCAAAGTTCATCAAATTAACACCAGACGGCAACATTACTCATGGAGATTCCAACAAAAATCCGGTAGTCATAATGTCGGTTGAAAATTAGAGAGATCCTTCTCTCGAAAACTAGTTCCCGTGTTTGAAGAAACATAAAATATGAGGTAAGATGTTAAAAAATGACTCATTAATTTACGAATTAAGAACCTCATAATGTTATTTCCCATATTTAACTATGAAGAAACTCATTTATAAATTGAAAATACCTCATAGTGTTACTTCCCATTTTAATTCTGATAAAAAAAGATAAACTATGAGGTAAGATATAAAAAATTACTCATTCATTCATGAATTAAGAACCTCATAATGTTATTTAACTTATGAATAAATATATGTATACTGTATTAGGGTGTCCCAAAAAAATCAAAGTCTTATTTTTAACGCATACCCTCTAAATTTATTTGTATAATGTTAAAACAATTGTAAGTACAATTTGGTGTACGTAGGCTCTCGGCAATCCACGTCGACTTGCTTCGTGACATGTCAGTACTTGCCAACTTTGAAAAAAAAGAACAATAATGTTTTTTTATTGTGGACAAGATTCTGAAGTACATGCATTAGTTTTACTGGTTTTGCATGGTTGATAGTGCCCATTATTAAACTTTTTTATCCTTCCCATGTTTCCAGATCACAAGAAACAAAAATATAAAAAAAAAATAATAATAAATAAATTTAATACATGCTCACAAATTTGTAAAAAAAACACAGGATAAAAACAGTTTCAAAATAACTACTGACTAAATCTGGTTCTTAACAGAGCTACCAATGAATCCAAAAATAATCATTCCAGAAAAGAGAAGAAATGTAAGAGAAATTGCACAGACACGGAAAGTCATATTTGAAGAGAAATAATAAAATCATCAACGGAAAGTCACCTTACTGTATGATTTAGGGGGTGTGGCAGCATGGAAACCATATTTAAAAGGACACATAGAACCATTTAAAAGGCCTACAAATGCAAAAAATATATATATATATATATACTAGAAATCCTGGCCACGTGTTGCCATGGCTAAGGTATACGTTGAAAATTTAAATGGAGTTGCTGTATTTCAGCCAGATTACTTAAAACTAATACTTACACACGAAATTAATAAATATTGAAAATAAAATAAACACTGAACACACTTAAATTATGAAATAATCAATATTTGTAATTCAATTGAAATTTGCGGTTACAACAAAAAGCACAGCCATCTGGATCTCTCTTTGTTAAATAATAAACCAATTACCTTACAAAATTAACTTACACTGCCATCTGTTAGAATTGTATGGAACTCACAGATAATTATAACTCTTTGTTAAATAATAATTAAATTAATGTTTTTATTACCTCACCTCATATCCTTTTTCTTCTATACTGCAGTTTCGGAGCTTATCTCCATCGTCAGTATTAATCATAATTTGCAATAAAAAATAATGTGACTATAAATTTAGTTATAAACTACCGTAACTGTCAATTGGATCAAACTGCACACAGTGTGCAAAATTTTATTAAAATCGGTTCAGTTGTTTAGGATTCCATCGTGGACAAACAACGTGGCACGAAATTGTTATATATATACACACACACATTCATCAGACCTTATTCTATAAAATTGGGATAAAAAAATTTGAATTTTCACCAAAAATCACTGCTAAGTGTCCTTAAGTGAACAGTTTAAATTTGAAAATACAATAGGAAATAATATTATGAGGTTTCACTTAATAAATAAGTTTGATCTGTATTATATGAGGATCGGCCGTGGTGGACTAGTGATTATGTTCCTTGCCTCTGGTCCCGAGAGTCGCAGGTTCAAACCTGGGCATGGTCAATGAAATTTTTTAGGATGGAAAAATCCAAGGAGCAAGTTCTCCGGGAGGGACTTTGTCATGGGTCCCGAGTCTGAAGATTTTCAGGCTTGTAAAAGATCCTTTAGCATGAACAAAAAGACCTCTAAGCAAAATTTACCGATCTCAAACATCCTAGTATTATTTATTTATTTAGCCTGGTGGCGTTAAGGCCAAGTGGCCTTCTCTTCCACTCACCAGGACAAGCATATATTACATCAGAATGTAACAATTGCATTTAACTCTAATATTAAATGATCAATAAGATAATATCTCATATTTAAAGAGAAAAATTATACGCTCAGACCGGGACTTGAACCCGGGACCCTTGGTTTTCTAGTCCAAGTGCTCTACCATTTGAGCTACCTGAGCAAGTACCGATCTAAATGCAAATCTTTCTCTATATACGTTGTAATTGTATGAAATTAATAATAAAAACATCGAAGATAATATCTATTGTATTACAATCTTTAATACAACCAGTTAAAGATACTTATTTTAGGAATTCTCACTATGAGGTATATTCATTAAGGTAGAATATTTTTTATCACTCACCTCATATTGTTCTTCTTATTTGATTATAATCTAGTTTCGGACACATTGTTTCTGTTCCATCCTCAGTATCGTCACGACCGTTGTTAATTATCTTGTGTTCAAAATTCCCCATGAATAGATTAGCTAAGAATGGTGATAAAGGGTTTCCCATCGAAAGTCCTGAATTTTGTTTATAAAATCTTCCATTGTAGGTGAAAAACATATTATCGATACATAATTTAGTTAAAGTTTTATATTCGACTATCTTTACTTTTTCAATTTTATTATTGTTCATCCAAATCTCTAAAAAAGTTTGGTCTTTTGGAATTTCCAAGCATTCCAAAAGACCAAACTATGGAAACAATACTATGAACAATAATAAAATTGAAAAAGTAAAGATAGTCGAATATAAAACTTTAACTAAATTATGTATCGATAATATGTTTTTCACATACAATGGAAGATTTTATAAACAAAATTCAGGACTTTCGATGGAAAACCCTTTATCACCATTCTTAGCTAATCTATTCATGGGGAATTTTGAACACAAGATAATTAATGGACATCGTTTAATTTTCAAGTTCTGGTGTAGATATGTGGATGACATAATTGCAATAGTTAATCATACAGATAGAAGATGCATTAAAATTATTGAACATTCAAAGTCAAACTATAAAGTTCACTATGGAAAAGGAAATCAATGGAGAAATGCCATTTTTAGATCTCAACTTAAAAAGGAATGAAGAAAATAAGATAGAATTTGGAATTTACAGAAAGAAGACACATGTAGATAACTACATAAAAGCTTTAAGTTTCAATCACATAGCTCACAAAGAAGCAGTGTTCAATAGTTTGACACATAGATTAGTGAACATACCAATGAACAAAGAAAATTATGAAAAAGAAAAAAGAACACATAATCAACATAGCCACGAAAAATGATTTTGCAATAAAAATGATACTCAAAAAAATAAACAAGTTCAAAAGACAAAAATTTATTAATCAAAGCACTCTTCTAAAAGTTAAAGAAGATAATGTAAAATTTAGAAAATTCACATATCATCCATTAAAACACCACAAGTTTCAAAATTTTTTTAAAGATTTGAACATAAGGTTAGCACCCAAAAATGACTACAGCATCAGTAGACTGATTAGACCTAATAAGATTGAGAAAATTAAAGAAGAAAACAAGTCAGGGATTTATCAAATTAAATGTGAAGAATGTGAGAAATTCTACATAGGAAAAACTAAGAGAAATTTGAAAACTAGAGTGAAAGAACATCTCAGGAATGTCAAAAAAGGGGAAGTAGAAAAATCTGCAGTGGCTGCCCATGCATGGTCTGAAAAACATCTTATCGAGAAAGAAGCTAAATTATTAAAACAAATAGAAAAACCAAAAGAACTTACTGTTTGGGAAAAGATCTACATTCAAAAGAGCGAAAAGAAGAAATTAATGAACTTTGAATTTCCCAGTGAGAATGACCTGGTTTCGAGGTTTTTCAGTCAGCCAATGGAAGGAGATAAGGACAGCTCTTCAAGACGACAGAACAACGGTCGTGACGATACTGAGAATGGAACAGAAACAATGTTCCGAAACTAGTTTATAATCAAATAAGAAGAACAATATGAGGTGAGTGATAAAAAATATTCTACCTTAACAGTTAATGATAGTTAAGATTATGACTAAAACTAATAATAAAATGTATTCAAGCAAGAAAAATTATATTGTTGGTAGTGTCCCTGTCTAACGTATGTAAAAAACAAAGAAAATAATGAGATATAGAAAACTAATTTTACGATTAAACAATATTTAAACAAATGAAAAATATTTGTTAATCTTAACATTATTTTCATAAATAGTGATATTTTCAGGTTGTTTTAATTATACTATTTTCAGTCTGATCATCTTACCTCAATATTAATGTTGATTTGTTCTTGGACATGTTTCAAAACAATTCTGTTTTATCGTCAGCTTGTCCAGACTGGTTTGATTTATGTTGCACACCCTGGATATCAATGTCAGCTTCATCCTGTGGTTGCCAAAGAACCTCCAAACAAGGTCACGCTCCGTCGGTATTTCAAAATTCATAACTTTGTTTTTGTTCTTCTAAATATAGATTTTTTCCCAAATAGTCAGCTCTTTTGTATTTTCTAACTGTTTTAATAATTTAGTGTCTGAATTTATAGTATGTTTTTCAGACCAAACATGAGCAGCAACTGCAGATTTTTCTATTTCCCCATTTTTAATATTTCTTATGTAAATCAAAAATTTTTCTCTTTACCATTGATTTACAATAATTTAATTGTGTTTATTAATTTACTTATTTCTATCATAGTAATAGCTTTAGCTTCCCAATATTAATTTAATAAATAATGCTATAGCTGTGTGGAGTCCCTTCATGTCTTCTTCAGGTAGAAGCCATTCATTGTGTATTTGTGAATGATGATTCATTGCAATTGAATGTGGGGCCAGTAGAGTAAAGGTAAAGGAAGGATTCTTGCTTGGATGGGAATGAAGCCTGGATTAGCTCGGTGGTCTGAGCATTAGCACGGAAAGCTAAAGGTTCGGGGTTCGATTCCCGGTTCAGGCAAAAATTTTTCTCTTTACCATTGATTTACAATAATTTAATTGTGTTTATTAATTTACTTATTTCTATCATAGTAATAGCTTTAGCTTCCCAATATTAATTTAATTTCTTATGTGTTCTTTGGTTCTAATTTTTAGGTTTCTTTTTGTTTTTCCTATATATATCCAGGTGTGCAACATAAATCAAACCAGTCTGGACAAGCTGACGATAAAACAGAATTGTTTTGAAACATGTCCAAGAACAAATCAAAATTAATATTGAGGTAATAATATAATTATTTTCATAAATAATTTAATTTACTGATTGTTACAAGAATACTATCAGTGAGGTGTACAAGTTAGTTTGTTATTAAATAATTCTTTAGTTTGTTTTTTAACGATGTTATAGTTTGACAGTCCCTGACATAGTGCGGAAAGGAATTCCATGTTTTGGCAAGTGAGACTGTAAAAGATAATGAATAATACACAGTGTGATGAGGAGGGATATAAAGGACAATGTGCTGATGGGATCGAGTGTCAAGGTTATGTGTGTCGGATAGTCTGATGAAGCGGCATGATAAATAATCAGGCGATGATGTATGAAGTATTTTATAGAGAAGGGATAGGGAATGGACACTCCTACGATCTCTTAGACGAAGCCATGATAATTGTTCCAGGGACGGTGTAACATGGTCAAATTTGCAAATACCACAAATAAAACATGCGCAAGAATTATGAACACGTTAAAGTCTTTGAGTGAAAATAGTATTTAAGGGTCGTATGCAAATACATTACTCTCTACTCAAATTACTTCCAATCACTGGTGAGCTGAGATCGAATTAACGGCCGCCTTAACCGGTCATGCATGAATGTTGACGTTTTCGTAATATTGGCAACGAATTACCCAGAATTCTCAGCGATAAAACCACTTCCGTTATTTTCGTCTGCTATAGAGGAATGCATTTATGCTTGCATCCCGCAAATAATACCGTATACAAACACATCTGCGATGTGCAATATTACGCCGATTCTCCTGTTCTTCCAGTTGAATTCTTTGGTAGACTCTATCAAATTCCTCTTCTCCGCGTATACCGAAAACATGATCGAAGTCTTCAAGGTCCGACATCTTGGATAAGTTTCAAACTACATCGGTTACCATCGGTTCCCTTCGGGATTTTCACATAAGTTTATATCTTGAGCTACGATCTTAAGGTACCTTGTCAGGTAGCTTTAGAATTATTACCGCGTGAATAGATTTCTGAGTAAGAAAAATGTGTTTGAATAAAACTTTATCAGCAGAGAACGCCTTTTACTGTCTAATGCGTTCAAACATTCGACCCTAAGTCTGTAAAAAGAGTATCGCAATAATCAAAATAGGCATTGCAAGTGTAATACCTTAATTATATTATTTTTAATCTGAATATCTTACCTCAATATTAATGATAATACATTAATATTTAGGTAAGATGTTCAGACTAAAAATAATATAATTAAAATAACCTCAAAATATAACTTCCTAAAATTAAATATTGCAATACCTTAGTTGCCTGCTAGATGTCTCATTGAGTCGGTGTGTTGACCACATGCCACTCATGACATATTTGGGCAAATAAGATAATTAAAATTATGTTTTTATTATTAATTTAACATTTCTCAATGAAAGATAAATTAAATTTGAAGAGAAAAATTTTCGCCTAGACCGGGACTCGAACCCGGGACACTTGGCTTTCCGGGCCAAGTGCTCTACCAACTGAGCTACCGAGGCGAGATCGTAACTCGCCTCGGTAGCTCAGTTGGTAGAGCACTTGGCCCGGAAAGCCAAGTGTCCCGGGTTCGAGTCCCGGTCTAGGCGAAAATTTTTCTCTTCAAATTTAATTTATCTTTCATTGAGAAATGTTAAATTAATAATAAAAACATCATTAGAGGCCTTACTGGCTTTTAAAGTAATGTTAAATTTCCAATAAATGTCTTCTTAACTAAGAAGCCGCCATTTGCAAAGATAGAAACAATGGTTTCAAAAGCATTTGGCGATAGGGAATTACAACGTATATAAGAGAAAAATTTGCGTCTAGATTGTAACTCGCCTCGGTAGCTCAGTTGGTAGAGCACTTGGCCCGGAAAGCCAAGGGTCCCGGGTTCGAGTCCCGGTCTAGGCGAAAATTTTTCTCTTCAAATTTAATTTATCTTTCATTGAGAAATGTTAAATTAATAATAAAAACATCATTAGAGGCCTTACTGGCTTTTAAAGTAATGTAAATTTCCAATAAATGTCTTCTTAACTAAGAAGCCGCCATTTGCAAAGATAGAAACAATGGTTTCAAAAGCATTTGGCGATAGGGAATTACAACGTATATAAGAGAAAAATTAGCGTCTAGATCGTAACTCGCCTCGGTAGCTCAGTTGGTAGAGCACTTGGCCCGGAAAGCCAAGGGTCCCGGGTTCGAGTCCCGGTCTAGGCGAAAATTTTTCTCTTCAAATTTAATTAAAATTAACTTGGTCTATTAACTCCTGACAATGGAGAAGCTATGGCTCATCATATTATATGAGGTAAGAAGAATACAGACTAAACTTATTTATTAACAAATTTTATTTATTAACAGTTTAAATATTGTATTTACAATGCAAAACTATTACTGCTGTTTATGAACAGTTGGCTTATATTTTATTTGCATGTACAGTTTACCCCTCTTTTACAACTTTCAAGGGACCACGGGTAAAATGGTGTAAAATAGGGGAAAGTGTAAATTGAGGGAAATGAAGATCAGCTCAAAAACATTGACCCCATATTCTCCATCCATTCCAGAACATGCAAAAAACAGATGGGGTAATATACTACAGTATTTCCCTCTTTTATGGAAAATGAGGAGGAGCTAAAAAAATGTCGACCCTAATATTCAGTAATCATTCTGGAACATGCAAAAAAAAAGCATTGACTGGGATAATATACAATATTGGCTAAATAATGTAACATTTCTTTTAATTTAAAATAATATTCTTTACACCTCACCTCACCTCATATCCTTTTACTTATTTATTTAGAAGATAGGATATCAAGTGAGGTGTAAAGAATTTTATTTTAAATTAAACCTCATAGTGATATTCCTATAATAGTTCAATGTAATGTGTGTTTTCAACTCCTGTAAACATAAAATTACTTTAATTTTGTTGAGTTGTTTCTTGACTCACCTCATACTTCTTAACTCCCTCGCAGATCTAGATTTCGTCACTGTATTTGTGACATTCAGTTGTGAACTTGAACAGCATTGAGAATGTCACAAATACAGTGACGAAATCTAGATCTGCGAGGGAGTTAAGAAGTATGAGGTCTGTCAAGAAACAACTCAACAAAATTTAAATAAAGCTCATAATGTTATTTCCTACCTACATAACTTAATAAAATTACTTTATTTCTTTTACTTTCACCATTTAAAAAATAAATAACAAGGAGAGGTTCAGCAAGCAGCACTATGAATCTTTATTAAGAGATTAAAAAAAATGTTGTTTTGCCATAGAATGTACACTGGTTGAATTTCAGGAATGTTTGAAAGATCTGAACCAACTTCGTTGGCTCGATGAACATGATCTGCTCTTTATCGATTGCACAAAAGCCAGCATCGTTGGCTCAATGAACTTGCTCTGCTATATATCGATTGTACAGAAGCGAGATAATCAATTAAATAAATCAAATATCTTCGATCTTTAACATTAAAGATCGACGTGATGTGATGTAAATTGCAGGAAAACAAAATTTCAGAAACATAAAAGCGAGGTTTTTATACATTGTGAATATAGGGAAATTAAAGGGATCTTGAAAGAATGTTGTAAAAGGCGGGAAAATGTAAAATATGGGAACGTAAAAGTGGGATAGTACTGTATATGGAAGAATATGGTAAGTCCAGAACTTGAGAAACATTTATTCATTAGAAAACTGATTATTACTTTGGTTCCTTACCACAAATGTATATATATTTTTTTATCCTTGTGTAATAGTGAAATCAGAGAGATCATCAATTCCTTCAATATGTAAGTTTTTCTCATTTGCAAGATGAAGTAACGCAACCACTGCTAAAGGAGAACTTAAGTTCTCAGCTAATTTTGATGACAGAAGCGATGGTAAAGTGTTGTATATGTGACTAAAACTAGAAGGTTTCTCAACTTCTAATGATTCACGATTTCTTACATCCTGCAACAAGAGTACCACACATTATAATATAAATCACATATCATATTCATTAAATAATATCATACCAGAGTTTGGCATTTGTTGATTTTGCTTCTCTTAGATACTGTGTATTATCAATTCCAAATCAATGTAACTACACTCCAAGTGTCCACCGCTGTGGTCTCGAAGTATCGCGCTGCCTTGTCACGAAGTGGGCCCGAGTTCGATTCTGGTCAAGATGGGCTTCCTGGATGAGGTTTTTTCTCACCTGTAAGACAAATGTCAGGTAGCTCTGAGGCCCAAAAGGCCCCCGAACATCACCATCCTTATCATTCCCGGTGTTGAAAGAAACAGGAAGCTACCACTCCTGTAATTCCCTAGTAAAACTGCAAAGCTTAGCATGAAAATGTTATGATTGCAGTGAAGGACTTGCCCTAAGGCAGAACATATAGAATAGAATATTCCAAGAGTAGATGAAAATAAAATGTTCGCGACCTCTGAACTTTTCATCAGCTCTTGAATTCATTAGAATGACTATTTAACTCATGCCCCAAATGGGAGTCAATGACCAATCACGTTTCAATGATTTCTGTATTACAACCAATCAGAGACGTGTTTCACGAAATAATTATCAACGTTAGGATTATCATATATTAAGCAAAGCTCCTCCTTTTTAATATTCTGAACAGGTCTGACCGTTATTTTGCAGTGACTGAGCCTATAACAAATACGGCTACCAGATTGTATATAATAGTGCTTACATGTCAACATTTGTAGCAATTGATTATACCACCAAAAAAAGAAACCACTGTTTGCACTTTCTTAAATGTATACGACATCAAAAATGAATTAATATACAGATTGATGTGTTTCATTTTTTCTCCACTAGAGAGCATTCTTACAATATTGCGTTCCTTTGGCAATAAATAGTATGATCTGGTTGCAGTGATAAACAAAAGAAGCAGTAGAAGCGTAGGCTACCTATCGTTTCTCATTAGTTTTCAAACATCACCGTTTACTTTAAATATAAAAATATTTTTAAATAACTGTAGTTAAATAATGATTTGTGAGTAAACAGCTTTATTTTATTCGTTAAATAGTCCTAACAAATGCCACTCTTGATTTCCAAATTCTCTAGATAAATTCACTCCTCACTTCGTGAGTCGTGAATTTATCGATAATTTGGAAATCACTCGTGGCATTACTTATGATAAGCTCTTAGATCATGTAGATTTCAATTACATCTACTTCATTTTTTATGAGAAAGGAGATAATATCGGTTACATATTTTGAATAAAATAAGTATAAAAATCCAAGAATGGTTATTATTTTTTTATATTTTGTTTAAGAGCATAATACAGAATATTTTGTCATATGGAAGTGAAACTTGGTCTTTGACGGAAGTACAAAAAAATAAAATTAGAACAGTTGAATTTGATTATTTTACAAGAAGCCTCCAAAAAACAAGACAGGATAAAATAAGAAATTAATTCCTTTGTAGAGAAATGAATGTCGCCACATTGGTTGTTAAGAGGATTGAAAATCAAACACTTAAATGGTATGGTCATGTACAAAGAATGGAAAATGAAAGATGGCCAAAAAATATATACCAATGGTCACCCCCTGGAAGAAATTAACGTGGCAGACCAAGATGGAAATGGAAAACCTACGTCAGAACTTTAAGAAGTATGAGGTGAGTCAAGAAACAACTAGACAAAATTAAAATAAACCTCATAGTGTTATTTCCTACCTACATAACTTAATGGTTATTATACTTATTTGGCTGTTATGTAAAATAGTTATACAAATATTTGTCTTCTACTATTAAATTTTGCAGCCCACATTATATCTATTAAAATATATATATATATATATATATATATATATATATTATAATTTTTTACTTATAAAGGCTTCTAGCAAAACATTAAATGTATTTTTTTATTTTTTTGCATTTAGGCTGTTTTATATTTAAATGGGTCTGTATGGACCCATTGAGAATATAGTGAGGATATAAAAAATATATATTTTACAATTTTGTATTAATAAAAACTTCTAGCAACACAGAAAACATATTTTTATTTTATTAAGAAAAATTACATTCTCTGACTCCCGGTTCGAACATAATTTTTTTCTCAAATAAACTATATCCAATTCTGGAAAGTGTTAATTTAAAATATAACATCAAAACACAAAACATTTTTGCATTTAGAGTATTTTATTCTTAAAAGGGTCTATATGGACTCAATCGGAATAAAATGAGGATAATTCATAACATAATAAAAACCAACATAATCAAAGAAACACATTAATAGTAAGTGGAGAACATATTTTTAACGACTCACCTCATATAATTCCAAATTTCTTTGATACCGGCGGTTTCAAACAATATCTTGTCCCTCTTCAGTCGTGGCTTCCATTGATGAAATTCTCTGGTTCATCAGTGGAAGCCATGACTGAAGAGGGACAAGATATTGTCTGAAACCGCCGGTATCAAAGCAATTTGAAATTATATGAGGTGAGTCGTTAAAAATATGTTCACCACTCACTATTAATAACATAAACATTAATAATAATTAAATGAATCGTGATTTCTTCTTACCTCATACTTCTATGTTTTTTTAAACACAGCACTGCAGTATCGGCGACACGTTGTCGTCATCATCAGCTGTTTTCACGACTGTCAATTTTTTCCCTTTTGCCGGTAATTCTCTAGACTGCCATCTGGTGTTCTTTTGAAGGAATTACTCTTCAAACTGCCATCTGGTGTTATTTTGAATGAATCATTTTCTAAACTGCTATCTGTTGTATTTTTGAAGAACTTTGTAATCAAGCTCGGTTCGTCCGGAATCTCAAAGTTCATAGTTCTAGTGTGGTTTTTTTAAGTATATATTTTTTCCCAAACTGTTAAATCCAAAGGTTTAGATAGATGTTTTAAAAGTTTTGCTTCTTTTTCAATCCTATGATGCTCTAATAAACTATGTGCTGCTATAGCTGATTTTAGAAGTATGAGGTAAGAAGAAATCACGATTCATTTAATTATTATTAATTGAACCTCATAATGTTAAAAATTCCCAAATTTAATATATAAATAACATAATCATGCTTACATTCAGGTATAGAAAGAAGATAAGATCTTCTTGCTTTCATATTTATCCTGTACAATTTCACAAACATGTCCATTAGAAATCTTTACAGGAAAAGATACATAACTCAGTGGTAGAGCATTGGCCTAAAAAGCCAAAGGTCCTGGGTTCAAACCCCAGTCTGAGCATATAATTTTTCTCTTCAAATATAATTTATCCTTCAGTGAGAAGTGTTAAATTAATAATAAAAACATCAAAAGAAGCCCTACTGGCTTCAGTGTTTAAAGTCCCAATAAATGTGTTCTTAAATAAGAAGTCGCCATTTGTGTGATTGAGAAAGTGCTTCTAGCATTCGGCGCTCGGGAATTAACAATGTATAAGAGAAAAATTTGTTTATATTGGAATTCTCAGGTAGCTCAGTGGTAGAGCATTAGCCTAGAAAGCCAAAAGTAGTGAGTTCAAACCCCAGTCTGAGCATATCATTTTTCTCTTCAAATATAATTTATCCTTCAATGAGAAGTGTTAAATTAATAATAAAAACAAACATTACCTTATTGGCACTGGCATCTGTCAAAATGTCCCATATGGCTGCCTTCAGTTTTTTCATGTCCACCTTCTTTGCTCTCATAGCATACGGTATAAATATCCTTGGCACCTATAAACAAGAAATACCTGAGAAAAACATACATAGCATAAAGTATAAATATCATTACCACATATAAACAAACACAAAATGTCTGATTCTAGCTAATTTCCATATGTTTTTAAGTTAAAATATTTCACTTTAATATAGTTCCTAACCAACCCCATGGAGAATGCTGCAAACTTTTTGGAAATTAAAAATTAATTTTATGCCATCTAGGATACAATGCACTTTATATTTACAAAAATATGGTAAATTTTGAGATAGACTACCAATGAAAACTGACTATATTCTCCCATCTATCTCAATTATTCAACATCTCCCTTTGCTCCATTTCATTCCAATCTATTCTTCTTACATAAACTCCATGGTATGACAGGCTAGAAGGCCCTTGCCCTACCAGCCGGCTCACATCCACATTATTTATTTTAGGAATTCTCACTATGAGGTATATTCATTAAGGTAGAATTTTTTATCACTCACCTCATATTGTTCTCCTTATTTGACTATAAACTAGTTTCGGAACATAGTTTCTGTTCCATCCTCAGTATTGTCACGACCGTAGTTCTGTCGTCTTGAAGAGCTGTCCTTCGCTCCTTCCATTGGCTGACTGAAAAACCTCGAAACCAGGTCATTCTCACCAGGAATTTCAAAGTTCATAAATTTCTTCTTTTCGCTCTTTTGAATGTAGATCTTTTCCCAAACAGTAAGTTCTTTTGGTTTTTCAATTTGTTTTAATACTACTTAACAGAATAATGTGAGGAGAGGTAAGAATCTTTTAATTTAATATTGTTTTAATAGTTTAGCTTCTTTCTCAATAAGATGTTTTTCAGACCATGCATGGGCAGCCACTGCAGATTTTTCTACTTCCCCTTACTTGACATTCCTGAGATGTTCTTTCACTCTAGTTTTCAAATTTCTCTTAGTTTTTCCTATGTAGAATTTCTCACATTCTTCACATTTAATCTGATAAATCCCTGATTTGTTTTCTTCTTTTATTTTCTCATTTTAATTAGATCTAATCAATCTACTGATGCTCTAGTCATTTTTGGGTGCTAACCTTATGTTGAAATCTTTAAACATTTTTTGAAACTTGTGGCGTTTTAATGGATGATATGTGAATTTTCTGAATTTTACATTTTCTTCTTTTACTTTTAGAAGAGTGCTTTGATTAATAAATTTTTGTGTTTTGAACTTGTTTATTTTCTTGAGTATCATTGCCTTATGGCCTTAACTCTGCCAGAATAAATAAAGCATTATTATTATTATTATTATTATTACTGCAAAATCATTTTTCGTGGCTACGTTGATTATGTGTTTTTCTTTTTCATAATTTACTTTGTTCATGGGTATGTTCACTAATCTATGTGTCAAACTATTGAAAACTGCTCACAAATTATAAGATGAGGTGTATATTTCATTGACTCTTCAAATTATTAAAATACACCTCATAGTGTTACTTCCTATAAAAATATTAATTTATTACCTTATTCGGAGGAGCTACTAAATTGTCTCCAGCAAAAGCATCCGCTGTTCCCTCCAATGTAAGGCTATTATGCACATCTTGTTGCTGGCATAAGAAGCCATCATCATCAGCATCAGCGTCACCATCATCCATTTCATCAGGCTTAAAAAAATATACATCATAAATAAATTAATCTCAAAATTGGACTTAATTTAACACAACAGAACACACACAATCCAGCTTTCTTCATAGCTATTTTATATCTAACTTAAAATTACTGGTTAATTTATGTTTTCAGATGAAAATATTATTGATACTAAGTTATGTAGATAGGAAATAACACTCATCATCATCATCATCACTCCAAGGATTAGGCAATTGCCCGTTCCGACTTCATATTGCATCAGCCCAACGTCTTCTAGGTCTTCCAACATCACGCCTTCCTCTTGCTTGATAATTTCTGGCTAACAATGGATATCTCTCCTTGCTCATTCCATCCATGTGATCAATCCATTTCTGTTTGTAATTCGTGACTTTCCAACAAAGGCTGTACTTTCAATTCTTCCCTATTATCCTCATTTCTTATTCTATCAAGTCTTGTACATCCTTTTACTTGTCTTAGGAACCGCATCTCTGCCGTCTGTATTCTATCCTTCTGTCTTTTCACTGGAGCCCAAGTTTCACACCATACAATATTGTGGGAACCGCCATAACATTATACATTTTTATCTTGGTTTCTTTTCTAATTTTATTTTTGAATGTTCTCTGTATTGTTCCACACACCGTCTGAAATTTATTTATTTTGGAGTCAATATCTCTTTCCACATTGTAGCCAACATCACAGCCCAAATATTTGAAACTAGACACCTGTTCTATACTTTGATTTTCTAAAATAATTTTGGATCTCACTGGATCTCTTCCTCTAAAAGCCATGGTCTTCGTTTTCCTTACAGAAATCTTTAGATCATATAATTTACGTATTTCATTTAATGCATGCATAGATTTCTGTAAGTCGTCTTCATTTTTCTGTATTATGATTATATCATCAGCAAATAGAAGATTATTTATGAACACTTTATTATCTATTCTTATTCCTGGATTCACTAAAACTTTCCATTCATTTAAAATATCGTCTATATATATATTAAACAAAGTGGGTGATAAACTACATCCTTGTCGTAATCCAGTATTTGTTTTGATTGTATCTGTTCTTTTGAATCCGGTATCTATAATTATATTTGTGTCTTCATATAATTTCTTTATTGTTTCAACAAGGCACAGCGGGTATCCTTTCATTCGTAATATTTCCCATAATTTTTGTCTGTTTACTCGATCGAAGGCCTTATCCAAATCTATAAATCCTATCTGAGTTTCTAAGTTATGTTCTCTTCTCTTTTCTATGAGTTGTTTCAGTGTAAAGACATTGTCTATACATGACCTTCCCTTTCTGAATCCACTTTGATTTTCATTTATTATTACTTCTGTCATGTTTCTCAATTTATTATTTATTATTTTCATATATATCTTGTAGCCAGTATTCATTAAGCTAATCCCTCTGTAATTCTCACAATTTCTCTCCTCTCTCCCTCTTGTAAATATATTCTTCACAATTGCTGTTTTCCAAGTGGTTGGAATCTCGTAGGTCTGCCAACATCTATTAATTAAATGAAGTATTCGTAGTTTACACAATATTCCACTATATTTGACTAACTCCATATTTATATTATCTAATCCTGTTGCTTTCCTATTCTTAGTGGTTTTCAGAGCCATTTCTAATTCATTTAAGTCTATTACATCAATATTTTCCACTTTTATTTCTTCCTCATTGTTCTCTTTTCCTTCAATTTCCTCCTTTTTCCAAAGTTTTTTCATAATGTTGTATTCATTCTTGTTCTCGGATTATATTCAATCTGGCAGAATCTTTCTCAATTTGATTTAGGTGTTTTCACTAATTTATAACCTATTTCTTGTCTTCCATACATATCATGTTCTACTGAGCTTATAAATTTATCCCATGACTCCTGATGGGCTTTTCTTATAGTGCTTTTAGCAATTCTCCTTTTCATTTTATATTCTTCGTAAGATTCTTCTGTTTTCAGTCGTAAATATGTATGATATGCTCTTTGTTTTTCATTCACTGCATTTTGTATATTGGCATTCCAAGTTCTCAAGCCCTTCCTATTTCTTATTCTATTTTTCTTTCCTAATATCTCATTTGCTGTTTTATGTATTACATTTGATATATTTTCCCATTCAATATTTATATCTTCTGATGTCGCTATCTCTGATATATATTTATTCATTCTGCTTTCATAATGTTGTCTAATACTTTGATCTTGTAATAAATATACTTTATATACTTCTTCTTGGTTTCTTTTGTTCTTTATGTTATTTTTCCGCCATTTAGCTATTATGTTTATTTTACTTATCACGAGATAGTGATCAAAGTATATATCGCTGCCTCTATGTACTGTCACATCTGTTACCAAGGCTCCAAGCTTGTTGTTTACAATTAAATAGTCAATTATTTATCTTGAGTTATATCCACTTCTTGTATATTTATGTATGTCCTTTTTTCGGAAATAGGTATTCATTATTTTTAATTGATTATAGGTTGAAAACTGTCTCAAATCCTGTCCATTATCATTTATTGTTATTTCTCCATTATTTCCTATTACATTAGGTATAGGGACATTGCCTACTCTGGCATTTAAGTCTCCACTTATTATTAGATGATGATCTTTTGTATATTTATCAACTAATGTTTGTAATGTTTTATAAAATGTTTTTGTTTTCTTTCTTCTTTCTTGCCTTCCTCTGGGGCATACACAGCAATTATCATCATATATTCTCTTTCAATTTTAAATCTGGCTATCAGGATTCTTTCAGTTATAAACTCATAGCTATTCAATTTGTTCTTCCATTTTTCATCTATTAAAATTGCTACCCCACACTGCGCTCTTGTTGTCTGTTACTACTCCGCTATACAACATAGTATAGTGTTGTAAGTCCTTTGTTCCTTTTAGTTTTTTTTGTTTCTGTTATTGTTGCTATATTTATTTCTTTTTCTTTTTTCTTTAATTCTCTTTCTAATTCTTCTTCTTTTGTATTTATTCCCCTTACGTTCCAATTTCCTAATTTCAAAATGTCCTTTATTCCAAATCGTATCCTTTTATCTTGCTTGGGTCGGTTCCTTTTATGACAATCCGGCTGATTTCCATGAAGCTTCTCAGTAAGATAAATGTCTCCTGGAAGCGTTACGAGCGCTTCGCAGGACAAGGATGGTGGAAGGGCTGCTTCCTCTGAGCCTCCAAACATGCTCCTCTGGGTATCCACCCCCCAAGAGAGGGCTGCTTCTTCCGCTCTTCAAGCCAAGCCCTACAAGTTTAGCTGTGCTATTCCTTGTCGCCCTGTTGACCGTTGAAGACTTGAATTGACGAAGATGTGGCCGCCCAATATGGATACAGACGCCATATTCCCTTCGTCAGTGAGCTATAACTTAGTTTCCCTCGCCTCTTACCCACCAGCAAGAATAAACCTAAGGCAATCTTCCCCAGTAGAGTAGTCTGGTTCATCGGGTACTAAGCACCCCCACCACGTCAAGGTGATAGCTCCTCCGGGGGGGAGGAAATAACACCTATGAGGTTTATTTTAATTTAGTTGGGGGGGTTTTTCTTGACCACCACACTCATTAACTCCCCCTCCGCGATCCTGATTTTCTCACTTCATTTGTGACATTCTTGATGCCGGTTCACGTTCACAATTGACGTCCAATGGTCTCCTCTCCTGCAGACTGACCTCCGTGCCATCTGATGGCTGGCCTATGAACTTCCAAATCAACTCCCTCTCCTTAACATTGGGTATTTGAAAATTCATAGTTGTGTTTTTATTCTAGAATATGTAAATTTTTTCCCAAATTGAGAGTTCCTTCGGTTTTTCCAATTGTTTAAGTAATTTTGTTTTGGTTTACTTAAACAATTGGAAAAACCGAAGGAAATCACAATTTGGGAAAAAATTTACATGTGCAAGAATAAAAGTACAACTATGAATTTTGAAATACCAGATGATAAGGAGAGGGGATTGATTTGGAAGTTCGTAGGCCAGCCATCAGATGGTGCGGAGGTCAGTCTGAAGGAGAGGAGATCATTGGACGTCAGTTGTGAACGTGAACAGCATTGAGAATGTCACAAATGAAGTGATGAAATCCTGATTGCGAGGGAGTTACGAAGTATGAGGTGAGTCAAGAAACTACTCAACTAAATTATTATTGATACATTCACATGAGGGGGCACACCATAACATAGTTGGTTCAGGCAATATGCTACAAACAGAAAGTTGTGGGTTTGAGTCCTGATGGGAATCGGGATTTTTAAACTGATCTAAATTTTCTGGTCTAAAGTAAAAATGAGTACGAGACATGTGTTCTCGGGATAAAGGTAACCATCACCCCGATTGTGTAGAAAGGTGGGAGCCTTAACCTCTTACTATCCCTAGGATCTCCTACGGCCTATAGTAAGATCACTTTACCTTTTACATTCACATGAATTTTATCTGAAGTTAATAATAATTAGTTTGTATTTGTAAACTATTGGTATAATCAATGGTAAAGAGAAAAATGTTTGCCTGAACCAGGAATTGAACCCCGAACCTTCAGCTTTCCGTGCTGATGCTCTGACCACTGAGCTAATTCACGCTTCCTTCCCATCCAAGCACTGTGCTGATACGCTGACCACTGAAGCTAATTCACGCTTCATTCCCAACCAAGCACTGTGCTGATACTCTGACCACTGAGCTAATTCAGGCTTCCTTCCCATCCAAGCATTCATGCTGCATGCTCTGACCCATGAGCTAATCCAGGCTTCCTTCCCATCAAAGCAACATGATGATGCTCTGATCCCTGAGACTAATTCAGGCTTCATTCCAATCCAAGCAATGTGCTGATGATCCTGACCACTGAGCTAATTCAGCTTCTTCCATCCAAGCAATGTGCTGAGCTATGAACACTGAGCTAATTCGGCGCCCTTCCATCCAAGCACGTGCTGATGCTCTGACCACGAGCTAATTCAGGCTTCCTTCCCATCCAAGCACTGTGCTGATACTCTGACCACTGAGCTAATTCAGGCTTCCTTCCCACTCCAAAACTGTGCTGATACTCTGACCACTGAGCTAATTCAGGCTTCTCCTCCCCTCCAAGCCCGTGCTGATTGCTCTGACCACTGAGCTAATTAAGCTTCCTTCCCATCCAAGCACTGTGCTGATGCCTGATCACTGAGCTAATTCAGGCTTCCTTCCCATCCAATCACTGTGCTGATGCTCTGATCACTGAGCTAATTCAGGCTTCCTTCCCATCCAAGCACTGTGCTGATGCTCTGACCACTGAGCTAATTCAGGCTTCCTTCCCATCCAAGCACCGTGCTGATGCTCTGACCACTGAGCTAATTCAGGCTTCCTTCCCATCCAAGCACCGTGCTGATGCTCTGACCACTGAGCTAATTCAGGCTTCCTTCCCATCCAAGCACCGTGCTGATACTCTGACCACTGAGCTAATTCAGGCTTCCTGTCCTCCCATCCAAGCACCGTGCTGATGCTCTGACCACTGAGCTAATTCAGGCTTCCTTCCCCAATCCAAGCACCGTGCTGATACTCTGACCACTGAGCTAATTCAGGCTTCCTTCCCATCCAAGCACCGTGCTGATGCTCTGACCACTGAGCTAATTCAGGCTTCCTTCCCATCCAAGCACTGTGCTGATGCTCTGATCACTGAGCTAATTCAGGCTTCCTTCCCATCCAAGCACTGTGCTGATGCTCTGACCACTGAGCTAATTCAGGCTTCCTTCCCATCCAAGCACTGTGCTGATGCTCTGATCACTGAGCTAATTCAGGCTTCCTTCCCATCCAAGCACTGTGCTGATGCTCTGACCACTGAGCTAATTCAAGCTTCCTTCCCATCCAAGCATAAATCCCTCCTGATGGGAAGGAAGCTTGAATTAGCTCAGTCGTCAAAGTATCAACACAGAAAGCTGAAGGTTTGGGGTTTGATTCCCGGTTCAGGCAAAAATGTTTCTCTTTACCATTCATTACAATAATTTAGTTGAGTATATTAATTTACTTATTTCAATCATAGTAACAGCTTTAGCTTCTTAATATTAATTCAATAACTATTGGTATACTCAATTTAATAAATAAGGTGAATCCAGAGTTATCTTACTTCATAATGTTACATCCTAATGTAATTCATTAATATTCAATCTATCTTATCAATTAGCTGTAAGTTAAGTTATGTAGGTAGGAAATAACATGAGGTTTATTTTAATTTTGTTGAGTTGTTTCTTAACTCACCTCATACTTCTTAACTCCCTCGCAGATCTGGATTTCGTCACTGTATTTGTGACATTCTCAATGCTGTTCACATTCACAACTGACATCCAACGGTCTCCCCTCCTGCAGACTGACGAGGTTGGTCTGCAGGAGGGGAGACCGTTGGACGTCAGTTGTGAGCGTGAACAGCATTGAGAATGTCACAAATACAGTGACGAAATCCGGATCTGCAAGGGAGTTCAGAAGTATGAGGTGAGTCAAGAAACAACTCAACAAAATTAGCTGTAAGTTCTTTTTCTTTATGACTCACTGAAAATTTTTAGTTAAAAGTATGGGACATCGCAATGAGTTTCTTCAATTTTTCTTGCTGACACATTCTGCCTTTTTTACTTGTTCAAGTTTGCAAACCTACTTGCTAAGAAACGTATTATCTACTACAATTAATTAATGTTGCCAGGTTGAGAAATTTATCCGATAGCATACAGAATTGAAAGGAATTGAGGGATTTTTTTTGTAACATGCCTTTTTTACTTGTTCAAGTTTGCAAACCTACTTGCTAAGAAGCGTATTATCTACTACAATTAATTAATGTTGCCAGGTTGAGAAATTTATCCGATAGCATACAGAATTGAAAGAAATTGAGGGATTTTTTTTTTGTAAAATGTAGGGATTCTTCTTTTTCTTATTTCAATTGGTTCTTTTATTGAAATTTAAATAATAGTAAATATAATTTTATTTTTCTATGCTTCCACTTGCATGGCATGTCGGATCTAATAGCGCTATATTGCCATACGTGGATATTTAATAATTCTACTACCATCAGAATATCCACTAGCAAATAAAACACTTTTCAGGAAGGTGCTCAAGCTGTGCAAAACATTTCTTCCACTTACTTGTGTTTTGCACTCTTTTAACTTTACTATCTAACCTCTCTTGGTTAACTCTTGTTTTTTCGACCCCGACGCTATTAGGGCATCCGAGGGCTAGGGAGTCGTTCCTTTCTTCCATTTCTTCTTTCCTTTATTTTCTTTTCTTCTCCAGAAATGCCTGAATTAGCTCAGTGGTCAGAGCATCAGCACAGTGCCTGACCAGAGGCTATAAGATGGCAGCCCCATCACTGGTCTTGCCTTCCTTTGGCCAGCAACCAATCGAAGGGACTATTATTATGCTTTCAAGTCTTATACGAGAATTTCCTATAAGGATCATAACAGGCCTTGGTCTAATACTTGGAAGGAAGAAGAAGAAGAAGAAGAAATTATAGCTAAGCTTGAACATTTATTCCCACAATTCTGATATAAATCCAAGATCGTGAAAACAAAGGGAGAACAAAGATAGAAATATACTATAAATTCAAACTTAATATACAAGAAATCAGAGAATCTATGCGCTGGGCCCGGGATACATAGACATGTTCATTTCTTTGTTATGCATCAACCAGTAATACAGAATAATATTAGATAATTTAACTCTTCTAATACTAATCATGAGCACAGTGCTTGGATGGGAAGGAAGCCTGAATTAGCTCAGTGGTCAGAGCATCAGCACAGTGCTTGGATGGGAAGGAAGCCTGAATTAGCTCAGTGATCAGAGCATCAGCACATTGCTTGGATGGGAAGGAAGCCTGAATTAGCTCAGTGGTCAGAGCATCAGCACGGTGCTTGGATGGGAAGGAAGCCTGAATTAGCTCAGTGGTCAGAGCATCAGCACAATGCTTGGATGGGAAGGAAGCTTGAATTAGCTCAGTGGTCAGAGTATCAGCACAGTGCTTGGATGGGAAGGAAGCCTGAATTAGCTCAGTGGTCAGAGCATCAGCACGGAAAGCTGAAGGTTCGGGAAGTAAATTATGTAACTGTACTAAACTCAACTTCAAAGGGAGTCTTACATAACATAAATCATTGACAAACAATGTTAACTTCTTCTTCTTCCTTCCAAGTATTAGGCCAAGGCCTGTTACGATCCTATAGAAAATTTTCCCACCAGCGTTTCATAGGACGGCCCAGTGATCTTTGTCCTCTTGGTATATAATTATTAACAGCTAACCTCTCTTGGTTAACTCTTGTTTTTTCAACCCCGATGCTATTAGGGCATCCGAGGGCTAGGGAGTCTTTCTTTTCTTCTCCAGAAAAGCCTGACCAGAGGCTAGAAGATGGCAGCCCCATCACTGGTCTTGCCTTCCTTTGGCCAGCAACCAATCGAAGGGACTATTATTATGCTTTCAAGTCTTATACAAGAATTTTTCGGAAGAATCAAACTAATGACAATGTTAACTAAAAACAGATATGTATTTCACATAAATAAAGTCATAATTATAAACAATTAAATAAGTTAAATAGCTGTGACAAATAGAATAATCTGACGAAACATAACAAAAAGTAATATTCTAGGGGAACCATACTTCTTAATAGGGTATTACAATCTAATATATAAAAATGAATGTTTGTTTGTTTGTATTTTGTGCGCTGCCATACCATTCATCTGATTGTAATGGTGCTTTTTGCAAAATGTTCAGGAGATTTCCTGGATGAACATAGACTATAAGAGAGTGTGATATTCAACTCCTACACCCTTAAAAATCACCCTTTGTAGTGAAAAGTGAAAAACATACCTTTTTTTTTTTGGTGCTTAAATGGCTTATACTGCCTAAACCATAACAAACACAAAATTAATGTACACAGAATTGAATATCTAAAAAAAAAACTTAACAAAAAAGTCCGCAAGAGCATTTGTTTACCTTTTACGGATAACTCACGAGTCATTTTTGTCTTTCACTGATGCCAAGAAGATCGGGATAAGTAGATTCCCAGACAAGCGTGCGCTGCCATAATGTTCAATCGATTGTGATGGGGCTTTTTGCAAAATGTTCAGGATTTTCCCAGGGAGGTTATAGGCTATGGGCTCTACGAGAGTTTTAATGCTCAAGCCCTTCACCCCTAAAAATTACCCTCTGTAGTGAAAAAAAGGTAGCTTTTGTATGCTTAAATAGCTTAGGCTGCCTAAACCATCATCAATACATCAAATTAATGTACACAGAATTGAATATCTACAAAAAAAGTCCGTGACAGCATATCTCTTATGGAAACTCACAATAACCATCTTTGTCTTTCATTGATGCCAAGAAAATCGGGATAAATAGATTCCCGGGCAAGCGTAGCAGTGCACGGTAGGTATTCTCAAAATAACGAATATTGTCTTTCAGTTCATGTAGATTCTTGGGTAATGCCAGGTAATCAGCATAGGGTATGTAAAAATAATAACGATATAAATTTATAATTTTTTTCCTTTTACTTATTCAACTGAACACAAAACACATTCTCATTTAATTATATTATTTTTGGTCTGGACATCTTACCTCAATATTAATGTTGATTTGTTCTTGGACATGTTTCAAAACAATTCTGTTTTATCGTCAGCTTTCCCAGACTGGTTTTATTTATGTTGCATTATGTATATTTGGATCTTAAATTGGTCAGAAACGAATAAAAAAGAAAAATTGAATTCAGGATTCATAGGAAAGAAACTCATACGGAAAATTTTATAAAATCAACAGGGTTCAATCCAATCGGACATAAATTAGCAGCATTTAATAGTTTAACTCATAGATTGGTAAACTTACCCTTAAACGAAGAAGATTTCAAACATGAGAAAAAACACATAATCAAAGTAGCAAGAGAAAATGGGTTTGATGAAAAAATGGTACATAAAAGGATAGAAAAGTATAAAAAACAAAAAAATGATAAACAGAAGTAATCTTGAAAAAGAAGAACCACCTATGAAAAAATATAAGAAATTCACATTTCACCCCTGGGTACATAATAAATTTCAAAATATATTTGAGAAGTTTAATATTAAATTAGCACCAAAAAATAACTACAGTTTAAATAAACTAATAAAAACCAAAAAAATGAAAAAACTGATAAAAATAAAAGTCAGGAATATATCAAATTGAATGCATGGGTTGTGAAAAGATATATATAGGGAAAACAAAAAGAAACCTAAAAATTAGAACCAAAGAACACATAAGAAATATTAAAAATGGAGAAATTGAAAAATCTGCAGTTGCTGCTCATGTTTGGTCTGAAAAACATAATATAAATTCAGACACTAAATTATTAAAACAGTTAGAAAATACAAAAGAGCTGACTATTTGGGAAAAAATTTATATTCAGAAGAACAGAAACAGAGTTATGAATTTTGATATTCCGATGGAGGGTGACCTTGTTTGGAGGTTCTTTGGCCAACCACAGGATGGAGCTGACATCGACATCCAGGTGGTGCAACATAATGCAACATAAATAAAACCAGTCTGGGAAAGCTGACGATAAAACAGAATTGTTTTGAAACATGTCCAAGAACAAATCAACATTAATATTGAGGTAAGATGTTCAGACCAAAAATAATGTAATTAAAATAACCTCAAAATATAACTTCCTAAAATTAAATATTAATTACATTCTCATTTATTTAGGCATAGCAGCACACACCAGGTATTAGCTAGTAATAAATAATATAATCAACACTCTCATACCATTTCACAATCATAGCTGCATTCACTCTCAAAGTAAATCTTCACAACATCATAAACAAAACATAAACCAAAACGATGTGCTTGGCAGCAAGGGAAGGACTTGTACCTCCGAATCCCTAGCTGAAAGAAAGTATTGAATCTCGAAGAAGACTGTTGTAGATATGGTTTTCATATCCTAACGTGCAGATGAGTGGGGATGGGTGCATTCAGAAAAGAAAGTAAAGAAAGAAAGAAAGAAGGCACAGACAAAACACTAAGAATAACACGGCAACACAGAGGAATGAGCATAGTTCACACTAATAATATCATTAATTAGATGATTCTCCATTATTAGATTATCAGCAAGATAATTCTTTCTCTGTTGTCTGATATTCTGAAGCATCAAATTTAAAATCAAAAGCTTACAAAAAAAGTGCACTTAACCCCTTTTGCTTCTAGATGCCTTAATTATAATGGATATAAATGCATTATACTTTATGTTGGCTAACCTAGATTACTGGCAGCCCTCCCTCACATTTCCAGTCCACTAGTCACCACTGTTAGTTGTATTTTTTCATGCTTTGAAAAGAACCTATCAATATTTGAATTTTCATGCAATGCTGTTTAAAAACTTGAATACAAACATAAACAATTCAACCAATATTATGCTTTTAAGTAAGTATTGTTGAGATAATGTTTGTTAAATAAAAACGTGTCTATTATTTAGTAATATTTTCTTCTTCAGTTAAAAAAAAGAACTGAGATGTGACATTATGCAAAAAATTGAAGTGTATCCAATATAAGAAAATATGGAAAAACTCACTTCCCAACAAGCTGTCAGCCTAGGATCAAGAGAAGAAGAGGAAGAAGAAGAAGAATTTTTTAAGTTAATATACTGCTTATAAAAAAGTTTGGCCTATATTCATCTCACCTCATAAATTTTTGTTCTTTTAAGACATGTCCTAAAAGTTTTAGTTTCATCATCAGTTGGTACAGACTGATCCTTTCCAAGTTGCTGGCCGTGGATATCGAGACCTGTTCCCTCTTTTTGTGGTCCAAAGAACTTGTTTACTAAGTTCCTCTCCCCAGGAATTTCAAAATTCATAATTCTCTCCTTGAAATTCCCACGGAGAGGAACCTAATAAACAAGTTCTTTGGATCACAAAAAGAGGAAGCAGGAGTCGAGATCCAGGGTCCTAATTTGAAAAGGATCAGTCTGTACCAACTGACGATGAAACAAAGAAGTTTTGAAACATGTCTTAAAAAAAACTAATTTATGAGGTAAGATGAATACAGACCAAACTTATTTATTAAGTAGAACCTCATAATGTTACTTCCTAATGTATTTTCATACAGCTTATAATTGAAGAGAATGTATATTAATATTTAATTTTAGGAAGTTATATTTTGAGGTTATTTTAATTATATTATTTTTAGTCTGGACATCTTACCTCAATATTAATGTTGATTTGTTCTTGAACATGTTTCTGGGAAAGCTGACGATAAAACAGAATTGTTTTGAAACATGTTCAAAAACAAATCAACATTAATATTGAAGTAAGATGTCCAGACTAAAAATAATATAAGAAAAATGTATGCCTAGACTGGAATTCAAGCCCAAGGCCTCTAGTTCTATACACTAGTGCTCTTTCCAACTGAGCTACCTAGGCTATTGGCTTTATATAGTAATGTTAAATTCCCATTAAAAGTCTTCTTAAATAAGAAGCTGTAGATGGCGTGTTGAACAATGCTTCATAGCCTTTGACACCCTTGGGAACTGTATAGATAAGAGAAAAATTCATTATATTTGAAGAGAAAAATTATACACTCAGACTGGGGCTTGAACCCAGGACCTTTGGCTTTCTAGGCCAATACTCTCCCGACTGAGCTACCTGAGCAAGTTCCAATCTAAATGCAAATTTTTCTCTTTGAATATCATTTATCAATCATTGAGATGTATGAAATGAATAATAAAAACATAGAAACATTTGTGATTAGTTTGGAGGATTAGGTGGCTCAGTTGGAAAGAGCACTAGTATATTGAACTAGAGACCTTGGATTCGAACCCCAGTCTAGGCATAAATTTTTCTCTTCAAATATAATTTGTCATTCAGTGAGAAATGTATCTTCTTGTATCTTGCATGCCCATGTTTCCCTTTACAGAGATTTAGGCGCTCTCCCCCTACAGGGAAGAATTTGAACCATACTAATTTAGTTACACTTGTTTTCGTGTAGATGTCATTTTGAGTGGTCCGTGGTCAGCGTTCTGCCTCATTCTGACATCTAGGAAACCAAGGTAGTACTAGGATGGGAAAATTCAGTAAATTTTGTTTAGAGGCCTTTCATTCAGGCTCAAGGATTTTTTACGAGCCTGAAAATCTTCAGACTCGGGACCAATGGCTTAAAGTCCCTCCTGGAGGACTTGCACCTTGGATTTTTTCATCCTAAAAAAATCCATCGATCCCGGCCGGGTAGTGAGAAATGTCAAATTTAAAATAAAACATAATATACAGCTCTTAATTCCACATATTATAGTTTCAGTAATCTATCAAATGACTCAAGGATCAGGATTAAGGATATCAAGAGATTATAAAAATTCCTAATTTTACTACCTAACAATTCAGTACAATTGTTATGTACCATATACATGGATTGTTAAAAAAAATTAAATCAATAACAAACATAATTCTTAACTTTTAAAAACAAGTACTTACCAATGCAACATTAGGACAATACTCTGATCTGTCACAATCATTTTCATAATTATAGCCTGATGTTTCCTCATCTTCAATTGGATCAGGATCCATGGACACACCAACTTGTTTTCTAATATGTAATCTGAAATTTTAAAAATGCATATCTTTACTCTTTAAAGATAGAAGCAATGAATCATATTTTGAAAAGAAAAATTATGCTTGAACCGGGACTTCAACTCTGAACCTCTCGTTCTTTGTACAAGGATACTATCATTACACCATTCAAGCCACGATATAAATGTTAACACTTCTTTCCACATATACAATTCTCAAATCATCTGAAGGCACATACTCGGCACTACCAATAACCAATGGTGGTTTCTATTAAAGAAGTATTTTTAATGAGAATTTTTACATCACCTTTTAAAGCAGTAAAGCTTCATATTTTGATGTAATATTTTAAATTTAACACTTTTCAATACTGGACAATATTGTTTTGAAAAGAAAAATTAACACTTGAACAAGACTTGAAGCCTGGAACTATCGTTCTCCATAAGAGGATGCTATGGTTTAAATCCCGGTTCAAGCGTTAATTTTTCTTTTCAAAATAATATTGTCCAGAATTGAAAAGTGTTAAATTAAAAATATTACATAAAAAAATTAATCATATTTTAAAATACAATAGGAAGTAACATTAAGAGGTTTATTTAATATTAAGACATTTTGTCTGTACTTCTTACCTTTTATGGTTGTTTTTGTTGAACATATGTTTCAAGGCATCTTCAGCTATTACAGACTCAGTAATTGCTGATGATGAGGCTCAGAAGCCTTTGAAACATATGTTGAACAAAAACAACCATAAGAGGTAAGAATGTACAGACAAAATGAATGAATCATATATTAAATAAGTGATAGGAAGTGACTATGAGGTAATAATTAGACAGAAATATACTCTTCATCTCAAAATTACAATTACTAACATGTATGTGAAGCGAAGAATATATTTCCAATTCAATTGTTTCTAAAAGTAATAAATCATTACACTTTGTGATCCAGATAACTATTAATAAATAAGGTGTGATGAAAAATGTCTCAACTTATTTATTAAGAACCTCATAATGTTATTTCCTATAGTAATTTTATAACTAAATAACTACTTTAATAAATAGTTTTTGGTCTGTATCTTTCTTACCTCATATAGTTGTTTCTATAAAGACATATTTCAGAGCATGTTTGCTCCATTTCAGTTGGTACAGACTGATTTTTCCCATATGGTGACAATCCTACTATAGGCCCTAGGAGACCCTTGGGCTAGTAGGAGGTTCAGGCTCCCACTTTCCCAGGCAATCAGCATTTGATGTCTATTCCATTGTTAACCATATGTGACCCCCAGAACAAGTATATGGTACTCATTTCAGTTAGTGCTGAGTCAACAACCAGGGCCATGGTCAGCCAGAATATTTGGGTCAGTTTAAAAATCCTGACCTCACCAGGACTCGAATCCTCAATCTTCTGGCTTGTAGCATATTGCCTTAACAAATTATGCTACAGCATGTCCCGAGTATGGAGAAATAGTGGAATGAAATTTGTATCAGGGGAAAATGGGAGAAACCCCGAGAAAAACTTGCCCAAGCTCTGTTTTATCCACCATGAAATCCACATGGAGAGATAGAGACTTGATCTCAAGACCCCAGCAATGAGAAGTGAGCATCTGACCGCTTGTGCCATGGAACCGCCAGTAAGATACAAATAACATTTATTCAAGTAATAAATATATTAATTTCCTCTTGAAAACCCCAGTTCCTGTGTTTAAGAAAACAAACTATGAGGTAAAATATAAAAAAAATGACTCATTCTTCATGAATAAATATATTGTATTAGGATTTTATGTTATACTTTAAATTAACACTTTCCAGAATTGGACATAATTTTTCTTTCTAAAATAAAATTATGCCCAATTCTGGAATGTGTTAAATTAAAATATAACAACAAAATATGAAGCTTTATCATTTAGAAATAATGTATAAATACTAGATAAAAGTAGTTTGAATAGAAATCATCAGATTTATTGATAGGAACTATACTTTTAATATACATTTTTTTCATGTTTACACCGTTGAGGTTACAAATATTTTAATTATAAAACTTTTTTATACCTTGTTGAGGACAACAGTGTAAAAAAAAAGTACTGCTACTGGCCTTCTGATGAAAGAGAATTGTATAAGTGGAAAGAATTGACGTTTGTATTGGAGTTCAGATGGTGTAATTTTTATCATAGTGACGTGCAAAGTCAGAGATGCGGTGTTCGAATCCTTGTCTGGGCATTAATTTTTTTTCTAAAATAAAAATATTGCGTTACTTACTGTTTTAATTCCTTGGGGTCATAATGCACATCGGGAGGATGAGTATTTTTTATCTAGACTCCATGATTTCAACATTGTTTGTTTTTTCAGTTTGAGTGTTTGAATTTTCTCCATAGTGGCAATATTTATATCTTGCGAAACAAATTCCATAATAAAATCCTTCTTTTCTTTAGGCTTCTGTTTCTTGCTTTCGGCATTCTCAGGATTTTCTGATGCAGCCAAACTAGCTTAAAAAAAAAACACAATTAATCAAAATTACATTCCTGTGTTACACCTACAGTTTCAATTCAGTTGAATGATCATCCCCTGTACAGACATTATTTTCTAGAAAAAAAACATTAAAGCTCATAATTAGAGAAGGGATTTTAAGGTGCAAACTTTAGTCGTAGAAGAGGGAAAAAAGGTTCTGAAAATACATATAAAAAGGTGCAAAAAAAGGTGCTGCTGAAACAATTGTATTAATATAAAATCAAATATTTCATACCTCTCCTCATATTAATCTTCTAAGTAGATCGCGATTTCAAGACCATAGCGGTCCCATCTTCAGTACCATCTTGATGACTGATGTTATGTCGATGGGAAGAACCACTTCTTCTTCCCTCTGTTGGTGGACTGATAAACCTCTGGTTCAGGCCAGGATTCATGGGAATTTCAAGGTTCATAAGTTTTTCTTTGTTTTTCTGAATGTGGATTTTTTCCAAGCCGTGAGTTCCTTCCTTTTGTTTATCTATTTGTTTAATTAGACTAGCATTTGATTCAATTAGATGTTTTTCGGACCAAGCAGAGCAGCTACTGCTGACTTTTCCACTTCTCCATTTTTGACATTTCTAAGATGTTCTTTTACCCTTGTTTTCAAACTGCTTGGTCTGAAAAACATCTAACTGAATCAAAAGCTAGTCTAATTAAACAAATAGATAAACAAAAGGAACTCAGGGTTTGGGAAAAAATCCACATTCAGAAAAACAAAGAAAAACTTATGAACTGATACAGAGGTTTATCGGTCCACCAACAGAGGGAAGAAGTGGTTCTTCCGATCGACATAACATCAGTCAACAAGTTGGTACTGAAGATGGGACCGCTATGGTCTTGAAATCGCGATCTACTTAGAAGATTAATATGAGGAGAGGTATGAAACATTTGATTTTATCTTAAATTAAACCTCATAGTGATTTATTCCTATAAAGTTCAATTGTATTAAGGTTTAAACCAGTTACATAAATTCAGTTTTCATAATAAGCATATAATTTTGCACCAAATTTTTCTTCTTTATAGAGTCAACAAGAGGTAATTTATAGTTCTTTAGTTTATTGCAATATTTACTTCGCAAATGGAATATCAAAGAATGATGCCACCAGTTTCGATAAATTGCATTTTGAATTCTTCTGAAAGTCAATACAACTTATCCTTCTTAACATTTGCCATGTTATTGTTGTGAAAACGCACTTGTAATACTAATAAAAATAAGTTGTGGTTCAAACTAGTAAAAAACAGCCAACAACAAGTCGGTATATAGAAAGCTGTTTAATTATTGCCAGTACTAACTGAACTAATTTTAAATTAATAATTGAGTTTGTATTTTTTAAACATTCTTACCTCATTACAAACTGAATTATTAAATTAAACCTCATAATGTTACTTCCTAACAATTTTAAAATTATTTTAAACTGTTACTACAACATTGTTGAAATTCCGGCCCATTGTGGAGTGACAGGCAATGAAATAGCCGATTTTCTAGCCAAGAAGGGTAGTAAAATTGTATCAAACCCAACTTCTACTCCAGTTTCCTTTCACTCTATCAAAACAATTATCTCAAATAAATACATCAATAAACTTAGAGAAGAATACACCACCAAAACATCTGGAAAGGAATGGGAAAATCTACAAGCTTATGACATTACTACATTACAAAGAAAATCTGCAGTAGCAACATTCAGACTGCTAACGGGACATGACTGCTTGAATAAACACCTACACAGAATTGGCATAACAGATTCACCTAAATGCCCTTTTTACAATTTAAATGAAGATATGGAAAGAAACCATCTCCTCCGTTGTCCAGCTTTTATACAAGAGACCAGCCTTTCTGCTAAATATTGGAGTGCAAGAGAGCGAATGATTTCATTATCAAGTGCTCGACATTAGATACCAACCAACCAACCAACATTGTTGAAATTTAAATTTGATTTCACAGCTCCAGATTGGCCATTGTTGCTGGGATATAAATTACTGGTGGTTTACATAAATTATATTTTAATGACGATTTTATTATTAATTTAACACTTCTCATTGAAGGATAAATTATATTTGAAGAGAAAATTTTCGCCTAGACCGGGACTCGAACCCGGGACCCTTGGCTTTCCAGGCCAAGGGCTCTACCAACTGAGCTACCGAGGCGAGTTACGATCTAGACGCAAATTTTTCTCTTATGTACGTTGTAATTCCCTCGTGCCAAATGCTTGAAACCATAGCTTCTATCTTTGCAAATGGCGGCTTCTTAGTTAAGAAGACATTTATTGGGAATTTAACACTACTTTATAGCCAGTAGGGCTTCTATTGACAATTTTATTATTAATTTAACACTTCTCATTGAAGGATAAATTATATTTGAAGAGAAAAATTTTTGCCTAGACCGGGACTCGAACCCGGGACCCTTGGCTTTCCGATCGTAACTCGCCTTGGTAGCTCAGTTGGTAGAGCACTTGGCCCGGAAAGCCAAGGGTCCCAGGTTCGAGTCCTGGTCTAGGCAAACATTTTTCTCTTCAAATATAATTTATCCTTCAATGAGAAGTGTTAAATTAATAATAAAATCGTCAATAGAAGCCCTACTGGCTATAAAATAGTGTTAAATTCCCAATAAATGTCTTCTTAACTAAGAAGCCGCCATTTGCAAAGATAGAAGCTATGGTTTCAAGCATTTGGCGCGAGGGAATTACAACGTACATAAGAGAAAAATTTGCGTCTAGATCGTAACTCGCCTCGGTAGCTCAGTTGGTAGAGCACTTGGCCCGGAAAGCCAAGGGTCCCGGGTTCGAGTCCCGGTCTAGGCGAAAATTTTTCTCTTCAAATATAATTTATCCTTCAATGAGAAGTGTTAAATTAATAATAAAATCGTCAATAGAAGCCCTACTGGCTATAAAGTAGTGTTAAATTCCCAATAAATGTCTTCTTAACTAAGAAGCCGCCATTTGCAAAGATAGAAGCTATGGTTTCAAGCATTTGGCGCGAGGGAATTACAACGTACATAAGAGAAAAATTTGCTTCTAGATCGTAACTCGCCTCGGTAGCTCAGTTGGTAGAGCACTTGGCCCGGAAAGCCAAGGGTCCCGGGTTCGAGTCCCGGTCTAGGCGAAAATTTTTCTCTTCAAATATTATATTTTAATATTTATTATTTACTATTGTTGACTTCACACTGCAGATTGACCATTGTTTCTGGGGTATAAATTACATAAATTATACTTTAATATTTATTTAATATTGTTGACTTCTGATTGAGATTTTAAAAAGCTGTTCAAAGACAAAAAATATACATTTTTCTGTCCTATCTTTTAAAAATGCAGAGAAGAGTGGAGGAAAAGGTGCTGAAACATAAAAAAAGAGGGAAAAAGGTGCAACAAATTGTGTTCATTTCGCTTCATTTCATCCCCCAATACATATATTGAACTATTGGTATGAAAACAGCTATATTTTTGGAAAGGTGCCGCACCTCAAAATCCTTTCCCTACTCATAATTAATGAATACTACACTGTTGCCGTCCAATGGTGATGAGTGTTTCTTAGTTGACTTGCGCCATTCTTTCTCTTGCTTCCCAATAGAGACCTATAATAAAAACTATATTTCTATTACAACTCCACCCTATTGTCAGACTATGGACAAATTATAAATTTATTATTCTTTTGATTTGAATACAAGAAAGATGCACATCGCTTTATGAATTCCCATCTGTTTCCCGGTTGGTTTCAAATTCCTGACTTATTCCCAGTTTTCAAGATTTTTCTGACTGCTAGACACCATGAATATTTGAAGAGAACATTTTTTTTTTTTTTGCCTAGACCGAGACTCGAACCGGGCCTTTGGCTTTCCAGGCCAAATGCTCTACCAACTGAGCTACTGAGGCAAGTTGCGATATAGACGCAAATTTTTCTCTTTATATAAGTTGTAATTCCCTCGCACTAAATGCTTTGAAACATTTGCTTATATCTTTGCAAATATAGAAGCAAAGGTTTCAAAGCATTTGGCATGAGGGAATTACAACATACATAAGGAGAAAAATTTGCGTCTAGATCGCAACTCGCCTCGGTAGCTCAGTTGGTAGAGCATTTGGCCCGGAAAGCCAAAAGTCCTGGGTTCGAGTCTCGGTCTAGGCAAAAAATTTTCTCTTCAAATATAATTTATCCTTCAGTGAGAAGTGTTAAACCAATAATAAAAACCATCAAAATTATTTATTGAGTTAGAAAGTTTTGAATACAATGCTCCTGTATTCCTTCTTACCAGTAGTCCTCACGGGTCTGATTTTCCAGTGGGATGGTCCAGCCCACAAATCCAATGCTCCTGATCTGAAGTATGAATATTCACTGGGTGCTGTAGAAAGATGTTTTCTCATATCTATAATTTTTGCAGCAGGTGTTTTCTGTGTCGCTGCACAGGCAGCTCCTGCAGCTACTTCTTCACCATCTGAATCTAAACCTTCATCTATTCCAGACACTGAAACCAAGACAACATCCCTTAAGAATTAAATCTGAGTTGTGTTTTGACTCACCTCATATTTCTTAATTTTTATGCAGACTTGAGTTTCGTCACTGAATTTATGATATTATCGATGCAACACCACGATCACAACTCAATGTGGTGTCGCATCGATAATGTCATAAATTCAGTGACAAAACTTGAGTCTGCATAAAAGTCAAGAACTATGAGGTGACTCAAAACACAACTCAAATCACAACTCAAATTTAATTAAAATAAACCTCATAGTGTTATTTCCTACGTACATAATTTAATCCCTTAAGAAATCTATAATAGTGTATTAATATTACTTTTTTTAGGAATTCAACTATGAGGTATATTCATTTAGGTGAACTTTTAACACTCAGAAAAATATGAGGTGAGTGATAAAAGTTTATACCTAAAAGCACATTAATATTTTACCTTCTTCTTCTTCTTCCTTCCAAGTATTAGGCCAAGGCCTGTTACGATCCTATAGAAAATTTTCCCTCCGGGAAATTCTCGTATAAGACTTGAAAGCATAATAATAGTCCCTTCGATTGGTTGCTGGCCAAAGGAAGGCAAGACCAGTGATGGGGCTGCCATCTTATAGCCTCTGGTCAGGCTTTTCTGGAGAAGAAAAGAAAATAAAGGAAAGTAGAAATGGAAGAAAGGAAAGACTCCCTAGCCCTCGGATGCCCTAATAGCGTCGGGGTCGAAAAAAACAAGAGTTAACCAAGAGAGGTTAGATAGTAAAGTTAAAAGAGTGCAAAACACAAGTAAGTGGAAGAAATGTTTTGCTCAGCTTGGGCACTTTGTGGTCGCCATCCACATATCCCCTAGATGAGGACCCCTGAGGGGTAATATTTTACCTACATGTGTGAATCATGTGTGAATGGAAGAAATTAATTAACCAATAAGGAAACATTTCTCCATTTATGAGTTCTGTAATATTTGTCAGTTATATTAAATTTTTGAACATTTTGCATATTTTATCAATTAAAAAAATCTACTCCTACTGATCTTTTAAAATGTCACTTTAATGCATTGAATAATCATTACCCATAACCACAGTTTTACGGTATTACTGTATGGAGGATGGAACTATCGTAATATGTACAGAACCTGAAGGAAATATGATTGTTGTTACAAGTATATTGTCGCTGATTGCACGGGGTTTTCCTCTTACTTATTTATACTTAAATAAGTACACAGTTGTTATTTAAAATTTTCCTTTTCACTTTATTTTCTTCTCCACAATTATCACTAAATCTTCAAATACAATTTTGTTTCACAACTATTATTTTTATAATGTTAATCAGATAATCACTTCTAACACAGTTGCAGACACAATACTTCCTCACAGTCTAGCTTCCAATTTAACTTCTTGGTGTTCACTGTGTCCCGCACGGTTAAGGTAGGAAGCCTTGGCGCAGAGCTACGGGACTTGCGCTGGTTCGAGTCTCCATGGGGGAAGAAATTTTCTCATGGTATTTCGGCCAGTATGGGACTGGTGCCCACCCAGCATCATGAGGCAATTGGGTAGCTACAATAAGTAGTGGCTCCAGGTTGAGGAACCAGCTATAACGGCTGGGGGACTCGACATGCTAACCACATGTCACCCCTACACTGGCTGTTGATCATCTACCTCTGTGATTGACACATGTGGATGTGAAGGGCCAGCAGCCGGCTGGTAAAAGGGCAACCGCTGAAAAGTGGAAAGACCCTCAATCGGAATCGGTGTTCACTGTTTGACTATCGCAACACCCACAAAAACTGACTGGCCGGCCTTCTCCGCTCTTTTATATAAGCGGGAAGGAAAGCTCTAGTAATAACTTCGAGCAATATCGAAGCCCAGAAACCTCTGGCTTCCGATCTTTCTCCAAGGAGAAGGAGACGCTGGTGGAAAGGTTTGGCAACACATTCCAGACCATTCAAGCGGCTCTGTGGGTCACTAACTTGCTAGGGGCGACTCACCCATGCAATTCAAATGCCACTTACACGACATGTAACAATATTTTGCAAAAAAATTTGTATTTTGAAGATTTAGTTTTGTTCATGTTGTTGTGTGGTAGTGTAGTGTTGTTCATCTTAATATTCTCCAATTAGTTTCTGCTATGTTTGTGATGAAAATACCTTGAAATCACAATGGGATAGTCAAGCAACAGCACATTATTTAGTGAAGGACTGTGATGCTAGAGAATATATTTCTAGTAATCCATCCATAGTAATTCTGCCCAAGGGCAGGTCTTTCACTACAATCATAGCATTTTCATGCTATGCTTTGCAGCTTTACTAGGGAATTGTAGGTGTGGTAGCTTCCCATTGCTTTCCACACCAGTGAAGGATGATGATGATGATGATAAGGATGATGATGATGGCCATATGATTTTGGGGACCGTTTGGGCCTTAAAGTTTTCCTGACATTTGTCTTACAGGTGAGAAAAACTGTCCTGACCAGGGATCGAACCCGGGCCTGCTGCGTGACAAGGCAGCATGCTACCTCGAGACCACAGCGGTGGACATTTCTAGTAAAATCAATGTTAAATATGAATTGCAGGGAATTGAATAGTTGCCCCGAAAAGAGATCTAACCCACAAAAATTCAAAACTTGAGTTTTTAGTGGATTAGTGATCTATCCGGAGAGTATCATGCCATGGTGCATGTACAATTATCCATACTCTCTTCCAGACTGTTTTATTTATTTTAAAAGTCGGCTTTCAAGCGAATAGTGATCTATATGTAACAAAATGGCAGAAGCAGTTAGTCAAGTCATGAGTATTGTTTATTTTTTATTATTTCACTCACCTCATACTTCATATGAAGTATGAGGTGAGTGAAATAATAAAAAATAAACAATATTAAAGAACCTCATAGTGTTATTTCCTATCTACATAACTTAATAAAGTCATGAGTAGTAATGCAGAAAAACAAATATTGCACATGTGCAGATTCATTCCACCACAGTTCCGTGAATTCTAATCAGAATCTTCGAGAAATTGAGTGAAAATAAGAAAGACACAAATAATGTAATGAAATAACATTAAATGGAAAATAAATACTGAAAACTGATTAAGGTAGAAATTTTTCTAACTGAATCAGTGTTCAAATGTATTTTCTGTTTCTTATTATAGCATTTTTAGTTAAATATATCATTTTTCCACTCTATAGAGATAGATCACTTTTGCACTCAATTAGGTATTAAATTGTTAATATTTATTTTAAAATACAAACATAAATACAGTCTGTAATCGCTGACGATGGGGCTCAGAAGCCTGGAAACTTATGTTCGACGAAAACAACTATAAGAGAGATAAGAATGTATAGATTAAATGTCTTAAATATTAATATTTAGTTATTATCATGTTATTTTGCATTGAAATTGGCTGTATATGATTCCAATAGGATGAGAGATTAAAATGTATATGACATACTAAATGTAATAGCCTCAAAATGAACATTATACGTTTGAACTTTTATATATCACTATAAGGTTTAATTAAAGATAAAATCAAATGTTTCATACCTCTCCTCATAATTAATCTTCTAATTATACTTATATTATTTTTGGTCTAGACATCTTACCTCAATATTAATGTTGATTTGTTCTTGAACATGTTTCAAAACAATTCTGTTTTATCTTCAGCTTAGAATTGTTTTGAAACATGTTCAAGAACAAATCAACATTAATATTGAGGTAAGATGTCTAGACCAAAAATAATATAATTAAAATAACCTCAAAATATAACTTCCTAAAATTAAATATTAATTCTAATTATACGTTTTTTTTCATTTTCCCAACAATTTATAGTTTATGGGTTAGATCTCTTTTTTGGGGTAACTATTTAATTGTATAAATAAGAGAAAAATTTGTGTTTAGGCTGGAGGTACCTCAATTGGTAAGGGCATTAGTATATAGAACTAGAGACCTAGGGTTCGAATCCCAGCCTAGATGTAAAATTTTTCTCTTCAAATTAAATGAGACTGCTCATGAATCCAGAAGAAGCGCTATTTCCTACACTACTCATAAAATTAAGATTGGGTTTATCATCATCATCATCGTCCTTTCAAGTATTAGGCCCAGTGGCCCGTTACGGTCTCCCGCCATCTCCGAAAAGGTCGACCCACAGATCTTCTGCCTCGAGGAATGTAGTGAAGAATTTGTTTTGGTATTCTGTGACGATCCATGCGCTGAATATGGGCTAGCCAGTTGTTTGTTGGATTTATACAAGAAGTAATTAAAATAACTGAGAACTTAGAAATACCAAAAAAATGGAGAATATACTATATGGCATCAACCCAATTGATAATGTTGTCATTGAACACAATTTAAACTTAAATGCTCCTATTAATAATCCATCCATAGTAATTCTGCCCGAAGGCAGGTCCTTCACTACAATCATAGCATTTTCATGCTATGCTTGCAGCTTTACTAGGGAATTGTAGGTGTGGTAGCTTCCCGTTGCTTTCCACACCGGTGAAGGATGATGATGATGGTCATATGATTTCGGGGACCGTTTGGGCCTTAAAGTTTTCCTGACATTTGTCTTACAGATGAGGAAAAACCCCGATAAAAACCTCACCCAGAAAAACTGCCCCAACCGGAGATCGAACCCGGACCCACTGCGTGACAAGACAGCACGCTACCTCGAGACCACAGTGGTAGACCCTATTAATAAAAGAGATATATATTCTCTGATGAGACAAAGGTTTTGGCATTAAAAACTACACACAAATTACCCTTCTGAAAACAGGACACACATCTATACAGATGAGAGTGGAGCAGGGGCAGGTGGAACATGCCAATTCTTCTCATTTTATAAACACATTGGAAGAAATACTACTAATTTTGATGATGAAATTGAAGCTATAATTCAATCTCTTGCTCAAAAACATTTTTAATTGGCTACAACCGTGCAAAAACATTGCCATTCTATCAGTTTCCAAAGCCGCAATTCAGGCCATAGCATTAACCATGTATCCAAAATTGGGAAAAATGTTAGAAATACAAAAGACTGATTCAGACTAAAGAAAAACTTGGTAAACATATAGTCTTACAATGGATTCCAGCCAAGTAGAATACAAGAGAACGAATGAGCTGATATACTCACAAAAAAAAAAAAAGGATGTAAAATTAAGCAGAAAGTAACAAATGCATTTTCTTATGAATCAATTAAGAGTATTATTAAAAAATTAATGAAAATTACAATTACAATTTAATTGAAAAAGTCTGAAACAAAAATATAAAAATATTTAAATTAATATTAAGAAGCTAAAGCTGTTACTATGATTGAAATAAGTAAATTAATGTAAAAAGTAAAGTGATCCCACAACAGACCCGGAGGCCCTTGGGGTAGTAGGAGGTTAGGGCTCCCACTTTTTCTAGACAATCGGCACTTTATATCAGCTGGGTTGTCAGCCCTGCGTGACGGCCGCCTTTACCCCCAGAACAATCGTCTGGTACTCATTTCCATTAGAGGCTGAGTCGACCCCAGGGCCATAGTGCCGCCAGAGGGTTTGGGTCAGTTTAAAAATCCTGACCCCAACGGGACTTGAACCCTCGACCCTCCGGCTTGTAGCTCAGTGCCTTAACCACTACGCTACGGCGTGCCCCAGTAAATTAATGTACACAACTAAATTATTGTAATCAAATGGTAAAGAGAAAAATTTATGCCTTAACCGGGAATTGAACCCTGAACCTTCAGCTTTCCGTGCTGATGCTCTATCCACTGAGCTAAATGGCAAAAATGTTTCTCTTTACCATTTGATTATAAAAATACTGTTAGAAAATTCATCTATAATTCCAGAACTATCATGAAAATCTACAGTTGCTATACTGAGATTTGCTACAGAACATGACTGCTTAGGAAAATCTTCATAGAATTGGTGTATTAATGTCTCCTTAGTGTATATTATGTTCTCAAGGTGTGGAAATGGACAGAGAACATTTAACAAACTGTGTAGTTTTTCAAAATTATCAAGATATGACATGCAAGTATCGGAAAGCAAGAAGGAGAATAACTTTGTTGTTAACTCCAGAGCATTAGCTATATACATACATACCTTGAAATAACAATGGGATAATCAAGCAACAGCACATTATTTAGTAAAGGACTGTGATGCCAGAGAATATATTTCTAGCAACAACAATGTTAAATATGAATCACAGGGAATTGTCTCAGGCCTTAAAACTGAGACCTGTTGGCTAAGGGACCAAACCCTTAAAAAAAAAAAAACCCAGACATGTCTGGGGGTTAGGTGCCAGATTGGCAACCTGGCCCTGGAAAAAAGTATACCGCTATGTGCTTTATACCGCTATGTGCTTCAGTAAAATATGTCAACCGGATAGATTTAAATATAACAGACTTAATTGTGGAATGCAGGCTTTCACGGCTGGTAATCATAATATTAAAAGATTCCGGGCTATGTGACCGTGGTCTATAACTGGCGTTTCTCCCTCGACTGCAGAGGGCATCTTTAATGGCAAGTGCTTATATGTGGTGTCCCCAGGTCGCAGAATCAACTGCGACTCATTCACAGTCGATTCTACGACCAGGGGACACCACCTAGATGCACTTGCCACTAAAGATGCCCTCCGCAGTCAAGGAAGAAAGTCCGGAAGAAACGCCAGTTATAGACCATGGCCACATAGCACGGAATCTTTTAATATTATAACAGACTTCACCTACGAAAACGGACCTTTGCTATTAGCACATGGAATGTTCAAAGTTTGAATATTAAAGAACAAGAAGTAATAGATGAGATTACAGCAATGAATGCAGATACTATTGTGCTCTCAGAAACAAAAAAAGAAAGGGAAAGGACAGGAAAAATTAGGAGATTATACACATATCTGGAGTGGAGTACCAAAAACTAGTAGAGCAAAAATAAGTATATCCATTTTGATTGTATAAATAAGAGGAAAATTCACGTTTAGATTGAAAGCCTAACTAACTCACTGGCACGATCGAACCCATAGGTTAATGGCCATGCGGATAGCTCTCCATACATCCCTATCCTGAGCTAATGTTTTCCAATCATCCCCTGTATAATCTACTTCCCTCAAATCTTAGTTAATATGATTCTCCCACCTCATTCTTGGTCTACCAACTGGGCATTTTCCCTCTGGTTTTTCTTCAAGAAGCTTCCATGCACGTCTTTCATTCCCATTTGTGCCACATGTCCTGCTCATCGCAATCTATGAGTCTCAACTGTTCTTATATCTGGCTTCCTATAAAGACCATGTAGTTCACTGTTATGTAGTCTTCTCCATTCACCAGTCTGTCCATCTCTCTTTGATCCAAAAATTTTCGAACTTTATTCTTAAATACTCGTAATCTCCTTTCCTCCCTTAAAGTAAGAGTCCATGTTTCGCATCCATATAATATATAACTGGTAGATTAATAGTTTTATATATTTTTAGTTTAATATTTTTTTAAAGGAGTTGGGACCTCAAGAGTCTCTGTAATGCATAATAGCATGCATTTCCAGAATTGAGCCTATGTTTAATTTTGTTATGCATCTCATTCCTATTTGTGATTATTTAGATTGGAGGCTAGGTAGCTCAATTGGTCATTGTAAGAGTACTAGTGCATAGAAAAGAGACCTAGGATTCGAATCACAGCCTAAATGCAAAATTTTTCTCTTCAAATTGTACCGAAATCACTTTTTCGGTACATAACAACTACGTCACCGTGTCTTCCCTCTACAGTGATATTATAGAACAGTGCCAAATTCCTGTCTTCGTTGTCCTCTCTCCTACATACCCCCCCTCCTTTCCTTCTGCGCTGCATGTGACTGCTCAACTTCCCCTCGTTATGGAAAGCCTCAAATAAGCTGAGCAAGCAAGTATCAATGACATTATCATCTTTAGTATCGTCATAGTCAGTTCGACTGTAGCTCAAGTGAGCAGTTTAGATTCATCAGTCCTGCAAGCCAGGGTAGGGCATCCGGACTGTGGACCCTAGCCCTCGGCTGGACTGGAGAGTGCATATGTACGTATGTCTGTTAATTATTATTATTTTTTTTTTTCAAATCCATAAAGATTGGAATTATTGATGACCAAGTTTATTAATTTGTATTATTATTATCATTTATATTTAAATTAATATTGGGAAGTAAAAATTATGAGGTTATATCATTAATAGTGAGTGGAGAACATATTTTTATCGGCTCACCTCATACATTTTCCATGGAAGCCATGACTGAAGAGGGACATGATATTGTCTGAAACCATCGGTATCAAAGAAATTTGAAAATGTGTGAGGTGAGTCGATAAAAATATGTTCTCCATTTACTATTAAGGTCATTTATGTTTAATTAATTGTATTTCAAAGATCTGACTAATGATTCTCATTAGAAGTTAATTTTTAGTTAACATATGTTTACTGATTGTTAGCTAGTTATGATATTGCTGTTTCATATCGATATAATATATATACTAAAGCTTTCTCTAGCTAGTTATGATATTGCTGTTTCATATCGATATAATATATATACTAAAGCTTTCTCAAGCCAAGTAAATCCCCTTTTTCCTTCTAGCTTCCATGATTATAATACTGTTTAGAATTCAGTACCAAATGTTAAGTAATTTACAAAGGAAAGATGGATTAATCTTTGCCTTCTGGGCCCGGGTAAAGGAATGTTGATATAGTCACTCAAAACTTTCGAACTCAATGTTTAAAAAGGTAGGATCGTGGCACAAAATTAAATGAGACTGCTCATGAATCCAGAAAAAGTACTACTCCCTTCACTACTCATAAAATTAAGCCTCATGAAATATTTTGTGAAAGCACTGAATAAGAGTGATGAAACAAATCAAAATCATTTATTGCTAGAAACTATTAAAATACAATTAATGAAACATTTAATTTAATCTAGTCATCCCTGAATGAGACCAAAGTCTTGTGTTCAGGGATGGATTCTTATACATATTAATTTTACAATACAAAACAAAAATCTTTTCAATACTTTAAATTAAGTGATGCTAAATTAAAGGAAGGCAATTTGTACCCCCACACATTAGAAAAACTTTTTAAGGAACTAACAGCATGGAAATGTTGTCAGAGGATTTTTACGGAACCACAAGTTAAAGAATTACTGTAAATAAGTAATTATTAACAAATTATCAAACTGGGGTGCTGTATGTTGTTGAAAATACACTTCTTATATTCATAGTTGGACTTCCTTCTGAAGAACTTGGGGTGAAGTGATGATCAGAGAGAATGATTTCACCAAGATATTACTACAATGAAGCAATGCTGTAAGGAATATACAATGCAGTGATATTGGCGGATTGCTGCTGGTTTTTAGAAAGGAGGATTTTAGTTCTCATAATAGGAAAAAAAAAACATTTTTTTCTTCTGAATTTTATTGTACAATATTTTATGTTAATTTATTTGCTACTTAAAATGTTTAATGTTGATTATGTAACATTTTTATTGGAGTTTACGGCCTTAGAAAATCTGCATATCACAAATGAATAAGTTATGATAAACTTATATTATTCATTAATAGTGAGTGGAGAACATATTTTAGTCATTAAAAATATGTTCTTCACTCACTATTAATGACATAACCTCATAATTTTTACTTCCCAACATTAATTTAATTATAAAAAATTCCACTCATGTGGAAGTCATGACTGAAGAGGGACAAGATGTCTGAAACTGTCGGTATCAAAGAAATTTGAAATTGTATGAGGCGAGTCATTAAAAATATATTCTCCACTCACTATTAATAAAAAATTATATTATATTCTGAAAAGAAAGTTGAAATATGTTAATTACTTTTATTAGTTTTAAATCAAATATTTGAATAATAAATGGAAGATTTTATCTAACAATTGTTATTTACGAGGATGAATCGAATATAAATGAGAATTTATTTTTCATAAATTATTTACACGTGTGAATGCTATGTGACCTTGAGGATGTTAGAGGTGGTAATTTCTATTCTCACACCGCTCACTGGCCAACAACTTCCAGCACTCGACTGTAGTTGATATGCTATGAGTGAGCAGGCATTATACATGTCTTTTGCACAGTGTATTATAATCAAATTTCTTGCTAGAGATTGGATAAAATCCAGTGAAATTTTGAGAAGACTTTGAGCACAGTTTGGTGAGTCCATCATCTCAAAGACCCAAGTTTATGAATGGCACAGAACTTTTTTTTTTTGGGAGAACGAGATGCTGTCGAAAATGAAGGCCATCAATGACAGCAGAGGACAAGCATCACTAGGAGAACTATTTAGGCAATTCATGACCTTATTGATGGTGACCATCGTATGACAGTAAGTGAAATCAGTTCCTCAGTTGGCATAAGCTATGACAGTACTCAAAAAATCATTTGTAACATATTGGGCTGCCAAAAAATATCTGTACAATGGGGGCCACTGTTCATGATGGTGCTTAACCTCACACAGCTGCTTTAAAATGTGCAAAATTGGAAGAAATGCACTGGGCATCCCTTTAATGTCCCCCAACAGTACACACTTGTCACCCTGTGACTATTATAGCCTCACTATGATGCTTAACAAGCGGCTCGCTTTGTTTCCCCGCAGCTGTTATATGTTATTAAAATACAAAGATCTCGAATGCCGCGACTGCGACGATGTTGCCATATTGCTATTCTTCCACCAATTTCAATTAAAACTCGGAATGATGTGGAACATTCGATCCAGTTATAAAATTGTATACCGTAATTAATTGTATAATTATCAATGATTTATTATGATATGTAGCTAGAATAATAATACCATATCTACATATTATATTAGTTTATATATAAGTGATTTCAACATGTGGCGGCCATGGGAAAACATTTCAGACCGAACAGTTAATAATAATAATAATAATAATAATAATAATAATAATAATAATAATAATAATAATAATAATAATAAATATAATAATATTTTCAGCATGATTTTGTATGGATATTAAAATTATTTATTAATGTTGGAATTAAATTATTTAATAAATAAATACGTATATAATTTTAATTTTAAAACTTAAACAATACCAAATAATAACATAAAACTTAAATAATAACATAAATAATCAGTAATAAACGCCCATAGCGCTATGAGAAACGTGACAACACCACATGTCAAGCATTGCCTTGCGGCAACCGCTTTTATATAATCTGTTAACCATCAGAGTGAGACTATAATACCATCAGTTTGAACCACTAAAAGAATCATTGGGAGGTCAGTATTTCCGATGATGGCAGTGCAGTGGAGGAGTTTTTGCCCTGAATGCTTAACACCTGCCTTGTTCCTTCTGAGAAAATGTTATTGTCAAATTGCCTATCCGCTGGCAAAAATGTATTTCAGTTGCTGGAAGCTATGTAGAAAAATAAGGCATGTGTTTGTTAATAAATAAAGTGAATCTAGAATCATCTTAAATTATTGTGTTCTATTTGTACATGTTTCAATATAAGATTAAATTAAAATGTTTCATGGTTTATTTTAGGAAGTTATAATTTGAGGTTCTTTTAATCTGGAATCATCTTACCTCAATTAAATGTTGATTTGTTCTCGAACATGTTTCAATATATCTCTTATAATATCCTCAGCTCTGGCCAAAGCTGAGGATGATATAGAAGATATATCAAAACAGTTCAAGAACAAATCAACATTAAATTGAGGTAAGATGATTCCAGATTTTAAAAAAAACTTGATTAAAATGTTTCATACCTCACCTCATATCCAGTCATCTAACTAGACCGGTTTCAAAGCCTAGGCAGTTTCATCTTCACTCATTTGTAGTCGAATGATGGTATGTCAATCAGAAGAATTGCTTCTTTTCCCCTCTGTTGGTGGGCCAATGAACCTTCAGATTAACTCAGAATCCACAGTAATTTCGAAGTTCATAAGTTTTTCTTTCTTGTTTTTTTTTTAATGTGGATTTTTTCCCAAACCATGAGTTCTTTTTGTTTTTCTACTTGTTTAATTAGATCAGCTTTTGTATCAATTAGATGTTTTTCAGACCACGCATGAGCAGCTACTGCTGACTTTTCCACCTCACCAATTTTGATACATCTAAGATGTTCATTCACCCTTGTTTTCAAATTTTTTTGTTTTCCCCATGTAAATTATGTCACAATCCCTGCAATTGATCTGAAAAATTCCTGATTTGTTTTCTTCTTCAATTTTTTCATTTTTATTGGCTTTAATTATCCTATTTAGGCTGTATTCATTCTTTGGTGCCAATCTAATATTAAACTTTTAAATTTTTTTTTGAAACGTGTGGTGTTTCAATGGATGGTAAGTGAATTTCTTTAATGATATATTTTCTTCTTTTTGTTTTATAAATGTGCTTTCATTAATTAATTTTTGTCTTTTAAATGTATTTATTTTCTTGTGGACCATCTTTTCTTCAAAGCATTTTATTTTGCTACATTAATTATATATTCTTTTTCTTTTTCATAATATTCTTTGCTCATAGATATATTTACTAATCTGTATGTCAAACTATTGAACACTGCCTCTTTGTGAGCAAAATAGTTGAATGCCGAAGCTTTAATATAGTTATCTAAATGTGTATTCTTTCTATATATTACAAATTCAATCTTGTTTTCTTCATCCCTTATTAAATTTAGATCTAAAAATGGAATTTGTCTTTCAATTGCAGATTCCATGGTAAATTTTATTGTTCTACTCTGAATGTTCAAAAGCTTTAAAGCATCCTCTGTTTATGATTGACAATAGCAACTACATCATCAACATATCTGCTCCAAAATTTGAAAATTAAAGAGTGTCCACTTATCATTTTCTGCTCAAAACTTCCCATAGACTTCGGAACTCGTCTAGTTAGACGACTGAACATGAGGTGGGATATGAAATATTTTAATTTAATCTTATATTAAACCTCATAGTGATTTTTTCCTATAAAACTTCAATGTATCAATATGCTATGGACATCATCATCATCAGTTTGTCCAGACTGTTCAATTTTATGTTGTCAGCCTATAAAATTCAACAGTCTGGACATGCTGAAGGTGATGATGATGTGCACAGCATATCGAAACATGTTGAAATAGAACACAATGATTTATGAGTTAAGACAATTACAGATTCACCTTATTTATTAAGAAGAACCTCATAATGTTTCTTCCTACTGTAATTTATTAGTATGTATTTGTTACTTGTATTATGTTTCAATAAATTATTAAAATAAAATCCTGTTCAAATTTGATTGACTCTCAAATGTACATCAATAACCTACCTTCAAAGTTATCCATAGGCACATCATCTTCACAAGGGGGCACTGGTTCAGGTACTGCATTCACATCAAAAGCAAAATCATCATCTGCATCAATATTTGGTAGTTGTGGTATGTTACTATCTTCATCATTATCAAGTGACCAGGATGTAAACCGAAATTGTGAAAATACTGGACAGATGACTTTATCTTGTAGATCTAAAATACAAGAACAAATTAAAAATACAAGAAATATTAAGTAAGCCACATTGCATGAGATCTTACTTTATGATTGACATTTTTGCTCCCATTTGCATGACGATCACAGTGTTGTCAAATGACCTCTCGCCCACTATCAGTCTCAAATGGCACCACACTCCAATCATTTTTATTTTCACTGTTGATGATGATCACATATACGCCATGTCAATGATGCTTCGATACAGGTAACTTGATACAATTAATGTCTAAATCTCTGTTTCACACAGTGCATTGTAAACATGACACAGGAACTGTGTCAAACATGACTGTGAAATCATATAGCAAACATGAATTGTTATTGGTCAACAGTAAGACAAGCACCTTCACGTGTACGATCGTCCATGGGCTGTCAATCACTTTCTAAGATCTCACACACTTTTAAAACACTTATAATTAGGAATAAAATTGTATATGTAGAATTTTTCTTAAAAGGTGGGTATACTTAGTTAAGGCAATATGCTACAAGCCAGAAGGTCAGGAATTCAAGTCCCGGTGGGGTCAGTACATTTAAACTGGCCTAAACCTTCTGGCAGCACCATGGTCTTGGGATCCATTCAGCCTCTAATTGAAATGAGTACCTGATATTTGATCAGAGGCAGCAATCACGCAGGGCTGAAAACCTGGCTAACATCTTGTGCTGATTATCTAGTAAGGTGGTAGACTTATCCCTCTACTACTCCAAGAGCCTTTTAAGACCTGTAATAGGATCATTTACCTTTACCGTTTACAATTATTTTTTTTGAGTCTGAATTCAAAATGTGGAGGAGGATTTAATAAAAATCCTGCCATTCTATCAAATATGAGAAATTAAACTTTCCAATACAGGCACACATTGATGCGAGTCTGCTTTTGCTGTGGAGTAAGCAATCACGGTATGCATCGTACACACACCCTAGACATGTGCATTCTTTCAAAATTGTGTGAGTAATCCCAACTGATATACCAAGGATGTGTGCAAGCTGTCTCACAGTCAGACGTGGGTTATCATGAATAATGACATCTGCTGTGTTTGATTGTCATCTCTGTTATGGCAGTAACAGGTACACCTTCTCCTCCACCCTGCAATTCAGAGGTTCCCACCCATTTTTTAAAAAATGATCTTGTAAATTGTAAGCCCATGTTTCCCTTAACAGAGATTTAGGTGCTCTCCCCCTACTGGGAAGAATTTGAACCTTACTAATTTAGATACACTTGTTTTCGTACAGATGTTATTGGAGTGGTCCGTGGTCAGCATTCCACCTCATACTGACATCTAGGAAACCAAGGTAGTACTAGGACGGGAAAATTCAGTAAATTTTGCTTAGAGGCATTTCATTCAAACTTAAGGATCTTTTAAGAGCCTGATAATCTTCAGACTCGGGACCCATGGCTTGAAGTCCCTCCTGGAGGACTTGCTCCTTGGATTTTTCCATCCTAAAAAAATCCATCGACCCCGGCTGGGTTTGAACTCGTAACTCTCGGGACCAGAGGCAAGGAGTATAACCACTAGTCCACCGTGGCTAATTGAAAGAATGGTACCAATGAAAACATGCTTGAAGAAACATTGTAGAGTCCCCTAAGTTCTCTTAAGATCATCGTAGGTCGCTGTGGTGTTTTTCTTCAACAGAACAAAAAACTTTATTGCATAACACTGCTTTCGGAAAGTCATGATGATGTTTAGAGGCGATGATACAATACGTTCACGCTCACAGGCTGCCACATTACTCGACTGACATACCTATAGCTGTGAAACTTTCAGTAATTATCGAGAGGAGTATGTAGTTGCTCTGCGCATAGACAGATGTCGCAAGCGACCATTTAACGGAGAGAGAAAATTCAGTGCCCGTCTTAATTGAATACCCCTCGTATAATATTTAATTTTAGGAAGTGATATTTTGAGGATATTGTAATTAAATTATTTTCAGTCTGATCAAGTTGTTCAAGAACAAATCAATATTAATATTGAGGTAAGATGATCAGACTGAAAATAATTTAATCCTCGTATAAGCTGCACCTTGATCTGAAATAGTATATACTATTATTTTAGAAAATTAACACTAGGAAGATCATCAATATAAGTGGCATAAAAATTATAAAATAAAGTAAGGTTCAACATGGACTATCAATCATGGAACAGCTTCATCTAAATGGAATAAAATACTGCCAAATTCTTTAAATTTCAAGACTATAACTATTACTACTCCAGCTGGATTCCTAAATATAATTGAGTGAGTAAATATTTAATTTAAAAATTAAGATATTTGGTCTATTTATTCGTACCTCTTATGGATTTTTGTTGAACACATGTTTCAAGTTTTAGTCTGTAATCGCTGACAATGGGGCTCACAAGCCTTCAAATATATGTTCGGCAAAAACAACCATAAGAATATACAAACAAAATGCTTTAATTATATGTTTCAAGGCTTCTGAGCACTATCGTCAGCGATTACAGACTGATTTTTCTCAAGTTTTCGGCTCTTATTCTTGACTCCTGCTCCCTCTGCCTGTGGTCCGATGAATTTGCTAATGAGGTTCCTTTCTCCGGGAATTTTAAAATTCATAATTTTTTCTTGTTCTTCTGTATGTAGATTTTTTCCCATATGGTGAGTTCATTTTTGTTTTCTGTTTTAATAATATTGTGTTTACATCTATTTTGTATTTTTCTGACCAAACGTGAGCAGCCACTGCAGATTTTTCTACTTCCCCTTTCTTTACATTTCTTATTTGTGTTTTAGTTCTAATGGTTAAAATTCTTTTTGTTTTCCCTATGTATATCTTATTACAGACAGCACATTTTATTTGATATACAGTATTCCAGATTTTTTACCATCATCAATCTTTACATTTTTGTTGGTTTTTATTAGTTTATTTAAACTATAATCATTCTTTGGTACTAAACTAATACTAAATTTTTCAAAAATCTTTTGAAATTTATTGTGTGCCCAAAGGTGATATGTGAATTTCCTGACAAAAATGTTTTAGATTGATGATGGTAAAAAATCAGGAATATATCAAATAAAATATGCAGACTGTGGTAAGATATACATAGGGAAAACAAAAAGAAATTTAACCATTAGAACTAAAGAACAAATAAAAAAATGTAAAAAAAGGGGAAGTAGAAAAACCTGCAGTGGCTGCTCACGTTTGGTCAGAAAAATACAAAATAGATGTAAATACAATATTATTAAAACAGTTAGAAAACAAAAATTAACTCACCATATGGGGAAAATCTACATATAGAAGAACAAGGTAAAATTATGAATTTTAAAATTCCCGGAGAAAGGAACGTCATTAGCAAAATCATCGGACCACAGGCAGAGGGAGCAGGAGTCAAGAATAAGAGCTGAAAACTTGAGAAAAATCAGTCTGTAATCGCTGACGATGGGGCTCAGAAACCTTGAAACATATGTTCAACAAAAACAACCATAAGAGGTAAGAATAAACAGATCAAATATCTTAATTATTAAATAAACCTCTTAATGTTACTTCCTATTGTATTTTAAAATTTAATTTAAAACAAGATTCATTCACCTGGTAAGTTAGGAAGAGGAACATCAATATCTTCTATAGATGAAATATTATCTCCTGCATTCCAATAAGGCATGTCTGAGCACAGCATCAAACCACAGTTGTTAAACACTTTAAGACTTGTTAGAAAATGGCAATCTCCTGGTTGACAATCGCCCATGTTGCCAGCCGATCGCAAGAAAAATGGATCCAAGGCATGATTCAAGTCTGCTTTTGCATTTAGAGTCTCAATGTTGTTTGCAATTGTGTTCTTTGGCTAAAAAAAGTAGAACATCAAGTAAAGGGATATAAGGATCCACTTACAAAATCTTGTAACTTGCTTTTTTTTATTTTATTAATAATAAAAGGGTTTATATATATATATATATATATATATATATGGTATGATAAGAAAAATAAATGCCTGGACGGGATTTGAACCTGGATATCCAGGTTCGAATCCCGTCCAGGCATTTATTTTTCTTATCATACCATATTAAACTTGCATTGCTCAATGTTAAACATTTAATTATAACATATATATATATATATATATATATATATATATATATATATATACACACACACACAGTATTACCCCTCTTTTACACTTTTCGACGGACCAGAGGGAAAGTGGTGTTAAATAAGGGGAAAGTTCCCCTTAATACAGTACATGTGTGTATGTGTAGGTATATATATATCATCATCATCATAGTACATTCACAAATTTAGGCCATTTGTTGACCTGTTTCGGCCTCAAGAGAAACACCATCCAGAAGTCTTCTGAGTGGACATCCTGGTCTTCTTCTTCCTGCAGGTTGATATCTTAACATTTGTTTGGGTATTCTGTGATCTTCCATTCGATGAACATGTTGCATCCATCTTGACTTATAATCAGTCAAGATGGATATATATAGGGTGTAAATGAATTATACTGCACAAATTTAACTGCTTACAGAGGGGTATTATACAAGTAATTTGAAATAGGGAACCAATGGTCTACGAGAGAAAATGTGCTAGTTATAAGGAATCAAAGTAATTGACAATTAATAGGCCTACAGATAAACCAATAGGAGAGAAAATTTTACTAGAATAACTTCAGATCTTGATATTCTGATTGCTAATAATTCATCAACGTTTATTGAAATACTGGGTTATCAAATTCCTTAAAATTTCAAACTTAGCAATGATTGCACGCCACTGCACTGGTTAAAGTAGCATCGGTACAATGAGAGCCTAAGCTCAGAGTGAAACATGCAGAATCTGTGTAGTTAATGTTTGGCTTAATGATCAAAGCGATGGATTTGAGTTTGAACACGTTTTTTTCCTTTCCTTCTTCTTTTTTTCTTCTTTCTTTCCTTGCGTGTGTACTGTGATATATTGACACTGAAATTTGTTCAGTATAGGCATGTGCAAAATATCTATTCCCATATTGGTTATTACATTGACATCTGATTAGAAGTTACTTCAGTATCAGTCGCATTTCATGAAAGCATCATGGAACATCTTTACAGTTATGCTGAACTTTCAATACTTTTAAAATTCATATTAAAACACTGTTCAGGTTGTGTAATAAGATATTAAATATAAAATTGGAACCTGGTAGGTCAGTCGTCCTGAACTAAATTATTAAACTTCATTACGTAGTTCTAATATGGAGGCCTTTCAAAAACAATGTTTCATCTTCTGCATTTTAACTGGTACCAATTTTATATTTAATACCTTAGGAACAGAAAATATAGGCATTTTTACCAAAAATGCAAGAATTATTCCTATATAAAAAAAATCTAACTAATTCTCCCTGAACTTGCCAAAATGCCTCTGATTTTGGGTGCAGCATAAGGTAATGGTGCAAGGGCTGCTGCCATGTATGCGGAGCGGTATCCGAATAGACGCCATCCTCACTGAACAACCATAGAGTCTGTTGATAGGTGTTTGCAGGAGCATGGGACGTTGAAGGCAAACAAAATAGACGCCAGTAAAAGAATTACGCGCCGCGCTGCAGACTTCGAAGAAAATGTTCTTCATAGGGTGGAAGATAATCCTTCTAACAGTACTCATGTTTATTTAACTTTCACAGGGAAAGAACACTATGAGGTTTAATTTAATAATTAAATTAATGTTTTTATTACCTCACCTCATATCTTTTTTCTTCTATACTGCAGTTTCGGAGCTTATCTCCATCGTCAGTAGCCTCTGGTCGACCGGTGTTATGTCGTTTCTTGGCGGTTTCCTTCTTACTTCTGTCGGTGGACCGATGAACCTCTGGATTAGGTCAAAATTTGCGGGAGTTTCAAAATTCATGAGTTTTTCTTTTTTTTTTTTTTGGATGTGGATTTTTTCCCAGACTGTGAGTTCCTTTAATTTATCTGTTTGTTTGATTAGGCTAGCTTCTGTATCTATTAAATGTTTTTCAGACCAAGCATGGGCTGCTACTGCTGACTTGTCCACTTCCCCCTTTTTTACATTTCTAAGGTGTTCCTTCAATCTAGTTTTTAAATTTCTTTTTGTTTTTCCTATATAGATTTTGTCGCAATCTTGACATTTGATCTGATATATTCCTGATTTATATTCTTGTCCAATTTTTTCATTTTTGTTGGTTTTAATTATCTTGTTTAGGCTGTATTCATTCTTTGGGGCCAATCGAATGTTAAACTTATTGAAAATTTTCTGGAACTTGTGGTGTTTTACAGGATGGTAAGTGAATTTTTTGAATCTTATGTTCTCTTCTGTTTGTTTTTTAAGTGTGCTTTCATTAATTAGTTTTTGCCTTTTGAACTTATTTATTTTCTTGTGTACCATGTTCTCTTCATAACCATTTTCTATTGCTACTTTAATTATGTATTCTTTTTCTTTTTCATATTTTTCACGGTTCAGGGGTACATTCACCAATCTGTGTGTTAGGCTATTGAATACAGCTTCTTTGTGAGCGAAATGGTTGAATCCTGATGCCTTAATGTAGTTATCTTTATGTGTGTTCTTTCTGTATATTCCAAATTCTATTTTGTTTTTTTCGTTTCTAGTTAGGGTTAGATCCAAAAATGAAATTTGTCTTTCAGTTTCAGTTTCCATTGTGAATTTTACAGTTTTGCTCTGAAGGTTCAGGAGTTTTAAGGCATCTTCTATTTGTTTATGGTTTATAATGGCTATTATATCGTCAACATATCTGCGCCAAAATTTGAAAGTTAATGGGTGTCCCCTTGTGATTTTCTGTTCGAAACTACCCATGAATAAATTGGCCAGAAAGGGAGATAGTGGGTTTCCCATGGAAAGTCCAAAATTTTGTTTGTAGTATTTCCCATTGTATGTAAAGAACATTTGTTCGATGCACAATTTTGTCAAAATGATGTATTCTTCTATCTTTTTCTTTTCCAAATTATTGTTCGTTAACCATTTTTCCAGAATATCAATGGTGGTTTCTCTTGGGACACTGGGAAACAATGAAACTACATCAAAAGAAACTAACCTGTCAGTTGGTTCTAATTCTCTGTGCTTGAAATCCTCTATCAATTCCAATGAATTGTCGATTGAAAGGTTCTCAAACCCTCCCATATTCTTGTATTCGCTACATAACCATCTAGCTATTTGGTATGTAGGGGACCCTATACAGTTGATAATGGGTCTCATTTTGTTTCCTGCCTTATGTGTTTTCGGGAGGCCGTGCATATTAGGGTTTTTAGGGTTGGGAACCTTTAGGTAAAACTTCTTTTGTTTGGTTAGGATATTGTTTACTTTCTTTAGGGTGTTGTCCACCTCTTTGATGCATTTCGGAAGTGGGTTAGATTTAATTTCAGTGTATTCAGTTGATTCCAAAAGGTTGTACATTCTATTTTTATAATCAACAATGTCCATGATTACTATTTGATTTGCTTTGTCAGCTTTTGTGACTATTACATTTTTCTTGTTTATTTCTTTGATGATTTTCATGTTTCCCTTTCCCGTTTTGTTTATAGGATTTTCTTTGATCTCCTCAATAATTTTTGCGCATTCATTTCTAATCAAGACCTTCTCTTCTGTGTTCATTCCTTCTATGGCAATTTCTATGTCTGCTACGTAATCATCTATATTGTTAGAGAAGTTCACACATGTTTTTAGGCCTAGTTCCAATATTTCCATTTCTTGTGTGCTAAAATTTTGGGAAGACAAATTTACTACATTATTTTTGCATTCTTTTTCTATTTTCCGCTTGTTTGGGTTTCCCATGAAACATTTCTTTGATTTTAAATTTTCAATTTTATTGTTTTGTTTGACTGATTTTTCTCTTATAATTTGGTTTATTTTGTTGAAAGAATTTTCCTCCAGATTGTCCCAATAAAAATTCCCTACAATTTTTGTGATTCCTAAATGTAAAAAGTATAATTTAGCGTCTAAATTGCTGATTGTTTCGAAATGTTTCCCTTTCTCCATCTTTAACATTTTTTTCTCTAAGATCTTCTGTTCTTTAGAACCGTTATTCTTAACGGTTTTTCTAATAAATTTCGGCGAAATGTCCAAGTCTAAGCATTTATTTATAAATTTGATGTCCAACATTTTCTTTCTTCTTTTTTCTTTTAATTTTATGTACGTTTTGATATCTTGTTTTAAACCCCCCAAGTTTGTGTTGAAATTCTGTGTTGAGGTTATGTGTCCGTCCGCCATCTTTGTTCCCTCTTGACTTGAGTCGTCACTTATTTATTTAACTTTCACAGGGAAAGAACACTATGAGGTTTAATTTAATAATTAAATTAATGTTTTATTACCTCACCTCATATCTTTTTTCTTCTATACTGCAGTTTCGGAGCTTATCTCCATCGTCAGTAGCCTCTGGTCGACCGGTGTTATGTCGTTTCTTGGCGGTTTCCTTCTTACTTCTGTCGGTGGACCGATGAACCTCTGGATTAGGTCAAAATTTGCGGGAGTTTCAAAATTCATGAGTTTTTCTTTTTTGTTTTTTTGATGTGGATTTTTTCCCAGACTGTGAGTTCCTTTAGTTTATCTGTTTGTTTGATTAGGCTAGCTTCTGTATCTATTAAATGTTTTTCAGACCAAGCATGGGCTGCTACTGCTGACTTGTCCTCTTCCCCCTTTTTTACATTTCTAAGGTGTTCCTTCAATCTAGTTTTTAAATTTCTTTTTGTTTTTCCTATATAGATTTTGTCGCAATCTTGACATTTGATCTGATATATTCCTGATTTATATTCTTGTCCAATTTTTTCATTTTTGTTGGTTTTAATTATCTTGTTTAGGCTGTATTCATTCTTTGGGACCAATCGAATGTTAAACTTATTGAAAATTTTCTGGAACTTGTGGTGTTTTACAGGATGGTAAGTGAATTTTTTGAATCTTATGTTCTCTTCTGTTTGTTTTTTAAGTGTGCTTTCATTAACTAATTAATGAACTAATTAATGAAAGCACACTTAAAAAACAAACAGAAGAGAACATAAGATTCAAAAAATTCACTTACCATCCTGTAAAACACCACAAGTTCCAGAAAATTTTCAATAAGTTTAACATTCGATTGGCCCCAAAGAATGAATACAGCCTAAACAAGATAATTAAAACCAACAAAAATGAAAAAATTGGACAAGAATATAAATCAGGATATATCAGATCAAATGTCAAGATTGCGACAAAATCTATATAGGAAAAACAAAAAGAAATTTAAAAACTATATTGAAGGAACACCTTAGAAATGTAAAAAAGGGGGAAGTGGACAAGTCAGCAGTAGCAGCCCATGCTTGGTCTGAAAAACATTTAATAGATACAGAAGCTAGCCTAATCAAACAAACAGATAAATTAAAGGAACTCACAGTCTGGGAAAAATCCACATCCAAAAAAAAACAAAAAGAAAAACTCATGAATTTTGAAACTCCCGCAAATTTTGACCTAATCCAGAGGTTCATCGGTCCACCGACAGAAGTAAGAAGGAAAACCGCCAAGAAACGACATAACACCGGTCGACCAGAGGCTACTGACGATGGAGATAAGCTCCGAAACTGCAGTATAGAAGAAAAAAGATATGAGGTGAGGTAATAAAAACATTAATTTAATTATTAAATTAAACCTCATAGTGTTCTTTCCCTGTGAAAGTTAAATAAATAAGTGACGACTCAAGTCAAGAGGGAACAAAGATGGCGGACGGACACATAACCTCAACACAGAATTTCAACACAAACTTGGGGGGTTTAAAACAAGATATCAAAACGTACATAAAATTAAAAGAAAAAAGAAGAAAGAAAATGTTGGACATCAAATTTATAAATAAATGCTTAGACTTGGACATTTCGCCGAAATTTATTAGAAAAACCTAATGTTGTGTGATTCCGGGTTCTGTGGCCGTGGTCCATAGTTGGTGTTGATACCAGACGTTTCGCCCTCAACTGCGGAGGGCATCTTCAGTGGCGAGTGCTTCTAGGCGTGTTTCCTGGTCGGAAGATCTACTTAGAGTGAGCTCTGCTGACGTTGTGGACGTTGTATTGATACTAGTGGTGGGAGCAGGGTGAGTGAGCATGGCTCTTGCTGATTGGCTAATGGTCGTCTCCTTGTTGTCCCTAGTGTTGATGCATTTATTTTCTAGTGTATGGTACCAGGCCTTAGGCAATTTGATACCTTCCTCTTTTCTGTTAATATTTTCTTTATGCTTGTATATTTCTATAGCCTCTCGGTATAATCTAGGGAAATAGTAGGAAGTTGTGGCTAAAACTTGTGTATCATCGAATAGAATCTGGTGTCCATTCATAATGGCATGTTCTGCTACAGCCGATTTATCCATTTCTCCTTGTCTGCAGTTTCTTTTATGTTCAGATAAACGGAGTATGGAGACATGGCAGTGAAGAATTGGAACGTTTCCTTCAACACCTTAACAGCAGACACAACAAAATACAGTTCACTATGGAAAAAGAAGATAATGGAAGACTTCCTTTCCTGGATGTTCAAATAATAAGGACTGGCAATGGGGAAATTCAACATACAGTTTACAGAAAACCTACACACACAGACCGATATCTGCACAAAGACTCTAACCACCATCCAAGACAAAAGCGAGGTGTCATTAAGACACTGTTCGACAGAGCGACTAAGTTATGCCAACCACAACACCTTAAACAAGAACAACACCATCTGTTCAATTGTTTCCAGAAAAATGGCTACACATCCAAGGAAATAAGACAAACCATACATCCACGAAGACAGCACGTCAGAATGGATAACACGCCCTCAACCAGCATAGCCTACTTACCATATGTACAAAGAGTCACAGATCGTATCGGAAAACTCCTACGAAAATACAACATAAAAACAGTTTACAGACCTACAAGAAAAATAGAAGACTGCCTTCGCTCAGCTAAGGATCCTCGGCCACCTCTCTCCACTTGCGGCGTATATCGACTTCCTTGTTCGTGTGGTAAACCATACATAGGGACAACGAAAAGAAGTATAGCCACCCGTTTATCTGAACATAAAAGAAACTGCAGACAAGGAGAAATGGATAAATCGGCTGTAGCAGAACATGCCATTATGAATGGACACCAGATTCTATTCGATGATACACAAGTTTTAGCCACAACTTCCTACTATTTCCCTAGATTATACGAGAGGCTATAGAAATATACAAGCATAAAGAAAATATTAACAGAAAAGAGGAAGGTATCAAATTGCCTAAGGCCTGGTACCATACACTAGAAAATAAATGCATCAACACTAGGGACAACAAGGAGACGACCATTAGCCAATCAGCAAGAGCCACGCTCACTCACCCTGCTCCCACCACTAGTATCAATACAACGTCCACAACGTCAGCAGAGCTCACTCTAAGTAGATCTTCCGACCAGGAAACACGCCTAGAAGCACTCGCCACTGAAGATGCCCTCCGCAGTTGAGGGCGAAACGTCTGGTATCAACACCAACTATGGACCACGGCCACAGAACCCGGAATCACACAACATTATGATTACCGGCCGTGAAAGCCTGCATTCAACTATTACAAAAACCGTTAAGAATAACGGTTCTAAAGAACAGAAGATCTTAGAGAAAAAAATGTTAAAGATGGAGAAAGGGAAACATTTCGAAACAATCAGCAATTTAGACGCTAAATTATACTTTTTACATTTAGGAATCACAAAAATTGTAGGGAATTTTTATTGGGACAATCTGGAGGAAAATTCTTTCAACAAAATAAACCAAATTATAAGAGAAAAATCAGTCAAACAAAACAATAAAATTGAAAATTTAAAATCAAAGAAATGTTTCATGGGAACCCAAACAAGCGGAAAATAGAAAAAGAATGCAAAAATAATGTAGTAAATTTGTCTTCCCAAAATTTTAGCACACAAGAAATGGAAATATTGGAACTAGGCCTAAAAACATGTGTGAACTTCTCTAACAATATAGATGATTACGTAGCAGACATAGAAATTGCCATAGAAGGAATGAACACAGAAGAGAAGGTCTTGATTAGAAATGAATGCGCAAAAATTATTGAGGAGATCAAAGAAAATCCTATAAACAAAACGGGAAAGGGAAACATGAAAATCATCAAAGAAAAAACAAGAAAAATGTAATAGTCACAAAAGCTGACAAAGCAAATCAAATAGTAATCATGGACATTGTTGATTATAAAAATAGAATGTACAACCTTTTGGAATCAACTGAATACACTGAAATTAAATCTAACCCACTTCCGAAATGCATCAAAGAGGTGGACAACACCCTAAAGAAAGTAAACAATATCCTAACCAAACAAAAGAAGTTTTACCTAAAGGTTCCCAACCCTAAAAACCCTAATATGCACGGCCTCCCGAAAACACATAAGGCAGGAAACAAAATGAGACCCATTATCAACTGTATAGGGTCCCCTACATACCAAATAGCTAGATGGTTATGTAGCGAATACAAGAATATGGGAGGGTTTGAGAACCTTTCAATCGACAATTCATTGGAATTGATAGAGGATTTCAAGCACAGAGAATTAGAACCAACTGACAGGTTAGTTTCTTTTGATGTAGTTTCATTGTTTCCCAGTGTCCCAAGAGAAACCACCATTGATATTCTGGAAAAATGGTTAACGAACAATAATTTGGAAAAGAAAAGATAGAAGAATACATCATTTTGAACAAAATTGTGCATCGAACAAATGTTCTTTACATACAATGGGAAATACTACAAACAAAATTTTGGACTTTCCATGGGAAACCCACTATCTCCCTTTCTGGCCAATTTATTCATGGGTAGTTTCGAAAGAAAATCACAAGGGGACACCCATTAACTTTCAAATTTTGGCGCAGATATGTTGACGATATAATAGCCATTATAAACCATAAACAAATAGAAGATGCCTTAAAACTCCTGAACCTTCAGAGCAAAACTGTAAAATTCACAATGGAAACTGAAACTGAAAGACAAATTTCATTTTTGGATCTAACCCTAACTAGAAACGAAAAAAACAAAATAGAATTTGGAATATACAGAAAGAACACACATAAAGATAACTACATTAAGGCATCAGGATTCAACCATTTCGCTCACAAAGAAGCTGTATTCAATAGCCTAACACACAGATTGGTGAATGTACCCCTGAACCGTGAAAAATATGAAAAAGAAAAAGAATACATAATTAAAGTAGCAATAGAAAATGGTTATGAAGAGAACATGGTACACAAGAAAATAAATAAGTTCAAAAGGCAAAAACTAATTAATGAAAGCACACTTAAAAAACAAACAGAAGAGAACATAAGATTCAAAAAATTCACTTACCATCCTGTAAAACAACACAAGTTCCAGAAAATTTTCAATAAGTTTAACATTCGATTGGCCCCAAAGAATGAATACAGCCTAAACAAGATAATTAAAACCAACAAAAATGAAAAAATTGGACAAGAATATAAATCAGGAATATATCAGATCAAATGTCAAGATTGCGACAAAATCTATATAGGAAAAACAAAAAGAAATTTAAAAACTATATTGAAGGAACACCTTAGAAATGTAAAAAAGGGGGAAGTGGACAAGTCAGCAGTAGCAGCCCATGCTTGGTCTGAAAAACATTTAATAGATACAGAAGCTAGCCTAATCAAACAAACAGATAAACTAAAGGAACTCACAGTCTGGGAAAAAATCCACATCCAAAAAAACAAAAAAGAAAAACTCATGAATTTTGAAACTCCCGCAAATTTTGACCTAATCCAGAGGTTCATCGGTCCACCGACAGAAGTAAGAAGGAAACCGCCAAGAAACGACATAACACCGGTCGACCAGAGGCTACTGACGATGGAGATAAGCTCCGAAACTGCAGTATAGAAGAAAAAAGATATGAGGTGAGGTAATAAAAACATTAATTTAATTATTAGTACTCATGTTGTTCCATGTGTAATGGGCATGAACCATCAAAGTGTATGGGAAGTCCTGCACAAATACCAGCTCTATCCCTTTCATCTGCAAAAAGTACAAGCCTTACAGCCAGTAGGCTTCACTCAATGGGTACAATTTTGTAATTGGGTTTTGTTGCAGCCACCACACTTATTTTCCTCGGTGTATTATTGTTACATTTCAAACAATTGTCTGTACAATACGTACGTAGATAGTTTTGTAACTCTATACATTGCAAAACCATATTCTGTAAAATAAGGAATAAACAATTAAACCAGAAGTAAATCTAGGCATGAAACTAATTTACAGTATGTACATAATAAAGGAAGAAAGGATAAAAAAGTGTACAGGTACTGTATGTAGTTTCGAATGTGATACATCAATCTTACATTTGCGTCGATAGTAAGACTGCTATAACTACTGAGCTAAATGCACATTCTTGTTGAAAGTTACAGTCTCTGTATCACATTATTTTCATTTTAATTTGAAATAATCAGTGGCGTGCCAACCATTTTACAAACTGAATCATAACTTGGACATATTTATTCGTAGACCATTAGTTCATTATCTCAAAATGATTATAGAATACCCCTCTATACTTCTTCTTCCTCTACACATGAAAGCTGGCAGCTTGTTGCATGTTCAATCATTACAGGTCCGGAGTATGGTGACGTCCTTCTATCACAGTTGTGGTCGTCCTAAAGGCCTTTTCTGTTGAGGTGTCCAGTCACGTACATTCTTCACTAATCTACTGTTCTCCATTCTGTCTATCTGATTGTTCATATGTAGTTAAATTTGTGTGGTATAATTCATTTACACCCTGTATATATATACAGTATTACCCCTCTTTTTACACTTTTCAAGGGACCGGAGGGAAAGTGTAAATTATGGGAAACGAGGAGCTAAAAAATGTTAACCCACATATTCTGCAACCGTTCTAGAACATGCAAAAAAAAGCACTGACTGGGATAATGTACAATATTGGCTAAATAATGTAATGTTTGTTTGAATTAAAAATAAAATCCTTTACACCCCACCTCATATCCTGTCTTTTATTTATTTAGAAGACAGGATATGAGGTGAGGTTAAAGAATTTTATATTAAATTAAACCTCATAGTGATATTCCTATAATAGTTCAATGTAATGTGTGTTTTGAACTGCTGTAAACATAAATTTATTTTCTTTTACTTTCTCTATTTAAAAAATAATTAACAAGTCATAATGGCGGTTGAAAATGAATGACAAGATCATTTGAAAACTATAGTTACCGTATATACAGTCAATATGCCCATTTCACCAATAAATGTTTAAAATGGTCAACAAGTTTCTACAGCCAAGCTGTCATTCTCAAGACCAGATATTGACTGTTATATACAGTCAATATGCCCATTTCACCAATAAATGTTTAAAATGGTCAACAAGTTTCTACAGCCAAGCTGTCATTCTCAAGACCAGATATTGACTATTGTATCACCAAGAAGATCAATTGTGTATTAAATATAGTTACCGTGTTTGATAAAACATAAAATATGAGGTAAGATGTTAAAATGACTCATTAATTTATTAATTAAGAACCTCATAATGTGTTTCCCAATTTTAACTTTGAAGAAGGGTGCAGCATGAATATTTATTGAGAGATTAAAATAATTTTGTTTTGCCATAGCAGTACACAAGTGGAATTTCAGAAATAATGTTTGAAAGCTCTGAGCCAGCTTCATTGGCTTGATGAACATACTCTGTTCTTTATCGATTGTATAAAAGCCAGCTTTGTTGGCTCATTAAACTTGCTATGCTCTTTATCGATTGTACAAAAGCCAGCTTCGTTGGCTCAATAAACTTGCTCTGCTACATATTGATTGTACCATCCATAGTAATTCTGCCCGAAGGCAGGTCCTTCACTGCAATCATAGCATTTTCATGCTATGCTTGCAGCTTTACTAGCGAATTGTAGGTGTGATAGCTTCCCGTTGCTTTCCACACCGGTGAAGTACGATGATGGCCATATGATTTCAGGGACCGTTTGGGCCTTAAAGTTTTCCTGACAGTTGTCTTACTGGTGAGGAAAAAACCCGATAAAAACCCCACCCAGAAAAACTGCCCCAACCGAGGATTGAACCCGGGCCCACTGTGTGACAAGGCAACATGCTACCTCGAGACTACAGCGGATCGATTGTACAGAAGCAAGATAATCAATGAAATAAATCAAATATCTTGGATCTTTAACGCTAAAGAACGATGTGATATGATGTAAATAGCAGGAAAATAAAATTGCAGAAACGTAAAATCGAGGATTTTAATACATTGTGAATATAGGGAAACAGAAGGGACCTTTAAAGAATGTTGTAAAAGGCAGGGAAAACGTTAAATGTGGGATCGTAAAAGAGGGGTAATACCGTATTTACATTTTGAATAAGTGAAATAACAGTGTCATAGCAATATAGTTGGAAACTAAAATTTTCTGCTAATTTAAAATCTAGGAAATAAAGTTAAGCTGAGGGAAGTATATACTCAGTTATGATCCAATTAATTTCCCAGAGAATATCATACATTCATCTGAATGGTGACATTCATACTGCAAGAGTGAAATTAACAACTATAAAACTGCATTACCTTCCGACTTTTTTTCTTTTTAACATTTTTCGCTGCTTCATCTGAACTGTCATCATTGCCATTACCACCTTCTTCCTCTCCTTCATTATCTGCATTCTTCTTACGAGAGCTTGCTGCAAGTCCACCTGCCATCTTAAGTACATCTGTATGCACACAATCAACACGGTATGCATAAATTTTTGTACTTGCATCCAACGTACAACTGGCAACCTGCAATAAAATGAATTCCTTACTAACAGTTTACAAGGAATGTATCCATTCCCAAGCATCATAACACATCTTAATCAATTTCCAATGTTTTTATTTAAATTCACATTTTCCAATCCTGGATAGAATCTAATTTAAGAAAGAAAAATTAATGTTTGACTGGGATTTAAACCCTGGACCTCTCATTCTGCATATGAGTGTGCTGTCCAATTACACCATTCAAATGACAATACAAACATTAATATTTCTTTCAACTTATACAATTCTCATTCATCCGAAGGCTAATAGCTGTCGCAACCATCACACCAACTGATGGCTTCTATTTAGAAGTATACATTACTTTTTAGCAGTAAGGCTTCATATTTTCGATGTTTTTATTTAAATAGAATCTAATTTCCGATTGAGGGTTTTTCCACTTTTCAGCGGTTGCCCTTTTACCAGCCGGCTGCTGGCCCTTCACATCCACATATGTCAATCACAGAGGTAGATGATCAACAGCCAGTATAGGGGTGACATGTGGTTAGCATGTCGAGTCCCCCAGCTGTTATAGCTGGTTCCTCAACCTGGAGCCGCTACTTATTGTAGCTACCCAATTGCCTCACGATGCTGGGTGGGCACCAGTCCCATACTGGCCGAAATACCATGAGAAAATTTCTTCCCCCATGGAGACTTGAACCAGCGCAAGTCCCGTAGCCCTGCGCCAAGGCTTCCTACCAAAACCGCTCGGCTACGGCACGGGACAGAATCTAATTTAAGAAAGAAAAATTAATGTATTTGGACAGCACACTCGTACGGAGAACGAGAGGTCCAGGGTTCAAATCCTAGTTCAAACAATAATTTTTCTTTCTTAAATTAGATTCTATCCAGGATTGGAAAATATCAATTTAAATAAAAACATCAAAATTAATGAAGCTTTACTGCTAAAAGTAATGTATAAATTCTCAATAAAAATACTTCTGAATAGAAACTGTCAGTTGGCATGATAGTGACAGGTACTTCTGAATAGAAACTGTCAGTTGGCATGATAGTGACAGGTATTAGCCTTCAGACGAACAAGGATTGTATAATTACTTATTTTAGGAATTCACACTATGAGGTATATTCATTTAGGTAGAATTTTTTTATATCACTCACCTCATATTATTCTTCTTTTGACTATAAACAAGTTTCAGAACATAGTTTCTGTTCCATCCTCAATATCGTCACGACCGTTGTTCTGTCATCTTGTAGAGCCATCTCTCAAAGACGATAGAACAAGTCGTGAAGATACTGAGGATGGAACAGAAACTATGTTCCAAAACTAGTTTATAGTCAAAAGAAGAACAATATGAGGTGAGTGATATAAAAAAATTCTACCTAAGAGAATTGTATAAGTTGAAAGAAATGTTAATGTTTTTATCATCATTTGAATGGACTAACTGGACAGCATACTCGTATGGAGAACGAGAGGTCCAGGGTTCAAATATTAATTTTTCTTTCTTAAATTATATCTTAATCAGGTTCAATCAGGATTATAAATCCTGCTTAACTTCTCATAAAGAGTAAGATACTGCATTATTGCATATGCTACTATGAGGGGCAGAGGGTGTAAGAACTATATCTGTGATTTTTTTTCATATTCAAAATATTTTTATGCATGTTCAGGTAATGTATAGTTATCTGAAATTAAGCAGTCATTAAATGTACAGCCTTTGAAAGAATTGAGGCACACAGATAATTTTTAAGTCTTAGAACAAAGCCATTACGCATGATCGGAGGTCAGCTTCTTAGTTCACAAGTGCACAAATATTTGAGAAACTAAAATCCATTCTATTTTATTATGTGTTGTGCAAGGGAAAATAATTTTGCATAATAATATAAAACAAAGCAAAACAAATTAATGAAAACTAACAAAATTAAACTGAAATAAGGATAAGAAAACAAACATGACAGTGGGATCAAACACACGACCTCATGCATGAGAGACGTACCCTTAACTAGACTATAACCGTCCCTGCTTAACAGTCTGTATGAAGCAATGGAATACTCCAGGACTTACTTGTATATTGAGATTAGATATTAACTTAATTTAGTTTAAATTAATCAGACGATTTTGTATTAGTTGTGGAAATAAACACTCTTGTTATGCCTTGTGATTTGTAAACGAAGTAATGAGATGTTGCAATCATTATTTATTTTCTGTATATAACCTGTTTCCTTTAATTAATTTATTTCCCTAATATACAAATTTATTTATTTAACGAAGACTGGTAACATGTAGGTATTGTGAAAATTAATGTTATTAAGAAAAAAATTTCATTTTGAAATTCCTGGTGAAAGGGGAAAAAAATTTATTTAGAAGTTCATTGGTCAGTCAACAGGGGGCGCAAAAATCAATTTGCAGAAGGTACAACATCAAGACAAGAGTTGTGAAGCATCGAGAATGTCATACAGTTAGCGACAAAACCAGTCTGCATAAAAATCAAGAAACATGAGGTGAGTCAAAATAAAAAAGAAAAAAACCAAAAATATTTAAGTATCTTAATGAAACTGTTTCCAAAATTAAATCTTTAGAATACATAACTCAAATATAATTAAAATGTTATTTCCTACATATATTTAATAAAATAATTAAATATATTGGCATTCAATATTGGTAAACTATAAAAATATAAGAAGAATATGTTATAAGAGAATGAAGATAGACTCAGACAGGCATTGAAAAAAATAAGAATAGAAAGAAAACCAAAGGTTAAAGGTATAAATGGGAAAAGGCTAAAAAAGGAGATAGAACATGAGAATTTAAATGGACTGAGATAAAAGAGCAAAGAATGCAGTAGGACAGAGACAGATAGAGGCTGCCATCTAAATTTTGATACTCTAATGGTGGAAAAGAGGATAGACAAAGCAAAAGAAAAAAATAGTAACACTGTTGCAAACAAATAAACATGGATGGTATCAAAATCCATTTCCATGAGAACAATTTCTTATGCAATGTTTAATACTAAATTTATCTATTTAACTTTCACAGGGAAAGAATACTATGAGGTTTAATTTAATAATTAAATTAATGTTTTTATTACCTCACCTCATATCCTTTTTCTTCTATACTGCAGTTTCGGAGCTTATCTCCATCGTCAGTAGCCTCTGGTCGACCGGTGTTATGTCGTTTCTTGGCGGTTTCCTTCTTACGTAAGAAGGAAACCGCCAAGAAACGACATAACACCAGTCGACCAGAGGCTACTGACGATGGAGATAAGCTCCGAAACTGCAGTATAGAAGAAAAAGGATATGAGGTGAGGTAATAAAAACATTAATTTAATTACTAAATTTATCACTTCTCACTTCTCAATTTCTTATGCAATTACACAAAATTATTTGAAAAACCTAATGTCATAGTGTAAACTTGGTTTCAAGCATACATGCCATCTTAACCTTTCATTGCACAAGTTCTGAATTATGTCTGAAACCATGAAACAATATGATAAACAGATGCATGGATTACGGAAGTAAAATGGTTACACACAGAAATACATTATATAATGGAAATGGACAGCTAATGACAAATGAGAGAAATTTTGAGAAAATAGCTGAATTCAAATACCTAACTAACTAACTCACTGGCACTAACGAACCCGTAGGTTCATGGCCACACAGACATAAGTTCTCCATATATCCCTATCCTGAGCTAATGTTTTCCAATCATTCCCTACATAATCTACTTCCCTCAAATCATAGTTATTGTAATTCTCCCACCTCATTTTTGGTCTGCCAACTAAGCGTTTTCCCTCAGGTTTTCCTACAAGAAGCTTCCATGCATCTCTCATTCCCCATTCGAGCCACATGTCCTGCCCATCACAGTCTATGAGACTTAACTGTTCTTATCATATCTGGCTTCCTATAAAGACCATGTAGTTCACTGTTATGTTCTCCATTCACCTGTCTGTTAATCTCTCTTTGGTCCAAAATTTTTCCTAAGAACTTTATTCTCAAATACTCGTAATCTCTTTTTCTCCCTTAAAGTGAGAGTCCATGTTTCACATCCATATAATATAACTGGTAGAATAACAGTTTTATATATTTTCAGTTTAACGTTTTTTGAAAGGAGTTGGGACGTCAAGAGTCCCTGTAAATGCATAATTGCATGCATTTCAGAATTGAGCCTATGTTTAATTTCTTTGTGCATCTCATTTGTATTTGTGATTATTGTTCCTCGGTATTTGAATTCCGCCACTTCCTCAAAATTTCCATCATTTGTCATTAGCTCTCCGTTTCCATTATATAATGTATTTATATGTGTGACCATATATTTAGTTTTATTGATATTTACTTCCAGTCCCAATTTCTTAGTGTTACTCAATAGTGCGTGTGTGTGTGTGTTGACTTTTAGTATCTGCTCCATATTGCCCAATAGTACTACATCATCAGCATAAACTAACAGCTTATTAATACCATTGAGTTGTAGGTCTTCTTCAAGCTTTAAAGATTTTATGGCATGCTCTAGTACAAAATTAAATAGTAGAGGAGATAGTGCATCTCCTTGCTTCAATCCATTGAGGATTTTGAAAGTATCCAAAAACTGTTTGCCTCCTACACGCACCCTACTCTTTGTGACATTTAGACACATTCGTATAAATCGAGCTAACTTTTTAGGAATTCAAATACGTAGGAACAATAATCACAAATAGGAATGAGATGCATAAAGAAATTAAACATAGACTCAATTCTGGAAATGCATGTTATTATGTATTATAGGGACTTTTGAAGTCCCAACTCCTTTCAAGAAACGTTAAACTGAAAATAATTAAAACTATTATTCTACCAGTTATATTATATGGGTGCGAAACATGGATTCTTACTTTAAAGGAGGAAAGGAGATTACGAGTATTTGAGAATAAGGTTCTTAGGAACATTTTTGGACTAATGAGAGATGAACAGACATCTGAATGGAGAAGACTACATAACAATCAAATACGTGGTCTTTATAGGAAGCCAGATATAATAAGAACACTTAAGTCTTGTAGACTGCGGTGGGCAGGACATGTGGCATGAATGGGGAATGAAAGATGTGGATGGATGCTTCTTGTAGGAAAACCAGATGAAAACGCACAGTTGATAGACCAAGAATGAGGTGGGTTAATAACATTAACTATGATCTGAGGAAAGTAGATTAAACCGGGAATGATTGGAAAACATTAGCGAAGGATAGGGATGTATGGAGAGCTTATGTCCATGTGGCCATGAACCTATGGATTTGATAGTATCAGTGAGTTAGTTAGTTAGTATGCCAGTACAAGTCAACTTGAGTTATTTTCAGAAACAACTGTTTTTTGTATAAGTATACTATATACCTGAAAGTTATCCATTTTAGAATCTCTCTTCTTCAGCATCATGGCCATATAGTCTATTAATTGTAAACTAAATGCATTCTTAGTGTTGATTTTCTGCAAATAAAAAAATACATATATGTTAATAAACAACAAAATTACATTATTTTTATGTTATATTTAGTTTAACAAATTCCAGTCCTGGATAGATTTATTTTTTAAAAAGAAAAATGAATAGTTCAACCGGGAATCGAATCCTGGACCTCTGTCTCTGTACGTGAGCATGCAATCCATTACACCATTTAACACCCAATACAACCGACAAATTTTCTTTCCACTTATACAATCCTCTTACGTCAGAAGGCAGATAGCTCTCACTATCAAAAAAATGTATCCAGGATTGGAATATTTTAAACTAAATGTAACATAAAAATATTAAGCTTTACTGCCTAAAAGTAAATGTAAAATTCTCATTACAAATTTGTTGAATAGAAGTCGTCTGATGGCATTATTGATAATGAGAGCAGTCTGCCTTCGGGTGTAAGAGAATACAGTGTAACTGGAAAGAAAATTTGTCAATTGTATCGGGTGTTGAATGGTGTAATGGATTACACACTGATGTACAGAGTCAGAGGTCCAGAGTTCGATACCCGATTCAAACATTAATTTTCTTAAAAAACAATATATTATTTTATTGACCTAGGCTTTCACGGCCGGAGTTACTATCATGATCTTGTAGAAGATTTCCGGGCTGTTGGCCATGGTCTTGAGGCTTGTAGTTCCCCAACGTTTTGCCAGAGACTGCATCCGGCATCCTCAAGGGTTGTCTTGAGACCTTTGAGGATGCCAGACGCAGTCTCTGGCAAAACGTTGGGGAACTACAAGCCTCAAGACCATGGCCAACAGCCCGGAAATCTTCTACAATATCATCATAATATATTATTTATTTATAAATTTTAACAGGATAATTTATAATTTCTGTTAACATATTCATTCATTTTGAGAATTTTCCTCATCATTGAGGGTTTTCTCCAACCAATCTTAGTATTTAACATGAATTAAAAATAAATAAATAAATAAATATAAATGACTACAGACGACTTATAGACTATCAGTTTGCAACAAACATTCACAAATTTCCCTTAATTAAAGTTCTCCATCATTCTCTGTGTCTTCATCTGTTACACCAAATTTCCTCACTGAATTTTGAATGTTGTTCTTGGTCTTCCTTTTTTGTCCTTCTTTCAATTTTCCATGCATAGACGGCCTTTGGTAGTCTTCCATCCTGCATTCTTCTTACGTGTCCATATCATTTTAGCCCTCTGTGTTCAATCTCATCTATTATATTTCTTTATGTATTCATCCATTTTCTAATTTTTGTATTTCTAATTTTTTTCAGTCGAGATATTCTGGCAGCTCTTCTCAAAAAATACATTTCAACTGAAGTTATTCTGTTTGCATGTTGCTGTGTCATTGTCCAAACTTCCGATACATATAACATTATGCTTTCTAGTATGGATTTATAAATTAGTTGTTTTGTTCTGTTACTGATGTTTTTACTCCATAGTATAGAGTTTAACATTCCTATGGTTTTTCTTTCCTTACTAATCCTTTTTGCTATTTCTTTATTTGATGTTCCATCTTTCCCTATAATTGATCCCAAATAACAGAAACTATCGCTCTTCTTTATCTTTACCCCATCAATATATAATTCATCTGGGTCATTTGTTAAATACTCTGTTTGTGTTTTTGTTGATTTTCAAACCCCATTTCTGGTATGTTGTTGACAACTGATTACACATATAATTTGCATCTTCTCCATCCTGGGTTATAATTATATGATCGTCGGCAAAAAGTATTATCGCGATGTAAGATTTCTTCTTTATGTTAATCTTAGTCCCATTTTTTGCACACTTAAGTGACCATTCTACTAAACTAAAAAAAGTATATATTATTTAACAGTGTTGGTGACATCGCGCAATCCTTGTAACAATCCTTTACTACTTCCAAAAGGTTCTGGTAACTGAGACCCCATTTTAATTTGACATTTATTGTTCTTATATATTTCTTGCATTACTTGAATTAGGGATTCATCAATGTTTGCTATACACAATGCTTCCCATAATTTTGCTCTTGGTTCACTGTCATATGCTTTTTCTAAATCTATAAAAACCAATCCAATATATTTTCACATTTCTCAACGATGTGTCATATTATAAATACATTATCCATACAAGATCGACCTGGTGTAAACCCACATTGCTGATCTATTCCACTGTAACATTTTTCTATTTTGTTTATCACTTTTCCTAGACATTTCATCATGGAATTCATGACACATATTCCATAGTAATTTTCACAATTCCATCTATCTCCTTTCTTAAATATAGTTATGTTAATATAACCACAGAGAAAACTGGAGGATATGAACCATAAATCTCAAACTTTAGATACTGTGCTTTGTTATTGAGCTACATCTCCTGAACCAAAACTGCATTCTTCTATCTTTATTCTCTAAATTCCAATAAATAGTGAAACTGATTCACAACATTTTATGGAAGTTCTCCAACTGCTTGGAGCCATTATAATTAGGTTTTGTTGTCATTGATTCATAATTTTCTGTCCTAGGTCGGGGTTTTTATTATAAACTCAGCCTTCTCCATTGACCTCTCTGTTCTATTTTCCTCTTCAAATCTGCAAACAATTCATTTAACTTTATATTGTCTATCGGGGCACGCCGTAGCGTAGTGGTTAAGGCACTGAGCTACAAGCCGGAGGGTCGCAGGTTCAAGTCCCGTTGGGGTCAGGATTTTTAAACTGACCCAAACCCTCTGGCGGCACTATGGCCCTGGGGTCGACTCAGCCTCTAATGGAAATGAGTACCAGACGCTTGTTCTGGGGGTAAAGGCGGCCGTCACGCAGGGCTGACAACCCAGCTGACATAATGTGCCGATTGTCTAGAAAAAGTGGGAGCCTTAACCTCCCACTACCCCAAGGTCCTCCGGGTCTGTTGTGGGATTACTTTACTTTTTTTTATATTGTCTATCAACTTATATCTTCACCTTCTCTAGGCATATATGAGTATTCTTTCACTATTCCTTAATGTGCCTCCTTCTTAGTCTGTAACCTAGCCAATTTATTTTCCTCCCCTTTATTATTTCCATCATAATTTTTTTTTTGCATCCACCATTCTTATTTCATCTGCCTATTTCATATGTTCCATTTTTTCTCCACCCATATTTGAGTGTGGTTCCAGTCTTCTCTCCTCATTGTATCTTATTGTCCCAGTTTCTGTTCCAAACATACCCACACTCCACACAAAGCACTTCACTAGCTTCTTGTTTAATTAATTTCCAGAGGTCCACATAAAATGTTTCTCTTCCCGTCAGAAGCTTCTTCAGCTATCACTATACTCTCTGTTTAACTTCTTGCAATCAGTTCATGTAGCTACTACTTATTTGATATAAAATGTATACTTATTTAATAATCTCATTTTGAAGTTGCTTTGATTTCCTTTTAGTAACTATACTTCTGTCTACTTTGCATTTATATTCATCATAGCTTTTGGAGCTAAATGATAAGTATGATTAATGTTGAAGAGAAATGCAAAGAAGATAAACATGCTATATTATACAAATGAATCAGAAATTTTTACACCTCATCTCACAATAATTTGCATTTCTCACTTGACCAGTTTTGAAGGCAATCACCTCCATCAACTAAACTAAAGGGAAGTAACGCTATGAGGCAAATTATCAACATTACTAAACCAAATTAATTTTTTAGTTACCTTACTTGCTCACAGATGTCAAGGATGGCATGCAGTCAACACACTGATCCAGTGAGACATCTAACAGGCAACTAAGGTATTACTAGGACATTGATGTTGGTAAATTTTGCTTAGAGGCCTCTTTATTCAGGCTTAAGGATCTTTTATGAGCCTCAAAATCTTCAAACTTTGGGATCCGTGGCTTAAAGTCTCTCCCGGAGAGCTTGCTCCTTGGGGATTTTTCCATCCTTAAAAAAATCTATCGACCCCACCCAGGTTTGAACCTGCGACCTTCGGAACTAGAGGCAAAGAGCATAACCATTAGTTCACCGCAGCTGACCATATTTTTATGAGGTAAGATGTAAAAATGTTTAATTCAATTAAGTAGTATTGATAATAATTTGCCTCACAGTGTTTCATTCCATTAGAATATTTATTAAAAAATAAACATGCAACTTTATTTTTAAAATACTTGTCCTTTAAATAAATATTAATGAAAACTTTGTTTTTGCTGATTTACCAGCTAATTCCAGGAAAGATATGGAAATTATTGGTCCAGATTAGTTGATACAAATCTCTTCGTAATGGTTTCAAGTAGTTGAGTTCAGAAAATTTTGTGAATTCAGTTTTCCGGTTTAAGTAAACATGTTGCAATGATATGTCCCAATCCTCACATGAAGTTTTATTCTTCTTCTTCTTCACTTCATGGGCTAGGCAAATTACCTATTCTGCATGAAGTTTTAATAGATGAAAAATATCCCTACATTAAATAATTAAGATGCAAACAAAATGAGTTAATTAAGAGTTTGACTGTTGTAATAAAATATCAGATTCAATAGCATAAAACTATGGTAAAATCAAATGTTTCCTACCTCTCCTCATACAAATCTTCTAAGTAGATCGCAATTTCGAGACCATAAATGTCTCATCTTCAAAAATTAAATTAATTAATGAATGCACACTTATAAAAGAAACAGAAAAAATAAAATTCAAGAAATTCACTGAAACACCATAAGTTTTAAAAATTTTCAAAAAGTTTAAGATAAGTTGGCACCGAAGAACGAATACGGCCTTAACAGGATAATTAAAACCAATAAAAATAAAAGAATTGAAGAAGAAAACAAATCAGGAATTAATCAGATCAAATGCAGGGGTTGTAACAAAATTTATATTGGAAAAACAAAAAAGAAATTTGAAAACAAGGGTGAAAAAACATCTTAGAAATGTCAAAAATGGAGAAGGTGGAAAAGTCAGCAGTAGCTGCTCATGCTTGGTCCGAAAAACATTTATTTGAATCAAAAGCCAGTCTAATTAAACAAATAGATAAACAAAAGGAATTCAAGGTTTGGGAAAAAAACCACATTCAGAAAAACAAAGGAAAACTTATGAACTTTGAAATTCCTGCAAATTCTGACCTGATCCAGAGGTTCATCGGTCCACCAAGAGAAGGAAGAAGAAGAGTTTCTTCCGATCGACATAACATCAGTCACCAAAATAGTACTGAAGATGAGACCGTTATGGTCTCGAAATTGCGATCTACTTAGAAGAATTGTATGAGGAGAGGTAGAAAACATTTAATTTTACCATAAATTAAACCTCATAGTAATTAACTCCTGTAAAAGTTAAAAATAAGCATAAAACTAGTTAAGGTAAAACAATACAATTACAGTCCTTAGGAGACCCTTGGATTTGTAGAAGATTAAGGCTCCCACCTCTTTATATAACTGACATGAATTGTCAGCCAGATTATTACCCCTGCGTGATGGTCGCCTTAACCCCAAAACATATAACTGGTACTAATTTCAGTTAGGGCCTGAGTTAATTCCCAGGTAAGATCTGCCAGAATGTTTAGGCCAGTTTAAAAATTCATTCCACCAGGACTCAAAACCACAACATTCAGGTTTGTAGTGTGTTACCTTAACCAAGTATGCTACGGCATCCTCCATAAAATTAATTATTCCTTCGGTTTTGATAACATTTACTTTATTACAAGCAGTGTAATTTAAAGATAGAAAAGAATGAAATCAATTGTAATTAAAATTTTATTTTAGGAAGCAATATTTTGAGGTTATTTTAATTAAATTATTTTTAGTCTGTTTTTCATCTTACCTCAATATTAATGTTGATTTGTTCTTGAACCATGTTTCGATTATATCAATCATCATCAGCATCTTGCCCAGACTAGTTGGATTTATGTTGCACACCCTGATGTCGATGTCAGCTCCATCCTGTGGTTGGCCAAAGAACCTCCAAACAAGGTCACGCTCCGTCGGTATTTCAAAATTCATAACTCTGTTTTTGTTCTTCTGAATATAGATTTTTTCCCAAATATATTCAGAAGAACAAAAACGGAGTTATGAATTTTGAAATACCGACCGAGCGTCACCTTGTTTGGAGGTTCTTTGGCCAACTACAGGATGGAGCTGACATCGACATCCAGGGTGTGCAACATAAATCCAACTAGTCTGGGCAAGATGCTGATGATGATTATGATATAATCAAAACATGTTCAAGAACAAATCAACATTAATATGGAGGTACGATGAAAAACAGACTAAAAATAATTTAAAAAGAATGAAATCATATTTACATTCTCAGCAGACAGTTTGATGCAGTTAGCATAATGATCGGCCAACTGTTTAGCTGAAAGTCCTGCAATGGCTCCTCCTCCTCCTCCTAAAGATTTACGCCTATCTGATCCTGGTGATGATGAAACACGCTGCCGCTTTTCCATTTCAGCATTGAGACGTCTTTCCATACGCTCAGATTCATCATCATTCTACAAAAAAAAAATAGAAAAACAGAAAATATTAGTAGTGTTAGTAGATGGTCGCACGTTGAAATACATTATATAATGGAAATGGACAGGTAATGACAAATGAAAATTTTGAAGAAGTGGCTGAATTCAAATACCTAGGAACAATAATCACAAATAGGAATGAGATGCAAAAGGAAATTAATCATAGGCTCAATTCTGGAAATGCATGCTATTATGCATTACAGAGACTCTTGATGTCCCAAATCCTTTCAAAAAACGTTAAACTGAAAACATATAAAACTATTATTCTACCAGTTATATTATATGGGTTCACTGCTGTGGTCTCGAGATAGTGTGCTGCCTTGTCATGCACACTACCTCGGGCCCGGGTTTGATCCCCAGTCGGGACAGTTTTTCTGGGTGAGGTTTTTATCGGGGTTTTTCCTCACCTGTAAGACAAATGTCAGGAAAACTTTAAGGCCCAAACGGTCCCCGAAATCATATGGCCATCATCATCATCATTATCATTATCATCATCATCCTTCACCGGTGTAGAAAGCAACGGGAAGCTACCACACCTGCAATTCCCTAGTAAAGCTGCAAGCATAGCATGAAAATGCTATGATTGCAGTAAGGACCTGCCTTCAGGCAGAATTACTATGGATGGATATTATATAGATGCGAAACATGGATTCTTGCTTTAAGGGAGGAAAGGAGATTACGAGTATTTGAGAATAAAATTATTAGGAAAAATTTTGGACCAAAGAGAGATGAACAGACAGGTGAATAGAGAAGACTTTATAACAGTGAACTATATGGTCTTTATAGGTAGCCAGATATAATGAGAAGAGTTAAGTCTCGTAGACTTCAATGGGAAGGATATGTGGCACGAATGGGGAATGAAAGACGTACATGGAAGCTTCTTGTAGGAAAACCACAGGGAAAACGCGAAGTTGGTTGACAAAGAATGAGGTGAGAGAATAACATTAACCATGATTTGAGGGAATTATATTATACAGGAAATGATTGGAAAACATTAGCTCAGGAAAGGGATGTATGGACAGCTTATATCCACGAAGCCTTGTACCTATGGGTTCGATAGTGCCAGTGAGTAAATAAGTAGTATTAGTAGTAGTTCTGCAGAAACATTCATTACTACTGGAGAAGGCAGATGCATTATGTAAGCATGCAAACATTAGTTCAGAATTTAGCCTTCTTGAATGAGACTGACATTGTTTATAGTTTAAAATTCATATTGTGTTTATACAATTCTATAATAAATAATTAACTAACTACCTAACTCACTGCACTATCGAACCCGTAAGTTCATGGTAGCACGGACAAAAGCTCCCCATAGATCCCTATCCTGAGCTAATGTTTTCCAATCATCCCCTGTATAATCTACTTCCCTCAAATCATGGTTAATGTTACTCTCCCACCTTATTCTTGATCTACCAACTGGGCAGTTTCCTTCTGTTTTCTACAAGAAGCTTCCGTACAGGTCTTTCATTCCCCATTCGTGCCACATGTCCTGCCCATCACAGTCTACGAGACTTAAGTGTTGTTATATCTGGCTTCCTATAAAGACCACGTAGTTCGCTGTTATGTAGTCTGTTCATGGAAAAAACTACATAACAGTGAACTACATGGTCTTTATAGAAAGCCAGATATAATAAGAACAGTTAAGTAATAATAATAATTTTTTTATTAGGAATATTCCACAATACATTGTTTCTCTTTCAACCCAAAGTGATTTGTTGCTAGAGATTCCTGTCTAATGCATATCCTTCCCTCAAATCTATAGCTTCCATACTTCTCATTCCATCTATCCAACGTTCTCTAGGTCTGCCTCTTCTACTTCTTCCATTAGTTTTCCAATAAAGGATCTTAGTATTCTATCTTGTTCCATTCTTATGAGTGTCCATACCATTTCAAACTTTTTTCTTCTATTTTTTTCCAATATGTTTTTTTTTCAACTTGCATAATTTCCCTTATTGTGCTGTTTCTGACTTTCCCTTCTTGAAAGTCTTGTCGATCGCCTCAAAAAATCCATTTCTACTGCTAACAGCTTGTTGTCTTGTTTTCTACTTACTGTCCAGGTTTCAGACCCCATATAATCTAATACATAAAAATGAATGTTTGTTTGTTTGTTCATACTTTATGCGCGGCCATACCGTTGATCCAATTATGATGGGGTTCTTTTTGCAAAATGTTCAGGAGATTCCCGGGATAAACGTAGGCTATAAGGGAGTTGTCATACTCAACTCCTACAACCTTAAAAAAACCAGCCTTTGTAGTGAAAAACGTAAGAAAGTCCCTTTGTTTCACCCTTAAATGAGCTACGCTACCTAAACCATAACAAGTACACAAAATTAATGTACACAGAATTGAATATCGCAAAAAAAGACTCTACAAAAAAGTCCGCGACAGCATATGTTTATCTTTTACAGATAACACATAATAACCACTTTTGTCTTTCATTGATGCCAAGGAGATCGGGATATGTAGATTCCCGAGCAAGCATGTGCTGCCATACCATTCATCTGATTATCATGGGGCTTTTTGCAAAATGTTCAGAATGTTTCCCGGGAAGGTTATAGGCCATAAGAGAGTTTTAATTCTCAAGCTCTTCACCCTTAAAAATTATCTTCTTTGGTGAAAAATCTTGAAACAAATGTCGCTTTTTGTTAGCTTAAATTGCTTTCGCTGCCTAAACCATAACAAATACGCAAAATTATTGTACACAGAATAGAATATCTCAAAAAAAACTACAGAAACGTCCGCGACAGCATATATTTATCTTTTAAGGATAACTCACAATAACCAATTTTATCTTTCATTGATGCCAAGAAGATCGGGATAAGTGGATTACCGGGCAATAATAGCAGCGTACAGCGGGTATTCTTTTATGGATAACTCAAAATAACGAATTTTGTCTTTCGGCTCATTTATGCCAAGTACATCGGGATCCGTAGATTCCCAGGCAATGCTGGGTAATCAGCACAGGGTATCTAAAAATAATATAAGGGTAAGAAGTTAGATCTTTTGGAGGCTGTAGAAATTAATAAATTTAAAAGTAGTAACAAAGTGTTAAATTCTCAACTTGATTTGAATGAATTCCCTTTGTTAAATTAAAAAATTTAAATAAATATTGTTGTATTGTTGCTTAGATCAGTTGGAACACAATTCATAATTTGTTAACATGTCTGAAGAAGGTACAGTGTACCGAAACAGCTGTCACTGAATTATATAATAAATATGAAAATCAAATAAAACTATTAAAATATATATACAGTCAATATGCCCATTTCACCAATTAATGTTTAAAATGTTTAAAAAGGTCAACAAGTTTCCACAGCCAAGCTGTCATTCTCAAGACCAGATATTTTAATATATATTTTAATATTTGATCACCAAGAAGATCACTTGTGTATTAAATAAAACTATGTTTTATTTTTATTTAATTAATAAAAATAATTATATAAATTTATATTTATTTTTCCTTTTACTTATTCAATTAAATGCAGAAACACATTATCATTTATTTAGGTGTAACAGCGCACGCCGGGTATTAGCTAGTATAATAATAATAATAATGCATTAATTATTGTCATTATGACTAATGATTATTATCAAGGATACTGCATTAAAAAATAATAATTATAATAATAATGTACTGTAAAATACATGAATTGAAATTCAAAATAAAGTTGAGATTAATTAATGGAATAGGTAAGTTTCCTAGTTTGGTGAAACCTGTTTAAATATAATCAGACTTTTTTTTTTTGTGACGGCGACTGGCACCACCCAGTGTACTGTAGCTTTCGCCCACTGAGCGATCTAGGCAATTAAATTCCTTTGTGGCTATCAATATGGGGTTGTGGTTCATTTAACCCTTGCCTTTGGTAGTGAGATGGTTTCTCTTTTCAAGTTTATGTTCTGGATAATCTAGTTAGTGGTCCACTTTGTCTATAACGTATGGAACATAAGTATATTTTATGCATGAAGAGGAATTTCTCCATTGTGGATAATTCAGCCAGCAAGGGCTGACTACCCTGGAGGAAATTCTCAACATGCTTACTTAACTGTACTGCAGGCAGACCGCGGTTTTGAACATTGCTGTTCACATTAATGGTTTGATTTTAGTGCTTGGGTAAAGGATACTTGAGGATGGGCTTTCACCAAAGTGGAAGTCCTAGGTTGAGGTGGTGAAGGTTGGGTAGGGACACGTTTGGTTACCCTGCTATAAGTTTCCAGTGCGGCCTGGAATGCAGGGTAGCCACATTGGATGCTGGGTGGCTAGACGTCCCGCAATTTGCACACTTTAACAAATTAGGGTCTCTCTGTGCAGAGGCCTTGATAGTAAAGTCCTTATGTCCATGGACCCCGGCACAGATTACACAATGTGGCATCTGGCAATATGCAGGAAATGTATGATTGAAGGACTGGCACCTAAAACATTAAGAATTAAATGAATCGTGATTTCTTCTTACCTCATACTTCTATGTTTTTTAAACACAGCACAGCACTGCAGTAGCGGTGACCCATTGTCACCATCATCAGCTATTTTCACGTGAAAACAGCTGATGATGGTGACAATGGGTTGCCGCCACTGCAGTGCTGTGTTTAAAAAAACATAGAAGTATGAGATAAGAAAAAATCACAATTCATTTATTTCTTATGAATTGAACCTCATAATGTTAAAAATTCCCAAATTTAATATATAAACCTAAAACAATGTTTAAGACCAGCCCTTGGTCTATATGGTTCAATGGCCACTATGCAGAACAATAGCCTCTTCAGATCATAACTTTTTTGAGCCTCAGCTGTTCACTCGAGTTCCAAAATGAAAATGGGTAAAGGTTTAGCCAAATTATTTTCTGTTTTAGCAATTATTTGCATGACAGTTTTTAGAGGAAATCCTAAAGACTTGATTTCCTCTTCAATTTCTACAATTTGGGTGTCTGAAGGTAAGCGTTTAAGTACTATCTTCAATGAAGTATCCCTTTTGATCTGGTAAGTATAATATTCCTTATGTAAGGAATTAAAATACGTTCTAGGTTTCATAAAGTCATCCATTGAAGTTGCATAATAACGCAAACCTTCTGGAATATTGACTACTCTGAGATCTCCACTAATAAGTGTTCTTATTTCTCTGTTCATGCGGAACATCCCCGTGACCAACAACAGTAATTGGTGGGGGTCTCTGTCCCATGGAGCCAATATGTCAAGAAGGTGTAGAATTTTTTTGTTACAGTGGGAAGTAATACACTGAGGTATTTTCAATTTATGAGTTGGAAATACTAAACTTTTGAAACATTTAGAGAAGCCTTTGAAATTAACAGTTTGAGAAAAGATATACATTCAGAAGAACAAATATAGAACCATGAATTTTGAAGTCCCCGACGAACAAAATTTAATCTCCAAGTTCATAAAATTGGCACCATAAGGCAGTTCGGAAGATTGAGTTTGACTGAAGATGAAGGCAAAATGGCCTTTGAAACCAGTATTGCGAAAACACGGGATTTATGAGGTGAGTTGTAAAAAACATTTTCTCCAACTCATGTACAAACTGTTTGAATGTATTTGTCTTCAGACATTTTAATGAATAAATTAACAATGAATAACACATTTTTAATCTTTTCCCGATAATTTTGATCTGATAGGTGATTAATTTTTTGTGCTAAAATATGAAAATAAGATGGACACACAATTCCACTACAGTCTGATTAATGTATCTCTAGATTTAAAAGCTCCAAAATGCAGCAATTTTGCATTTATTTTGCTATGGCAATTTATTCAATCTCGATGACAATCACTATTCTCTGCCCAACATAAGAAGCACACTTTGACATTTAACTTCTGAATGTATTACTCTGCGTAGCACGTGTAAGTTGGGACAGAATAAATATGGTTAGATGGGATGTTGTGTGTTAGGGATGAGGAAGGATTCCTCTTCTAATCGAGGACTTCGGGTAGCTCAGTGGGTTGCGGTAGGATGAGATGCTCTTGGTCCCAGGATACGCAAGCATTGTGTGGACACGATTTTATCACGTTGATAAAAGACGACAGTTGGAGATGCAATAATAACTTTATTTTCGTTGCACACACAATAAAACAAATCAAGGTATGTACGATTGGTGCTATCATATGACTACACTTTAAGTTGAGTTGACGGTTAAATTCTTAATTACACTGCGCCTATTTTATATTTCCGATGGTCGATGAACTACGAATATATGTGCTCGCATTAGCACGATGAATATGTTAAGTTTTACTCGTGCCAGTGGCACCACGAGAAGAGAAGTTAGAAGTTTGAAGTAAATTCTAGAAGTTATATTCGTGCCAGTGGTACCACAAGAAGCGAAGTACGAAGTGAATTTTGAAGTAAGTTTAGAAGTGACTTTTAGTCTCTAAATTTTGTTATGAGCTTAACACTTACCCCACTCAATATAATTTGCGACCATATGATAACGCCCACCTTAAAATAAAATACATTAAACCAATTGATGCATTTGTCAATAATTTTGGGTGGTAGGGTTCTGGACCCTTTGGTTCGTTGTGACATCAACAATGTTAGAGGACACTCCTACTTTTTGAGGTTGGCTAAAATTAGGACATAAGTTTACACAAGTAGCCCGGGAATCCCGACTAATTTTGTAAAAAGCTTCTAGAATTTTCTAGAATGTTCTGGTGGCTTCGTTCACCTTTAATTAGTTTGAATCGTCATTATGTCAATATGCCAAAATTTCAGCAATATATTTTTTTCTATTGAATTTAGCTGTCAAGTGTACGTTGTCAGTTCTAACAGGCGTCTAATCCTCTGCACTGAAAATTATTCTTTTGATCTTTATCTTGTTCAACGTATGTCTTGAGCACATCAACATACAATAGGGTGCGTTACAGACATCAATCAGTCTTTTCCCTATATCGCTCATAACTGATCTTTCCTATTTCATGCTCGTTTCAAGGAATTATTCAATTCACAAATAAAAATAATTTTATAATTATATTCTATGTATTTTTCTGATTTGTTTAAAATATAAATAATGAAGGTGTTTGTTCAAAGATTTATTTAATGAATTAATTATTTATAGATTTATTTACTCTCGCCCGACTATTAATGATGGGCTGCTCATTTAGGGAGGAGGCTGAGTGAACGTCGCGCCTCAAAGTGTGCAGACGAACTCTGTCAGCTGTTTATTACAAGCCGATAAATTAATGCACAATTGTTTTAATATTCAATTTTGCAGGTTGTATTAACATTTACAATGGTACATCAAAAACTAATTAAATTATAATTGTTGATATTAAATTAATTCAAATCAAACATTTAAATCAAATAACCACGTTAACATAAACTACCTGACAGCCGCCATATTTGTAACTGACATTCAACTTCCTTTCAAGAATCGTTCAGTTTTAAATAAATGCAAATTTTTAGTTAGTCTTCGACCTTCAAAGAAGTATGTAGGTATATACTGTATTCTGATCAACTATAGTTAGCATAAATAGCTTTAAATACATAATTATATTAATCAAGTAACTGATCTATTTTTTTGCTTCCGCTGAACTGTGCTTTGGTCATGAACGAATCACAGTAACTACAGTAGTCATGTGCTTCGTGGATTACCCGCCCATTTATTATTCTCAAGTGTCTTTCTTAGGCTGGACAGAAAATAGTTTATTTTTTCACCTTTCGAAAATGACATCCAAATTGCCCCATCACTGCAGAAGTTTTCATAAATCACAAAAATCAAAATACAAAAACATGGAGAGTAACTCAAGTAAACAGAAAAAGAACACAGGCAATTATAAATATATGTTTACAAAGGATTCTTCAAGTGAGATTGCTAAAAAGAATATCAAATGAAGACTTTACAGGAACAGGCAAGACAGAAATCAATAGATATAAAAATAAAAATTAGGAAATGTGGATGGATTGATCACAATTAGGAAATCAGATGAAGTAGTTGAAAAAGAGGTACAGTAAAAGCTCCTTATTCACAGGGGATATGTTCCATAAATGTGCCGCAAATACAGAAACCATGAATATGGAATGGTAATTTGTATGGGTATATAGGGGATACATTCCAAGATTCCAAAATAAAATAAAAATTATCAAAATAAAATCATTTTAATGAGAGATTTTGAACAATTTCTATTATGTCCACCACTGTGGTCTCGATGTAACATGCTGCCTTTTCATGCAGAAAGCCCGGGTTCAATCCCCGGTCGGGACAAGTTTCCTGGGTGATGGTTTTTTCTTGGGTTTTTTCCTCACCTGTAAGACAAATGTCAGGAAATATTAAGGTCCAAATGGTCCCCGAAACATCATCTGGCCATCATTATCACATTTATTAAGTTTAGGATTAAGGCCTCTCCTGGCACATCTGCCTATAACATTTTTGTGTTAACTTTAACTCATCCACAATGTTATAGGCAGATGTGGCTCTGACAGAGATGATTATTTCTAGTGCAATTACAGGGAAAAGCATTTTTTTAAAATTGTGGGTTAGGCACCTATGGCACTGAGGCACTCAAATATCCTCAACTTGGTCCAACTCAAGGTCGGGTCGAGTAATTAGATGAGATGAGACCCCTACATTGATAGAGGTCTGTGAATGTCAAGGGTGCTGGTCGACCACTCCTGACACATTGTCACAGGGGTGGAATAACGAAAAACTAAATGAAACGAAATGGATGAGATGGTATGGAGAAATGGTGGAATGAAATTTGTGGCAGGGGAAAATGGGAGAAACCCTGAGAAAAACCTGCCCAAGCTCCGTTTTGTCCACCACAAAACCCACATGGAGTGACCGAGACTCAATCTTGAGACCCAGTGGTGAGCATGAGCTTCTAACCACTTGCACCATGCTAATCCACAAGTTAATTAAAACCCAGAACTAAAGAATGATTATGTTTGCCTCCAAAATATATTTACCAGAATATTGGATAAAAAATTGGTTTAAACCTTAACAAAGTAATTTCATCAGCACCCTTCTTATGCCTTTTTGTATGTATTTTCAGAACCCCCCCCCTTTTCAGTTCATAATTTGGACCTTAAAATCTGTTGATTACTAATTTTAAAAAAAACTTAGATCTGAAGTTCCATCACCTTCTACTTAATATGAGTTATCTGTTTAGTGGATTTCCATCCATCCATATAATTCTGCCTGAAGGCAGGTCCTTCACTGCAATCATAGCATTTTCATGCTATGCTTGCAGCTTTACTATGGAATTGTAAGGTGTGGTAGCTTCCCGTCGCTTTCCACACTGGTGAAGGATGATGATGATGATGATGATGATGGCCATATGATTTCGGGGACTGTTTAGGCCTTAAAGTTTTCCTGACGTTTGTCTTACAGGTGAGGAAAAACCCCGATAAAAACCTCACCCAGAAAAACTGCCCCGACTGGGGATTGAACCCGGGCCCACTGCATGACAAAGCAGCACGCTACCTCGAGACAACAGCGGTGGACTTATTGGATTTAATGTTACTTATTTCATCCACCATGCTGGCTCAGGTGATAGCACGCCTGCTTCCTGAGTAGCAGGCCCAGGATTGAAACTCAGAGAGGGTTGAAAATTTTAATTGTTAAATTAATTGCAAAATTTTCAATCTCAGGGCCAGAGTTTTAATTGCTAGATTGTGCACCAGATTCCTGCATTAAATTGCAAATCTTTCTGCAATACATATGTTGAGAAGGCATATGGTATTGCTGATAGCAATTCATCCATTAGATGGGAATGTTAGCCTAATGGCTCCCTTGGTGCTTTTTGATAGGAGTAGGCTATGTGCCAGCACCAGTTTTTACCTTCTCCCTTCTCTTCATCATCAGGCCTCATGCAACACACTTTACACTACACAAACATAAACATACACTCATCCCACACTATGTAAAGTGGTCTGCCAAAGTGGTGCATAAATTTAAAAAAAAACTACATTAACACCATATATTTGCCAGCATGGAACCCAAAGCATGTAAAGTGTAGTGGGTGGTTTAGAACTTTACATATATGTTACTTATTTCGCTAAGAAGACAAACAGCAATGCATTGGGGGTAAGCATTTTACCAGGAATATGCTTTATATATCTGAGAGTTCAATGTAAAATATTAAGTTGGAACAACTCAACTCAGCTCAGGAAATATATTTAAGCCAGTATTCAAGAACCAAGCTCTCTCCATGCCATCTCCATCTTCCGTAAGCTGAAGCTCTCATCTTTCAATTGTTTCTAGAATATTTTTAAATAAATATCTTGTTAGCACATGATGTTGAATAGAGTGAGCCAGTTAGAGTAGCTTCTGCATGACCCACATAACTAACCACAGAGATACGGGCTGAGAGTCACTCTTCACGGAAGGCTTGGTTCTTGAATACTGGCCTTACTCTTAGAATAAAAAAGCTATTCCCAACTTTTAACTTTATTTCTCCTGCACTAGCTCAGACATTAGTAGCATGCCTATCTACTGACAAGCAACTTCATGTTTAATTCTTGACAGAGTTAGAAACTTGAATTGCGAAATGTTTAATCCTGGTGCTAAAAGGGATGGTATTACCCATCCAAGTGTTTTGTGCAGGTGGAAAATATGTTAACTAACAAAATCTCTTTCTCTTTCTCTTCCTTACTATGTTTCCACTTCCTGTCCTTTGTATTATGTTGTTTACTTCGCAGGTAGAGAGCTGAAAAATGTATTTGAACGATCCGTCGTTCTGAGCGGTCAGTGGCAGAATGACTAACTTGACAACCCTGTTACTTTTGGGGTTACGTGTAGGAATGAGCTATCCCTTCCTTGCCCTTCTCATTACATGTTGCCACTTGTGATTTATTGTGAGGCTGGTAACAGAGAGACGACATATACTGTGATTTTAACTGATCCGACCGCTTGAGCATTCCGTGCTTAAATGACTAATTTGACAACCATGTTAAGATCTTTCACACATGTTTAGAGATTCTCCCCCCCCACATTTGAAGTTGAAAAATTTCAATATGTGATTGGATGTACAGTTTTCTCCTACATCCCTTCCACAGATTCAGTAGATTGGCGACACTAGTGCTAAAACTCTTCCCCTCCGCCCGTGAACAGTTAACTTGGATATGCAATAGTGTACAAATCCTAAATGCTAGATTAAGCATTAGATGCATGGATAAAATTTCACGTCCCTCTGTAGTACATAAATGTTGAGAAGGCATGTAGTACTGTTGACAGTGATTCATCCAATGGATGGGAATGTTAATCTTGGGGGGTCCCCTTAGTGTTTTAATAGGAATAGACTACACTTTAACACCAGCTTTTACCTTCTTCTTTCTCTTCATCACCATCTTTGACATAACACACACTGCACAAATGCTTATGCATATTCTACATTTTTCTCTAAACACAACACAAATTTACACATCATATACATAACATGGTCTACCAAAGTGGCGCATAAATTGAAAATGGACTTCATAAATACCATCTATCTGTTAAGTGTGGAATCTGAAGAATGAAAAGTCCAGTAGGCTGGTATTGAAAAACACACTTCTTTTAGATTCCTATCCCATTTGTTTATTTATATCTAATGTTGAGCAGTTGGCAGTGATGTTATTTCCTTTCTGGTGTTCCAATATTTAGCAGGACTCATTTATTATATAAAGTATATGTAAACTTGTTAAATAATGTCTACCTCTATTATTTAAAGTACAAATTATTAAACTAAATTTATTAATCCAGTATCCCTTTCCTATGAATGAGCAACAACATTGTTTTCCTCTACATGCACTTCAACTGTAGCTATCAGAAGTTCCTAACTGAACTGTAATAACTAGGGCTCGGAAGTTGAGGAAAAATCCTTTTTTCACACTTTATATTAGCTTGACCTGTATCTATCTATGTAATGGAATCTTTCAACACTATTTTCACCCACTTAAAAACATTGGATCGACTTCAAACTCTGTATACTTGCAAAGGATCAATGACAATACAATAATTTCATAAATTTTTTCTAAGATCTTGGCAAGGATCATGAGGACATCAAAGAAATAAAGACTGGTATAATAGGATGCAGACTTATTGACTTTTTAGTCTACCGTTGTGGTAGCTCAGTTCATATAGTGGTATATAATTTCAGTAATCCATAGGTTACTGGTTCAAATCCGGCCCAGAGAATTTTTTTTTTTTAGAAGAGTATTACTTTTAGCTCATACTACAATAGTATTGAATTTAAAGATATTTACATTTTTAGAAAACCAAACTAAAAATTGAAAAATAAATAATAGTTTAAAAACTAAAACAACACGCTTTATTAGAAAACCGAACTAAAAAATGAAAAATAATTTTAATTTCCAACATGCTTGGGATAAAATTAAAGTGGTCAACAAAAAAATCATCTCCAACACATCTAAAACTAGAGTTATCTACAAAAAAAAATTATTTTACCATAAAAAATTAATATATTTGATAATAAACAGCTATTGGTAAAAGTAAAGTCTCTAAGAAGAAAACGTAAAAACCATAAAAAGCACCCCATGCTTTTGATGGTAAAATTATTTTTTGCAGATAACTCTAGTTTTATTCAAGATGTGTTGGAGATTATTTTTTTGTTGACCACCTTAATTTTACCCAAGCGTGTTGGAGATTAAAATTATTTTTAATTTTTTAGTTCGGTTTTCTAATAAAGCGTGTTGTTTTAGTTTTTTAAACTATTATCTTTTAATTAATGTCTGAAGATAAGGCCCAATATATATATATATATATAGTCCACCGCTGTGATCTCGAGGTAGTGTGCTGCCTTGTCATGCAGCGGGCCCAGGTTCGATCCCCGGTCGGGACAGGCTCCTGGGTGAGGTTTTTTCGGGGGTTTTCCTCACCTATAAGACAAATGTCAGGAAGCTTAGGGCCCAACGGTCCCCGAAAATCATCCGGCCATCATCATCATCCTTCTTTGATGTGGAAAGCAACGGGAAACTACCACACCCATAATTTCCTAGTAAAGCTGCAAAGAATAGCATGAAAATGATATGATTGCAGTGAAGGACCTGCCCTTGGACAGAATTACTATGGATGGATATATATATATATATACACACACACACACATACATACATTTTGGGTCAATGTAGGCCAGAAAATGGTGGGTTTTATTTGTCCTTTTTCAATGTTTTTTTTGGCTTATTGGTCCTTTTCTAGCCTTTTTTTAGGACTTAACTTTTTTCTTTTGTTTTCAATTTTACCTTCTTTTGACTAGATTTATACCATTTGTTTAAATCAAAAATCTGCAGAGTCTAGTCTCAATTCCAGCTTCTTTTAAGAACTCTAGCTAGTTTTACTTTCTAAAGATTTTCCATATTCCAAACACTTTTGTTCCACGAGAAACTATTGAACCCTCACAAAATACCACCAGACTACTGATCGCCTCAACTATCAAATTTAGACCTCAAGCAGTGGGTGAAGGCAGCAAAGTTGTCTTTATCCACTCGTTAGCAACCGCAACACTTTTTACGTCCTTTTCCCAGTTTTTTAGGTCTTTAGTAGGATATCTTTAGGTATTTTTAAAGCTCTTTCATAGACATTTTATAGGTCCTGAACCTCCAAACCCTAGTAATAACTGATGCTTACCTGTGGAATGGTAACATTTAAGTTCAACACAGATTTCCTCCGCAATGGTGAAGCGGGAAGGGTATATTCCTGTGCTACGTGATGACTCATCTTAGCAGAACACTTCTATATCTAAAATAACAAAAAAAAAAAATGGAAGCAATAAATCATAATGCATATGTATTCCTAATTTCTTAGGTGTTTTACATGTGATCTTAACTTAATCATCTCTTTTTAAAAAAATAAAAAATATTTTAAAAAATAAATGCAGAACTATAAATTTAGCCAATTTTGACGAGCTTTTATAATAAGATTAAACCATAATTTAACCTAAAAGCAATATATAACACCTGGTTATGTATTGTTTTAAAAAATAAACAAAATTAATCATTAACCAACATTCTGTAAATTATAGAACAGGAATATATTTCCAATTGGCGAAATAAATGGAAAGAATCTAATGATGAACTACAACACAACATAATGAAAACAGTAATTATTAGAAACCAAACAATTAATTTACTTCATAATTGATTTTATGAAATGACTCAATCAGGATTGTTTACTGCATCTATTCTATGTGACATCCCAGTCTAGGAATCTTGCAATGGAGAACAAGTGACTGCTAGTGACATACAATGCCTTCAATATAAGTCATAACCCTTAGCGCCCTGCAACCAGCCAGTAGGGCAAGCAGTCAAACCACCACACTTCGTAGTCAATGAACTGTTGGGCAGACGGTAAAGCAGGTTTCATTCACATTGTTTCTAACCCCTTTTAGTCATTAATGTTATTTCTGTAACTGTACGGTGCATACGTGTTTGGTGAAGTGTTTTCCGAAGATTTTTTTTAATCAACTTGTGAATTTGTGTTCAGTTGTAATTGTGTGAATTTCAGTTTAACATGGTGTATACCACTGAACAGAAGATATTTTTAGATTTTAAGTATGCAAAACATTTCTTCCACTTACTTGTGTTCTGCACTCTTTTAACTTTACTATCTAACCTCTCCAGAAAAGCCTGACCAGAGGCTATAAGATGGCAGCCCCATCACTGGCCTTGCCTTCCTTTGGCAAGCAACCAATCGAAGGGACTATTATTATGCTTTCAAGTCTTATACGAGAATTTCCAGGAAGGGGAAAATTTTCTATAGGATCGTAACAGGCCTTGGCCTAATACTTGGAAGGAAGAAGAAGAAATCTTACAAAAGTTGTCACTGTAAATTTTGCAGTCAGTTCCCTAATGCAACTGTCCCAAATAAAGCTACGATTTCAAGATTATTCAGTAAATTTTGTGTCACTGGTTCTGTGAAAGATAGTAAGAAAAACAGGAGATGCACTGTACTGACAGAAAAAAAAAAATTGATGGCATCAGAGCACTTGGAGGCCAGTCCAAGAAAATTTATCTTGCATTTACTGTCCAGTTGGGTGTGTCAGCCCATAAAGCCATGAAATTGTTAAAATTAAAAACCACATAAAATTACAAAAGCTCATAAACTCAATATTCCTGACTACAACAGTAGAATTAATTTTTGTAACTGGCTTCTGAAATCTATACATGATGGCATAATCAAACCCAAATTGTTATTCTTTACTGATGAAGCTTTGCTGCATTTAAGTGGATATAATCAATCCGCAGAATACCGGTAATCAATATTGGAGTAACGACGATCCTCATGTGCTTAATGAATCACCTCTCCACAATGCTAAGATTGGTGTGTGGTGTGCTCATGTCTAGGAGAATAATAGGACCAATCTTTCGTTACGGAACAGTTGATTCTCATTTTTACATCAGTGACATATTGCCTCAATATTTTGAGCAATTAAATGGGGAAGAAAAAAATCATGGATGGTTTATGCAAAACAAATGCGACAGCCCATACAGCCAAGTAAAGTATGCAGGAATTAAGACGTGTGTTTGACGATCAAGTGATCATTAATTGGCTTCCACGTTCCCGGATCTTAATCCGTGTGACTTTAATCTTTGGGGTATGTTAAAACATAAAGTGTAAGTCAATAATCCTCGAATATTAGAGGAACTTAAAGTAAATATTCAAACTGTGTTCTCCAACATTTCAAGGCAGGAATTGATTAGCGTGTTTTAAAATCTTCTTTGTTGGTGTGGATGTTGTACTGAAGCTGAGGGAGGTAATTTTGAACGTCTTTCGTCTTAAGGTAAGGGATTAACATCACAAGAATCAATTTTATTCCATTTCAATCTCTAATTATTTTCACAGCTACTTAGATTTATTTGGTAAGATTACCATGTGAGATCCATGCGACGAACAGTTGCCGGACGTTAGGGTTGCATCTTAAAATGAAGACCCTGTATTTGGCAAAATGTTCATTTAGATTATTTTTAAATCTAGGTAGGTTACATTAGGTAGATATTCAGCGATCATTTTTTTTTGTTGGTACATTTCTCATAAATTGGCTATTCTGTTTGAGCAATAATTAATAAATACAGTATCTTCTATTGTTAATATGGCATATTTTAGGTTACTTTTAGCTCAAATTCTTGTTTAATTTTATGGCTTTTTGTATTCTTATAAAAAACACAGGTATATTCATATACCGCTACAATAATTAATGCATTTTTTTTTAAATTTATGTAGACTGGTATGTCACATAATATCCCTTTACTGCTTTTAGATTAGATTTTAAGATGTTTAAACTTAAAAACCTTACATCAATGCTTAACCTTAACTTGATAATTATTTAGGGAAATCCTACTGTTTGTTCAACAAAACTTGACATGATATAAATATTATAGATCAAACAAAGACAGCTATGAATTATGGTTAAAACAGTATTGTAAACCAGGAGAATGTTGAATCATATCTTCAATCTATGCTGGCTCTGTTGCTATCAGCATCCTCTCGAACTCTCCTGGGATAGAGAATTCCATGTTCGTTGAGACAACCATATTTTTTTCAACTTATCTAACTATAGATAACCTTAAGGCAACTTCTATAATATAACCTGTAGTAGTATTAATAATTACCAGGGATAAATATAAAATATTTTTTTTATTTACTGTATAGTCAAACAGCGCATACCAAGAAGAATGTATAATTATAAACCTAAAGGGAGAAGAATGTTGGGAAGACCATTGAAGAGATGGAAGGACCAATTCGACCTATAATGAGATCGGAACAGGCCATTGGGCTTAATCCTTGTTGATGATGATGATGTCAAACTGCCTCTCAATTACGGACACTTCAAAAATTCCCTGCAAAAACATTGACTTTTGTGGAGAAATCTCTTCCCAAAAACAGACACTCTTAAAATAACGGACACGGACACTAAAACATATCCCCGAATGACAATTAAAACTTCCGAATAAAGGAGAGAGTGAGAAGTGAAACATTTATACTGTCATGTAATTCTTTGTAACAATGAACATTATTGCGCATTTTGAATGTTATTAAATCATATTATTAACTTGAGTCTTGGGAGCATATTTTAATGTGAATACTGTTTGTGTCTTCAAGAGATACAACTATGTTTTGCTGAAATGTCACAAAAATGCAAATGATAAACACTGAAAGGTAGAGATCTTCAATGTCTACGAAAGGTAAGAAAACTGAAACAGTACTTTTTAATGAAAAATGATAAGTTTAATGTCAGTGGTTCAAACACACATTGAGAAGATAAATTCTAAATGACTCTCCTGTCCAGAAAAAAATACAAGATTATTTGAAGCCACACTTCCATAATCGAGACATTCAGCCTAAAGTAATAAATTACAGTACTGTAAAAATTTGTTTAGAGATACCTTACATACAAAAATATGCAACTTTAGGACTAAACATTAATACTGTACTGTACCATTCACAGTTTATAGTAGCCTACTACTTTACTCAAAAATGTTCACTAATTTACACATGTACTGAAATTTTCTTTCTACCACACTATTGCATATAATAGTGGATATACAGAATGTAACATTCTTTATTTGTACAGTCAAAATTTTTATAAACAATAATTCATATTCCTTTAAATACAGATTATAAAGAAGCCAATACCAGGCTCAACTGCACTTCTACTAGTGCTTGATTTTTCAGTTATATTGTAAACTATAGCTCTTCTTCTGTATTTACTAACATTATTTAATATTTTAAACTTTTTCAAATAGTTTTTATAACATTATTAGACAGTTTTGAAGTATTTATTTAAATATGCAAATCACAATATTATGACACTGTTAGACAATATTGTGATGCTAACTGCTATTTTCTCCACAGAGTATATACTTAGTCTATGATTTTTCTATCACTGTTTTGGGTTATCGTTGGTTGGATCAGCGTTAGGGAGTGATAAGTAAGTGAACACCCATTTTTAATAAACATTTGGTAATTTTAATATTATTAATACATTTTTCTAACAGATTTGGGGATTTATTGCAAATATTGGTCATTTAAATTTCATAGCGACGGATAGTAATCGAGGATGATAATCGATATGTGGTTCAATTGTGGGTTATCGCTGGCTCTATAAACTCTGGCACATGCACACTGTTGTTCTATAGGACTTAGAAAATATTTCACGCTAGTTTAAGTATAGTTTTTCCCCAATACCATTAAGTCTGATTTGTGTACTTGCATATTATCTGATAATAGAGAAATACATAGTATATTGGTGCAACATTATACTTCATATTCTTATTAAATTAAAAACAATGTTTATATACTGCAACAGTTTTATTTGTACACTATAGCAAACATCCTTGATGAACACAGTACTTGCGGTGTAAGAGATGGTTAAATTCAGTCATTTGTTTACTTCTTTATTCAGTAGAGTTCAATATGAATAAAGGAAAGGAGCTAGAGAGCTAACTTAAAGAAACAATAATTAATCTTGCATTGAGGGGCTACTCATTAAGAAAAATAGGATCAATGGTTAATAAACCCCACTCTACTGTGAATTATATTGTTAACAAGTTCAGAAACTGCAAATATTCCAAGGAAGCCAAAGATAAAGTTGCTGAATCAGAGAGAAGAAAATTTCATTATCAGGCAAGTAAAAATTAACCCTACAATAAGTGTACCTAGAATCAAGCAATTATTGGAATAAGTATCACAAAATAAAATATCACACCAAACAGTCCGTCGAGGCTATCGAGGCAGAATCCCTAAGAAGAAGCCATACGTAAACAAGAGGAACTGTACAGCAAGACTGAAATTTGCCAAGGAGCATTTGGACAAGATGTTTCTGGACTTCTGGAACAATGTGATATGGTCAGACGGAACGAAAATAAATATTTTTGGATCCGATGATATACTGGGTATGGAGAAAGAACAATACTGCCTATGAAAATGTGAATAGTATTCCTACAATTAAATATGGAGGAGGATCCATTCGGGAGCCAAAGGGGTAGTATGTGGTCTCGAGGGTATATACCTTGTTGGCGGGTAAATACTACTAAAACTCGAGAAATGCCATTAATTCCTACCAAGTCCGATGCACACACGTCCTCGTCGTGGCTCCTGGTTAAAGCTAAGTGGTGCAAGGGCGAAAAGTGAGTTTCCGACGCTTGAAAATCGGGACTGGCCAACTAAGGGAGACAACCCTGACAGAAAACATCGGTCCTCCAGGATAGCTGGGGGTTGGGAATAGGGTTGACACCCCTATACCGTTAAAATATAACTGTCCCAAAACCAGAAGAACAATATGCCGGACGGAACTTTCTATGACGACATAGCAAATACATAAAGGATATGAGAATTGGAACATGGAATGTTTTATCTTTATATAGACCTGGTGCCTTGAAAGTGCTACTGGAACAATTAGATTTATATAAACTAGATTTACTAGCATTGCAATAAGTGAGGTGGATAGGGAATGGGATTTTAGAAAAGAAAAGCCACACAATTTTTTATAGTTGTCACAAAAAAGACCATGCTTTTGGAACAGGATTTGTAGTTCATAAGAGGATAAAACATCTAATAATGGATTTTAAGGCAGTCACCTAGAAGCTATATCCTAAGGATTAAAGGATGTTTCTTTAATTATAGTTTTATATGTGTGCATGCACCTACAAATGAGAAGAACGAAGAGGAGAAAGAAAGATTTTATGATGAGCTTGACAAAATCTATGACGAATGTCCTGAAAGAGACATTAAAATTATTTTAGGTGATTTGAATGCACAAATAGGCAAGGAAGGCATATATAAACCTACAATAGGAACAAATAGTCTACATGCAGTATCTAATGATAATGGCATTAGATTAATTAATTTCGCCTCATCTAGAAGTATGGTGATTGCTAGTACGGTATTTCCGCATAAGGATATCCACAAGAGAACTTGGAAGTCACCCGATGGAAAAACTTTTAATCAAATTGACCATGTAGTCATAGATACTAGACATTTTTCAAATTTTACTGATATTAGGACCTATCAGGGGGCAAATGTCGGCTCGGATCATTACTTAGTCATTGCATGTATAAGAAGCCGCATCTCAAATGCAAAAAGGATCCATGGAGAACAGATGAGAAAATTTAACTGTGGAAAACTAGTAGATACCTACATTAAATCTAGATATATACAAAGAATTGATGAGAGCCTAAAGGACATCACTGATAGTGAGAGTGTTAGTGAATGCTGGAAGGCTTTGGAAAGGATTGTAACAGAAACGGCAACTGAGACAATCAAATACAATCATTGGTTTGATGCTGACTGTGAAAATGTGACTAATATTAAAAATGTGGCTTACAGGAAAATGCTGCAAAAAAGAAATACTCGCAAAGCCATTGATGAATATCGTCTTGCAAGACTTGAAGAAAAAAGAATTCACAAGAAGAAGAAACGAGAGTTCTTTGATAAGGAATTGAAAAGAGATGGAAGAGCTGCGAAATAAAAATGAAAGCAGAGCATTTTATAGGAAACTAAATAAAAACAAGAATATCTTTCAGCCAAGATCCACACTATGTAGAGATAAAGCAGGCAATATTTTAAGTGATGATAGAGGAATTTTAAAAAGATGGACTGAATATTTTAATGAGCTTCTGAATGAAGAAGTACCTGGCCAGTATATATCAACAATCTCTACGGCCTCTACAGCTTCAATAACTAACTATGAAATGACCGAAATTGTAGAATATCCTCCAACTCTTGAAGAGGTTGAATATGCCATTAGTAGGTTGAAGAATAATAAAGCACCAGGAAAGGATCTGATACAGGCAGAATTGATTAAACAGTCAGGGACAAAGTATGTAGAAAAACTACATCAACTATTCGTTAAAATATGGAATGAGGAGAGTCTACCAGAAGATTGGAATTTGAGCATAATATGCCCTATACTGAAGAAAGGTGATATATTGACTTGTTCCAATTATAGGGAAATCAGCCTTTTGTGTATTGCTTATAAAGTATTCTCGAACATCTAATTTAAAAGGCTGGGTACCGTATGTAGAAAATGTGGTTGGTGATTATCAATGTGGTTTCTGGCAGGGACGGTCCACCGTGGATCAAATCCATAACCTTCGCAGAATGCTTGAAAAATGCAATGAATATGGAATAGAAACACACCACCTCTTCATAGATTTTAAGGCGGCATATGATAGTATAGACAGGGCGCAATTATTTGCAGCAATGCAAGAATTTAAAATACCTATGAAACTTATTGCATTGGTTAAAATAACAATGAATAATACTAAATGTCAGATTAAGATTAATAATGCATTAACTGAGCCTATTGATACAAAAAATGGAGTACGACAAGGAGATTCTCTTGCATGTCTACTTTTTAATATTGCCCTTGAAAAAGTGGTAAGAGACGCAGGTCTTAATATAAGGGGAACCATCTTTCATAAATCTGTGCAAATTCTTGCATATGCCGACGATATAGATATAATAGGAAGAAGTCAATTAGCCATGAAGGATGCATTTATTAGCCTAGAGAAGGCAGCAAAAAGAATGAATCTTAAAATTAACCAGGCCAAGACAAAATATATGCCTGTGATTAAAGGTAAATGTGAAGCGTGCCCATCTAGTTTGGAAGTTGGCACATATAAATTTGAACTGGTTCATAGCTTTATTTATCTAGGATCTGAAGTAAATTGTAGAAATGACAATTCGGCTGAAATACATCTACGGATCATGGCTGCAAACAAATGTTTTTTTGGACTCAGGAAAATGTTTAGATCTCAGTTTATATCTAGAAAGACAAAAATACTCATGTATAAAGTTCTCCTTAGACCAGTGTTATCTTACGCATCAGAAACTTGGACCATGTTGAAATCTGATGAGGAATTATTAGGGCGTTTTGAAAGGAAGATACTGAGATCCATTTTTGGTGCCGTGAAAGAAAAATAATGCATGGAGAAAGAGATACAATAATGAATTGTATAAATTGTACAATCAGCCAGATATTTTGAATTTTGTTAAAGTTAATAGACTGGCATGGGCTGGACACATTATTCGCATGGACAACAAAAGAATTAAAAAAAGAATTTACAATGAACAACCACTATTGGCCAGAAAAGTTGGAAGACCTAAATTAAGATGGGAGGATGGTATAATTCAAGATATTAAAATTTTAAAAATAAAAAACTGGAAGAATGAAGCACAGAACAGGGAAGTCTGGCATAGGTTTCTGAAGGCGGCCAAGGCCCACATGGGGCTGTCAAGCCAATTATAGTGATGATGATGGAGGATCCATTCTTTTTTGGAGCTGTATATCCTCAAAGGGAGTGGGTACTATCCACTTCATCGATGGTACTATAGACCAGTGGGTCTACAATGATATTCATTAAAAGAATGCCAAACAAAGTGCTCTAAAAATGGGTATGTCTGCATCTTACGCGTTTCAGCAAGGCAGTGACCTGAAACATACAGCCAACATTAATAAACGATGGTTGATCTGGAACATCCCCAAGCAGCTAAGAACGCCTGCACAATCTCCAGACTTAAACCCCATTGAGAACTTGTGGGGAATTCTAAAAAGAAAGGTTCGTCAATGGACGTTTCATTTAAAAATTATCTGAAGTGTTATTTTGAAAGAATGGGGAAAAATTACCACAGAAACTTGGGAAAAACTGCACTTACACTATCTCAAAACTACAAAGAACTGCGAATACACGGTAGCAGTGATAACGTTATCATTGAATGATAATCCACAAACATCATAGTGAGTTACCAAACGTTTATCAAAAATGGGTGTACACTTACTTATCACTCCCTAACGCTGATCCAACCAGCGATAACCCAAAACAGCAATAGAAAAATCATAGACTAAGTAATATACTCTGTGGAGAAAATAGCAGTTAGTGTCAACAGTCTCATAATATTGTGATTTGCATATTTAAATAAAATTGTCTAATAATGTTATAAAAATTGTTTTAAAATATTAGAAAACAATGGTAAGTACAAAATAAAAGCTATAGTTTACAACAATATATAAGAGAAAAATTATGCGCTAGTAGAAGTGCAGTTGAGCCAAAACTTGTTTCAAATTACAATCAATGGGAAAAAGATGTAAAGCTATTATTAAGGCCAAAGGACATTCCACGTATAAGTATTTCAGTTGTGTAAATCAGTTCATAATGATTTGTTAATTTATTTCAAGTGTACAAATAACAATGTTGCACAAAATAGTAAACTTTTGTTTTATAAGTGATTAATTTTGTTGTTGTTCGAAAATTTGTGTTTACTATTCAAGTGTAAACCTGCTATATTTTATTAAAAATCCAACTGTACAAATATAAATGTTACATACTGTATTTATTTTCCACATAGTTGTCCGTTATTCATAAGTTTGACTGTATTTATGTTACTATTAGGTTAAATAGTTTACCAAGTAAAATAATTATTCACAAAAATAAACTACAAATTAATTCAATTGCGGCTTTTAGAAAATAAGCCAATATGAATTCAGTTCTGCGATTTTCTAGGATAAAAACACCTACTTTTATCGTGGGTCAAAATGTCTCGTTTACACAATTTAACCAAAATATGGTTAAGAATTCATATTAGATTAAATAATTTCACTGAAAAACATAAATATAACTATCTCGTCAAAGTATTAGCGCTGTTTAGTCTTAAAGTTAGATACTTAACACGAATGCTTACCTAATTTCTTGAAATCAATGGTTAGCAAATCACACTAATATAAAACATCATCTACAATATCCTCATCTATGCTTAAAGTGACATCCCGCCATTGCATCAAAATGTATACAATAACCAGTGTTGCCAATATGTTCACTCAAAAAATAAGCTATTTTAAAAAATAACCATGACTGAAATAATGCATGACATCTAAAAATGATTTACATATAATATTATTTACATATGATGTTCAATAAATACATTTCATTTAAATTCAAAATAAGAATTATCTTTGTCCATCAACTAAAGATTATATAAACGGAAACTTATCGTATTGGCGCAACTGGTAATGTCCATTTTAAAAATCAGTGTTGTCAATTTACCAATCAGTAGTTTACATTTAGAGCTAAAGTCAAATAACATGTATTTAATTTTAAGTACTATGATATGACAAGAACATATACACTTTAACTTTAGTACAAAAGAGGTATATACAAAAAAACTTATAAATAGCCCCAAACTGTTAGGTGTCAGGAAAAGATTTACCTTTGGAATGATATATTTATATAGAGTAATTTTTACTTGATGTCAGTACTGTGTGCCGCCATACAAGTTGAATTTAAATATTGTATATCTAGGAACAACAATCAATTAAAATTCAATAGAGGTTCCTTATCATTCACCTCCAGCCTATCGTATTGCCTAAAATGTGAATTTTTTTCCACTAAAATATGTTTGACATAGGAACTTCGATAAATACTTCCGTAAGACATGAAAACGATGGAACGCATAAACGCGATCTTTCTACATAGCCATTGGCTGTGATAACATCTATTAAATGTTTGAGATTTTTCATTGTTGCCTTGTAGAACGATAAAACGTTCACCGGTATGGTCTTCGGGCCTTGTTGTCTGTAATGAAGCGGGCCAGAATTCGATCCTCGGTTGGAACAAGTTTTCTGGGAAGTTTCTTTTTTTTTTTGAGGTGTTTCCTCACATGTAAGACAAATTTTGAGAAAATTCAAGTTCCAAATGATCCCCGAACATCATCTATCACAATCAACCATATCATATTAGCCATGTTCAGTAAATGAATGAGCGTATGGCGTGTCTTGTCTTAAATGTTCGTATTGTCTCGGAGGTGGCCCTGGCATTAAGCTGATCATCCAGGGAGTATCTCTATGTTCTTGTTTGTTTAAAAAAATATGCATGTAATCCAGAGTTACGAATCTTCTCTCAAAAGTTTGTGTCCTGGTGTCCTGTAAAGCTGTGGTTTATTATACAGCGTGTCACGCCCAACGTGTCGTGTCCTGGCGTTATGCTCGGGGTGATGCTGTTTCACATGGTGGGCATACCCTCCATCGGTTATGTATATGGAATTGTCGCCAGATGGCACCACATATATGGAAAATCGAAATGACCAACTTTCTTAATAAATTCCCAAATGTGTTTATAAAAAATAGATGTATACACAGACCTGTCCCTGCAAAGCCAAATGAAATAAATTGCATACATACTCTATAGTAAACTATAAACTAATCTGATGTACACTAAACTGACCCATCAGAACCTAATAAAATGAAGTGATTGACAATTATTTCTTAAAATATGTTTTGGAATTAAATGCGGATGTTATTCATTCACACATATATTTCCAGTCATCTGGTGGATTAAATTTTATAAGCGTTCGTGCATGTGCACTTTGATTCTAAAGAACTTAGAAAAATCATTGAAAGGAAAAGTCATAATTTGTGTACATAGATAAACAGATAATAATTCTTTATAAAAAAAAAGCTTTAAGTATCGTTGTAAAATGTTTAAAATAGTACGAATATTAGGAAAGATGGAAAAAAGCTCCTAGTGCAAAAGCATCATATGAATGTTGTATGGAATATAGTGGAAGAAATTATTGTTAAGTTCTTAAATAAACATATGGTTGATGATAATACCGAATTTTAGAATACTTCAGATTTTCGCCTGAGCAGTATTATCAGGTTTAGAATTTAATAGAAGACAAAATTCATGTACATCCATAATATACCTAAGATACAATACAATAGTTACAGCTTTTATTTATTTCTTGACTAAGTTTGAGCCACAATAACTCTTTTTTTTTTTCTGTACATCTCTATATTCCTTCGTTTTCATATTGTACAGAACTCGTGCAACAAAACTGCTAAAATTCCGTCGTTAAATTTGCTGAAGTTACAAAATGAGCGCTGTTTTACAAACATTTTGTCATAAAATCTTCGTTTGTTTTAGCATTTACACCAATGAGTACGGATGATAGTTTCTGTATTCTTTGTTTGCGCCGGCAAATTGCGTCCGGAATTTAAGTGATTCAAATACACGACGCGCCACCGCTCCGCGTTGTAGAGAAACCACATCCATTCAAAAACACGGGGAGCGATTTTTGCGCTGGCGTGTTGCGTAGTAGATAAACCATAGCATAAGACCGAGTGGCGTGAGGCATGTATAAAAAGGAAATGTTAACCTTCCGGCTTATAGCATATTACCACAACCGACTATGCTGCGACGTGTCCCAATAATAATATATACAGTATATCCTCAACTCGTGTCCAACTCAGGGTCGGATCGAGCGATGAGATTAGATGAAGCCCCTTATGTAGGGGGTCTATGAATGACAAGGGTGCCGGTCGACCATGCCTGACGCACTATCAAGGGGACAGATGAATGGAATGAAAAGAAATGGATGAGAAGAGTACGGAGAAATGGTGGAATAAAATTGTGGCAGGGGAAAATGGGAGGGAACTCCGAGAAAAACCTACCCAAGCTCCGTTTCGTCCACCACGAAAACCACATGGAGTGATCGAGACTCGATCTCGGGACCCCAGCGGTGAGAGGCAAGCGTCTATCTAATCGCTTACGCCACGGAGCCGCCCCAAATAATAATAATAATAATAATAATAATAATAATAATAATATAATTAAGTTCAGAATATAAGTTCTAAAGATATTTTAAAACTACAGTGAAAGTTCCTTATTCACGGTTCCGTTATTCGCGTTTTCATTATTCGCGCGTTTAAAAAAATTGCGTCACAGTTCCTGTATTTCTTTATTCGCGGATCCAGTCGGTATATTAGAAGGTTTAGGTATCCTTTATTAAGGCATCGGCAACTTTTCTTTCTTTCTTTCTTTCTTTTTTTTTTTTTTTTTTTTTTTTTTGGTGCAGGCACGTGCCAAGGTGGCTTTTACAAAGAGTGATTCAAACCAAATGGACAAACAAAAACCATTCAAACCTTATTGTCACTAAACTTAAAATTTGTTGATAAAAGCCGCCATGCCCTTTAATAAATGCCGCCCTCGCCACGATCGATGTTTTATTGTTTCAACTTATCATTCGTAGCAATAATTTTGATTGGTCCACCGCTGTGGTCTCGAGGTAGCGTACTGCCTTGTCACGCAGCGGGCCCGGGTTCGATCCCCGGTCGGGACAGTTTTTCTGGGTGAGGTTTTTATCGGGATTTTTCCTCACCTGTAAGACAAATGTCAGGAAAACTTTAAGGCCCAAACGGTCCCCGAAATCATATGGCCATCATCATCATCATCCTTATCATCATCATCCTTCACCGGTGTGGAAAGCAACGGGAAGCTACCACACCTACAATTCCCTAGTAAAGCTGCAAAGTATAGCATGAAAATGCTATGATTGCAGTGAAAGGCCTGTCCTCGGGCAGAATTACTATGGATGGAAGAAATTTTTATTGAATAACACGTGTCTCTTCTGCATTGTTCCCAATTTATAATGTCCAGTAAAAGGGAAGAAAAATTAGTTCCGAAGCGGGAAAAATAGTGTTGCTTCTTAAAGTAAAAATATAAATGCTTGACCGTTTAGGCGTTGGCGAGTCGTTTAAGCGACAAAACTGAAAAAAATTAGTAAGTTCTTTAAGCTCTTGCCTAAGCCTGACAATAATAATTAATGTAAATTGTTCAAAATTTCTCATTAAATTTATTTTATTTTGACTATCTGTGCAGCATACACAATATGTGCAAATATGATCAACCAAAGATTAACAACTATAGTAGATACAATAATATCAGAAGATCAGACTGGTTTTAGGAAAGGAAGAAGCTGCACAGGCAGCGTATTCACTTTAAATCCTCACATTTGATAAATATTGAACATTATAATTATTTTTAGCTTCTGATGTTGCATTATTCGCTACGTAGTCACTCCAAATCCAACGCGAAGTTGAGTTTTTCATTAGACAAAATCACTCGCGACTTTGTAGCTCGTGACTTTTTTTTAGAAAAACGCAACCTCTCGCTAGATTACTTTTGATAATTTTTATTTTATTATGCAACCTTGGAACGTATCCCCTATATACTCATACAAATTACCATTCCATATTCACGGTTCCTGTATTTGCGGCATATTTACGGAACATATCTCCCGCGGATAAGGCGTTTTTACTGTAATGAGTACAATGAGATGCGGTGCAGAAACATGAGAATTAAAATTTAGAATAAGTAAATATTAATTTACTTATTGTTGTAGGTTTTAATACCGCAGAAATGGATTTTTGGAAGCTTTCACCTGGAATGTATAGGAGAGCTAAAACAAAAACAGTTTAATGAAGTAAAATATGAAAATTTATAACTTCAATTGTGGATTTCACAAAAAAAAATATTAAAAAGGTACGGCCATATAAAAAAAGAATGACGGAAGACAGATTTCCCTAGAAGAATTCTAGAATGGGTACCAATTGGTAGAAGAAGAAGACGGCCAAAAATAACGTAGATTGATGGCGTTTTGGGCAGTATAAGAGAAAACGGTAGAGTTTGGAATGGCAGGGAGATGTGGAGGACATTAATAGGGCGCAGGAAGATGTGAAACCTGCTAAACAATATCTTTTTATTATTTTATTTCAGGATTGTTTCTGTTATTTATACAGGTATCCTCAACCAAAATATACAATTTGGTTTTTCTTCCACACTTCCCGGTCTTGCGTGTCTGCTTCTGTCATATTTATCTTCTTCATGTTGTCTTGAATTACTTTTATCCACGTTGGCTTTGGTCTACCACGTTTCCCTTTTCCAGGAGGTATCCATTTCAATACTTCTTTGTTTGTTTCTGTGTACCTTTATCTCATTATATGTCCATACCATCTTAGTTGGATTTTTTCAATCTCTTGTACAATATCCTTTTCTACATTCATTATTTCTCTTAACACATTGGTGACCGACAGCTCTGCGTTCCATCCACCGCTGCTGGACCGGACATTTCTGTGAGCAGAGTGGACTTTTAAATTTCAAACCGCGCTAGTATAGTGTGGCTTTTACATCAATATATTTACAGTCAATAACAATAATGCATAAGTAAATCTTTATTAGTGTTCTCACCAGACCTTCTAGTAGAAATTGAGGGTTTGATAGCGTTGGAAACATTTCCCTTTATGTAAAGGCACAGTGCAAAAGAGCATATGTAGCGAGTTTCTTTTCTTGTGTTCACTAAAAACGCGGCAAAGTTTTCTTTCCAATCACAGTTGGTGTTAATTTATTTTTCTTAATGTCTTAGCCTTCCTGGTGGGTCGTGAGATGGTCTCCTAGAAGTGGTTTCTTTTCTCTCTGTCTTTCCTCGTCTTCCCTGTCATCTGTTCCTAATTTCACGACTGCTAAACAAGACGCTGTTTCAAGCAAAAAACTTCAGTTTGACATTTTGCTGTTAGGATTTTGAAATTTATAGACCCTGAAAGCATTAAAGAGTGCACATTTCAGAAGCCAAATACAACTTTCTAGCTCCATTTCACTATTTTTCTAAGGATGGAGTAATATGATACGTACTGGTCAGCCCTGTCTACACCCTTCACATACTTGTTATATTGAAGTATTCAATAGGGCATTTTTACAACTTTACTCCTCCCACTCTCGTGTAGCTTGATGCAATGTGCTAACCATTCTTACGTCTCTTTTATCTTTCGATGTTTGTAGCAAAAGGTCCCCCTTACTACAAAAACACTTTCTCCTGGTTTGAGTTTATTTCCTGCTTCCACAGATGATTTTGGAAGCCCTCTGTTAATCTTTATTGCTTCAGAAACGCTCGTCTCTCTTTCGAGCAAATTTTCAGCTATAGCCACACTATTATAATAATTATCCTGGTGGAACATGATGTCACAGATATAAATTCGGCCTTCCAGAACGCAAAATAGAGTTTCTTTATTAATTTTTCCGCCTTGCAAAATATATTTACAGGTTACAGACGTATCCCGTAATCGCTTAACTACCCGCCAATAAAATTCCCATATTTCACCAGCCGTCGGTGAAACATAAAAGCGGTGATACAAAAACAACCTTTTGTAACGTTGGCCAATTCATAAAAGAGAAGAGAGGGGTTACAAAAAAAAAACTAAAATTTATTTCACAATGAGAAGAAACAAAATTGAATGCCTCATTCAAAAGCGAAGAGGCAAGGAAGCCATAGAAAACGTAAAAACGGAAATCTCCGTGACCGGTCGTCTAGCGCTGGCCATTTAAACACGGAGATCTCCGTGGCCCGTCACCAATGTGTATATTATTTCTTACTTTATCCAATTTTGATATTCTTGCCGATCTTCTTAAAAAGTAAATTTCTGTGACTAATAATTTATTTGTGTGTTTTTGCTTCATCGTGTTTCTGCACCAAATAATAAAATACTCTTCAAATTGTGTTATAATAATAATTTAGTCCTCTTGATTAGCTATATGCATCATAATCATCATCATCATCAACAACAATCACGGATTAAGCGCATGTGGCTTGTTCCGGTCTCATAGATTCTCATTCAAAAGTTGGATCCATCTCTTCTTCGGTCTACCAACATTCCTGCGTCCTTTTGGTTTGTATTTAAGTATAATTTTGGGAATGCGATCATCTTCCATTCTTTGAACATGTTCTTTCCATTTTTTCTCATTTTTAGCTATATGCTTATTCCATAAAATAGAATTTAATATGCCAATAACTTTCTTTGTCTCTGTTATTCTTTTTTCGATGTCTAATTCAGATGATCCATCTTTTTGAATTATTGATCCAAAATATTTAAAAGATTCTACGTTTTAATATTTGTTCCATTTATTTCTAATTCCTCCGAAAGATCTGTGCTCATATATTCTGTTTTATTATAATTAAATGTTAAACCCCATCTTGAGTATTCAACCTCTAGTTTCCTACCCATATAGTTTGCATCTTCACATCCTGAAGTGGCTAGCACTTGATCATCTGCGAATAATAAGTTATGTATGTATTTATTTTCTTTTAATTTTAATCCCATTGGTTTACATTTCTTTGACCATTCCTGTAATACAATAAAACAATAAATAATATAATAATAATAATAATAATAATAATAATAATACATTTTTAATTAGGAATATTCCACAATACATTGTTTCTCCTTCAACCCAAAGTGATTTGTCGCCAGAGGTTCCTGTCTAGAGCATCTTCTTCTCTCAGATCTCTAGCTTCAATAATAATAATAATAATAATAATAATAATAATAATAATAATAATAATAATAATAATAATAATAATAATAATAATAATAATAATAATAATAATAATAATAATAATAATAATAATAATAATAATGATAATAATGATAATAATAATAATAAATAAATAATAATAATAATAATCTCTATCTATCTTCGGGTCTTTACAGCTGCTGCCATCTTCCCGTGCCAAACCTCCAAAGCCTACAGATCTTGGGCATCTTCAATGCTTAGCCCTCTTGCTTGCATTACTGTCTTCATGTTTTCCTTCCATGTTAACTTTGGTCTCCCTCTTTTCTTCTTTCTGGTTTGATGCCATTGATATAGATGCTTCAGCCATCGCTCATCTTCCATTCTTAAAACATGTCCTAACCACTTTAATTCCTTCTCCTCAATTCTTTCAATTATGCTTTCTTCTGCTTCCATTATTTTTCTAATATCCTTATTTGTGACATGTTCTAATTTTGACCTTCTGGCACTTCTGCGTAAATAATAATAATAATAATAATAATAATAATAATAATAATAATAATAATAATAATAATAATAACAATAAATAGGCATATATAACAACATAGTTCAGTGAGTGAGTCGTGTGTCGTATGTTTACGTCACGTAAAAGTATCAGAAGCCTGAAATAAGAAAGCAAAATTGATTGACCGTTTCATGCCCAGCTTTTAATAGCGATGCTGTTGACATGGGATACTAACGGGGTCGTTAAATTGAATGGTGTTGCCAGTAGTAGTGGTAGCAGCAATTTTCACGATCAGATTTGAATTGTACAGACAATTACCTGAGTTGTTTAATACCTAATATAATAAACTGAACAAACTCTTAAAATAACCTTAACAAATATCATTAGGCCTGACATCATCATGAAAAAATCCGTTTTAGGCCATGTGACCTGTGACGGTAAACCTAACGAAGATCTTTCCACCGATGGTTTGGTCTTCCTTGGTCCCTACATCCAGTTGGAGTATATTTGAACGCCAATTTCTATTCTTCTCAGATGATTTTTCAATTTTTGCTGATATCTTTCTATATTCACCGCTGTGGTCTCGAGGTAACGTACTGCCTTGTCACGCAGTGGGCCCGAGTTCGATCCCCGGTCGGGACAAGTTTCCTGGGTGACTTTTTTCGTGGTTTTACCTCATCTGTAATATTAATGTCAGGAAACTTTAAGGCCCAAACTGTCCCCGAACACCATCTGGCCATCATTATCATCAATATCATATTCGCCTAATTACTTTAAGTTTAGTTTAAGACCTCCCTGGCGCATCATTAACATCATCATCAACTCTCATATCATCGAGGCAACGCAACCCCGCCTTCCAGGCGCCCTAACCTCAGAAGTGGGTTATAAGTACGCCACGCCAGGAGAGAACACCAGAAATGTCGAATTGACAACCTGGGGCAACTGGAAATAAAATTACAACAACAAAAATAATCTGATTATCCATTTTCGAAAAAAAGCAGTTTAGTATTAGATTTTTTTTCAGGAAGTAATGGAATATGGGATAAGTGATAAAAACACATTACATTTTTCGACAATTGTAAAGAAGTTAAATTTCCAGAGCAAACATAAATAAATGGGAGTTGGTTGTGTATTTAATTTGAAGATAATTATGAATAAACACAATTTGTAGAAAAACCCTCAAAGTTTATGTAACTAATCTGGTTCTAACTCACTGGCAACTATCGAAGCCCAAGGTTCATGACCGCACGGATATAAACTCTCCATATATCCGTATCCTGAGCTAGGCCTAATGTTTTCCAACCATCCCGTGTATAATCTACTTCCCTCAAATCATGGTTAATGTTATTCTTCAACCTCATTTTTGGCCTACCAATTAATTCAACATGTTCCCTCTGATTTTCCTACAAGTAACTTCCACAAACAAATAAATTATTCCTAAACCTATAAATTGATGACATTGGAACACACACTTTTTAACTCCATATTGCGATAAATAATAAATGAAGCAGCCCTGCTACACCACGATAATGAAAATAGGCATTTACATTAAGTTATTCATGTTGAAACAGCGATAAAAACGATAAACGATAAAATTGAAGCAAAAAGAAATTTATATTTTCTTCCCCTTATAGAATATAGGCTAAACACAGAGTCTACCGATTGTTTTTATCGTTGCATAAAAGTCGTTATAATGTCAACAAACCATCATAAGTTTTATTAAATCTACTACTACTACTAATAATAACTACCCTCACTAACTCACTGGCACTATAAAACCCGTAGGTTCATGGCCGCGCGGACATAAGTTCTCCATAATCCCTATCCTGAACTAATGTTTTCCAATCATTTCCTGTATAATCTACTTCCCTCAAATCCTGGTTAATGTTATTCTCCCTCTTGGTCTACCAACTGGGCGTTTTCCATCTGGTTTTCCCTACAAGAAGTTTCCATGCTACTACTAATACTATTACTGCTAATATATGTCTATTATAATAACCAGCATCATCCAAAATGCTGCATCTGGAACCAATTACGGCTCCTTGGCAGAGCTAATACAGTTTTACTAAAATTGAATACCGGTAAATAAGTAATGGATATTGATAAATTAATCAGCAGCGTATTTTTGGGTGAACCGTTGTGGCATTCCACCCATAGTAATTCTGCCCGAAGGCAGGCCATTTTTATGCTATGCTTGCAGCTTTACTAGGGAATTATAGGTGTGGTACCTTCCCGTTGCTTTCCACACCGGTGAAGGATGATGATAGTCATAAGGATGATGATGGCCATATGATTTCGGGGACCGTTTGGGCCTTAAAGTTTTCCTGACATTTGTCTTACAGGTGAGGAAAGACCTCGATAAAAACCTCACCCAGAAAAACTGCCCCGACCGGGGATCGAATCCGGGCCCGCTGCGTGGCAAGGCAGCACGCTACCTCGAGACTACAGCGGTGGACTGTTTTGGCATTATAAAAATAAATATCACCATATTATATTTATAATGGATACATTTATTATGTGTTTGAGGTGGCGTTGGAAATTAATTCAACATGTTAATATAAAACGTTTATTACATAAATTACATTTTTTCATTATTTCAAAATATAAAAAATTTAGTTTATTTAAATTAACATTTAATTATGCAATAATAAGGGATATCAATAGTCATTACTTATCAATATAACACGGGAAAATCTTGTGGGTGTGAAATAAACAAATAAGAAAAAAAAATGATATCGTAAGGCGTTCTCCTGTGATTATTGGTTTCCCATAGCAATTATTTCATTCCTTTGGTAACAAATCATCTCTCTTATTACAAATTTAGTTATAAGTTTCTACATTCCTCCTCATATAATCGAAAAAAAAATAATCGGTATGTCCTCTTGAATTCTTGTACAAATGTTGAAATTCGCCAAAGGCCTATTTATTTTTTCATTTCATTTAGGGGGTGTGAACAGTACTTTCGTCGTTTGCAATTTTGGATTACAAATAACTTGACTAATGAACTTTCAAGAATAATGTCTTTATCAGAATCGTACAGCTTCCCACTTGAAATATATAAATAAAATAATAAAAAATTAAATCATGTGTACGTAACTATGTTCTAAGTGATCCCACAACAGGCCCAGAGGCCCTTGGGGTAGTGGGAGGTTAAGGCTCCCACTTTTTCTAGACAATCGGCTCTTTATGTCAGCCGGGTTGTCAGCCCTGCGTGACGGCCGCCTTTACCCCAGAACAAGCGTCTGCTACTCATTTCCGTTAGAGGCTGAGTCGACCCCAGGGCCACCTATGTTCTAGCGAGAAGAATTTTAATTAGTAAAAACGCTCTCTGCTACTACAACTATTGGCTTTTCTCGCTTTTACCATCGCTCCATCGTGAATACCCTGTATCGCTAATGAAATAATAGCTAAGATGAGTCAATTGAACAAGTAAACAAATTCAAATATCTGGGATGCACTAAAAGCAGCAACAGGAGTGCTTGGAAGGAATCAAAAAGAGGACAGCAATGACTAAAGAAGCTCTTAGAAAGAAATTAAATTAGGTGAAGTGTTTTGATTTTTCGATGCAGAGACCTAGATACTGAAGACACCATTGGGAGAGAAGACTGTAAATACTAGAAATGAAGAATGGAACGTATGGAAGATAAGAAATATGTTTTACTGAGAAAAGTGGGCGAACGTATGGAAGATAAGAAATGCGTTTTATTGAGAAAAGTGGGCGAAAAAAATTATATGAAAAGGATTAAAAATAAAGTATGGTGGTCTGCAGGCTAAGAAGTAACTTCTTTTAAAGGATACAACATGCTTGAAGGAATAGATTCTCAGAGAAGAAGACATAAAATGATTAGACAATATGAAAATAAATGGTCGTGAGGAGGCAGATGAGAAAAGATTAGGGAGTAGAGTTTGTCGGAAGGACAGGTGTTGGATAGAAAATTGTGTAGGCCTATACAGAGTGGCCCACTTAAAACTTTCACCTCTGATAGTTTGCTAAATGTTTCTGAAAAATAAAAAAACAACAATCACAACTTAAATGACATCGAGGGGACATCAAATACGCATAATACTATTTTTTCTAAAGTAAATAATTTTCATGATATTAAGGTCAACTTATACTTTTTAAATGGGAACCAACTAGATTTTTTGTTGCAAAAATGAAATTTACATTTTAAGACTGTGAAAATCCTGAATGTACAAGCATACGTACCCCACTGTACATACAATGTACTGTACAAAGGGTCATATAAAAGTAGTGTACTGTACAATAAAAAATAAACACGATTAATCTCAAAAATAAAGATCAGTGTCAAAAATAAAAACACAACATGCTACACAACAATACGTATCTCGTATTTGCAATCAGATTCCTCAAAACAGAAACTTTACAATTCATGTTCGAAGAGATGACCATTAGCTTCACAACACCTTTGTGCACGCACCATCAGTGATCGACCAACTTCTGTCAGTGTTTCTTGTGTTAATGCAGCACATGCTGCGGTAATACGCTCTTTCATGTTTTCCACTGTTGTTGGAACCTGCTGGTACACCACATTTTTCACATGTCCCCAGAGAAAAAATCTAAAGGGGTGAGGTCAGGCGATCGCGCTGGAAATCTCTGAACAGGACTACACGTCCTATCCATCGATTTGGAAATTGTTGGTTTAGTGCATTTCTTGCCACTATAGCATTATGAGCAGGGCATCCGTCATGCTGATACCACATCACTTGACGCAAATTCAGCGGTAGATCTTCCATCAGTACAGGTAAGGTACGTCTCAAGAATCGCCTGTACTTTCGCCCATTAAGTCTCCCATCAATAAAATACGGGCCAACGATGTGATGTCCTACAATACCACACCATACATTAACACTCCACTGATGTTGATGTTATACCTGGCGAAGCCAATGCGGGATTTTCTACTGCCCAGAAGTGCATGTTGTGTACATTTACATTCCCATGATTTGTAAAAGTGGCTTCATCGGTAAACAATATCCTACTCATGAAGTCATGTCCTTGATGCAGAACCCACTGGCTGTATTCCAGACGAATTTGAAAGTCATTGTTGTCAAGTGCTTGATGTAGAGAGATGTGGAATGGATGGAACTGATGCCGATGAAGAATGCGCAGCACGCTTGTGCGACTGATTCCAATCTCTCTTTCCATTTTGCGAGAACTGGCATGAGGGTTTATTGGAACAGCTGCAAGAACAGCTACTTCGGCTGCTTCATTTGTCACAGTTTTGTTTCGAATCCGCTTTCGTGGGCTCAAGCTTCCAGTCTCTCGAAGTCTACTAACAATATTAGTGAAGGTAGGACGGGTTGGATGACGTCTCTCAGGGAAACGTTCAGCATAGGCCTACCGCTGTTCTGCTTGTTTGGCATTTTGGGAACATTCCCCGTGCATTAATAGCGTATAAACCATTTCTTCATTTGTGAAAACCATTTCAAATGCCTAGAAATTACGGACAGAATAAATTAAAATTGCTTTAAAAGTGTTAATAGCAACTACTGTACTACTACAGTACACTACTGGAAGTTAGCATAACGTACCTACACACAAGTAAAACTGAGAGTCGTTCCGAAACTCTTCAGCAATGTCGTTGTCTTTGGTTGTACACTACAGAACTGAAGAAACAAGGTTTGTATCACAACTACTGGGTAGTGTGGTATGGGTGTGTTTCGATCTTCTATGTCAACATTATGAACTAGACAAAAAGAAGGGTGCGACAGACATTGTTTATGTTTACGCGTCTCAGTGACACAGTAAAAGTCAGTAACATAGTCAGTTGTCAAAATTTGCGACACAAAACCTAGTTGGTTCCCATTTAAAAAATAAAAGTTGAACTTCATGCTATGCTTGCAGCTTTACTAGGGAATTGTGTAGGTGTGGTAGCTTCCCGTTGCTTTCCACACCGGTGAAGCATGATTATGATGATGGCCATATGATTTCGGGGACCGTTTGGGCCTTAAAGTTTCCCTGACATTTGTCTTACAGGTGAGGAAAAAACCCGATAAAAACCTCACCCAGAAAAACTGCCCCGACTGGGGATCGAACCCGGGCCCGCTGCTTGACAAGGCATCACGCTACCTCGAGACCACAGCGGTGGACATACATACAGTAGACATGCATAAAATGTAATTCCAAGCAAAAGGTTTAATAACCTTAAATTAGGCCTAACTTAACCCTCAAGGTTAAAAACTAAATTTACTCTAGTTACGGCTTAAAAGTTACACAACGTATAGGCCTAGTTGTAGCGAAATCAAATGCATTCCTAACATTGTTACATAACTGTAAGTCAGGCATTTTCTGTAAATATTAATTTATTGTGGAAATAGTGTGATAAATTCCCGATGCTACACATATGCAACAAACGGCATTATAGGATTAATTTAATTTTAAAATAATAATTATATTATTATTATTATTATTATTATTATTATTATTATTATTATTATTATTATTATTATTATTATTACAATACTGCAGAAATGAAGGAAACAACAATAGACCTAACCTCGAAACCCGCCATTACGTAAAAGTTTTGGCGAACCCCTTGAAATATTTGGCGAACTCCGTGGGGGTTCGCGAACCACAGGTTGGGAAATTATGAAATAGAGGATCGTTTATAATTTAAGTAATCATGTGAGATAATAAATAAGGAAGGAATGTCCTATTATTTGGAGAAATTCTATGAGAATCCAATGCATATATCGGTGCTTATGATGGGCATGTCTAGCCCTTAAAAGCCAGAAATCAGGTAAAATTGAATTGCTGATACGCACCATGTGAAAAAATGTTATTGGATCACGTGATCATGAAAGATACAGGAAAATAGTTAAGCATATCTGACTAATAAAATATTTTAAGTGTTACGATAACCCTCTAAACTGCTATTTGATTATCACAATGTGACTCAAACGTTGAAGAATGTTTCTCACACGTGATAAATACTGTCCTTTTGTAATTCTAGAGTAACATCATATACTGAACATTAAAACAAATCTATGTCGGTAGAATCTGATAGATATATTCGAAGCCATATGCTCAAATCTCTGGACTAACCAATTAAAAACCCTTAAGTATACTTATAATACTATATAATCCAAAATGTACCCGTTAAATAAAACTTTATTGGATTACTATAAAATTATAATGCAATCATAAATACACAATTTAAATCGTAAGTGCTTAGATTTTAGATTTTTTTTTTTCAGTTGAGTTAGAAATTCTCAAGGAAACCACAAACACTTATTAAATAAGAACGTACCCAGTAATGTGAACCCTCTGTACAAAATTATTACCAGCAACAGTCAGTACCAAACTGAAAGCAGAAGTTGATACTTAAGTTATCGAAAGGCCTCCTACAAAACTACACTGCTGATTATTGGGGACGACTGAGATCTCAGGCACTGTTTTATTTTTTTTCAGTAAAGTGATCCCACTACAGGCCTCAGGAGGCCCAGTAATGAGGAAACATGAGGATTGGATTTTTAGCACAAGTAATGCCACGAGTGATTCCCAATTTATCTAGAGAATTTGGATATCAAGGATGGCATTTATTAGCATTATTTAACGAATAAAATTAAGCTGTTTACTCAAAAATCATTATTTAAATATAGTTATTTTAAAATATTTATATATTTAATGTAAACGGCGATGTTTGAAAACAAATCAGGAACGTTTGTTATGTTTCACTTGTTCATCACTGTAACCAGATCATATTATTTATTGCCAAAAGATCGTAATATTGTAAGAATGCACCCTAGTGGAGACAAAATGAAACACATCAAACTGTTTATAACCAACATTCCATCCATAGTAATTCTGCCCGAAGGCACGTCCTTCACTGCAATCATAGCATTTTCATGCTATGCTTGCAGCTTTACTAGCGAATTGTAGGTGTGGTAGCTTCCCGTTGCTTTCCACACGGGCGAAGAATGATGATGATGATAATGATAAGGATGATGAAGATGATGATGATGGTCATATGATTTTGGGGACAGTTTGGGCCTTAAAGTTTTCCTGACGTTTGTCTTACAGGTGAGGAAAAACCCTGATAAAAACCTCACACAGAAAAACTGTCCCGACCGGGGATCGAACCTGGTCCCGCTGCGTGACAAGGCAGCATGCTACCTCGAGATCACAGCGGTGGACATAACCAACATTATAGGTTATTAATTAATTTCTGATGTCCTATGATGGTAAATATGTCAATTAGGCCTATATTTTTTTTTCTGGAACGTTGATTCCTGGGAAATAATACGTTTAAGAAAGTGCAAACAGTGGTTTTTTTTTGTGGTATAATCAATTACTACAAATGTTTTATATTTTATCTCGCAAGTACTATTTGGGTGCATTCATGCACTATTATACAATCTGTGGAAAGCAACGGGAAGCTACCACCCAACAATTCCCTAGTAAAGCTGCAAGCATAGCATGAAAATTATTGCAGTGAAGGACCTGCCTTCGGGCAGAATTACTGTGGATGGATATACAATCTGGCAGCTACTTGCATTTAAGAATTCTTACATCTTAATATATATATATATATATTGTTATATTCAATGTATTTCTTAGAGAGTCAGTCACTGCAAAATAATGCTCTGACCTATTCAGAATGTTAAAAAGGAGGAGCTTGATTTTAAAGCGATACAATTAAATTGATAAAATCGTAGTGAAAAACGACTGCGATTGGTTGTAAATCAAAAATTCGTTCAAATGTGATTGGTCATTGACTCCAATTTGGGGCATGAGTTAAATAGTCATCACAAATAATTTATTCAATAATATTCATTTCTTAAATCACAAAAATTAAATTCACCTAGACATGTAATAATTAACCACCGCTGTATTTCGAGGTAGTGTGCTATGTTGTTACGCAGCGGGCCCGATTCGATTCCTGGTCGAGACAGGCTCCTGGGTGAGGGTTTTTTCGGGGTATTTCCTCACCTGTAAGACAAATGTCAGGAATATTAGGGCCCAACGGTCTCCGAAAATCATCCGGCCACCATCACCATCCTTATCAACATCATCGTTCACCGGTGTGGAAAGCAACGGGGAGCTATCACACCTCAAATTCCCTAGTAAAGCTGCAAAGCATAGCATGAACATGCTATGATTGCAGTGAAAGACCTGCCCTCGGGCAGAACACTATAGATATATGTAATAATTCTCCTCCGATGGTATATTTATCTTGTTCGTGATAGAGGGACTTGCTTGATTAAAAACCTGCGAGCTAAGCCGGCGGTAGATTGCTGCCAGAAGGGTTACTCGCGATAAGCCAAACTAAAAGACCCGACAGAGTGACGATCTTATATCGTGAAAGTACAACCGTCAAGAAACACGATCAGGAGTTCTGCTTAAGTATAATGTTCCAGAGGTAAAATATTTCCCCTTCGGATTTCCGAGAGGGACTACTTCAGGGTATCCATGTAAGTAAAGTAAAGTGATCCCACAACAGGCCTCAGGAGGCCCTTGGGGTAGTAGGAGGCTCCCACTTTTCTAGACAATCGGCACTTTATGTCAGCCGGGTTGTCAGCCCTGCGTGACGGCCGCCTTTACCCCCAGAACAAGCGTCTGGTACTCATTTCCGTTAGAGGCTGAGTCGACCCCAGGGCCATAGTGCCGCCAGAGGGTTTGGGTCAGTTTAAAAATCCTGACCCCAACGGGACTTGAACCCTCGACCCTCCGGCTTGTAGCTCAGTGCCTTAACCACTACGCTACGGCGTGCCCCCTCAGGGTATCCATGACAAAGACTAAAATATAGGGAGATATTCCTAGGAACATGGGATTTTAGGGCATTATTCAATAGAGGTCACTAGAAATATTAACGCGGGAATTAGGTAAATATTTCTCAGATATAGTCGCTTTCAGGAAGTTAGATGGCCAGGAAAACACAGTCAGGAATCAGGAAATTTTACTTTATATTCATGGGGTGCAGCGAGACCAGAATTAGGAACGAGATTTCTTAATCCGTGGGAGAATTCTCAGTTGTCAGAGATGTTAGTTTGTAGCGATAGGATTCATTAGTGAATCTAAATGGTAAATGATCGTTTGGGGGTCTAGTGAGAGAGGGAGATATGCCACTTTGAGAAGAAATGGAAATAATCAGTGCTATTTATATTAAAATGTATATTTTTCCTTTTGCGTAGTTTATATAACAGTAATTTAAAGAATAAGAAAATTATCCTTTTATTGTACACATAATTTCGTAAAATAATGCTTTATAAAACCCAATTTATTTCCATTGCGTCTCAAAGTGGCATAGCTCCCTCTCTCACTAGACCCCTCAATTTTTTAATTGTAAAAGCACATATTTTACAGAAGATAAGAATAAAAATATTGAGGACGTATTCTCCGAAAAATATTCGATTGCGTATTCATAGGCTGTCGCGATATCGTATGAAAATTATCTAACTTAACAAATTTTAATGAAAAAAAAATCATATAAAATCATACAAAAATTTTAAAAAAATGGATACCTACTTCTTGTTACTATTCAGTTAAAACGCTTGTATTTTTTATAATCTTGTCTATGATATTTTATGGCGTGAAACGTGATTACTTGCATTAAGAGAAAAAATAGGCTTCGGGTATTTGAAAATAGAATCCTAAGGCGAATATTCGGTCCCATAAAGAATGAGAATGGAGTAAGCTTCATTGCGAGAAACTCCATAATTTATATGGTCGACCTAATATTGTAGGGATTATAAGATGTGTGCATAAATAATCTTCTATTTGCTGACGATGTAATCATAATACAGAAAATGAAGACGACTTACAGAAATCTATGTATGAATTAAATGAAATGTGTAAATTATATGATCTAAAGATTTCTGTAAGGAAAACGAAGACCATGGCTTTTAGAAGAAGAGAACTAGTGAGATCCAAAATTATTTTAGAAAATCAAAGTATAGAACAGGTGTCTAGTTTCAAATATTTGGGCTGTGATGTTGGCTACAATGTGGAAAGATATATTGACTCCAAAATAAATAAATTTCAGACGGTGTGTGGAACAATACAGAGAACATTCAAAAATAAAATTAAAAAAGAAACAAAGATAAAAATGTATAATGTCATGGCGGTTCCCACAATATTGTATGGATGTGAAAATTGGGCACCAATGAAAAAACAGAAGGATAGAATACAGACGGCGGAGATGAGGTTCCTAAGACAAGTTAAAGGACGTACAAGACTTGATTGAATAAGAAATAAGGATATAAGAGAAGAATTGAAAGTACAGCCTTTATTGGATAAGGTCACGAATTACTGACAGAAATGGATTGATCATATGGATGGAATGAGTAAGGAGATATCTCCATTGTTAGCAAGAAATTATCAAGCAAGAGGAAGACGTGATGTTGGAAGACCTAGAAGACGTTGGGCTGATGCATTATGAAGTCGGAACGGGCAATTGCCTAATCCCTGGAGTGATGATGATGATGATAAGATGTAAAATAACGAGACAACCAGGTCACAGGTGAGAGTAGAAATGCTTTGACAATTTTGGAACCCTTGGAGAAAAGTTCATTACGGTAGGATGACATAAGGGTAAGTGAAAGGATAATATCCGGATGGATCGTACGGAACTAGATATCGGTAATATGAACTGAATTCAGTTGACTGAGAAGAGGGACCCAGGAGATTTCAAAGTGAATGCGACATTGAACCTACGGTTTCCATAAGCCAGAGTTAGTTAATAAAATATTTTAAAAGCAGCGTACCAATAAAATGCTTAGCATTATATATATATATATATATATATATATATATATATATATATCTCCACCGCTGTGGTCTCGAGGTAGCGTGCTGCCTTGTCACGCAGTGGGCCCGGGTTCGATTCCCGGTCGGGGCAGTTTTTCTGGGTGAGGTTTTTATCGGGGTTTTTCCTCACCTGTAAGACAAATGTCAGGAAAACTTTAAGGCCCAAACGGTCCCCGAAATCATATGGCCATCATCATCATAATCATCCTTATCATTATCATCATCATCATCATCGTCATCCTTCACCGGTGTGAAAAGCAACGGGAAGCTACCACGCCTACAATTCCCTAGTAAAGCTGCAAGCATAGCACGAAAATTCTATGATCGCAGTGAAGGACCTGCCTTCGGGCAGAATTAATATGGATGGATATATATATATATATATATATATATATCTGCACCGCTGTGGTCTCGAGGTAGCGTGCTGCCTTGTCACGCAGCGGGCCCGGGTTCGATTCCCGGTCTGGACAGGCTCTTAGGTGAGGTTTTTTCGGAGATTTTCCTCACCTGTAAGACAAATGTCAGGAAGCCTAGGACCCAACGGTCCCCGAAAATCACCGGCCATTATCCTTGTCATTTCACCGGTGTGGAAAGCAACGGGAAGCTACCACACCTATAATTACCTTGTAAAGGAGCAAAACTTAACATGAAAATGCTACGATTGCAGTGAAAGACCTGCCCTAGGGCAGGACACTATAGAATATATATATATATATATATATATATATATATATATATATATATATATATAAACACGTACGATCGTAATTACTTCATGAGTTTTAAGATTATTGAGATTGTGATCGTAACATGATTACGTAATATCACTGCTTCACAAATTTCATTGTACCCTACATATTATTCAATTGATTCATGAGGAAGTCTGTTTTTAATGTAATGATTCATGTCTGGTAGAATTCTGAAGGTGTGATTCACTGAGAGTTTGTTTCAAACGGGCGTGCAGTCGATGCGGAGCTTCATTCTGTAGCGGTAGCTGGTGGTTCTTATCTCAGGGATTGGATTTCCATCGTGGGATGGTGAGAAGCTAACCAAGGACTACACGTGTAGCAGGAGGCTTTCCAAGATATACACTGGTATCAATATTACATTTTTTTTCAATGCCACCTGTTTGTCATTCGACATTTCAGGTATTCTCTCCTGGCATTGGCGTATTGTAACCCACTTCTGCGGTTGGGGCGCCTGGAAGGCGGGGTTATGATGTGATGGGTGATGACGATGGGTAATGATGCGCCAGGAGAGGCCTTAAACCTAAACTTAATCTAATGAGGTGAATATGATATTGATGATAATGATGGCCACATGATGTTCGGGGACCGTTTGGGTCTTAAAGTATCCTGACATTTGTCTTACAGGTGAGGAAAAACCCCGAAAAACAACCTCACCCAGGAAACTTGTCCCAAGCGGGGATCGAACCCGGGCTCGCTGCGTGACAAGACAGCACGCTACCTCGAGACCACAGCGGTGGACTATATTAAATCCTTATTGGTAAAATGCAGCACACGGGCAATCAATTATTATAGTAGTTACACACACTGTACGTAGTATGGATATATATCCTCATTAATGATATTCCGGAATTACCTCTACGGAATTACTGTCAGTAGGTCAGCAACGGACCGATTTCAATAATATAATTCAGCGAATCTATCGCGCTTTAAAGTTATTAATTTATAGTGGGTCGTCACTGGACCTATTTAAATATGTGTCGTGGATTTATCACACGAATATAACAGGATTGCCTGTATCGCAATCAGCACACTAATGCTATTGAAAATTACTTATATTTTATTTATTCGCTTCAATTGGCCGATAATTTCCGACCTATCGCTTCCCTAAGCGGCCAATATGTCGCTGCCCGACGACCGGCGATCTGCTCGCACTACCGCGAGACTCACAGAACTGGCCCTGCTCGAGAGTCTTACGTAATATTATATATTTTATTACTAGGCATATATCCATACTCGTTCGTACGTAAATAAGTTCAAGAACCAATATCCTGATTGGTTAAACACTCATACTTTATGTTTAAAAAGGCGTATCTTAACATTGTAACACCCTTAATAATCTTATTTCTTCTTCTTCTTCTTCACTTCACGGGCTAGGCAAATTGCCTGTTCCGCCTCACAGTTGTTCTGTCCATCTTTTCACTGCCTTCCTACATTCCTTGAACCTCTTGGCTCGTTGAATGCTGCTCTTGGTAATCTTGATACATTCATTCTTTCCACATGTGTAAACCATTTCTCTCTATATTCTCTGATTTTCTCATCTAATGGATATATATTTAACTCTGTTCTTATATCTTCATTCCTTATCCGCTTTGTATTCTACTTTGCAATTTTTTGGTCATTACCCAAGTTTCGCTCCCATAAAGTAATGCAGGACGGAAATAATCTTACTAGAAATAATTATTAAATATAATTGGAAAGTAGCTTCCCCCACTCTACTTAAACTAGATCTTTGAAACGCCATTGGTCTCGTACTTCCAAAATGGGGTTTTAACACATGGCTATGGGTAGTTAGGACCAACTACAATACTCTACTAATGAGACCGAAAGTCGGTCATTAATTTAAACAACACAGATGGGCATCGATTTTGTGACTTTCCATCTCCATGGGGGGTGGTCTTCAGCACCGTAATTAATCTCAGTACGAGACAGTTGAGACCGTTCTCATAGTTTAAGGAAATAATATTTTTTCTAAAGCCAGACAAGGGTCGCTTGCGTCTTTGCCCAGTAGAACTTTCATACAAAAGGGACAATTAGATCCGGTAATAAAACAATTTAAGCCTACACATGTTGGTTTTAACTTGAGACAGGAAATATCTTGACATTACTCGAGCGTATCAAATTAAGTAAACGTTCTCCCGAGGGTTACTGTAACAACCCTCTAGACCTCCTGGACAGTTGAGCCCGTCTACATGTGTTTATTAAGAAAATATAATAGGCAATATTAAGTTTGCCTCAATTCTTAACATCTGGAATGAGTTCATGAAATTTTGAGGATCGCGGACCCCATACTGTATGATCAACCATACCAATAATTCATGGATTGGGAGGTTTCGAACTACTGCTACACCCAGCATATAACCCTGATCTTGCACCTTCAGATTTCCATCTGTTTCGATCCATGCCCCATTTCATGCGTGAAATTTCGAAAAACATTGAAAATATTGAAGCTGTGGAAGTAGATCTCAACGTATTCTTCGTTTCAAAAACCAGTGACTGGTACCGTTGCAGGTTAATAAACCTCGTTTGAAAGATCATATAATCTGATGATGTCTACTTTGAAGAATAGTTTAATTTCTTGTCAGAAAAAATCCAAATACAATTATATTAAACATACAGCGTTTATACATTTATTAAAAAAACTGAGAGAATTCTGCAGGTATCTAAGTAACTCAAAATTTTAAAAATATTTTATATTTCTTAAAATAAAAACTCTTGACTTGTGGTATAAAAAATGTTCTGAAATGGGTATTCCTGTAGGAGGAAAAGTACTGTATTCATTGTTGTTTGCAGATGATCAAATAATTTTTGCAGGGGATGAAGATGATATGAAATATATGATAACTAAACTAATGGAAGAATATAAAATATGGGGACTGAATATAAATTTACAGAAAACAGAATATATGTGTTTGGGAAAGGATGTAGATGACCTCATACTCGAAACAGGGAAAATAAGAAAATGTGAATTTTTTTAATATCTTGGGTCAATAATTACAAGTTTAGGTACCTGTGAGAGACATGTACAGACTAAAATTGCAATGGCAAAAAATGCAACTAAGACATTACATGGAATAATTTGGAACAAAAATATTACAAAGGAAACTAAAATGAAAATTTATAAGAGCATAAAACAGAATATTTTGTCAAATGGAAGTGAAACTTGGTCTTTGACGGAATTACAAAAGAATAAAATTAGAACAGTTGAATTTGATTATTTTAGAAGAAGTCTCCAAAAAACAAGACAGGATAAAATAAGAAATGAATTCCTTTGGAGAGAAATGAATGTCACCACATCTGTTGTTAAGAGGATTGAAAATCAAACGCTTAAATGGTATGGCCATGTACAAAGAATGGAAAATGAAAGATGGCCAAAAAATATATACCAGTGGTCACCCCCTGGAAGAAATAAACGTGGCAGACCAAGATGGAAATGGAAAATCTACGTCAGAACTATAATGGATGATAGGAATTTGGAAGAGGGAGATTGGAATGATAGAGATAAATGGAAACTGAAGACGGCAAACCTATATGTGGGGGAAAGCCGAAGAAGAAGAAGAAGAAGAAGAAGAAGAAAATAAAAACTAAAAACGGAATATGAAACTTAAGTTTTCGAAAGGCCTCCTACAAAACCACACTGCTGATTGTTGAGGACGACTGAGATCTCAGGTACAGTTTCATATTTCTTAAAATTTTAATACAAGTAACTGTAATTACAAAACAGCAGATAAAGGACGAATTACAGTTGAAGAATGTTACTAGCGACCTAAGAAATAAATGCTGGATGTGGTTTTCTTTCCGAAGAACATGCACAACATCATCAGAAACCAGTCATTGCCTGGATAGAGCTGGATAGTAACATACAACCTTCGGCTGAGAATAGGACTGGTCCCAAAAGGCTTACAATATTTTAATAATTTTAACAGTTAAGGGGACTGCATAAAAATTACATCATTTTATATTTATTTATATACACATTTCCAAAGAAAGTAAATAAATAAGGGGAATAGGTGTGGAATATAAATAACCTAAAATACGAGATATTAACAGTTCAAAACGGGTATATAAGAATTATGAACAGAGCAGGATTGTAACTTCAGAGAATACGAGGTCGCTGACTACTCTCCTGGCTCAGTATACAAACCAATAAAATGTAGCTTTACCCTGAAAATACTTTCATAATTTACTAAAATATAATTTTGCTCATAGCAAATATATTCTAAAAACCTTACAAAAAAACTCACCCTACTCTTGAAATATTCTATGTAGTGGAAATACTCAATTCGCATCAGATTGTCGTAAGTAATGCCACGAGTGATTTCCAAATTATCGATAAATTCACGACTCACGAAGTGAGGAGTGAATTTATCTAGAGAATTTGGAAATCAAGAGTGGCATTTGTTAGGACTATTTAACGAATAAAATTAAGTTGTTTACTCACAAATCATTATTTAACTATAGTTATTTTAAAATATTTATATATTTAATGTAAACGGCGATGTTTGAAAACAAATGAGAAACGATAGGTACGCTTCTACCGCTTCTTTTGTTTATCACTGCAACCAGATCATACTATTTATTGCCAAAGGAACGCAATATTGTAAGGAGGAGCTTTCTTTAATATGGTAATTATAACACTGATAAATATTTGGTGAAACACGACTCTGATTGGTTGTGAAACAGAAATCATTGAAACGTGATTGGTCATTGACTCCCATTTGGGGCATGAGTTAAATAGTCAGCACAAGATGTAATTAAAGATAATTGAAAACATTCGAAATAGTTTCTAAACTGTTTGTAGCGTGTGGTCTGTCATGGCACATGTCTAACTAACTAACTAATCAGCTCTCTGGCTCTATCGAACCCGTAGGTTCATGGCCGCGCGGAGATAGGCTCTCCATACACACCCATCCCGAACCAATGTTTTCCAATCATCCCCTGTGTAATCTACTTCCCTTAAATCATGATTAATGGTATTCTTCCACCTCATTCTTGGTCTACCAACTTGGAGTTTTCTTCTGGTTTTCGTACAAGTAGCTTCCATACATGTCAGAATAGCCAAAACTAATTCTCCTCTGATTGTAATTTTTTCCCCCTGAAACACGAAATAGAATTTATCTTATAAATGCACAAATACTGTGAACTTACAGAACCATTGATTATATATTTTGTGAAAATTTAAAGTAGCATTATTATCATGAAATTACCAAACTTTATCTTAATTATTTTATTGAAATATTTGATATATTATTTTACATTAATCGACGCACCCATTAAAGAATTTTCATAATAGACCTTAAACACAAGATACCTATATGAAATCCTAATTATAAAATATCACATTTTTATGGTTATTAGCACAATAAATTAATACATTTTTAATTTAAAAACAACTGAAATGAATTCATTAAACTTTCATTTAAACTCTCAATTTGATTATTAAGACGCACAGATGATTGACCTTCGTGCCAGATTCTGTTGCTGGAGACTTTAATCAGAGTTTTGGTTATATCGCCAGCACTCGTCCCTTGTTAACTTACTCAACTGCATTTCAGTGTTCAGGCTCCACATTGATAAGGAATTACAGAAGACCAAGAAATTAATGTTCGGCCTCAGTGGTCTAGGGGTTAAGTCCCTTACCTTTGGCACCAAGAGTTGCAGGTTCAAATACGGCCGTGGTCCATGGATTACTTAGGATGAAAAATCTTGAAATATCCGATGGAAGAAGGAAGTAAAGCCGCGGGTCCCATAAGTAGATTTATGGAACCTAAAATAACCTTAAGCCTGAAATATGAGGTCTCACGCTCAAATTGCGACAGTAATAACCTAATCTGTGTTAAGAGAATCATCAAATAATGTATACAATATTTATTTCAAAATGCCCAGTTTAGTGTCCTCTACTATCTAATTCAAACCAATATATTCCCGTTCATTCCACTGCCGAGATATTCGTGCTTCCCTAGTAGGAAGTTCATTAACCGCTCTGATTTAGTTATACTTATTTGCCTACCGATGTCAGCGAGCAGTATGTGGTTAATACATCACCTCGAGACGACATCTAATTGGAAACTAACGTATGGATGAAGGTTAAATTCTGCACAGATGCTTTTTTATTCAGGCTTGCGGTTCTTTTATGAGCCTGAAAATCTTCAGACTCGAGACTCACGGCTTAAAGTCACTCCTGGAGGACTTTTTCCCTTGGATTTTTTCATCGTAAAATTCTATCAACCCCGGCCAGGTTTGAACCCGCGACCCTCGAGACCAGAAGCAAGGAATATAACCACTAGATCACCGTGGTCGAACCTCTACTATCAGTAAAATTAATTCTGACTCAAATTTAGTGATACTCTGAAAATATGTATAACACACAGGCTCTTCTTCTTTTTTTCATGGCGCGACAGGCCTAGAAGGCCCTTAGCCTACCATCCGGCTGCTGGCCTCACATCCACACGTGTCAATCACAGAGGTAGATGACCATCCAGCCATGTGGAGAGCATGACGAGTCCCTCAGTCGTTATAGCTGGTTTTCTCAACCTGGAGCCGCTACTTATTGTAGCTACCCAAATGCATCACGATGCTGGGTGGGCACCGGTACCATACTGGCCGAACTACCATGAGAAAATTTATTCCCCTATGGAGACTCGAACCAGCGCAAGTCCCATAGCTCTGCACCAAGCTTCCTGCCTTAACCACTCGGCTACGGCGCGGGACAAGCTGCTATATTGTTAATAAATATTTCAAAGTTGTTTTTTAATGCTGAACATTATTATTTGTTTTATTAGACCCTCATGATTTGCTAATTTATGTTACCAGCATGTTCAAATTTAAAATAATAATAATAATAACAATAATAATAATAATAATAATAATAATAATAATAATAATAATCATCAATTACAGTCATGGGTTAGGCCATTGGACTGTTCCGCTTAGAAATTGATCCCTCCATCGCTTTTTAACTCTTCCTGGGTCTCTTCGTCCTGTGGGTCTGTAGTTGAATTACTTCAGAGGTAGTCTATTGTTTGGCATTCTAAGGAGATGTTCATGCCAATTAGTTTGGTATAATATAATAAAATAATACAATATGTAAACATTTAATAATATGGATAAAATTTGTGTTTTGATCAGCCTCATGGTCTTGTGGTCAGAACTTCTGAATACAGTCCACGATCTCCCGGTTTTGATTCTCGCTCAAATCACAAGATTTTGTCCTTAAATGGAATTATTCTTGCAAAAGATAGTGAAGTGCATTCTATATAACCTCTCCTATCTAAATCCCAACCCCACCTGCTCGTAATGCAACCTGCCTAAAACAAACGGGGCCATTCCATTAAGATACAGAGTAAATGCTGTATCATAATCGAGCCTGTCCAGAGGTTTAAGGTGGTAACTCCACCAATGGACTTGCTCACTTCAGGCCAGTAACCTGCTGCGAGGACTTACCTTACTAAAAAGTCTCAAGAATGGAATTATTCCTGTGGTAGCCCATGGTCTGGAATTAGGTTAAGTTTTCGTTTAAGGACAATCTGGTGTTTCGTTATCATTTATCGCCCATCAAATCGTCGGGGTAACGTAAATGCAGCTTTAAAATAAATAATAGTTTTAAAAAACTAAAACAATACGCTTTATTACAAAACCGAACTCAAAAATGAAAAAGAATTTTAATTTCCAACACGCTTGGGATAAATTTAAAGTGGTCAACAAAAAAATCATCTCCAACGCATCTAGAATAAAACTAGAGTTATCGACAAAAAGAAAATAATTTTACCATGAAAAGCGTGGGGTGCTCTATATCAATTAATATATTTGATAATAAACATATATTGGTAAAAGTAAAGTCTCTAACAAGAAAATGTAAAAATCATAAAAAGCACCCCACGCTTTTGATGGTAACATTATTTTCTTTTTGTAGATAAGTATAGTTTTATTCTAAATGTGTTGGAGATGATTTTTTTGTTGACCACTTTAATTTTATCCCAAGCGTGTTGGAAATTAAAATTAGTTTTCAATTTTTGAGTTCGGTTTTCTAACAAAGCGTGTTGTTTTAGTTTTTTAAAACTATTATTTATTTTTTATTTTTTAGTTTTAATATTTTACAGAATAAGATAAAAATGTAAATATCTTTAAATTCGATACTATTGTAGTATGAGCTAAAAGTAATACTCTTTTAAAAAATACCTCCGGAGCCGGATTTGAACCAGCGACCTATGGATTACTGAAATTATATACCACTACAGGCTACCGCTCTACCAACTGAGCTCTTATAACGATTGACTAAAATGTTGATAAGTCCGCAACCTATTATACCAGTTTTATTTTTTTTTATTTTCTGATAATTTCTGGCAAGGATTTTAGAAACACATTATGAAATTATTGTATTGTGACTGGTCCTTTACAAGTATACAAAGTTTCAAGTCGATCTAATGATCTTAAGTGGGAGAAAATCGTGTTGAAAGATTCCGTTACATAATTACACAAACACTTTTTCTGATTTTATGATGATTCTGGCCAGGATTTTAGAAAATAAATATGAAACTATTGTATTGTCACGGGTCCTTTACAAGTATAAAAAGTTTCAAGTCTATCCTATGTTTCTAAGTGGGTGAAAATCGTGTTCAAAAATTCCGTTACATAAATACAAATTCACTTTTTTTTTATTTTCTGAAGATTCTGGCCAGGATTTTAGAAACTAAATATGAAATTATTGTATTGTCACGGGTCCTTTACAAGTATACAAAATTTCAAGTCGATCCAATTATTTTAAGTGGGTGAAAATCGCGTTGAAAGATTCAGTTACGTAGATAGATAGATAGATAAAGCGTGTGATAAAAACGCTTTAATATCAGAAGTGGATTACAATTCCGCTAATGCCAGAAGAGAATGACATTAATGCCGTAAGACAACCTGGTGGCATTTGATAAAAAATAATTACACTTCTAAAAATACCATTTTTAAAATGTACATCCCTGTTTCTATGTTCGGCTCATGTTTTGTGCGTGCAATTGTTTTGAGAACTGCATAGATTATTGTTTGTCAGTTTGCTATTGTATCAAGTTGATTCGCATCCGGTTATCATGTCAATTCATTTGTTTTGCATAGTAATCAAAATCTAAATCTCGTGAAAGCAGTGTGTATTTAATTTTCAAAGATTTAACTGTAAGTGAAGCTTGTCAAATTATAGTAGTAATATACATATTTTAATATTTTCTTACTTCCTATATCTTTATTGCACGATCAAACAAGAAAAAAAAAAATTACGTGGTATATTAAAATAAAACTAAAGGAAGAAGAAGTGAAAATTAAAGGAGAAAATAAAACGAATATAAAATAAGATGTTTGTGCGCCATTAAAATAAATTATATACTTAGCATGGATACCATATAGGTATGTTGGTCACTTTATCATATCACTATGAAACTAGATCGTTGCCATGCATTTGATCACATAATTAAAGCTACCGTTAATTGAACTTTGCCTGACTGGATAACGAGTACTGTCATTACCAGGGAAAGTACTTTAGTTGGTTGGGAAATGAGGTATACTACACACAGAACTATTGCGTCTGTATTCTGTTCACTCCCGTATGCACCGCAGCTGCGCTCTAGGCTGCGTTGCTGTCTTGCGCCGTCACATCGCATGCATACTCCGGTTTCAGTTAACTTGTGCTCACTATAGAGCACTACAATGCCACCCAAGGGACTTTATGGTCATTACCTTCTCGCTACAGCCATGACGTAAACGAATGACTGGAGAACAGAGAAATAAAGAAATAAAAGCAAGACATTATTATTATTATTATTATTATTATTATTATTATTATTATTATTATTATTTTCTTACTTCCTATATCAGTATTGCACGATCAAACAAGCAAAAAAAAAATTACGTGGTATATTAAAATAAAACTAAAGGAAGAAGAAGTGAAAATTAAAGGAGAAAATAAAACGAATATAAAATAAGATGTTTGTGCACCATTTAAAAACGTTACATAGGGCCTACTTAGCATGGGTACCACTTAGGTATGTTTGTGACTTTATCACATCACTATGAAACTAGATCGTTGCCATGCATTTGATCACATAATTAAAGCTACCGTGAATTGAACTTTGACTGACTGGATAACGAGCACTGTCATTACCAGGGAAAGTACCTTAGTTGGTTGGGAAATGAGGTATACTACACACAGAACTATTGCGTCTGTATTCTGTTCACTCCCATATGCACCGCAGCTGCGCACTAGACTGCGTTGCTGTCTTGCGCCGTCACATCGCATGCATACTCCGGTTTCAGTTAACTTGTGCTCACTATAGAGCACTACAATGCCACCCAAGGGACTTTATGGTCATTACCTTCTCGCTACAGCCATGACGTAAACGAATGACTGGAAAACAGAGAAATAAAGAAATAAAAGCAAGACATATATTATAATGATAATTGTTATTATTGTTATTATTATTTAGAGCCCCACTACCACCCTTCGGGTTACCTCGGGCATAATGCCCTTATCCCCGGGTCTGCTCTATGTCCCTATCTATGTCCAATCTTTATTGAAATACATAATAAATATACAATTCGGGTATTTGAAAGTGTGTAGTTGTTACATAAAATAAAAATAATGTGTGTTTTGTTTGTGTTTGTGTGTTAATGTGTGTGTATGTGACTGTGTGTTTTGTGCTTGTTGTGTATAGCTGGAACTAGAACACACGAAACTTTTGTTCGGCAGATCCTAACTTCAATACCTTGGAATTCTAAGTTTGGGATTTTTCGTATTCACCAAGACAAATTCCAAATTTGAATTTAGTTTCCACCTACACGAACACTTGTGAATTTTGTACTTAAATGTGTGTTGTTTTAAGGTTGCAACTTATGAATTGTGCTGATCATATATCAGATTAAACCCTCTATTTTTTTTTGTTTACAAGATTTTACATCGATATTTTGGGGATTATATGTCACTTAAATAAAAAAAACGGAAAAGCACACAATTTGTTGCAGTATGTGAATAATTATTACCTGAGAGAAATTATTACCTGTGAGAAATACCTTAAAACGAAGTGAGAAGTTGAACTCAAAAGTAACCAAAAATCACCATATTTATAATGTAAAATATAGCTTAGTCATTGCTCGTACAGTGTAGCCAACGTATCATAAAAATGCTAACAAACAAGACGCTAATCTAATACTAACTCGCCCATTTTCTCACCCTAATTTGCCCAAACTAACATTGACTTGCCCACTTAAGACTACCTACCCATTTTCTCACTCCAACTTGCCCACTAATGTAGGTGGGCTCTAGAAATAGAATCCCCTTATAATGAGAGTAAACAAACTGGCAATTGGTTCTTGCGGAACATTGTGTTATCACATTGGTCTACTTGTTCTCCGATCGAATATTCACGGGTGGTACGGAGGTATAAAATAGTCGCTATTTTTATAAAGATGTTATAGATGCACGCACAATATTGATATGGGATATGTTTTTTCTTTAACGTGCCATAAACACATTAGCTAGGTAAATATTGTCCTTAGAAACATTATTTTATTAACTTACTTTAACTTCTAATCTTATAGGTACTTCTTACATGTCACGCAACACCCGAGTTTTACAGTGGCAAGACCTTTCGGGAGAAGGATTTGAAACTATTGTTACACTTACTTTTTAGCCCACGCAAGGACATGGAGGGTTTCCTCGAATGAGTGATTGACTCAATGTCAGGGCCTTCTCCGAGACAACACAACATGATGACAGAACACGCCATTCTCTCTCTCACACACACATATTCATATTAGACATTGTGAATGTGATGATAAAGAAATAAAATTAAAATTAAAAAATGAGGTGAAAATCTGATACCGGTATATAAAAATGAATGTTTGTTTGTTTGTTTGTTTGTTCGTACTTTATGCGCGGCCATACCGTTGATCCCATTGTGATGGGGATTTTTGCAAAATGTTCAGGAGATTCCCGGAATGAACGTAGGCTATAAGAGGGTTGAGATACTCAACTCCTAACACCCTTAAAACACCCTTTGTAGCGAAAAATGTGAAAAAGTTCCTTTTTTACCCTTAAATGGCTTACGCTGCCTAAATCATAACTAATTCACAAAATTAATGTACACAGAATTGAATATCTCAAAAAAGCTCTATATAAAAGTCCGCGACAGCATATGTTTATCTTTTACAGATAACACACAATAGCCATTTTTGTCTTTCATTGATGTCAGGGAGATCGGGGTAAGTAGATTCCCGGGCAAGTATGTGTTGCCATACCATTCATCCGATTTTTGCAAAAATTTCAGGATTTTCCCGGGAAGGGAAAAGCTATAAGAGAGTTTTAACGCACACGCCCTTCATCCTTAAAAATCACCTTCTGTAGTGAAAAAACATTAAAAAAGTCGCTTTTTGTAAGCTTAAATGGCTTACCATTAACAAATACACAAAGTTATTGTACACAGAATAGAATATCTAAAAAAAAACTCTATAGAAAAGTCCGCGGCAGCATATGTTTATCTTTTAAGGATAACTCACAATAACCATTTTTGTCATTCATTGATGCCAAGAAGATCGGAATAAGTAGATTCCCGGGCAAGCATAGCAGCGCACAGCGGGTATTCTTTTATGGATAACTCAAAATAACTAATTTTGTCTTTCAGCTCATTTATGCCAAGTACATCGGGATGCGTAAATTCCCGGGCAACGCCAGGTAATCAGCACGGGGTATTTAAAAATAATAATGATATAAATTTATATCTATTTTTCTTTTTACTTATTCAACTAAATGCAAAAACACATTATCATTTAATCAGTTGAGTTGGTGTTTACTTGATGAAAATCCATATTAATTAATTAAATAAAATAAAACTTAGTTTTATTTGGTTTTCATATTTATTAAGATATAATTCAGATATAACTGAATTAGGCCTAAGTTTTATTTTTATTTAATTGCCAATATCATTTATTTAGGTGTAGCAGCGCACGCCGGGTATTAGCTAGTAAATAAATGAAGAAGTAGAAGAATATAAAATTTATGGCAACTGTACTATATTATCACTTTAATGGAAGTGACTAAAACGTAATCAGAAAAATGATGTAATTTAATAGATGATTAAGCTGAAAGTGAGGTTTTTAAGAGGAGAAGGGGGAACTACACCCTACATCACCCCTGTTAATGAAGATAATGACAAAGTATTTGTAAGAGGCAATGTAAAGGACGTCTTGTTAGTCGAACTCGAACTCGCCATGGACGCTTATACTTAGGTTAATGTGACGACAGTGAGAAGACATGAGTTATTATGATGTTTGTTACACAATTCCTTTGCTACATGATTTGCTAGGCTTGCTGTCTCACTGCAGAACTCACCAGTGTCGCTGTTGTTGACATAGGATACTTAGCGATACAGATAATTCGTAAGTAAAATATGTTCACCTTGCAATTTTTATGTTGATAATTATTATTCGGGGTTGTCAAATTTAATGTTTTGCATATTCTGCTAGGCTATATAAATTCATATAATTGTATTTAAATTTTCCATAATCGGACAAAATTTATATACAATTTACCATTCAAATAAAGAGCGTAACACATGACTTACAGTATCATATGATGTTACAACTGAAAATAATACAGTTACTGTATATGGAATAATTTATTTTTTCATTGCTTTATAATACTAGCATATCTTCTTACGAACATAGTTTAGAACATGGAAACTTTTAGTAGAATTCAATATTTTATAACAATTTATAAACGATATAATACTAATAATAGTATTATTGCTTTAGTAGTTGTAATAATAGCAGCATCATTGATGCAAACTGTGTTGCAAATCATTTAACTTTTGTTTAAATGGAATATAGAGCCGTAATGATAGGTATGGTAAAAAAAATATTTTTTTCAAATGCCCCAGGTTGTCTTTCGACATTCCTGGTGTTCTCTCCTGGCATGGCGTACTTGTAACCCACTTCGGAAGATGGGGCGCCTGAAAGGCGGGTTACGTTGCCCCGATGACATGATGGGTGATGATAGTGGTGCGCCAGGAGAGTCCCTAATCCTAAGCTTAATCTAAGATGAATATGAATGATGATGATTGCGATAGCCATATGATTTCGGGGAACGTTTGGGCCTTAAAGTTTTCCTGACATTTGTCTTACAGGTGAGGAAAAACCCCGATAAAAACCTCACCCAGAAAAACTGTCCCGACCGGGAATGGAACCCGAGCCCGCTGCGTGACACTAGCATATAAACTTTTCGATACTTACCATTATATATATATATATATATATATATATATATATATATATTATAATATTATTATTCTATCCATAGTAATTCTGCCCGGAGGCAGGTCCTTCACTGCAATCATAACATTTTCATGCTATGCTTGCAGCTTTACTAGGGAATTGTGTAGGTGTGGTAGCTTCCCGTTGTTTTCCACACCGGTGAAGGATGATGATGATAATGATAATGGTAAGGATGATAATGATAAGGATGATAGCCATATGATTTCGGGGACCGTTTGGACCTTAAAGTTTTCCTGACATTTGTCTTACAGGTGAGGAAAAACCCCGATAAAAACCTCACCCAGAAAAACTGTCCCGGCCGGGGATCGAACCCGGGTCCTCTGCGTGACAAGGCAGCACGCTACCCCGAGACCACAGCGGTGGACATTATTATATAATATTATAATATATAAAAATTAATGTTTGTTCGTATTTTATGCGCTGCCATACCGTTCATCTGATTGTGGTGATTTTTTTTGCAAAATGTTCAGGATTTTCCCGGGAATGGGCTAAAAGAGAGTTGTAATGCTCAAGCCTTTCGCCCTTAAAAATCACCCTTTGTAAAGAAAAACTTTCCCTATATCAAACTTCTTAATTTAATTGTGTGACTTATAGATACATATATCTATTCGATGTTTCTACCGAATGGAAAGTTTCAAACTTTTTAATATAGTCTACATTTGTCCGTAGTTCAGCGTACTGCTTCATTCAATTACATTCTTGAGAAAAAACAAGGTAAAGTTCCCAATTTAATAAAATTGCATAATTTCACATTTCTTCTTCTTCTTCCTTTCATGTAATAGACCTAGTGGTCTGTTACCGTCTCAATCCAACGTTTGAAGGGTCTGCCCAAAGATCTCTTGCCTGGTGGCTGGTAATTTAAGATCTGATATGGTATTCTTGTTCTGCTCATTCTTCTTACGTAAAATTTCCAGTTGTTTCTGTATTTTTGTACATATTCCATGACTGATTCTGTTTGTAATTCTTTGAGAATCTCAGAATTCCTTTTATGGTCTGTTCTCGAGTAGCCTGCAGTACTAATTTCAAATTTCGGCCATGTCAATTATCTGTATAATATTTACTATATCGCACCCCGGCAATAATAACGTCACAACTAAAAAATGGACAAATTTGAGTTAATCTCCAATTTAAAACAATACAATTTGTTTAAACTGTATAAAATAAGTCAGTAACTGAATTCCTAACCAATCAAGGTACAAGTTGCACATGTAGCTATACCTAAACCATTTGATCTGTGATGTAAGTGAACTTTCTTTTCGCTGTACTGGAAAATGAGATTTTTTTACACGCTTTATATTAGCTTGACCTGTATCTATCTATCTATCTATCTATCTATCTATCTATCTATCTATCTATCTATCTATCTATCTATCTATCTATCTATCTATCTATCTATCTATCTATCTATCTATCTATCTATCTATCTATCTATCTATCTATCTATCTATCTATCTATCTATCTATCTATCTATCTATCTATCTATCTATCGATCTATCTATCTATCTATCTATCTATCTATATATCTATCTATCTAACGGAATCTTTCAACGCGATTTTCACCCACTTCAAATCATTGGATCGACTTGAAACTTTGTATACTTGTAAAAGACCCGTGACAGTACAATAACTTCATATTTATTTTCTAAAATCCTGGCCAGAATCGTCAGAAAATTTAAAAAAAAGTGTCTTTGTATCTATGTAACGGAATCTTTGAACACGATTTTCACCCACTTAGAAACATTGGATCGACTTGAAACGTTGTATACTTCTAAAGGACCTGTGACAATACAATAATTTCATATTTGTTTCTAAAATCCTGGCAGAATCGTCAGAAAATAAAAAAAGTGTCTTTGTATCTATGTAACGGAATCTTTGAACACGATTTTCACCCACTTTGAAACATTGGATCGACTTGAAACTTTGTATACTTGTAAAGAACCCATGACAATACAATAATTTCATATTTTGTTTCTAAAATGCTGGCCAGAATCATCAGAAAATTAAAAAAAAATGAAATCTGGTATAATAGGTTGCGGACTTGTCGGCGGTTTTTAGTCAATCGTTTTAAGAACTCTGTTGGTAGAGCGGTGAACTCTAGTGGTATATAATTTTAGTAATCCATAGGTCGCTGGTTCGAATCCGGCTGGGATGTTTTTTCAGAAGAATATTACTTTTAGCTCATACTGCAACAGTATCGAATTTAAATATATTTACATTTTTATCTTATTCTGTAAAATATTAAACTAAAAAATATAAAATAAATACTTGTTTTAAAAAACTAAAACAACACGCTTTATTAGAAAACCGAACTAAAAAAAATGAAAAATAATTTTAATTTCCATCACGCTTGGGGAGCTTTTCATGATTTTTACATTTTCTTCTTAGAGACTTTACTTTTACCAATATCTGTTTATTATCAAATATATTAATTGATAAAGAGCACCCCACGCTTTTGATGGTAAGATTATTTATCCAAAGCGTGATGGAAATTAAAATTATTTTTCTTTTTTTTAGTTCGGTTTTCTAATAAAGCGTGTTGTTTTAGTTTTTTTAAACTAGTATTTATTTTTAGTTGTGATGTTATTCTTGCCGGGTGCGATATATGTCTTACTTTCATACAATATGTTCATTGCAAAATTTGTCTCAAAGAACTTTTTTTATTTACTGTGTATCACTTTGAATAATACTTGCGTGTTATAATTCCTAATCTGTAGCTTTTAAAGAGAAAAAAAACAACAATGTAAAAAAGTTGTCTTCTTCGAAGATTTTTACAATATCCTGATGCCATGGTTGTCCCGAAGAAGGCAATGGTGATTGTTAAACTCGTTTACACGCCTTTTTTCTTTCTCTAAATATCGTCATCAACAAAAGGATTAAGCCCAATGGTCTGTTCCGATCTCATTATAGGTCGAATTAGTCCTTCCATCTCTTCAATAGTCTTCCCAACATTCTTCTCCATTTTGGTTTATAATTATACATTCTTCTTGGTATGCGCTGTCCATTCATTCGTAATACGTGCTGATGATGAGCATTTTGATAATATTTTATTCTTTCGCAGAGATTAAATATATCTGCTCTTATATCTTCGTTTTTCTTTTTATCGGTCCTTTGGCACTCTAAATATGCTATAGTATAATAATTGATTTATTTGGTGATTTCTTGAAGTCCGTCACGCAGGAACTGCGTAAACTAAGTGAATTCCTCAGCAAGTCAAATTTCGTTTGTTTACTTATAATATGTAAGTACAAACTGAAAAATTGTTTTGTAGAAAAGTTGTCCAACTACGAATGGAATAGTAAAATTGTTTTGTTCAAAAGTTGTCCAACTACAAGGGGAATAGTCATTACGATGTGAGATTGTGAAGTGGTTTTTACAGAGGGGAGAAAAATGTTTAAAAACCGAGCGATAACGAGGTTTTTAATTTTCGAGATTCTGTAAATCACTTCACAAACGTGCGTTGTATATTATTTTTTGCGCGATGGTGTTTTCAAAGTAATAACTAATAATAAAATAATAACATCTTTGTTGGGAATATTTTGCGTTCATTATAAATAAATGACTAACGTTAACAGTGTGGGCAATGTTTATTAGTTGAAACTACATGAGGCCGTGACACCAATTAGTGATAAAATGGCGGCAAGTACGTATTTCTTGTTTTATACTGTTTCAAATAAAGTTCAGTTTATTTAAAATGCAGTAATTTGTTTCTTATAATGTATATTAACACTACTTTTTGGATTTTTTTTTTGTATATACATTGTATGTAGTGTACATAAAGGGCAGAGGTTTTACTTCCCACACGCGATTTGTAATATGTAATATTACAGTATAGATATTTAGGTTGGCAACCCCGAAATGTAGGAAGTTGAACTTTCAATCATGGTCGCCATTGCTGTAAGTATGACAAAACGCACTACCGCGCAAAAAAAAAATAATATTAATAGTTAGTGAACTTTGTAGTGTTATTTATTAACTAGATACAAATACTAACTTCGTTTTTTTATGGAACTATCTATTTTTTCTTCGATGCCTTACAATTATACACTCCAAGACCTGTTCAAAAATGTATTACGATGTTCCATTCTAATATATATATCCTTATTAGTGAAAACATAGATTTGTCGTGGAGGGGCAATTCATTGGTCTGCTCGATCTCCTGATCTTACCCCATTGGAGGTTTTTCTCTGGGGAGTTATTAAAGATATTGTCTGTCGAAATATTCCGACAACTCCAGAGAACATGCAGGACCATATTGTGCACGATTCTAATTTCATTCAGACGGTAACAGTGGAGAAATCAATCCCTACAATCATTCGGCGATTATATACGTGTGTCACTGAAAAGATCACCAGTTTAGGCACTTAATGTGAATGTTCTAATGTTCATAATTCATATCGACAGCATTGTAATATTTCTTAGGAAATTTTGGATCAAAGAGATATGAACAGACAGGTGAATGGAGAAGACTATATAACAGTGAACTACATGGTCTTTATAGGAAGCCAGATATAATAAGAACAGTTAAGTCTCGTAGACTGCGATGGGCAGGACATGCGGGAAATGAAAGACGTGCATGGAAGCTTCTTGTAGGAAAACCAGAAGGAAAACGCCCAGTTGGTAGACCAAAAATGAGGTGGGAGAATAACATTAACTATGATTTGAGGGAAGCAGATTATACAGGGAATGGTTGGAAAACATTAGCTCAGGATAGGGATGTATGGAGAGCTTATGTCCGCGCTGCCATGAACCTACGGATTCCATAGTGCTAGTGAGTTAGATAGTTAGCACTGTAATATGGCATAAAATAATCCCATTTTACACGCTTTATATTAGCTTGACCTGTATCTGTCTATCTATGTAACGGAATCTTTGAACACGATTTTTACCCACTTAAAAACATTGGATCGACTTGAAACTTCGTATACTTGTAAAGGACCCATGGCAATACAATAATTTCATAATTTTGTTCTAAAATCCTGGTCAGAATCATTAAAGAATTTAAAAAAAATAAGAACCGGTATAATAGGTTGCGGACTTATCGACTTTTTAGTCAATCGTTTTAAGAGCTCAGTTGGTAGAGCGGTGGACTGTAGTGGTATATAATTTCAGTAATCCATAGGTCGCTGGTTCAAATCCGGCCCGGGAGGATTTTTTAGAAGAGTATTCAGCAATTAAATTTTCATGGGATTCCGGTTTATGACAATTGAACTAAATTTAAAATAAATAAATAATAGTTTAAAAAACTAGAACAACACGCTTTATTAGAAAACTAAACTAAAAAATAAAAAATAAATAATAGTTTAAAAAACTAAAACAACACACTTTATTAGAAAACCGAACTAAAAATTGAAACATAATTTTAATTTCCGACACGCTTGGGATAAAATTAAAGTGGTCAACAAAAAAATCATCTCCAACACATCTAGAATAAAACTAGAGTTATCTACAACAAAAAATAATTTTACCATCAAAAGCGTGGGGTGCTTTTTATGGTTTTTACGTTTGCTTCTTGGAGATTTTACTTTTACCAATATCTGTTTATCATCAAATATACTAATTGATATAAAGCACCCCACGCTTTTGATGGTAAAATTATTTTTTTTTGTAGATAACTCTAGTTTTATTCTAGATGTGTTGGAGATGGTTTTTTTGTTGACCACTTTAATTTTATCTCAAGCGTGTTGGAAATTAAAATTATTTTTCATTTTTTAGTTCGGTTTTCTAATAAAGCGTGTTGTTTCAGTTTTTTAAAACTATTATTTATTAAATAATCAATTTAGTTGGTGTTTACTTGATGGAAATCCATATTTATTATGTTTCCAATAACAAGGCTCTATTTATTATAATGGCACATTGTGATACATTTTAACAGATCTTGGAGTGCTTAATTAACTCATAAAAATGCATAGTGCTATTGATGAAAACAAAGTTAGTGTTCGTATATTGTTAGTAAATAACGTTACGAAATTAATTAACCATCAGCATTATTCTTCCTCGTAGTCGAATAACTTTTGTATAAAACGATTTTTAATTTTGCACTTACGTACAAATATATTTCGGCTGGTCAAGATATATAGGACACACTATATTTGTAAAAAGTCTTTCTTGAAACCAACGTGAATTTTTCGCAATCGAAAGCGTGTGGATTCCTCTCGCTCTACGTAAATGAGAAAAAAGGAAAATTCGACATAATTTTTTTTTCTAGAGTACCGGTAGTGATACATCACATATTGTGTAGTTTCACAAGTATGCACATTTTTGTTGTACAAGTGAAGTAATTACTTGTACAAAACTAGTAGGTTATTGCTTTGTTTTTATCTCTAAATTTGTGGGTGCTTTTGCGTGCCTTATAGGGACACCACCTGTCGGGATAGGATTTTTACTCTAGATCAAATATATACTTTATTTAGGCCTATCACACAGGACATGGAGGGCCTTCCCAGATGAATGATCGACTCAATGCCAAAAATCAATACAAACTAGTATACTTTCATTCCGATTTGTATCATACTTAAAAGCAATAAAATTTCCCACCAAATAGCAAGGAGGTGATGGGGCTCTCACAACCTTAAAGCAACTGGACCTGCTTTCCTTTCTCAGCCGCAACAGTTCTTCTAGGACTAAAGACTTCTTCAACTGGTATGGAGCTCCTTGACGATGACAGCCCAAGGACTAAAGATAGAATTATATTTTTCATTATGTCCACCGCTGTGGTCTCGAGGTAGTGTGTTGCCTTGTCACGCAGCGGGCCCGGGTTCGATCCCCGGTCGGGACAGTTTTCTGGGTGAGGTTTTTATCGGGGTTTTTCCTCACCTGTAATACAAATGTCAGGGAAACTTTAAGGCCCAAACGGTCCCCGAAATCATACGGCCATCGCAATCATCATCATTCATATTCATCTTAGATTAAGCTTAGAATTAGGGACTCTCCTGGAGCACCACTATCATCACCCATCATATCATCGGGGCAACGTAACCCCGCCTTCCAGGCGCCCCAACCTCAGAAGTGGGTTACAAGTACGCCATGCCAGGAGAGAATACCAGGAATGTCGAAAGACATCTGGGGCATTTAAAAAAATTCATTAGAAAATAGAAAAGTCTCGTAGACTGCGATGGGCAGGGCACGTGGCACGAATGGGGAATAAAAGAGGGGCATGGAAGCTTTCATGTAAGAAAACCTAAGGAAAACGCCCAGTTAGTAGACCAAGAATGAGATGAGAGAATAACATTAACCATGATTTGAGGTAATTAGATTATACAGGGGACGATTGGAAAACATTTGCTCAGGATAGGGATGTGTGGAGAGCTTATGTCCGCGCGGCCATGAACCTATGGATTCGATAATGCCAGTGAGTTTAGTTTTAGTTTATTGCCAAAGGGAATATTAATAGTTATTTACGTTACTAAGATTAAAGTGAGATTTCACGAATGTTTTTCGAAACGAATTTCTAAAAAACATTCAATCCTTAGAAGGTAGGCCTACATAATTTTATTTTACATTATGCCAAAATTAACTGTTTCAAATAAACACACGTTAACCCATACCATACAGAAATTATGTTCAATTTGAGTTGATCTTTTTCCTGATTATTAATGTCGTTTTAGAATCTTGTAGGCTTTATCTCGTCGTCCATGTGATTCATGTTTCAGGTCACTAATATATTTTTCCCACGAACCCCTTTTAATTTTTCTAATTTCTCTTCGAGCAAGGGCAATTCTTTTTCTTTTTTTCTTTTTTTTTTTCAATCAGGTTTTCATCTGTTCTCATATTCAAGTATGTCAAGTATGCATCTTTTTTTCTTTAAACAGTTTTGCTATTTCATCGTTCCAATTTCTTAATATTTTATTATTATATATTTTATTTCTAGTACCAAATGATTCTGAAGCAGCCTGTATTATATTATCTTTTAATTCTTCCCATTCTGTATCTTAGAATTAATCCCACTAGTCTAACATTTAATGAGAAACGAATAGACAAATTAATGGAAAAAAAAAACTACATAACAGTGAGCTACATGATCTTAAAGGAAATCCGGATGCAATAACAACAGTTAAATCTCAGACCGCAATGGGCAGGACATGTGGCACTAATCGGAAATGAAAGAAAAGCATGGGAATTTCTTGTAGGAGAGGCGATGGGAAAGCGCCTAGAAAATAGGCCAGAATGAGATCGGAGAATAAATTTAACATGATTTTAAATATGTAAATAAATAATAGTTTTAAAAAACTAAAACAGCACGCTTTTTTAGAAAACCGAACCCAAAAATGAAAAATAATTTTAATTTCCAACACGCTTGAGATAAATTTAAAGTGGTCAACAAAAATATCATCTCCAACTCATATAGAATAAAACTAGAATTATCAACAAAAATAAAATAATTTTACCATCAAAAGCGTGGGGTGCTCTATATCAATTAATATATTTGATAATAAACAGATATTGGTAAAAGTAAAGTCTCTAAGAAGAACATGTAAAAATCATAAAAAGCACCCCACGCTTTTGATGGTAGAATTATTTTCTTTTTGTTGATAATTCTAGTTTTATTCTATATGTGTTGGAGATGATTTTTTTGTTGACCACTTTAAATTTATCCCAAGCGTGTTGGAAATTAAAATTATTTTTCATTTTTGCGTTCGGTTTTCTAATAAAGCGTGCTGTTTTAGTTTTTTAAAACTATTATTTTACTTTTTATTTTTTTAGTTTTAATATTTTACAGAATAAGATAAAAATGTAAATATCTTTAAATTCCATACTGTTGTAGTATGAGCTAAAAGTATTACTCTTCTAAAAAAAAATCCTCCCCAGCCGGATTGAACCAGCGACCTATGGATTACTGAAATTATATACCACTAGTTCACTGCTCTACCAACTGAGCTCTTACAACGATTGACTAAAAAGTCGACAAGTCCGTAACCTATTATACCAGTTTTAATTTTTTTTGATTTTCTGATGATTCTGGCCAGGAATTTAGAAATAAAATATGAAATTATTGTAGTGTCACGGGTCCTTTACAAGTATACAAAGTTTCAAGTCGATCCAATGTCTCTAAGTGGGTGAAAATCGTGTTCAAAGATTCCGTTACATAAATACAAAGACACTTTTTTTTGATTTTCTGATGATTCTGGCCAGGATTTTAGAAAATAAATATGAAATTATTGTATTGTCACGGGTCCTTTACAAGTATACAAAGTTTCAAGTCGATCCAATGTCTCTAAGTGGGTGAAAATCGTGTTCAAAGATTCCGTTACATAAATACAAAGACCACTTTTTTTTGATTTTCTGATGATTCTGGCCAGGATTTTAGAAAATAAATATGAAATTATTGTATTGTCACGGGTCCTTTACAAGTATACAAAGTTTCAAGTCGATCCAATGTTTCTAAGTGGGTGAAAATCGTGTTCAAAGATTCCGTTACATAAATACAAAGACACTTTTTTTGATTTTCTGATGATTCTGGCCAGGATTTTAGAAAATAAATATGAAATTATTGTATTGTCACGGGTCCTTTACAAGTATACAAAGTTTCAAGTCGATCCAATGTCTCTAAGTGGGTGAAAATCGTTCAAAGATTCCGTTACATAAATACAAAGATACTTTTTTTGATTTTCTGATGATTCTGGCCAGGATTTTAGAAAATAAATATGAAATTATTGTATTGTCACGGGTCCTTTACAAGTATACAAAGTTTCAAGTCGATCCAATGTCTCTAAGTGGGTGAAAATCGTGTTCAAAGATTCCGTTACATAAATACAAAGACACTTTTTTTTTGATTTTCTGATGATTCTGGCCAGGATTTTAGAAAATAAATATGAAATTATTGTATTGTTACGGGTCCTTACAAGTATACAAAATTTTCAAGTCGATCCAATTATTTTAAGTGGGTGAAAAAAGCGTTGAAAGATTCAGTTACATAGATACAAAGACACTTCTTTTGATTTTCTGATGATTCTGGCCAGGATTTTAGAAAATAAATATGAAATTATTGTATTGTCACGGGTCCTTTAGAAGTATACAACGTTTCAAGTCGATCCAATGTATCTAAGTGGGTGAAAATCGTGTTCAAAGATTCCGTTACATAAATACAAAGACACTTTTTTTTTATTTTCTGATGATTCTGGCCAGGATTTTAGAAAATAAATGTGAAATTATTGTATTGTCATGGGTCCTTTACAAGTATAAAAAATGTCTGGTCGATCCAATTATTTTAAGTGGGTGAAAAAGGCGTTGAAAAATTCAGTTACATAGATAGATAGATAGATAGATAGATAGATAGATAGATAGATAGATAGATAGATAGATAGATAGATAGATAGATAGATAGATAGATAGATAGATAGATAGATAGATAGATAGATAGATAGATAGGTGGGTGGGTAGGTAGGTAGGTAGATAGATAGATAGATAGATAGATAGATAGATAGATAGATAGATAGATAGATAGATAGATAGATAGATAGATAGATAGATAGATAGATAGATAGATAGATAGATAGATAGATAGATAGATAGATAGATAGATAGATAGATAGATAGATAGATAGATAGATAGATAGATAGGTAGGTAGGTAGGTAGGTAGGTAGGTAGGTAGATAGATAGATAGATAGATAGATAGATAGATAGATAGATAGATACAGGTCAAGCTAATATAAAGCGTGTAATTATACAGTAAATGACTGGAAAACATGAACTCAGAATACATATTATGGAGAGCTTATGACCGTGCGGCCACAAACCTCCGGGTTCGATAAGACCAGTGAATTAGTTGTAAATGATTATTTACATAAAAAGGAGGAAATTGCAAATAAACTTGGTCACAAGAAGTCAAAGTGACTAGGGAACTAAAGGCCTACAGAAGGTTAATGGGGTGATAGATAGGAATAGCATTTTGTTGCCGGATGATGGCGACAACGGTTTTAATTCCGGATTAACTATCTGGTAGTTCGAACCCACTCTGAGCGAATATTTCCCAATTATTCCCTGCATATTCACTCCCTAAAAATTTTGATTGCCATTCTCCCATTCCAATCTTTGCATACTGAGTGCTTCCCTCTGGTTTTTCTACAGTTTCTATGCCCTTTTTCATTCCCCAGTCTTTCCACACGTATTGTCCATAGCAGTCTAAGAGACTTGGCTGCTCTTATTACATCAGACTTCCCATAAAAATAATTTAGATCACTGTGTCAGATTATATATAGCTATTATTTGTATGTAACAAAATTGTGTAATTTTATATAAACTAGAATATTTCAGATTTGCACCTGGTTCTAAAAAACACGAAAATGTCTTTATTATAATTTTCAATCCCTTCGATGGTATATTTTGTAAAAATACAATCATCATTACACGCGGGCATGACTTCCAGTGAGGTAAATCTCGTAGAATGCGATGAGTAGCGCGAATGGGATGTGAAAGAGGGGGGGGGGCAAAAACTTCTTGTATGAAAACTAGAAAAAAAACGCCCAGTAGGTAAGTCAAGAATGAGCTGACAGGGGATGATGAGGAAAACATGAGCTCAGGATAGAGATGTATGAAGAGCTCATGTCCGCGCGGCCATGAACTTTCGGATTCGATAATGCCAGTGAGTTAGTTAATTAGTTATAATTTAAAATATGTTTAATTATATTTTATTATACCTTTTGTATCATTAGGTGATGGCTCGGCGCGCCGCGGCATTGCCTAAATTTCCTGAAAACTATGGATTCGTCACTAATACCGGTCTTTTTTTATATTATATTTTTTTACTATTCTCAACCTCCCCCCCCCCGGTGAGTGTGTTTGTGCGGTAACGTCAATCTTGGGCTCAAATATAATCGGGTCTGTCACCAACTATCTTAGCGACCCATAAATGTAAGGACCAGTGGCGAAGTTCAATGGAAGCCCTGGAAGCGGCGCTTCCCTATCAATTTTACAAAAATAAACTTTTAAATATAATTTAAAATTATAAAATTCTTATGTGAAAAAGTTGAATTCATTTCAAATAAATTTATAAGTGAATAATATGTAAGTTAAATATGTACGCTAGTGTTTTTTATCGGGGGTTTCCCAAATTACATCTTCCGATCCTGATAGCTTAGATGCGCCAGGACTAGCCGCATCATATCGCTAACATTCTATGTTGAAAGAAAAAGTAAAGTTCGTTGCTCTTAGTTAGTATTGAAATATGTTTTATTCATTTTATTTGGTTTAATTGTTTATACTACCGGTATATAGTTTGTATGTTGTATTTTATTATGACCTTGTCACTAGACAAATAGTGTGAATGTAAGTAATGAATTTTCAAGTGATTCTTGTAATTTATTTTATTCCGCGTTTTGTTATGAGTGAATCGTATAGAAGCTCGCTAGCGAAGAGCTTCCAAGAATGCTCTCATGCTAGTAGCTCTGCCGCGAATGTTCAAACGGAGTTGCAACAGCATCATGAACCTGTAATATGTGAGTGTGCTATTAAAATCTTTTAAAACACTCATTTAATTCACTTTCATTTCAAGACAAAATAAATTTAATAGAAAATTGTAGACCTACACGGCCTCTCACTAAATTAAATACTCAATAAAGACCGTAAAATTTTCACAGAACATTTCAACCTAAAATTCGTATCAAAAATATCTCCTGGTTATGTGGTTGCAATAGTCTAAAAAAATGTTCTACTGGATGTTTCTTTAGTTCTCACCTGAAAAGAACGTTTGGAACAAGACAGGTCTTGAGAATTTAAAGAATTTTCATAAAGCCCAAAAAATACACAAACTCATAATTTTATCACATAACAAGCCTTAAGCAGTTGAAACAGTTCGGCAAAACTATAATTGAATTATGTCTAACATCTCTTTCTTATTTAATCGGGTAATTTTTTGGTATTTTTTTCTTCCACTATGGAGCTTTCCCTCTCTCTAAACTCACGCCTCGCCACTGGTAAGGAGTAAGCTCAGTAATTTGAACATTTAATTTTTAACCCCTTCTCATCCTTGTATAGGTCCTATGATTCAAACTTTTGCTTAAATGTCATGGGGATTGTCACCAATAAGCTTAGTTATGGATTTGATACTCATATCAGTCATTTTCAATTATATTATTACATCTCACTCCTCTTCATCCCTCCCTCTGGGGAGCTAAGGGTCACTTGACCCCACAGTATCTTTTCCAGATTGTGAGTTATATGTGTATCAGTTACCCAATATACTAATTCAGGAAATAGAATAACTAAGCACCAAGTTTCATCTAAATTTATTCAGCTGTTAAAAACATGACTGACGAACAAACATCCAAACTTTTCCATTTATAATATTAATGTGATTCTTATTATTAATAATAATAATATTATTAATAATATTACATTGAAAAACAAAAAAGAAACTTTTTTTTGTCTCAGAAAGAAAAATATGTGATTTTGATAGTATTTCTTCTCCTGAATTCAAATATGATATCGGTTTTCTCCATCACGCCAGGTTTCCGAGAGACAGGAATTTATAATTTCAAACATTTAAATATTTTCTACATTCATAACTACACAATATTCGAACATTCGGACTCACCTAGAAAGTAAGAAATGACGATTTTCTGCTATATTTCGCCTGTGGTGCATCCCTCTTGATGATCCAACAATAATCGGCCAGCATATTAGGATTACATTTGTCTTCATATCTCTTTTCCATAGCTGAAATCTCCTGATGAAAGTGTTCCCCTTGCTCATCGCTCACTGCGCCAAAATTTTCTGGGAAGAAATCTAGGTTTATTAAAAAATAATTATTTAAATCCATTAATTGAAATCCCGAATACATTGAAAACACAATAAAAACTGCATTAAGTACTACTATTGGTACTCATGAGACAAAAATCATGTTGACCAGTGTTATTAATACTATTATCATTATTATTAATATGAAAAATGGGGACTTTATACATTGAGAAAACTAAATATCTGTGTATGGAAGAAAAATGGAAAATATAAATTTCAACAATGGAGAAGAACTAAAACCTAGTATTGAATGCACTTATTTAGGAACAAAATTAGATCATTCAGGCGATAACACAGAGGAAATTAAAAATAGAATCGCTCAAACAAAACAAGCAATAAATGTTTTAAACTCTGTTTGGTGGAGCAAAAATATTTTTAAAAAATAGAAAATTACAGGTATATCAAACCATAATTCAAAGCATTTTAACATATGGTGCTGAAGTCTGGCAAATTCCTACCAGGGAAACGAAAATAATTTTAAGTACAGAAATGGATGTTTTAAGATCAGCTGGAAAATCTAGAATGGATAGAATACGAAATAAAGAAATAAGGGAAATTATGGGTGTACAAGAGGAGCCGGACATCATAGACATTATAGAAAAGAAAAGATTACAGCAGTATGGCCATGTCAAAAGAATGCCAGAGCAAAGATTGCCTAAAATTGTTATGGAATGGATCCCAATGGAAAGGAGGAAGAGAGGAAGACCGAAGAAAACTTGGATAGAAGGGGTACAAGCAGCTATGAATATCAGAGGATTGGAGGAATATCAATGGATGGACAGAGAGGAATGGTGTTTGGTTTCCAGAAGACGGCAGCAGCTGCCATGATACCGGATGATGATGATTATTATTAATATTATTATTATTATTATTCACTCATGATGGACTTCTATTCAATGGAGTAGTCACATATCCATTATCTTTATAAATTGTATATAATTTCATTTAAGGAAAATATATTGACCCTCATCGATAACCTAGAACTAATGATTTTTTCTTACTATGAATGAAGTGCTAGGAAATATGTTAATGAGTTTCACCATTTTGTTATCTTAGTTGGTATGTGCAATAGCAGTTCAATGAATTTACTTAACATGTCAGCTATACACTTATACGTTTAGACAGATGGTCATGGGTCACCGCTAATGATAAAATAAATACTGACCTCACAAACTGTGAAATGATGCAATTTACAAACTGAGAATCAGTGTCCAAATTGTGTAACCAGAATATAGCAGAAACTATTCTTGCAATTTAGTTACGCAATAATTATACCTAACTAAGAATGAATAATCTCACAGATACAGACTCTTGTTTTCAAGATCCCAAGACCAATTAATCTGAGGTTTTAGCCTCCAACACATATTGGATTGGAATTTTATTACTGCTATCTATTTCACATGTAATTTAATTACTGTAATTTCTTAACAAATCAGCCTTGGGTCTTTAGAATGGTTGTCCTATCGATTTATTACTGTAAGATTTTCGCATCTAGAAAATAGCATAGTTCTTGGTAGTAAACATGTCCTTTTATGTGAGAATGATTTATTAGTTAATTCAATTGATTAGATGATTTAGTTAAATGGTTTCACCTACAACTTTGCCAAGAAGGCAAGTGCCCGATTTATGGAAAAATACCATTATGGAATATATAAGTATTACCCACATCCATCCATAGTAATTCTGCCCAAGGGCAGGTCTTTCACTGCAATCATAGCATTTTCATGATATGCTTTGCAGCTTTACTAGGGTATTATAGGTGTGGTAGCTTCCCATTGCTTTCCACACCGGTGAAGGATGATGATGTTAATGATAAGGATGATGATGATGATGGCCGGATGATTTTTGGGGACCGTTGGGCCCTAAACTTCCTGACATTTGTCTTACAAGTGAGGAAAAACCCCGAAAAGAACCTCACCCAGGAGCCTGTCACGGCCAGGAATCGAACCTGGGCCCGCTGCATGATAAGGCAGCGCACTACTTCGAGACCATAACGGTGGACATTACCCACATATTTAATAAAATTAGGGGATAAACTCAATTACCAGAACAGCGGCTAGCAGAGATGCCATTGAACTATCCTCTTTCAATGAAATTTGGAGATAATTATATTTCCTTCTCTGTCACTCAGTCTGCAGTGTCAAGTGGTCAAGTGGCAAGTGTTCCCATAAGAGCAATACTATTTTCTAGGAATGAAAAACCCTGTAGTTGATTTTTGGTATTGCTTGGGTAACTATTTTTCTCAATTTTCTTGTCACCAATCAGCTTGCGACTCCAAAAACTATGGATTCGACACTTACAATTCTGAAAATAGGGTTTTAACACTAATCTCCATCATTTTGGTCAATTTATTGTTTACCTTTTCTCTCCTCCTTAGCTATGCTAGGGGGCTATGATTGGGCTGAAATGTCATCAACATTGTCACTAATCAGCTTTGTGACCCAAAAACTATGGAGTCGACACTAATATAGACTTTTTTTTATTACTTTTACATGTCATTCCCTCTCCCACAAGAGTTAAAATTAGGCTTAAGTAACATTAGGATTGTCACCAATTAGTTTAGTGACCCTGAGAACTATGCAGTCAACACTAACATCAGCCATAAGTCATTTTCTAGGATTTTTTTTTTTTTACATGTTACCATCTTTTACCTCTCCTACAGGTGCTAGGAGTCTCTACTTCTCTACTAGCTATAGTACCTTTTCAGATTGTAAATCATAACCCGTCCAGATGTTAGGCAGGCAAAAAGGCACTAAAAATCATTAATATAGGCACTAAAAAATTCAAAATAGGCTCTTATAAAAAATGGATTACAACATAAATTTTTACAGCCTTACATATAGAATATAAACATAGGCCTCTATGCTATCAACAGCATACAAAGATATCAGAGATGATTTTGGAACTTGTTTTGCCTTTTTACAAAGAACATACTTATGTTTTGCATGTGTATGTGTTGTGAAACATGGCACTTCTTCGCGCAAAACAATATTGAACCGTCACTTGAGAATACATTGTATTTCTGCACCAAATTCTTTCACGAAATTGGTCAGTTTGTCTTTTACTGTTATCCGTTCTTTAGATATCGTAAAACAACTGTTCTAAAGATATAAAAATAAACCACATACACTTGTCGCACCACTCTGTCTCTGAAGCACCTGTCTGTGAATGAGGACTACGACTGAATTCAGTATTACCAACATCAAAAATAATATTGCCCTCAGCAATATCTGTACTGAAAAGAAGCAAAGCTGTACTATAAAACTTTCTCCAAACCTTGGTGCTGGTGCATAATACAATGGGACATAGCTTAGGACTATTTCGCTTAACAGGAGTGCATGAGGTGGAAAAATAAAATAGCCAGTACTTGTTATTTCGCCTAATGGGAGTGCATTGAGGAGGAAACCATCTATCTGCTAGTTATTGGCTTATTGCCACCCTTATCCTAAAATATTCAAACAGAATTTATAAAAAGAACACTTGAAAATTTCTATCCAATGACATGTGTCATGAAGTTTGTCCATTTCAATTGATTTCATTGAAAAACTAAGTTAATTTCAAGGAAAAAATGGCAAATAGGCATTTATAGGCATTGTAATCTTAAATAGGCATTTATAGGCAAAATGAACTTCATGGAAAACAACTCTAAGGTCGTTGGTATGAACTTATATGAAGTCACTTTTACAATATCCATAATAAATAACTGTAGTCATTTCCCCTAACATCTGGTCTCTAATCATAACTTAAATGTGTACTGAGCAAAGGTTGGTCGAAATTGCTCCAGGCATTCCATAATTACTCTGGAACACACTCACACATCTATTCATTACATATATATTACAGACAATACAAAAGAATAATCAGTCCTAGTGGACTAGTAGATACTATGCTTGCTTCTGGTTTCAAATTTTCAGGATTCAAACCTGGCTGGGGTCATTTATTTTTAAGGGTAAAAATATGAATCTGGTTTATTTTAGAAGGGAAGTATGCCCAATATTGTTGTTTTATGACATGTGAAAGAACCTCAAACTTGAAATAAATGGCCTCTGAAAAAAAAAAGTTGATCTTTTCAAGCCCAGATTTAAATTCCAATGCTAATCATCTAGCTGTAAAAGAGAGCCATTAAATAAAATACTAATTACTAATAAAAGAGGATATAAGTAAAAAAATACATAGTCTGCTGGATACAAATAGCCTAATTATCTAGATGTGATATGGCCTTAGGTATGTTTCTATAAATAAGGATGAAATAAAAATATAAAATTCAAATAAAAATAAAACTATGTTTTATTTATATTTAATTAATAAATATGGATTTTCATCAAGTAAACACCAACTCAATTGATTATAAAATTCAAAGTGTAAAGAAAGTGTTAAATTAAATTAAATATTATAATTTTGAAAATATCATCATCATCAACATCATACTCTTATCATGTCATCCTTTCATAAGGTCAATTCCAAATATGCCTCCAACCATCTCTACCTTTCCATGCTTTCTTCTTTCTAGTTCTTCCCAATCAAATCCTCTTTTTTGTAAACTGTTCCTGGTTAATCCATCTTATTCGTGGTCTACCTCGTGGTCGTTTTCCTTGTATCTTGAGAATTATCAGTCTATATTGAGGTCTTTCCTTTTCCATTCTTTTTAAATGTCCAAATCGTTTTAGTCTATTTTTTTCTATGTCTGTTGTTAATTTTTCTACATTTAATTTTTCCTTGATTTTGTCGTTCCTTATTCTCTTACTCCTTGTTTTATGTACTATTCCATGTAAGAATTAAAATTTTGAAAATATACTATTTATAAATGGGAAAAATATTTGTGCCCTTCAGTGATGATCAATTTTATTATTATTGTTATTATTATTATTATTATTATTATTATTGATATTACCATTGTGTTATCATTATCATGGCTATGGTTGAGAATGTCAATATTAAACGTGCCAAAATAATGAAAAATAATATTTATATTATGCATTCGAAGGATACATGGAAAAAATCACATGTCACTTTCTTACTGAAATCTATAAAAGTACTTTTAGTTGCACAACATGCATACTTTCTTACCTGAATATCAAACTTTGGAGGTAAATAAACAATAAACCAACGAGTAAACTGTATTTTTTTTTCTATTTCACACTTCTAAATGAGAGTGCTTTTCATGGAGAATCTAGTGACACTTCAAACTTCATTTTGACAAAAAAATACTTAACTGGTTCTTTCCCTTTATTGTTCATTTAATGTAACGTTAATATTTATTATTATTATTATTATTATTATTATTATTAATTGCTATGTTTTATTTTTTTCAGATTTTGATATCTTAAATCTGGAAACTATTGAATATTATTGGATCAGTAGTCTTGTATGACAGCATATTTATGTATATTTAAATTTTATGACACTACATTAAAATAATTTTTGTGATATATTCTGTTGAAAATTTCACAGAAAGATGTCTACCAAATGTGGGAATCTGGCATTAAATATAAATGTGGACATTTGTAAAGAAATAAAGAAAACAAAACCAGAAGACAAAGTTGCTTTGGCAGAAGACCCTCCTTCATGTCAAGAAGATGATCCTCCTTCTCTTGAAGTAAATGATATAGACCAATCAAATGATACCAATAGAATAATAACAGAAAATGAAGAGATTGCAAACGACAATGATAATCCTTCCACTAGTAAAGAAGACAGTTCATCACCAGCCATCATACAAGTTAATAAAGACATTGTAAAATATGTTTCTTTTAGTACTTCAGGAGAGAAAGATATTGTTGAAAGTGTCTCCAGTGCTAAAACGAGAGTTCTTCAAGTTAATGCAGAACTATCAAAATATAATATTCCTGCAAATCTAGTTCTTTCTTTAAGTTTAGAAAAGAAGACTGAAGAAAATGAAGCTCATATTGCAAGTAGAGACAGTTTGAAGAAACTAGAAATTGAGAATAGTGAATACGTAGAAGGTTATGCACCTGGTGAAACTTCTAGAATAATGAGGAATATAGTAGTGATCAGTATAGCATTCATGGTTCATTTTACAGCTTTCTGTGGTACAAGTAATTTACAAAGTTCAATAAATGCAGTGGAAGGATTGGGAACAGCATCTCTTATGGCTATCTACATATCTATGATGACTTCTACTATCTTTCTACCTGTCATAGTTATCAGGTGAGAACAAAATTTCTTTAACCTATTCATCTCCAAAACAGAGTTCAGATAACATCTATTTTAATGCCTCTCTACAACCAGAACACAAGTAGACTAAGTCCAGTTTATAATGTTTGGAGAAACAAGATGTTAAAAGTTAGCATTCATAATTAATTCTAGGCACTATTTCAAAGCTCTGTTTTCAATTACATTTTAAATTTAATCTTAAACCATGATAATGGTGAAATGTAGTTAAAATTGAGGCGCTTAGAATTATAACGGCAGATCCCAACCAAAGTTCATTTTGAGATAAATGTCATTTTTCGCCGAGAATGTATTCATTTTCACTATGGACAAATTTTAAAGGTGGAAAATGAGAGCTGTGCGCAGTCATGCTTCTGTCTCATAATTCGATGTCGGTTGGGATCTGCCATTATTATTCTGAGCACCTCAATTGAGTCCCATCTTCAGCAATTACAGACTGTAATCACTGAAGATGGGGCTCACAAGCCTTGAAACATATGTTCAACAAAAACAACCATAAGAGGTAAGAATACACAGACCAAATATCTTAATTATCTTTGAAGATTGTGTGAATGAATTTTGAGAAACTCCACATGTGGTTTCAGCTAATTATTTGACTGAAGCCAAAACAAATATTTTCAAATACAATGGTTCTGTAATTTGTTTTTATTTATGATAAAAATTAATCCAAGTTTAATTAATACTTATGTTTTAATTTTAATTAACAATAATATTGCAGATGGTTGGGATGCAAGTGGACTATGCCAGTATCATTTGTATGCTATATGCCATATATTTTGGCTCAAGTATATGCCAGATTCTACACTCTGATACCTGCTGGATTGCTGGATGGTATGGGAGCAGGACCTCTATGGTGTGCTAAGTGCATCTACCTCAATGTTGTGGCAGAAATATACTCCAAGATTACTGGCGTATCTGTTGAAACTGTTCTTGCTCGATTCTTTGGAATATTTTTCATGATATATGAATTGTCTGAAGTCTGGGGAAATCTTATCTCATCAGCAGGTACTATCTTAATAACAGTATGTTGTATTGTATGGTTTATCAAATTATAACTATGTTTTTATTATTCATTTAATACATCTCAATGAAGGATAAATTATATTTGAAGTGAAAAATATATGCTCAGACTGGAGATTGAACCCAGGAATTAACAGTGTACATAAGAGAAACATTTGCATTTAGATTGGAGTGCTCAGGTAGCTCAGTTGGCAGAGCATTCACATAGAAAGCAAAGGTCCTGGGTTCAAACCCCAGTCTGAGTGTATATTTTTCTCTTCAAATATAATTTATTCTTCATTGAGATACAGGCTGGGGCAGAAATAGTTAGACGATTTAAATTTTGTGCCACAGGCATTTCCCGCTAGCTAGCGACACAATTCTTGCACCATTTTGTAGACAAATTCATAGCCTGCAGTCGCCATGGAGCGTTGGAGCAGTGATCATAGAGCATTCGCAGTGGAATGTTATTACAACTCTGCCATTCTAAAGCAAAGTGAGTTCAGATGCTATTTCAATATAGGATGAAATGGAAAAGTTCTGACATGTCAAACAATTCTCAATTGGGTGAAAAATTTCAGAACTACTGCATAGGCCCTAAAGCAAGAGAAGCCTGGGACACCCACGGACCGTGAGAACATGAAGAGGGTACGAGATGCATTGTTGCATAGTCGGCATTCCATATCTCTAACAGAAGTGTGAGATAAATGTTACATTTAAACCTGCATTTCCATCCATTTAAAATGCAGCTTGTACACGGATTACGTCCTCTGGATTTGAATCAACGCTCAGAATTTTGTCACAGATTGTTGGAAATGATCAACGAACAACCAGCCATCCTGCAGAGCCTAATCATGTCGAACAAGGCACAATTCTTCCTCAATGGCTATGTTAATAAGCAAACTGCAGGTACTGGGCACCGACAAACCCACAAATGTTGCATGAGTCACCTCTTCACAATCTTAAAGTTACAGTATGGTGTAGCATTTGTTGGTATGGAATTTGTGGGCCATACTTATTTGAAAATGACAATGAACGTACCATAATTGTGAATATTGCTCAATATGTGCCCATATTAAATAACTTCCTTCGACCAGAACTGCTTAGAACCGTCTTAATATTTTCTGGTTCCAGCAAGATGGAGCGACAGCCCACACAGCGAAAAATTGCAATTATTGACAATTGCAAGTTAGATATATTCCAACTTAAATTCTACCCCCCCTTAAAGATAAAACTTTTAAAGAAATTTAAGGCCAACCGGAACCTTTATAAAGAGTATAGATGAAAACACTTTCTGAAATTTTTCCAGAGAGGGTTATGTCTCGCCGAGGAAATTTATATAGCCTGCATCTTCTCCGGACCTATCTGCATGTGATTTCTTTTTGTGGGGCATTTTGAAACAAGAAGTCTACAGAACTCCACAGCACACTCTGCAAGAGTTGAAGGAGTCCATTACAGCTTCAATACAGGATATTCTGCTGCAGATGCTATGCAGAGTTATGACTACTGTTTGGCAACGTGCAGAACTTTGCTTAAATGACAATGGTGGTCATCTGACTGACCTCATCTTCAAGACATAAACATTACATTGCAAGGCTCTTTAATGTAGTTTCTTATGATGTAAGTCAATAATCCATCCATCCATAGTAATTCTGCCTGAAGGCAGGTCCTTCACTGCAATCATAGCATTTTCATGCTATGCTTGCAGCTTTACTAGGGAATTGTAGGTGTGGTAGCTTCCCGTTGCTTTCCACACTGGTGAAGGATGATGATGATAAGGATGATGATGGTGATGGCCATATGATTTTGGGGACAGTTTGGGCCTTAAAGTTTTCCTGACATTTGTCTTACAGGTGAGGAAAAACCCTGATAAAAACCTCACCCAGAAAAACTGCCCCGACCGGGGATTGAACCCGGGCCCACTGTGTGACAAGGCAGCACGCTACCTCAAGACCACAGCGGTGGACAAGTCAATAATAATGATTTCTATAATATATTGTTTATTTTGCACATCAACATCGTCTAACTATTTCTGCCCCACTCTGTATATTAAATTAATAATAAAAACATTGAAAGAGGCCATACTGGAATAAAGGTCCTCTTAATAAAGAAGCTGCCACTTGCATGATTGAGCAACAGTTCATAGCATTTGGCACTTGGGAATTAACAGTGTATATAAGGATGGATGCATTTAGGATGGAGTGATAAGGTAGCTCAGTTGGTAGAGCATTCGCATAGAAAGCAAAAGGTCCTGGGTTCAAACCCCAATCTGAGCATATACTTTTTCTCTTCACTATTGAACCTGTAGGTTCATAAGTGTGTGTGCTTTTATATAATTTTATTCTCTAGATTAATCAATTTTATAAAGATCTGTAGTCTGGATATTTACTTTCAACAGCAATATAACTAATGCATATTCATCATTTACAGTTTTATCTCGTGGAAGACAAACTATAAATGCATCTTTAGATTTAGCAGAAATCTGTGGAGTTAATTTCTGTCCTGGGAGTGAATTGGTGTCTAACCCTAACCTTGAGAGACCCTCGGACGAAAAAGTTTGGACGTTTGTTCTCATCTATCTTGGGTGCATGGTGTTGGCTTGTCTCATAATTGCATTTGGAGTTGATTCACTCAAAAGGTATATTTTCAACTTATTCTAAATATTCAATTAATTAATGTATTAAATAAATCTTGAGGAGGAGACAGGATTGCCTATTATCTCCTACTCTCTTTTTAATATGTGATTTTGCCAAATTCCTGACTATATTCCAGGTTTTCCTTTGTTGTTCAATTTCTGTTATTGCCTGTGTTGTGCTATGCAATTTCTGGTCTTCCTCTTTTCCTAAGTAATCCCTGTGGTTTCCATTCCAGAGTTCTGTTTGGCACATTATCTAGTTCTCTTCTGAGAGTGTGTCCAAACCATTTTTATTTATGATATTTAACCTCCTACTGGATTTCATCTTGCGATTATCTATGTAGCTTGCTGTTATTAAAAATGGTAGGAGTTCAAAAATGGGCCACTGTTTCTTCTGCAGATCTTGATGATCAATGTTAAACATTGTATTGTTGCTATCATAGTTAAGATGTGAATGAATAAGAGATATAAGTAGGCCTAATGCTATGTATTTAAATTAAATAAGTACTTTAATCAAAAGCAAGAAAGAAAAACTTATGAACTTCAAAATTCCCATGGATTCTGATTGGATCTGGAGGTTTATCGGTCCACCAACAGAGGGAAGAAGTAGTAGTTCTTCTGATCGACATAACATCAGTCGATAAGATAGTACTGAAGATGAAGCCACAAAGGCATTGAAATTGTGATCTACTTAGAAGACTGGATATGAGGAGAGGTATGAAGCATTTTAATTTAATCATACTTTAATCAAAATTGGAGACAAAAAATTATGTAGGCATAAAAGTAGCCCAAGGAAAGATTTTAAATATATTATTATATTATTAAATTAATATTGGGAAGCTAAAGCTATTACTATGATAGAAATAAGTAAATTAATAAACATATTATTATATTATATTTGAAGAGAAAAATTTATTAAAATATTATATATATTATTTATTAAAATATTATTATATGCTGACGATATAGCAATAATACAAGAAAGAGAAGACAATCTACAGTGTTCAATACATTACCTTAATAAGATATGCAAAAATTATAATACAGAGATATAAAAAGAAAAGACAAAAATAATAGCAAACTGGGGGCAAATGCCAAAAAGGTCGAAAATAGTTGTTGATGATAAAGTACTTGAACAATTTATTAGGATGTGAAATTAGTAATGAGAAAGATAAAGATATAGATAAAAATTAATGAAATTTCAATCAATTTGTGGAACAATACACAGTACCTTTAAGAATAAAACAAGATCTGAAACAAGAATGAAATTTTACAACGCTATGGCAACTCCTATGTCACTTTATGGATGTGAAAGTTGGGTACCTATATGAAGGGCAATTAGTAGAATACAAAGTTGCAAAATGAGATTTTTGATGAAAACAAAAGGATGTATAAGAGAAGACAGAATCAAAAGTGAAGAAATAAGAAAATAATTAGAGGTGGAAGCCATCAACTCAAGAACGGATACATACAGAATAAGATGGTTTGATCATGTTGGAAGAATGGAAGATATCAGCCTGTCAAAAATGGCTTACCAATATGGCCCTAAAGGAAAGAGGAGGCCAACAAGGAGATGAAAGGAGACATTGTGATGACGGAGCAGGCAGTTAGCCTAATCCATAAAGTGGAGAAGAAGAAGAAGTATTTTAATGGTAAACATGATCTTTATTTTAAAATCAACAGTACTTTCTAAAAACAGTGTATTTCTTATTGATCCCTTCAAAATTCCACCTGATTTTTTCATAAAAACTTAAGATAGAAATTAACATTATGATGCTTTCAAATTAATAAAATTAAATGAGTTGTAAATTATTTCACCTCATACACACTCTGTTCTTCATAGCACAGGACTGCGGTTTCAAGAACAGTCGTTTCTGTCTTCAGCCATATTTTTGACTGCTTAATTTTATACTCTTTAAGTTCATAATTGTTTTTTATACCACTGAGGTTATAACAATGTTAAATTATAAATCTTTTTGTATCTTGTATACTACCGTCGTCCTCAACTATAATGTTTCTATTTAAAATTTTTGTTGATTTCACTCTAGGCCTTTCGAAGCATGCTTCATCTTCTGGAGTTGTAGTAGTAGTAGTAGTATTGAATTATCTGTATATGTCTAGTAGAGGGTTTTGCTCATTAGGCATATTTTCGTTGAGAATGTTTGTATTCTTGGCCTCCTTGATAATTTTGATTTCTTCTAAGATGTTAATTGTGTCTGTTGTTCTCTCCATGTATAATTGACATTGTATTATCGATATTGTTAAAACTGTGGCCGCTTTCTAAAATGTGTTTAGCAAAATTTGATTTGCCTGAATTAAGTCTGAAAAATGTTCATTAAATCTGATTCTAAAACTTCTAAATGTTCTACCAAAGCAAAATTTTTCACAGTCGTTGCACTTGAGTTTATATATGCCTTTGTTTTCATATTTATTGTTTTTCTCAATTTTATTATGTATTATGTTATTTAATTTATTAGTTTTATAGGATATTTTGATGTTTTTATCGTGATTCCTGATAGATTTTGCTACTTTGATTGTTTCATTACATGTATTTGATTTTAGCCTTCAGCATTGTGTTCTGCCATCTAGTGTTGATTTGATGAACTTTGATATTAAGTCTTGCTTGCCAGGAATTTCAAAATTTAATCTCAAAGTTCATCAAGTCAACACTAGATGGCAATTTGGAAGACGATGGTGAAGTAAAAAATCCAACAGTTTAAAATATGGCTGAAGATAGGAACTGCTATCCTGTGCTGCGAAGAACATGGAGTGTATGAAGTAATGTAATTTGAGAACTCTTAATTTTATTAAATTCAACCTGATTTTGATTATAGCTGCTGCTTTAGAAATAGAATAAAGGAATAGGAAATATAATGCCCAGAGAACATCATTAGGTTACCACTATCTTGCTCCAAGGCTTATTCTTCTTATTCTTTACTAGCTAATATTCGGTGGGTGCTGATACACCTATATAAATGATAATGTGTTTTTGCATTTAGTTGAATAAGTAAAAGGAAGAGTAAATATAAATTCATATAATTATTTTTAGATACCCGTGCTGATTACCTGGCATTGCCTAGGAATCTACGCATCCTGATGTACTTTGCATAAATGAGCTGAAAGACAAAATTTGTTATTTTGAGTTATCTATAAAAGAATACCTGCCATGTCCTGCTATGCTTGCCCGGGAATCTACTTATCCCAATCTTCTTGGCATCAATGAAAGACAAAAATGGTTATTGTGAGTTATTCTTAAAAGATAAACAAATGCTGTCGCGGACTTTTCTATTCAATTCTGTGTACAATAATTTTGTGTATTTGTTATAGTTTAGGCAGCGTAAGCCATTTAAGCTTACAAAAAGCGACATTTTTTTCACTACAGAAGGTGATTTTTAAGGGTGAAAGGCTTGAACATTAAAACTCTCTTACAACCTATAACCTTCCCAGGAAAATCCTGAACATTTTGCAAAAAGCCCCATGTCAATCGGATGAATGGTATGGCAGCACATGCTTACCCGGGAATCTACTTATCCCGATCTCCTTGGCATCAATGAAAGACAGAAATGGCTATTGTGTGTTATCTGTAAAAGATAAACATATGCTGTTGTGGACTTTTTTGTAGAGTTTTTTGAGATATTCAATTCTGCGTACATTAATGTTGTGTATTTGTTATAGTTTAGGCAGTGTAAGCCATTTAAGGGTAAAAAAAATATACTTTTTCATGTTTTTCAGTACAAAGGATGTTTTTAAGGGTGTAGGAATTGAGTATCACAACTCTCTTATAGTCTATGTTCATCCTGGGAATCGCCTGAACATTTTGCAAAAACCCCATCACAATCGAATCAATGGTATGGCCGTGCATAAAGTACAAACATTCATTTTTATAAAATTCATCGGAGAACATATTGTTTAAACAACTCACCTCATAGGATTCATGCTTCCATGATATCGCAATTTCAAACATAATCATGTTCATCGTCAGCCATAACTCCGACTGATGAAATTCTTCGGCCGTCAACTATTCTATTGTCGCCATATTCAGTGCTGCCATCTATGGTTGAATTTATGAACTTCGAAATCAATGTAATTTCGTTAGGGATATCAAAATTCATTGATCTATTTTTGTTTTTCTGAATGTATATTTTTTCCCAAACTGTCAATTCCAAAGGTTTCTCTACTTGTTTTAAAAGTTTAGCTTCTCTTCCAATTTTATGATGTTCTAATAAACTATGTGCAGCAATTGCAGATTTTTCAATTTCACAATTTTTAATATTTCTGAAATGTTCTTTTGTCCGAATTTCCAAATTCCTTTTTGTTTTTCCTATATAAACTTTATTGCAATCTTCACAATTTATTTGATAAATTCCAGATTTTTTACTGTCTGGAACATTGACTTTTTTATTGGTACTTAGAAGATTACCCAGACTAAATTTATTTATTGGTGCCAAAGAAATATTGTATTTGTCAAAAATTTTTTGAAATTTCCTATGCATAAATTTAGTCTGGGTAATCTTCTAAGTACCAATAAAAAAGTCAATGTTCCAGACAGTAAAAAATCTGGAATTTATCAAATAAATTGTGAAGATTGCAATAAAGTTTATATAGGAAAAACAAAAAGGAATTTGGAAATTCGGACAAAAGAACATTTCAGAAATATTAAAAATTGTGAAATTGAAAAATCTGCAATTGCTGCACATAGTTATTAGAACATCATAAAATTGGAAGAGAAGCTAAACTTTTAAAACAAGTAGAGAAACCTTTGGAATTGACAGTTTGGGAAAAAATATACATTCAGAAAAACAAAAATAGATCAATGAATTTTGATATCCCTAACGAAATTACATTGATTTCGAAGTTCATAAATTCAACCATAGATGGCAGCACTGAATATGGCGACAATAGAATAGTTGACGGCCGAAGAATTTCATCAGTCGGAGTTATGGCTGACGATGAACATGATTATGTTTGAAATTGCGATATCATGGAAGCATGAATCCTATGAGGTGAGTTGTTTAAACAATATGTTCTCCAATGAATTTTAATGATTATACCTCATAATGTTTACTTCCCAACATTAATTAAATATATTCATTTTTATATATTAAATTTCTAGAATTTTCATCCTGTTTATTTCCCAAATCACTCCTTGGAGGAAGATGTATTGGATGTGCAGCCACTGTGTATCCATCTTTGGCTGGTCTTCCTCTTTCTCATCTCCCATCCATTGGTCTATCTTCTTTAGCACTTTTTGCAAGTCTGTTGTCTTCCATTCTTCCTATATGATCTGTCCAATATTTTCATCTGTCTATAATAAATTTTACATTTCTCTCTAATATTACTGAATTGTGTATCCTATCAAATAAGGTTTTTCCCTGAATAGTTCTTAAGATCATTGTTTCACATGTGCTTATTATTTGTTTAGTTTTTGTTGTATCAGCCCTAGTTTCTGCTCTATATATATATGATAACTAGTTGAACTATCATTTTGTATATGCGGATTTTGGTTTCTATTGACATAAAATACATGATTAAAAATACCTGCCGTGAAAGTCTACAATTTTACATAATTATGTTTGTTGCGCCAAATTAAATCTTTCTTATATCTTGATATTTGTGCTGCTTTATCAGCTTGTTTCTTTGCTTCTTTTATTAGACTTTTAGGGTCGAATCTTTGAACGCATTAGACCGTAAAAGGTGTTCTCTGCTGAGAAAGTTTTATCCTAATACGATTTTGCTTACTCAGAAATCTATTCATGCGATAATAATCGTAAGCTACCTGACGAGGTAACTTAAGATCATAGCTTAAGATAGAAACTTATCGTGATAATCCTGAAGGGAACCGATGTAGTTTGAAACCTTGCCGCTTTATCCAAGATGTCGGACCTTGAAGACTCCGATCATGTTTTCGGTATACGCGGAGAAGAGGAATTTGATAGAGTCTACCAAAGAATTCAACTGGAAGAACAGGAGAATCGGCGTAATTTTGCGCGATGCAGATGTCATATACGGTATTATTTGCAGGACACAAGCGTAAATGCTTTCCTCTATAGCAGACAAAAATAATGGAAGTGGTTTTATCGCTGAGAATTCTGGGTAATTTCTTGCCAATATTACGAAAACGACGACTTTCATGCATGACCAGTTTGTGGGCAGCTAATTCAATCTTTGCACTTGCTCACCAGTGATTGGAAGTAATTTGAGTAGAGACTAATGTATTTGCATGCGGCCCTAAGACAAACTAAATAACTCACTACCACTATCAAATATGTAGGTTATTACTAACAAATACATTAGTCTCTACTCAAATTACTTCCAATCACTGGTGAGCAAGTGCAAAGATTGAATTAGCTACCCACAAACTGGTCATGCATGAAAGTCGTCGTTTTCGTAATATTGGCAAGAAATTACCCAGAATTCTCAGCGACCCTTAGTGTTTGTTATTAATAACACCTAAATAATTAAATTCCGACACTTGTTCTATAATTTTTCTTTCCACTTCTAATCTGCATCTTACTGTTTCTTTTGATGTTGTTAAGTATTTAGTCTTACTCATATTGTATTTTCTGGCATATAATGTAATCCAATGAAATGTTCATATAGATACAATGAAGCAGGCAGAGTTGGAAGTGGTACAGGCGTGACTGGAATGAAGCTTCTAATAGTGACAGTGAAACTATTGAAAGATCCTAAACAGCTGTTATTGCTTCCAATCACAGCATGGCTTGGTGTTGGACAAGTTTTCAGAGGATCTGACTTTACAATTGTAAGTATATTTTCTACTTCAGTAATGAGATATGTTTATGTCATATCACGTAAGATTTTAGGTACGGTATATCAGAACGTTAGAGTTCCTATTGGCATTTAAAATTAAATGAAAAGTATAATGGATTCTAGCTGAGCTGTACATATTATAGATTCACCCTTTTAGTCCAGTTCAGTGAACAATTGATTTATAACATTTTTCATCTTAAATATGGCTACTGGTACCTTATTTAGTATTTCCACTTTTTTTTTACATATGTTATGGGTTTTACACATACCAATATGTAGTGAACCTTCAGTACTGGACCATTAATGGTAAGCATACATACTAATTGTATAACTAAGAAATAATTAAAATATTTCAGACAATTGATTAGGCTCATAGTTAAATGTGGGAAATAACATTATGAGTTCTTAATTCATGAATGAATGAGTAATTTTTTATATCTTACCTCATAGTTTGTTTTCTTAAACACAGGAACTGCAGTTTTCAAGAGGAACATCCCTCCCATTTTCAACTGACATTATGACTACCCGATTTTCGTTGGAATCTCCATCGATGACGTTGCCATCTGGTGTCGATTTGTTGAACTTTGAGATCAGGTCCCATTCATTGGGAATTTTGAAATTCATGGATCTAAATTTATTCTTCTGAATAAGTATCTTATCCCTAACTGTCAATTCTAAAGATTATTCCAAATGTTTTAGAAGTTTGGAATGTATCAAATTAGTTGTAGCTATAAAGGAAAAACAAAAAGGAATTTGGACACTCACACAAAGGAACACTTTAGAAATATTAAAAATGGTGAAATTGAAAAATCAGTTATTGCAGCACATAGTTTATTGGAGATTTATAAATTTGAAAAAAGAGGCCAAACTTCTAAAACATTTGGAAAAACCTTTAGAATTGACAGTTTGGGAGAAGACATTTATTCAGAAGAATAAATTTAGATCCATGAATTTCGAAATTCCCGATGAATGGGACCTGATCTAGAAGTTCATCAAATCAACATTGAAAATGGGAGGGATGTTCCTCTTGAAAACTGCAGTTTCCATGTTTAAAAAAACATAAACTATGAGGTAAGTTATAAAAAAATGACTCATTTATTCATATGTTACTATACAAATTTACTTATAATAGGTTTTTCAGGATTCACATTATGAACCTTCTAGTCTTTAATTTTGTGAAGTAACAATAATGTCTCAGATGCTGGAAATAATTTTCCCTGTAAAATAACCTACAATTATATTATTTTTATTCTGATCATCTTACCTAAATATTAATGTTGATTTGTTCTTGGAAATGTTTCAAAACAATTTTGGACAAGCTGACGATAAAACAGAATTGTTTTGAAACATGTCCAAGAACAAATCAACTAATATTGAGGTAAGATGATCAGACTAAAAATAATATAACTAAAATGACCTCAAAATATCACTTCCTAAAATTAAATATTAACCTACAATTATTTATTTAAAATACATACTGGTAAAATGAATATGCTTAATCAATATTTTGGTGTCCCTTCCTGAGCTAAGGCTATACTTTCTCATTTAACAGCTTACATTGTGTACTGGTATGTCTATAAAGTATGGTAGCATTAGTCAAATTTATTGAGTCAAAGACAGAATGAATGGTTCATAGAGTGACTAGCTGTCTAATTTACAACATTAAATTATATTGTAAATAACTCCATTAATTTATGTCATTAAATTATCTGCGTAAATTCATCATCATCCTCTTATCGTGTCCTTTCGGAAGGTCAATTCCAAATATGCCTCCAACCATCTCTATCTTCACATGCTTTCCTTCTTTTTAGTTCTTCCTAGTCGTATCCTCTTTCTTGTAAACTTTACTTCACTTGGTTAATCCATCTTTCTCATGGTCTACCACATGGTTGTTTTCCTTGCATCTTGAGATTTAACAGTCTTTGTGGTAGTCTTTCCTTTTCCATTCTTTTTAAATGCCCAAACCATTTTATTGTTTTTTTTTCTATGCCTGTTGTTAATTTTTATACGTTTAATATCTCCCTGATTATCTGCATAAATTAAATTCACTAATTGAGGATCTTGGATTGTCAAATGTACAGTAAATATGGTGTGTTTCAGGCATATGTATCCTGTGCATGGGGCATTTCGAATATTGGCTATGTAATGATTGTATATGGAATAACACATTCATTATCAGCGATACTGACAGGATACATAGTGAAGCTAACAGGACGCCTGTTTACTGTTTGGTCTGCTATGGTACTTCAGATTGGTATTATTGCCACTCTACTCATCTGGAAACCTGAACCTACAGATGCTGTTATCTTCTTTAGCATTTCCGGTATTTGGGGGATTGTGGATGGTGTTTGGCTTGTACAAATCAATGGTAGGAAATTATATTATTAACATTGTAAGAACTAGATCTGTAATCAAATTTTTGTGAGAATGGGAACATCTTACCTCAAATTAATGTTGGTTCAGTTTGAACATGTTTTGATATAATCCTCTATATCATCATCAGCTTGCCCAGACCGTTGAGTTTTATGTTGTGGACCCTGGATGTCGATATCAACTCCGTCCTCCAGCTGGCCAAAGAACCTCCAAACTAGGTCACATTCAGCAGGAATTTCAAAATTCATGACTCTGAATGTAGATTTTTTCCCAAATGGCAAGTTCATTCCTATTTTCTAATTATTTTAATAATTTAGTGTTCAAATTTATATTGTGTCATATTCTTGGGTGCACAATAAATTCCAGAAGATTTTTGACAAATTTAATATTAAATTAGCAACAAAAAATGATCACAGTCTAAATAAACTAATTAAAACTATAAAAAATGAAAAAACCAATCAAAATAAAAAATCAGGAGTATATCAAATAGAATGTACTGATTGTGATTATATATATATATATATATAACAAACTAAAAGAAACCTGAAAATTAGAACCAAGGAACACATTAGAAATATTAAAAATTAAAAATGGGGAAATAGAAAAATCTACAGTTGCTGCTCATGTTTGGTCTGAAAAACACAATATAAATTCGAACACAAAATTATTAAAACAAATAGAAAATAGGAAAGAACTCACCATTTAGGAAAAAATCTACATTCAGAGGAACAAAAATACAGTCATGAATTTTTTAATTCCTGCTGAATGTGACCTAGTTCAGAGGTTCTTCAGCCAGAGGAGGGCACTAATATCGACATCCAGGGTCCACAACATAAAACTGAACAGTCTGGGTAAGCTGATGATTATATAAAGGATTATATCGAAACATATTCAAACTGAACCAACATTAATTTGGGGTAAGATGTTCCCATTCTCACAAAAATAAATCATCAGATCTGTAAATTTGATGGATGCAGCAAATATGAAGTACATATTAAGAAAGTTTGACTTGTTCAGTAGACAGAAACAAGCTGTCAGTTAACCTTTCAATTCAAGTGTATAGATTTCCTAAATTACATTACAGCAATAATCACTTATCTTTATCACAGAAAATGTTGAAAGCAATGTCCTTTTACTACCTCACATTTCTGAGTTGTTTTAATGAAGTTTGCTTTCACACAGGTATAGGGATGACATAATCACATTATTATTACACACTGAATGTAAATTTACATTCAAGAAGTGAAATTGGAGCAATTTGTAAAAAAAAGGAATTAATGTCAGGCATTCATTTTTCTTTTCAAAACAATAATTTTCCATCATTGCAAATGTTAAAATTTGCACTATAGCATTGAAATGAATCAGATTTTACACTTTACTTTATATTTTGCATCCTTTCCAGAACTAGAATTATAATATTGATGCAGGAAATATAAAGTAAACAAAATAATAGTAATATGTAGAGAAATAATTGGAAATTTGATGTACTGGAAATTAATGCCTTAGACCACAGCTGACTACAGCTAAAAAATTTGCACCCGAGCCAAGATTTTACCTAAAACTTCTAACTTTACATGATAGTACTCAACCATTGAGCTACTTAGTTACACCTGTAAACCAAATCCAAATTCTTCTCTCTTTAATTCCTAAACATCTTGTGAAAAGTGAAAATGAATTCACCTCCCAAACCAAGCTCAAATTCTTCATCTTTAGTTATATAATATCCTCAACTCGTGTCCAACTCATGGTCTGGTCGAGGGATAAAATGAGATGAAGCCCCTTATATAGAGGTCGGTGAATGACAACGGTGCTGGGCGACTACGCCTAGCGCTCAATCACAGGGACAGACGAATGAAATTAAACGAACTGGATGAGTATGGAGAAATGAAATTTTGGCAGGGAAAAACTAAATGCAAATTTTTCTCTTATATACACTGTTAATTCATTGAGACATATGAAATGAATTATAAAAACATGTTAATTTATATTTGTGTAATTAAAACAAAAATATCTGTTTTATGTAGCTTTATGTGGAATGTTATTTCCTGGGAATGAAGAGGCTGCTTACAGTAACTACAGAGTCTGGAGATCTATGGGATTTATCTTAGCTTATGCATACAGTCCTTACCTGTGTACGAGTACCAAAATCTACATCCTCCTTGGACTGCTCATTGCCGGCATGATAGGCTACGTCATCATAGAATGGGGAGAAACCAGAAGAAAAAAAGATGAAAACTGCAAGCAACTGATACAGTGAAAAATAAGTTGATGAAATTTCATAGCAAAAAATAGGACTTTATGTGCTTAATATATTTCTAATTTTCCTAACAACTGTCAAGGTTTTTTAAGGCTGATTTTGATTTATTGTAAAAATAAAAAGAATCGTTCTAATTCTGAACTTAATTTTAAGTTTAATGAAATAAAGCTGATTTACTGCAAAATTAAAAGTGTTATCTATACTGGAATTGAAATTATTCTTGATAATTTTAAATATAGTTGGAAGAAGAACATAAGTCTAAAACCATATTTGTTAGATAAAAGAGAGAGAATGAGAGAAATTTTATTAAATTATATTTTCAATTTATGGTACTGTACTCCCAGTGAAAAAAAGTCTCCATGTGGAGATGATGGTCCAGTGCAGAATGGAGGGTGCAGAGTTTATATGCAGATGAAATCCTTGAATACCATTGGCTAGTGATGACATGGCAATTGTTGTACCATTGTATTACATATAATAAATTAGATTAGTTAGTAAAGATTCCTGCTAATGAGCAAGGTTTATTGTTTTAAAATACAATAGGAAGTAACATTAAGAGGTTTGTTTAATAATTAAAACATTTTGCCTGTTCATTCTTACCTCTTATAGTTGTTTCTGTCAAGCATATGTTTCAAGACTTCTTAGCCCCATCGTCAGCGATTACAGACTGTTCATTCTTACCTCTTATAGTTGTTTCTGTCAAGCATATGTTTCAAGACTTCTTAGCCCCATCGTCAGCGATTACAGACTGTTCATTCTTACCTCTTTATAGTTGTTTTCTGTCAAGCATATGTCAAGACTTCTTAGCCCCATCGTCAGCGATTACAGACTGTTCATTCTTACCTCTTATAGTTGTTTCTGTCAAGCATATGTTTCAAGACTTCTTAGCCCCATTGTCAGCGATTACAGACTGTTCATTCTTACATCTTATAGTTGTTTCTGTCAAGCATATGTTTCAAGACTTCTTAGCCCCATCGTCAGCGATTACAGACTGTTCATTCTTACCTCTTATAGTTGTTTCTGTCAAGCATATGTTTCAAGACTTCTTAGCCCCATTGTCAGCGATTACAGACTGTTCATTCTTACCTCTTATAGTTGTTTCTGTCAAGCATATGTTTCAAGACTTCTTAGCCCCATCGTCAGCGATTACAGACTGTTCATTCTTACCTCTTATAGTTGTTTCTGTTGAACATATGTTTCAAGTTATGTAGATCGGAAATAACACTATGAGGTTTTTTAATATTGTTTATTTTTTATTTCACTCACCTCATACTTCATAACTCCTCGCAAACCCAGGCAGTCGGATGTCAGTTGTGAACATGACACAGCATTGAGAATGTCACAAATGATGAGACGAAACCCTGGGTTTGCGAGGAGTTATGAAGTATGAGGTGAGTGAAATAAAAAAATAAACAATATGTTTCAAGACTTCTTAGCCCTATCGTCAGTGATTACAGACTATAATCGCTGATGATGGGGCTAAGAAGTCTTGAAACATACATTCCACAGAAACAACTATAAGAGGTAAGAATAAACAGACAAAATGTTTTAATTAAGGTTTATTGTGTTAATTTGACTATTACACTCATATGACATCACACTAGTTTTAAAAGTTATATTACATTTTAATTATATTGCCAAACTATGTTTTCAAATGTACAATACAACCTAGACTCACATGGCATTTGGCTCAGTCACATTCCTTCTTGGGAATTTCTTTCTCTGGAAGTACAGTAGACAAACTTGAAAAAAAAATTTGCATTTAAATAATAATCAGATGAAATATCTTGTATAATTTAGTATCTATAAAATGTAGGGAATTCAATTTATTATGAATAATTTCACTAAGCTTCATTAACAGAATGAACAGTTTTGCTTATCTTAATTTTCTTAAGGATTTCAATTTTTTTTTTTCTGATAACATGCATATAATATTTTTTTAAATTTGAATATTGACTTTAATATTCTAAGTGATATTTTGTATATCTGACTTCTCGGAATCCTCTATACACTGAAGTTAAGGACCGAAAGTGCATTACTCATATATTGACAAAGTCAATAATATAATCATAGGGAATACACAAGATATAAATCACTTACCAGTACGTGAATGATGTAAAGAAGACAAAACTGTGGAATAGAAATAGCACATACCCGTATCTTCCTCAAATAAAAACTTCAATACTATAACAATTTCAGATGAATCACAAAGTGGGGTCAATAAAATGAGTGTTGAATGTTGGAACGTGAAAAGGTATGATTCCTATTGCTGTGATTTGATTGAGGAGAAACGATATTCTTTTAAGTTACCATAAGGATTCAGTATAAGATATTTTACATTTGAAGTGTAGCAACAAAAAGAATATGAAATATCATAAATAAAAGAAGTTAGGATAATATGAGCAGAGGTTATAGAATGAAGACATAACTGACAAACCACAAAAACAAATACAAAATTCATAAATACTGCTACACAGTTTTATTTCGAGGACATATAATTTTTCTAACACATTAATTTATTGGTACACATATATTTTTTAACTTAAAATCTGTTATTTTTTTTACATACATCACACTATATTCTACATTTCCTATTGCAGAAAATTATGACCTGCTTATGAAATATATATATATTTATATATACTTTTATAGGTACTCTTAATAATTACATTTATTTCATTTTACTTATAAAAATTCAAATAGGAACTTTGGTTTCATCAAGAGAGCATCTAGTATACTCCCCATAATAAAGTTCATGTCACTTCAAACAACTGGAAGTGTTGAACAATTATATTACATCTGTCTCGGTGACAATATATATATATTTTGTGACTTTGACCATTTCTTTGGTCACATAAACGTACAACATATGAAGTGCAATTTGCAATGCACTATTCTACAAGTCTGTAATCAAAAAATATACTTCTGGTCCACATTCCGACACAACACTGTCCTTTTTTTTTTGTTAAATCGACTGATGAAACTGATAGATTGACTACAAGAAAGTTGTAAAATCGAGTTCAATTGAAGATATAATCTTGGGATAACTTTAACAACAGATACCACCACAGTAGATCATTTTAAAACAATTATATCCAATCCATTTGTAATCACATTGTATTTTAGTTCATAAGACTTGTTTTTATTTTTATGTCTAAATTTATCCCACTGATAACTGATATGATCGGAAACTTTAAAAAGTCACACTTGTTTAGAAATGCATATCACTGAAATACTTAGTCTATGCAATTTTGTTGGTATCTTATTTCAATAAAAGTCCATATAAATGAACTTTTGGTCAATAACGGATTTTATCTTGAAATAAGACACCACAAAAAAGTACATATATCTTTGGCATTGTATGAATGTTATACACTAAAAATTTAATTCAGGAATAATTAAAATATAAAATATAATTAATTTCTAGGAAGTGTGTTTAATGAAATTTCCTTCAGTTTAAGGTTTATTTTAGGAAAAAATATAATCTTACTACTTAAACAATACCAACACCTATAATGAATGAATTCTAATAAGGACAATTGGTATGGTAAGACATCCGTTCAAGAGAATAATGTATTTTATAGTCTGCTGAACTACAATAGTTACATTTTGATTGTCATTTTGGAATTAATTACTTTTATATACAAAACTTATTTTTATTCACTCTTGCTTAAAATGGAAATAACCAAAACAAAGATTTCTTATTGTTTATTTTTTATTATTTCACTCACCTCATACTTCATAACTTCTTGCAGACCAAGGTTTCATCACAGCATTTGTGACACAGCATTGAGAATGTCACAAATGTTGTGATGAAACCTTGGTCTGCAAGAAGTTATGAAGTATGAGGTGAGTGAAATAAAAAAAAATAAACAATACTAAAAATCCTCATAGTGTTATTTCCTATATACATAACGTAATAAAGATTTCTTATTTATTGTAAATACTGACAACATAATTGTTGAAATTATAACATGAAATGTAACATAGCATTTTTCTTCTTCTTGGCAGACTTCAATATGAGTGGCAATTGATTATAATTTGAATAAAGTTAAATGCTTACACATACAATTTATCACTGAGAAATATGTCAAACCAACTTTCTGTAAGTTTTCTTGAACAACTTTTTGGATATCTATGGCATGAGAGTAAACAATACGGCTCTGATGCATTTTATAAATTGTTATTTTTGGAATTGCTTATTTTAAACCAATTTATTGATAGCATTCACTTGGAACAAACTTCAAATTTGGAATATTTGAGTAATACTAATGGTGTCGATGATCAAGTAGTGATTTCCAGTTCAGAAGATGATCTACAAAGAGCTATTTTTAATTTGGAAAAAATAAGTGCCAATTACAATTTAAAAATTTCAAAGAATAAAACTAAAATTTTAGCATTTAAAGGACATGATACCTTAAGAGCAAAAATAGTAATTGATAATAAAATTTTAGAGCAAGTGAACAGTTTTAAATATCTAGGTTTCAATTTATCATATGTTAAAATTGAAGATATTTATGACAAAATCAATAAATTTCATCTAATGTGTGGCACTATTAAAAGAACCCTTAAAAACACAAGAGACGAAACAAAAATTAAATTTTTATAAAGTAATGGCTGATCCAGTATTGATGTATGGATCAGAGTGTTGGACGATCACTAAAAGACAAGAACAAAGATTGGAAGCAGCTGAGATGAGATTTTTAAGAAAATATAGCAGGATAAGAAAAGAAATGAAGATATAAGAAAGGAACTAAATATTTTCAAACCTACAGATTGAATAATTAAATATAGGAATGCCTGGAAAGAACATATTGATAGAATGCCAGAAGAAAGATTTCTAAAATTATTGCTAAATTATAAACCGCACAGAAGGAGAAATGTTGGATGCCCACACAGAAGATGGTCTGAACAATTTTAACAATTCTAGCTTTCATGAAACTGGAATGAGCCAACAGGTTTAATCCCTGGATGATGATGATGACTAATGGTGTCAAGTATAATAATGGAGTTCTAAACTATGTATAGTACGCAGTATTCATTTGAAATGTTATTGATAGCTGACTAAAAGATCTTGTATGTAATTCGTGCAAAAATTATGTCTTAAATGTTCAACGTGTTTTGCATCAGTGGACAATCTACAACATCTCATGCTTAAATCACTCCCTTTTTTAAAATTATATAAAAAAAACTATTAAATAACAGAATAGTAATATTGAAGAGTAAAATTTAAAGAAGTGGATTTGGAAAATGTTTTATATGAGTTCAACTTACAAGCAGGAACTTTTGCATGATAATATGCAAATAAATAAAAAAAAAAAAACTCCTGGCACGACAGGCCTACAAGGCCCTTAGCCTACCAGCCGGCTGCTGGCCTCACATCCACATGTGTCAATCACAGAGGTAGATGATAATCAGCCAGTGTAGGGGTGACATGTGGTCAGCATGTCGAGTCCCCCAGCCGTTATAGCTGGTTTTCTCAACCTGGAGCCGCTACTTATTGTAGCTACCCAAATGCATCACGATGCTGGGTGGGCACCGGTCCCATACTGGCCGAAATACCATGAGAAAATTTCTTCCCCCACGGAGACTCGAACCAGCGCAAGTACCGTAGCTCTGCGCCAAGGCTTCCTGCCTTAACCGCTCGGCTACGGCGCGGGACGCAAATAAATTAAGACAACTATTATTTAATTAATATACAGAAACCTGTTATGTATAAATTAGTGAACACATAGAAAGTCAAATTAAAATAATTTAAAACTGTACAAAGTATTAATTAAAGTATATATTTAATTTAAAAATATTTTTATTATCTCATACATTAATATTCATTAACTTTTGTTTTTATTTTAATAAAACATGTCTTTAAATCCTCCAGGGATTTAAAATACTGTATCTAAAACATCCTAAGGAATTAAATTGTTTAGATAGTGTCTTAGAAACTACCATTTTACAAAAGGTATTCTTCTTTACATTGAATGTTAAAAATTAATACTTATAAATTCAAATATTACAGTAAATACAAAATGCATAAGAGAATAAAATATTGTTGATATGAAAGGTTGAAACAAGCTTTATCTACTCAGAAGATGAATCCTCAAGGATAAGTCATATTTACTAAATAATATTACTACAGTGAATTGAATTAACATTTAAAATATTATTTAAAAATAAATAACTTCCTATTTACAGTTAAACAAGAGGATATATAATTAACTATGAAAATACATTATGAGGTTCTACTTAATAAATAAGTTTGATCTGCCTTCATCTTACCTCATAATTAGTTGTTTCTTGTAAGACATGTTACAAAGCTTCTTACCTTCATCTTCAGTTGGTGTAACCCGATCTTCTTTAAGTTGACGGCCCTGGATCTCGACTCCTGCTACCTTTTTTTTTGGTCCAAAGAATTTGCTTATTAAGTTTCTCTCCCTGGGAATTTCAAAATTCATGATTCCTTCCTTGTTCTTCTGTATGTAGAAATTAACTCATATGGGGAAAAAAATCTATATATAGAAAAACAAGGAGAGAATCATGAATTTTGAAATTCTCAGGAAGAGAAACTTAAAAAGCAAGTTCTTCAGACCACAAAAAGAGGGGGCAGGAGTTGAGATCCAGGACTGACAACTTAAAGAAGATCAGTCTATACCAACTGAAGATGAAGCTAAGAAGTTTTAAAATGCATCTTACAAGAAGCAACTAATTATGAGATAAGATGAAGGCAGACCAAACTTATTTATTATCTAATTAACTATTTATAAAAGCTATCAATTATAAGAACACTCAATATAAAAATGTGGTTTGCACAAACTTGTAATTAGATTTTAATTTTGTATACGCTATAATTTTTCTTCAATAAAAACACTTCATTTACAGATATTATTAGGCCTAGTTTTAATTAATGGCATTCATAATTTGTTGTTTTATTATAAATTTATGTTAAATATTTCAAAAGTAGGACTAAGAAGATATAATATCTCATACAATGCCAGAGACTAATGTAAAAGACTTACCTCGGTCAGTAAAGATATGGCATAATTTGTTCACTGTCAAATAACACGTTTCTTGAACACTAGGCTACTCCTTTGGACATCATCCGAACTGTATTCTTGAGAGCTTGTCGCTTGTTACAGAACCAGATTCTGATGACTTCTCTCTCATAGCCAAGCTGATGAGCCAGAGCAGTGATTTCAGTTCCTGAAAACAAATCAACTCTGAAAATTCATCTGATTCATCTATTTATTGAACTTTTATAGGAGAAATTACTATGAGATTTAATTTAAGATTTAAATTAAAATTCTTTATACTTCACCTCACATCCAGTCTTCTAATTATACTGATTTTAAAACCTAGGTGGTTTCATCTTCAGTAATATCTCATTGACTGATGTTATGTCATTCAGGAGAACATCAGTTCTCCATCTAGGTTTTGAAACCGGTATAATTAGAAGACTGGATATGAGGTGAGGTATAAAGAATTTTAATTTAAAAGCCATGTATTTATACTAGAATTCAGTTACATGTTAAAGAAATGAATAACCAAAGATGAAAAATGAAGAATGGATGAAGTCCAAGATCCAGAGTATCAACCACAGTTGAAAAACAAACAGAATTCAAAATAATGAGAGAATTGCATTTGAGATTATTTGTAATCATACAATTTAATTTAATGTAATATCCCAATCAGTATCCAGTATAGTTTTGGTGATATCAGACTAGCTGTAAGAGGTGACACTCACTACAAGGGAAAGAAGTTGAATCCTCAAATTTTCTGCAGTCAAAAAATTTCCATGGATGACTGGGATCAAACTTGCAAACCTCAGATCCTGAGTTGGATGGTATTATCCCCATCACATGCTGCCTACATTTTTTGGCATATGTAAATTCCACAAATGAAATCCTAACTTTATGAGATGCAGCAACAAATATGTTAATTAGTAATGAGTTGGTTATTTTGACTCACTCAAATTTCTTGATTTTTATTCAGACCAGATTTCGTCGCTTTTGTGCGACACTGTCGATGAATTCCAACTTGCATCAACAAATTTTTTTGCATAAAAATCAAGAAATATGAGGTGAGTCAAAATAACCAACTCATTAATAATTAACATAAATGTCTCCCTAAACCAGCCAGTAAAACTTTTGTATCTTCTTATCTGGAATATATATATTTTTTATTTTTTGTTTAGGGCATTTCATCGGAATATATTACTGTACTTTTTTTAGTTTCCTAGTATTTTTAGTACATGTGAAGTTGTATATTATTAAATTAAATTTTAAAAAATTAATGAAGTTGTTAGAATAGGTTTAAAAAAAGTAAAATTATCCCACTTACAGGCTTTAGGAGACTTGAGGTAAGAGGTGAAGGCTCCCCTTTCAAAACATTCAGCATGAGATATCAACTGGGTAGTAAAACCCTCAGAGAACAAATGCCTAATTCTCATTACATTAAGGTTGAGTCATGATGCTGCCACAAGATTTAGGCCATTTTAAAAATTCTGACCCCATGGGGACTCAAAAATCATAATCTTATGGTTCGTAGCATATTGTCTTAACTACCTATGGTAAGCCATGCTTTAGTTAGAAGAGCTACTTGTTTTTATTAAACACTTATTTTAATGAGTTATATATATATGTCCAGCCTCATGGGCTAGTGGTCAGCGTTTCCTGACTACTGTTCATGAGGTCCCGGGTTCGATTCCTTGTCAAACCATAGGAATTTTTCCTTAAAGAGAATTATTCCTGTTGTAGCCCATGGTCTGGAATTTAGGTTAAGTTCAGGTTAAGAACTCTCCTGGTACTTCATTATCATTTATCACCCATCATACCACCAGGGTAACGTAACTCCGCCTTCCAGGTGCCCCAACCTAAGAAATGGATTCCAATTCTGCCAAAGCCAGGGGAGAAAGCCAGAAATGTCATAAAAGACAACCTGGTGACATTAGACAAAATATATATATAATTTTTTTAACAATTACCTTCTTAAAATTCATCGGAGAACATATTGTTTAAACAACTCACCTCATAGGATTCATGCTTCCATGATATCGCGATTTCAAACATAGTCATGTTCATCATCAGCCATAACTCCGACTGATGATGAACATGACTATGTTTGAAATCGTGATATCATGGAAGCATGAATCCTATGAGGTGAGTTGTTTAAACAATATGTTCTCCGATGAATTTTAATGATTATACCTCATAATGTTTACTTCCCAACATTAATTAAATATAATTACCTTCTTCTCTAAAATTTCAACTTGCATCAACAGATTTTACTCAGAACTTGACCCATATAGCAGTAATCAAGAAATATTCCTCGTTACTTTATTAACAATCTAATTTATTCTTCAAGTCAAGCATCTGCACAATATAATTGACTAGTCACAAAAATTGACTGTCTCTTAATTTAATGGTTTTGTAATCCCTTAATCATTATCCTTTACTTAACCCTTTAGGCGTCATGAGCTGATCACATCGGCGGGTGCGATTTAAATCTCTGACACAAGAGATTTTACTAGTGGCATGCAGAGGGTTAACAGATTCATTGGCTAAACTTTACATGTGACATGACTTTTTAAATTCATAAACTCTTGTCAAATTTTACTCTTAGGGTTTCATTTTTCAAATTATTTCCCACCATTTACAATGATTTTTACATTTTTTTAATGATTATTTGAATATTTTTTCCATGATATTGAACTACATGAAGATGTGGCAGCCATATTGATTTTAACGAATATTCTATATTCCAGTGCAGCCAACATAGAGTCTACACTATTTAACTTATACCAAATAAAATCAGTATGCATTCTTTTACAGGTTAGAGTACTTAAATTGCATTAGGTTAGCTTTTAGGTCAGTCTTTCACAGGTTAGAGTACTTAAATAGCATTTGGTTAGTTTTTAGGTTCATTGGCAACGTGAGTTCAAATATCGTTTATATGTTGGCTGCATCCCATGATTCCATAGTGTAAACCGCTTCACGTCTGTTGGCACATGCGCATAGTGTATGGTTGGAACTTAGAAAAAATGTTCATGTTTCATGTTTTAAAGTATTCATCATCATCATCATCATCCAGGGATTAAGCCTGTTGGCTCGTTCCGGTTTCATGAAAGCTAGAATTGTTAAAATTGTTCAGACCATCTTCTGTGTGTATTTTCTGATTAATTAAATAATCCAGCTGTCACATTACAAACTAGCATATCTAATTTGTATTTTAAAAGCTTGAGTTTGATTCCTTGTTATAGTATACAAATGTTTACTTGTATTTAGAATCTGGAATGATGTCCACTCAGTTTCATGAGGACTACTGAACAGTCGTTTGATTTGAAAAGCAAGAAAATATAGTAAAAAAAACTGAAATTAGGGTTGAGGGATTGCACCATACAACTCCCTGTGTTGTCATTTGCTAGTCAATAAAGTAACTAATTCAATAAATTTATGGCTTAGCTGTTTAGAGTTTTCATGTCACAAAAGGGAAGGAAATAATAAAAATTACATTTTAATTATTTAAAATTATTTTGAAAAGAATTAATTCAATGCTGTACCTGAGGGATGCGTATTCCTTTCAAAGTGTGCATTGAGAAGTTCCAATGCTTGAGGAGTGAATGAAGTTCTGCGTTTCCTTTTCTTGGATGGCTCGACTCCAATGAATTCAGTGAGATGATTCTGGCCACTCTTATATCTGGAACACGACCAGCTTGGCACTTTATCACCTGAACTATAAAACATACTACAGTAAATCAATGAAATAATGTAGAGATTAAATTTGAAGAGAAAACTTTTCGCCCAGACCGAGACTCAAACCCGGGACCTTTAGTTTTCCATACCAAATGCTCTACCAATGGAGCTACTGGGGCGAGTTCCAATCTAGATGCAAATTTTTCTCTTATATACATTGTAATTCCCACGCACCAAATGCTTGAAGTCTTGGCTTCTATCTATGCAAATAGCAGCTTCTTTGTTAAAAGACATCTATTGGTAATTTGAACACTACTTTTAAAAGACAGTAGGGCTTCTATTGAAGTTTTCATTTTAATTTAACACTTCTCACTGAAGGATAAATTAAATTTGAAAAGAAAAATGTTTGCCCAAACCAAGACTCGAACCCAGAACCTTTGGTTTTCTGTACCAAATGCTCTACCAACTAAGCTACCAGGGCGAGTTCCAATCTAGACACATATTTTTCTCTTATATAAGTTGTAATTCCCACGCACCAAATGCTTGAAGCCTTGGCTTCTATCTATGCAAATGTCGGCTTCTTAGTTAAGAAGACATTTATTGGGAATTTGAACACTACATTTAAAAGCCAGTAGGGTTTCTATTGAAGTTTTCATGAAAACTTCAATGTAGAGATTATTGGATTTATGCAAATAATATATAAGATAATTCATACAATTTTTAACATCTTTTATATGATACAACTGATTTTTTTTTTTTGGGCTCTATGAATTTACAGAAGATCATGGCAATGAATAAGGCAAAGATGAATATTCATGCAAGACTGTGGAACTAGCGCAGGGAAAAATATTATATACACTATACAGATATCATTGGAAGTTGAGTTTTCACTTTTTTTTGGGGGGGGGGGGTTTGCATCAGTTTAATACTTCAAAATCCACAATTTATGATATAGCTATACTAGGCTTAAATGAGGTATTCATGTATAAGGTATTCACCTTATTTGTTGCCAATGCATATAAAAATATTAATTTTATATAACTGAAATGAAGCATAATCTAATATATGGGAAAAATAAGATAATCCAAAAAGTTGGACAAAATCACTTACCATCCATATACACAAATAATGAGATTTAAAATACTTGATAATATGAGGGTGAATCAAATATAAACCGGAATTATTGTTTACAATTTTATTGAATTAACAAAAAAATACAAAACCACCACCTCATTTTTCTACATAGTCTCCTGCATTTCCAACACACTTTTGCCATTGAGTTGGCAACTTTTTAATGCCCTCCTTGAAGAATGAGGGATGATGTGTAGTCAGCCAGTTGCGCATGAACTCCTCTACTGCTGCATTGTCACCAAACTGCCTTCTTCCCAGGTCTTCTTTCAGTGGCCCAAACAAATGGTAGTCAGAGGGTGACAAATCTGGACTGTAAAGAGGATGTTCCAGAGGTGTCCATGCATATTCTTCAGTTTTTCTTGTGTCAACTGAGCAATATGTGGCCTTGCATTGTCATGTAGCGCAATCACATTTCGGATCGGTTTCCGGCGGCGCTTGTTGCGATGTGCTGCTTTTGTCTCGTCCAAAAGCCAGCAGTAGTACCCTGCATTCACTGTTCGTCGTTCATGAAGGAAATCCACTAGCAAAACTTCTTCAGAGTCCCAAAAAACAGTCACAAGGATCTTTCCAGCAGAAAGGCATGTTTTGGCTTTACCTGGTCCAGCTGCACCTCGCTCTCGCCACTCCATGCTGGAATGTTTTGACTCTGGGGTGTAATCATGAACCCAAGTTTCATCAGAGGTCACAATGCGATTCAGAAAATCATCTCCTTCCTCTTCATAGCGACTCAGATGCCTCTGAGACACTTCCTGGCGCAAATTTTTTTGTTCCTGGCAGAGGAGCCAAGGAACCCACCTGGCAGACAATTTTCGGAATTTGAGTTCAATCACTGATGATGGCTTGAACACTTCCGAAGCTTATTCCAACGTGTGAAGCAATTTCAGAAATTGTTACGCGTCGATCCTTCTCAATAAGGTCCCGTACAGCACGAATGTTGTCTGCAGTGATGCTTGTTCATTGCCGTCTTTGGTGGGGCTCATTTTCCACTGAATCCCGGCCCGCTAAAATTTTTTTGCACCAATCATACACCTGCATCTTCAAAAGGGTTACTTCCCCAAACTGCACATGGAGCCTTCACAAAATTTCAGAAGGTTTAGTGCCTTCTTTCGCCAAAAACTTAATAATAATGCATTGCGCAACAGACGTGTGTACCTCTTGCTCGCTCATGGCGTACTGAAGCAAGCGGCCGCTCTTTGGAGTGCGACACATCAAGATCCCTACTCCAGACACCCCCCACCAACTTCCCCTCCAAACCACAACCTTTGTAGTTCACTACCAGAGCCTCCAGATACAAATTCCGGTTTATATTTGATCCACCCTCGTAACAGGGATCGCCATCATCATGTTTGGTGCTACAGCCTATTGCAGACCTTGACTGCCCTAAATATGCACTTCTGGCTTGCTTAGTTTGGTGATTCTCAATTGTGTAAGTTTTTATGGGTGAAATTGTCAGCCTTCGCACCCAACCCCCAACCTGGAGGACCAGGGTATCTCTTTTTTTGTCTGGGTTATCACCCTCGACCTGTCTGGCTTGGGAGGCCCTCCCAGTAGCTAAGCTACCGCCGGCATAGCTCTTGGGATCATTTAACCACAAAAACCCCACCACTACATCAAAGTAGAGATACCTTTGGGAACAGGGATCAAGGTTGTCAAATTATGTGGGATATAATTCTGAAAGGATAGGGAACTATGTGAAAAGTTGTACTAGACCTTGATAATTTTAATAAGACATGAATGATTAAAAAGAAAGAACAAAGCACAGTAAATTATTTCATAAGCCTTACCTCTCTTCAGCTTCCTTCATCCACATTTCCAGGACTGGTTTAATTTTCTGTGCACTCTTTGGTGTGATATCCAATTTTTCAAACCTATACATACAAAGAAAATTATAGCTAGACTTTTTATACAGAGCAAATTATTATCAGAGAGACTTATATTTAAATTTTAATAGACTACTGCCTAAAATATAATTTCAGTATCACACTGTAATTAATTTTGAAATAAACAACGTGAGAAGTTCATAATAAAAATTAAAAAAAAAAAAATTATTTTGGATTAATTTTAAAAAATGATAAAATATAGTGTTTTTTTTTTGGTAGGTAGTTATGAGAATTTAGGACCACACTTATGCACACTTATTAAACAGTCATTAATATGATGATTTTCAATGTTTTTATTTTAAATTTGTCACTTACAGTGAAGGAAAAATTAATATTTGAAGAGAAAAATTTATGCCTAAACCAGGATATGAACCCAAGGACTCTGGTTCTACATACCAGAGCCCCAAACCACTGAGCTATTTAGGCATCTTAATTTAAACAGAAATTTTTCTCTCTTTATACAATCCTGTGTGCCTGAAACCTAGAATCTTCGTTCCACACACCTTCTAGTGGCTTCTTATTCAAGAAGACATTTTAATGCGACTTTAGACTATCTTTATAGTCAGTATTAGAGATGATGTTTGAATAACAAATTTAACGTTGAGTAAAACAATGGCATAACTGTGATCCTTTTTACTCAATTATTTTTTTCTCTTCAGAAATTGGTCTATTAATTTGTGTCCAGTAACATTTCCTATCATAAATGTCATTTGGTACTGCTTAGAGTTTAACAGACTGCTTCCTCTATCATTTACATAATGTGTGTGTATACAGAGTGTTGCAAAAAAAAAACACCGACAATGGAGATGAGGTAGTATATTGAGATATGTTGATAACATTTTAATAAGATACCAATGTCTGGAAATGATCCGTTTTCATACTATGACTAGTTAATTATGTCTCAAGATCAGTGTTAGTTTGAAGGATTTGAAGATTCATTACTTAACTACACCTCACAGGTACAGAACCCATGGCACGTGGCTTCCCAAAGGAATGTGGTTGCAACACAACGGAGCTCCAGATCACTTCGATGCCAATGTGAGGAGATATTTGGATACCACGTATCCAGGTGGATGGATTAGAAGAAGGGGACCAGTCACGTGGCCTCAGAGATCACCTAATCTTAACCCTCTCGCCTACTTTTTGAGGGGCGACATGAAACAGTCTGTTTATTAGATTCCAATAGAGTTGCCTATGGATCTTATAGCCCCAAATTCACGCTGCTGCAGAAATAATCCAAACGAGGCCAGGCGTATTTGAACTTGTGAATCAATCACTAGACCGCCGATGTAGGATCTGCAATGAGATGGGATGTGGATATTTTGAAAATTTGATGTGACTGTGAGAGTATTGTCTAGTTTTGAGGCTTGAAATCCAACTAACGTAACTCTTGAGAAGTTAGTTACTCATAGTGTGAAAACACATCATTTCCGGTCATTGGTACATTATTAAAAATGATCAGCATATCTCAATATACAACCTCATCTCCGTTGGCGTTTTTTGCAACACTCTGTATATATATATATATATATATATATATATCACTAAATGTTTCTATATCTCAAAATAAGTAACAAATTTTACATCAATAAATTTCAAAAGAAATTATAGTTAAGTAATGTATTGTAATTTGTCATTTATGTAAGTAAGAAAGGTAAAGTGATCCCACTACAGGCCATAAGAGACCCTTGGGGTAGTATAGGAGGTTAAGGCTCCCACTTTTTCTAGATAATCGGCACTTGATGTCAATCAGGTTATCAGCCCTGCATGATAGCCGCCTTTACCCCCAGAATACCATTGGCTTCAGCCAATGCAGGGTGGTGAATATTGAAGATGATAGTTAACAAATAGACTGCCTAAGTGTCTGGCACTCATTTACATTAGAGACTGAGTCGATCCCAGGGCCATGGTGCCACCAGAAAGTTTGAATCAGTTTAAAAATTCTGACCCAACTGGGAATCGAACCCTTGACCTTCCGGTTTGTAGTGTATTGCCCTAACCAACTACCCTAAGGCATGCCCTACATAAAGTATAGTTGTTCTTAATATTGTTTTGGAATATTTTATTTTAATTACTGTACTGTATATCAGGAGTAGCTATTAAGGTGAAACTCATTTGGGTATGTGAATGCAAGTGTCAATGACTTGCCTAGCTTCAGCCAATGCAGGGTGGTGAATATTGAAGATGATAGTTAACAAATAGACTGCCTAAGTTCCAATAACTTGAACATTTGAATTGATTTGAGAGGAGTTACCATAGCATTGCCATGGTAACATGATGTCACCCATAACATGAATATCTTTTCACTTGCAAGAAAATATTTTCTCTTGTTGATGAGTCCTTTCAGAAACATTGTTAGAATGAGCTGGAAATTTCAACCTATAACATGGACTACTTCCTACTGATGCACATCCCTCATTAGGATTTATGGCTTTCCTTAAACATTTTGGCTCTGTTGCCATCTGAGAGGATGTTAAAAGAGAGAGTTTTAATTCATCAGTTAGTTGAAGAACACTCCCATATAAGTATAGTATTAATTATTTCTTAATTTAATTATTTTTAAGTAGTCATACCATCCCTTTATTCTTTATGCCTTTGTGTTGTTCTTCATCTATTATTTGAGGCATGAGCTACCACTGCTATATATATATATATATATAATATATATATATATATATATATTCTTTTTGGCATGTTGTGGATCCTATATATTTGTTATCTAATAATGCTGTAATCATGAACAAACATTTTATCTCTTTAATAATTAAATTACCCTTTATAATTTTTTTATCCCCATTATACTTCTATAGTGCTATTGTGATGATCCATTTAGGGAATTTATCGTAATTTATGTTAGTTGCTGTTGTCAATTGTAACTTAATGTACGGTACCTCCCTAGGGATATAATTTAAAAGCATGGTAGAACAACAAAAAATTGTTGTCTGCAAGTTATCCTCTTTAATATTTTGTTCTCATTTACATTTAACCCTCTGCATGCCACTGGTAAAATATCTTGTGTCATAGATTTAAATCGCACCCACCGATGTGATCGGCTTTGCAAGTAGTTTAAGTATATTGTCTGGCAGGTAATGGACAGGAGCACCAGAGCCGATCTAATCGGCTCATGACACCTAAAGGGTTAATAGCTGATTAAAGTAATTTTTTAATCTATTTAGTATAAACTTTATACCTGCGTTCATATCCCCATTTTCGTACATAATTATATTTGTTCTAGCCTGATACCATTTTATTTCTATTCTAATTCCCTGATATAATTCTCTGACATTCCTATATGTTTGTTTTCATTTTGAAATAATTAATCTTCTCTCTCAAATAGTCTTACTTTTTACTCTATAAAAACCACTATGGTATTAAGAAATAAAATTTTGTTGGGAAAATATACTGAATTATCAAAATTAATTGTGGAAGCATCTTATATTAAAGAATTATTCCAAAGTAGTTCATGTGAATATGTTAGGGAAAGCAGTCTATTCTTTTTTTTTAAGAAGTGATGTTTCTCAAAATGACTTTTCTTCTTAAGTTTGTTAATATGTACCTTAAATGAGTTGTCTGGGAGCATAACAGGGATTATTGCCATAATTTATTCATATAATAAGACAGCAAATATTATAAAATGACATTATTATTGTTTATAAAATATATACTGTATGACAAAAGTGATTAAAATCTCTTTTATATAAATTTTAAGTAGATCATAAAAATATAATCTAACTATTTTATTTCCATTTGGCAATTATCATGTTTTCCAAACAACTCAAACATCCAACATTACTATTACTGCTTATTTACTAAAGTTACCATATTTAGGTTTATAATCACAATCCTCAATTAAAGAAATGTAATTTATTTGCATTTGTGTAACAATTCAAAGTATCGAAGTTGGTCTCATGTTCATATATAAAACATAACAATGATCTTATATTATTTAAAAATGAAAATATAGGATTATCAGTAAAAGAGAATTGGAAGATGATTTAAATATGAATACAGCAGTAAAGTATGTACATATAAATTTCACCAGGGGAAAAAAGATTTTATATATAACTCTATATATAATATATAATGTTATATATTACAAATCTAATAAATTGAGGATTGAGCTTTATTCTAAAATCTAAATCATGCAACTTATTAGATCATGCTTAGCAAATTTCCAAGCTAAAATAAAAACACGTGCTCTGAATAAATACCAAGGATACTTAAAGGAAACTGAAAAGTCATTGTTGAAGCTGGGAAAATCAGAATGATAATAAAAATTAAGAAAAATAAATAAACAAAAAATTGATGCTTTTAATCCTTAGCATTTTAAATATATTTGGAAGTATATCTATATACCAGCAAGTGCGGTATAAGAAGCATTAGACTTTGGTACTGTAAGCATCATAGATAGGCATTAAGCTAAGCTAAGAAATATTATTGACAATCATTTATTATTTTAATTAAGAATAGCAGCTCTATAAAGATAATAATTATCTTAAGTGCTAAGGATTAAAATTTTCTAATTGGCATGCAGACAGATAAAGCAGAGCTGCCAACATCACATCAAAAAAATATAAGTAGGTTTAATAAGCACTATATAACTTATTGACATGTACTGGAATATAAATGTTTTATTTAATTTGAGCTACTGTTGTTTTAAATCAGTATACCAGTAGTATTTAAGTTGGCAACACTGCAAATTATGTATAAATGCCAATGCCCTGGCTCACTTACTAACCAAAAATAAATTAATGAAAAAAAGTTAGTAAAAAACTAAGGAAAAGATTGCTTGTTTTTACTTTAAAAAAAGTTAATTTGTTGTGGATTGGTAGGTGGGTAGGAGTATAGCATAATTTATGCAATGAGAAAAAAATGAAGGAGATAACAGAACATTCCATCCATGGACCAGAGAAAAAAGTACCACTGCTTTTCACACAAAATTAAATTTTGTACAAGTCAGTAATTGTAAAAAAATTATCAGATACATGCTGAATTCCTACACCAATTCATGCAGATAAAATTTGTTATATATTTATGAATCAGGTAATTATTAAAATTATGAATTATTGAGTTTATCAAAATAATTTTCAATAAACCTGTAATATTAAAAATGTTCTTCTATAAACATTACTGAACATATAATTTTTGTAAATTAATGTCCAATATAGATTATTTTTCCTAAAACTAAATTTAATTTAATAGTTTACAAATGCTCAGCCCTGAAGATCTGCATACCTTTAGCATTTAGATAAAAAATTATTCCCCCAATACAAGCTGAATGGAAGTAGTATCCGAACAGCATGAAGAACAAAAATATTCTATAAATATAGAGAGGATATGGTGTAAGGATGCCAAGCAGCAGAAGAAAGTTACAGTAGGTGCAAATAAAGAAAGAATAATAGAATTATAAGAAAAAAAAGTAAAATTAAAAAACAAATATAATTAAGGCTGAGTATATAGCCTGTAATATAACCATTTGTTGACGTACATAGCTTGATGCTGTGACGCAAGCTGCGCAGCACAGTACATCTGTGTGGCCAGGGCACTGGGAAGAGATAACCACAAGCAAAAATTACTTCCTCCTCCTCCACAATAAGTATGTTACTACTATAGTCTCATATGACTGATGTCATGATCCTTCAATGATTTACATGGTCTAACTCTTTGAAAATAAAACTCAACATTTTATCTGTTATTGTTGCAGAGATCTTGGGAAGGCAATCCTGTTCCACTGTCAGTTTAGAAGCAAAAATTTGCTTGCCACAGCCCCCTAAATATGTCTATCACAATAGTAGATGAAATATTTAAATTTATTTCAAGAGTTAGATCAAAATCATTTTTTCAAAAAAAAATCATCATTGTTGGAATAAATTCCTACTGTTCAACTGTCTTCCAGTATTTTTTTTTTTAATTCTCTACTCTTCTGAAAGTGGCACAAAGATTTATGTTAACATAATTTTTTTTCTGTCAAAGATACTCAGATCAAACTCATTTATCTTCATATTACTGAAGTAATGTAATCATTTCCATATGTAATGCGTATATTGATGGAAAAATTACATGTAAATTTTTTAAATAATAGTTTCCTTAAAGTTCTGATCAATGTTCTATAATAAGTTTTCATGTGGCTAACTTTGGTCCTTAGAGGCTGAAGATAACTGAAAAATGTTTCTATGCAACTACACTATTTCAATATTAATATTTCATATAGGGGTAATCACAGCTGCAATATAAGTTTAAAAACAAATAACTAAATACCATATATAGTTAAGTTCAGTAGAATAAATTAGTGTATTTATATAAAGTATCATGTACAGTATATGAAACTCAGAAATAATTTTGTCTTTAATCTCAATAGCCCTAAATGCTAATATGATTATATATATTTTTTAAGAGATAAGTGTTATTCTAACCAATGTGGCAAAACTGTAGATCAGCTGACTGCTAGTGTCTACAAAAACAGATATGATTTCTGTATTTAACATTAATGGTATATGAATTTAACTTACCAGCTAGAGAAGTATTAAGTATATTATGTTATCTAAAAATAAAATAAATAAATAAATAACGCAGGAGTAAAAAATTGTAATTATTTATCATAACATGTTGCTGAACAGTTCTTTGTAAGCTTAGTCCACTTTAGTGAATGATTCAATTATAAATGTACCCACATACATTGAACTATTTAACATGAATTAATAAACAAAGGAACTGTTCAGAAAAGTGCTATAGTAAATTACCATAATTTTATTTAAAATAGTCTTATATATCAAAAAAATAAGTTAGCCTTTTAAAACTTTAAAGAAAAGTATTAACTTCTTTTTATCCAATATCAGAGAAATTAATCAATTTGTAATTAATACTGATACCAGTATAACAATTAAACATTCAATTTAGTCTCTATGGATCAAAGCTAGACCATTTGGAAAAATGGATAATTACAATAATTCATATGAAAGAAATATTCTATATGCAATACTGTTAATACAGAATTAAATTTCTTGATTTTTTTTTTGGTGAATATGTTTAAAATACTAAACCCAATTAGGTATGAAACTACAATTTGTATTTTCATTAAGAACATACATATGGTATTCTATTTAACTCTCAGTTGGACAAGTCCTCGTAATTTAAAGTGACTGTTTAACTCATAGACCGAAAATTTTGCCTCTTCCTGTTGATAATCTTGCCTCTTCCTGTTGATAATTTTGCCTCTTCCTGTTCATAATGAGAAATATCTCCGCAAATTAACTTCTTTGACAAGGATATCAATTCAACAATGTACGATCGATATGGTACAGCAAAAAATGCCAAAAGAAAACTACTTCAAAAATTACAAAAAAAAAAAAAAAGTTAGTTCTCTTGCTATAAAAAAATTATGAAATGTTGTATGATGAATCTACATTGTTGTTAATAGTTATTCCTCACACAATCATCTGTTAATGATTTTTTCAAGCCCAAAGAGATTTAACAGTAAAGATATGCTGCTTATAACTATACAGCTGGCTTAGAAATTACCCAGAAGTAAGATCAGAATACATAACCTCACATTTGATAAATATTAAACATTATAATAATTTTTGCTTCTGATCTTGTATTATTCGCTAAATAGTCACTCCAAATCCAATGCGAGGTTGAGTTTTTCTTTAAACAAAATCACTCGTGACTGTGTTGCTCGTGATTGTTTCAGAAAAACACCAACCTCTTGTTAGATTACTGTTGATAATAGAGCCTCATAAAATAGGCATTCCTTTAATTTCATATAAAATAAAAAGCTTATCCTAAATAATAAAGTAGTGTAAATGACAATGAGATATTATGGATATTTCTGAACAATTATTTCAACAAAATATGAACAAAATAAAGTACCGGTAATTAGAGATAAATATGTTGCTGTTAATGTGATCCTTAACTTTGGTGAAAAGGAAATATAACTTTGTGCTTCCATCAAGTGTCATAGTTTGAATAAATATTCTAAATGATTATTATTGAATACAGAATGTGTAATCTTCATTGTACAAACTTGCTTAAGTAATATAATGTAAGTGTGAGAAATGTTTTCTGACTAGCAGATATCAGTATAGTGAGTCATGTGGTTAGCATGACTCAATCCATTAACCCCAGTCTCAATTTTCTTAACTGGAATTTCCTACTTCTCAATTCTGTAATGTTCTCACAAGAGTGGATTTACTTATTATTCTGGACAAATATAAAATTTATTTTACAAGAATTAACTAAAGATCATGTTTCTTTTTAAAAGCATAAAATACTGGAAACAATTTTCAAAATTAGAATGGTAAATTTGTGACTTGCAGGATTTCAAGGAGTAGTGAAGTAATAATCTGTAATGGGAAAAGAATGATTTAAAAGGGTATAACAGGTGACACACACACCACTCACCTTTGGTGTGGCTGTTGTTGAACATAACAAATCCACTTCTTCTTGGTGATGAACAGAAACAATCTACCTTATTCTAGAGAAATAAAATTTCCTTACACTGAACAAACTATAGTAGTTCATTCTATTTTCATCTTTATAGATACCATTTATGAGTCATGTTGTCAAAATTTAAGTGACAAATATTAAATGAAAACTTAGGAAGTAATTGGCAACATTAAGGTAGAATTTTTTATCACTCACCTCAAATTGTTGTTCTTATTAGACTATAAACTAGTTTTGGAACATGGTTTCTGTTCCATCCTCAGTATCGTCATGACCATTGTTCTGTCGTCTTGAAGAGCTGTCCTTCGCTCCTTCCATTGGCTGACTGAAAAACCTCGAAACCAGGTCATTCTCACCAGGAATTTCAAAGTTCATCAATTTCTTCTTTTTACTCTTTAGAATGCAGATCTTTTCCCAAACAGTAAGTTCTTTTAGTTTTTCTATTTGTTCTAATAATTTAGCTTCTTTCTTGATAAGATGTTTTTCAGACCATGCATGGGCAGCCACTGCATGGTGTGAAAAACATCTTATCGAGAAAGAAGCTAAATTATTAAAACAAATAGAAAACCAAATAAACTTACTGTTTGGGAAAAGATCTACATTCAAAAGAGCGAAAAGAAGAAATTGATGAACTTTGAAATTCCCGGGGAGAATGACCTGGTTTTGAGGTTTTTCAGTCTGCCAATGGAAGGGGCGAATTACGGCTCTTCAAGACGACAGAACAATGGTCGTGATGATACTGAAGATGGAACAGAAACCATGTTCCAAAACTAGTTTATAGTTAAAGAAGAAGAATATGAGGTGAATGGTAAAATATTTTACGTAAATTGTTTAATGACTCATGTAATTTTATGACATTTACTGATAAAGTGAAAAAAAATTGGTTGTTGTTGCCGTTTCATCATTAAATATAATCATTTATGTAATACTTACATATTGAATTTAGTGTTTATTATAACCATAGTTTCGTCTACTAATACAATTTATGTATTAAAAATGTTCGTGATGAAATTTGCTTAACTGAAGAATTCTCACAAGATTTTACTTTTAGCTACTGAAATTCTAATAAACGAACTGTCGTGATGTACAAAGGCCATGTCCAAAAAATTATCTACTGTTTTTATCTGCAATGCACTAAAATCCAGCACCAAATATCTCATTTCAGCTATAGGGAATTAACACAACTGCTGAATTGATAGATTGGATAAATCTCACTACCTGCCGTCCAAACCATGTCCCGCCTCACTTTACTATGCTCTTATTCATGCAGAGTCCATCTACTCTATACAGTGAATTGTCATTGCTGGATTCTGGCTTCGATTTCTGTGCCTTGCAGTTAAAAACAGCAGATAATTTCTTGGTGGACATGGCCTTGGTACATCACAACTCTTCTTTGGAAGAAATTTGAAGGTAGATTTCGGCATGCAATGGTCGACAGATTTGTTGTAAATAAATTAGGAACAGATTAAGAACACTTTGGAATTTTACACATGACAGTTTTTCATTAATAATTTTATATGAAAATCAAGAGTAAAAATTAGTTTTCTACTAGATGTTTCTTTACTATACATATCTGATTGTATACCTATACATTGCCATAAACTTGAAAAGCTAGCAAAAAAATGTGCAAATTCATTACCATCTTAAAAGTTGCTAAAAATCAAGTGGTGAAATTTCAGTATGTACAATATACCAGTACCAAGTAATTATGATGAATGAGATATAATTGGGGCTTTGTCCTCCAAACACTGCTCTGTATTATCAGTGCTATATTATTTAATCTATGTGATAATTGTATGTGGCTTGCGTGCTTAAATTATCCCGAGAGCTATGCCGGCGGCATTGCTGCCGACAGAGTTATCCATGCTGGACTGATCGAAGGTGATAAGCCAGACGAAAAAAGTACCTTGGTTGAAAGAGTGATAATCTTTCACCGTAAAAATACAACCATCAAGAAATATAGACATGGGTGCCAGTATGGTAAAATTTTTCGGAAGTCAAATAGTCCCCCATTCGGTTCTCCGTGTGGGGACTACTTCAGGGAACCCATGCCAAAGGCTCAAACACAGGGTTTGTGATGGGCAGGACATGTGGCACAAATGGGGATTGAGAGACATGCATGGAAGCTTTTTTGTAGGAAAACCCGAGGGAAAACGTTCAGTCGGTAGACAAAGAATGAGGTAGGAGAATAACATTAACTATGATTTGAGGGAAGTAGATTATACAGGGAATGATTGGAAAACATTAGCTCAGGATAGGGATGTATGGACAGCTTATGTCCATGTGGCCATGAACCTACGGGTTTGATAGTGCCAGTGAGTTAGTTAGTTAAATAATTGTAGAGCAAGATATGAACATTCAAAATAGCAAAAAGTGTCATATGTAACAAACATGTCATCATATTCATAACCATAGGTAAATTATTCTAAGGTTTATACATTATGTAACATTAATAGCTATCAAATATTCGTAAGGACTTGCCCAACTTTTATTAATTAAAGATAAATGAATAACCAAATAATATTTTCACGAATTTTGTGTTAACATTTGTGCCATTTTCTGATAAAAATATTTGTTTCTTCTCTATGTTGATGAAGATAATAACAACAGCATGTAGCCTATATTACCATTAAAAATCTAACATTCACATCAAAAACACAAATACATAACACACATTTAGAAAACAGAACTAAAAGGATGCTTGTAATTTCAAAGCACTGTCTGGTGAAGTCATGCTTTGACTTAGGTACTGCAATGTTTCACAATAATAAAACTTTTAAAACAAAATAATTTTACAGCCACTAACTTCTTGATGCAATATCATAAAAATTTTGAGCAATGATTTTGAAAGTAAAGTTTTACAAATATGCTACATTGGTAAATTACAAGATTAGTTAAATATAACAATTTTGGTTCCAATAAAAAATTATAGATTTCTTATTTTATAAAACTAAAATCACAATAAATATTATAAATAATTTCATTAAGCATATTACTTGTAAAGTATGGTAACTCAAATTAGTAATTTTTTTAATGTGAAATTTAATTTTACTACATTATGTAGGTTCAATAGTTTAGGCCAAAGTGTCTTAGGTGAATAAATTAGCTCACACTTTAAATGTCTGATGTTATATTTCGAAAATTGGAAATCAGGATGAAGTTCAATTTTTTATTCACTTATAATTTATTAAATTAATGTACAAGGGATAAAAAGACAATCAAATGCAAACCACATTCCTCTTCAGATTTTCAAAAATTGGAATGTAATTTTTTATTAATTTTAATTCAATTAATAAGAAAAAGAATATATAAAAACAATCTTTCATGGAACGTATGAAATATTTCAAGATATGATGACTTGAAGATTTTCGGGTTGTAGGCCGTGATTGTGAGGCTTGTAGTCTATGCCAATTTCAAAATATATTGGAACTTGGTTTGACTGAGCCATACACATCTTTTTAATTAAGAATCTTTAAAACAGATATAAAGAGAGCTTGTTTTCAAGACAAATGGAATAATATAGTTCTTAAAAGTTAAAAAAAAAAATTAACCTAGTCGAGGACTGCGGGACCCGTCAGGTATTTATTTTAATCTTTTACTTTGTTACTATTTACCTCAATGGAATTTTAATATGACTTTTATCAGTATTGATTAATAACATATTTATCATTCAAATTATAAAAATCATGGTCTTCAATATACAGATTTTTTAATGCCTGTCACTATTCAGTCACCAGAATTTTAATTCCTTAACACCCTTATTTTGCAGGGTTGTGAATAAAACTTTACTATCTGCAACATATCAGATTTATGTGTCTTTTGGCAGTAAAGGGGGTATACCTGCCAAAGGTTGACTAGTAAATCATTAAGTTACAGGTTGATTATGAAGGGATTTGTAAAGCTTTCAATAAGAAATTTTACTTTAGAATTGGGAATTCTACAGGATCTTCTGAAATATTTGGAATATATGGACTGAAGCCTCCATAGATTTTTAAGCCTAAAAAGAATGAACCTTCTGTTGGGCGCATCTGATCTGAGAGGCACAGGTTGTCAATTTTGTCCCATTCCACTGTCATCAGATGGCATTGACTACTGGGCATCCAAGTAGCTGTTTCTTTTTACCTGCTGTAAACAACCACACCACTCAGTTTGCTCTCGACCATTACCACGGTGGGTTGTAAATATTTTGTTCAGAGAAGCTCATTGTGTCCGAAGTCGTTATATTATTGAAGATGTGTATTTTGAAAAAGATGTGTATTTTGTAAAAAGAAAATTATTTATTTAACTTATTTAGACTAAACATTGTTATATTCTTGAATGATTTTGCTGAAAACATAGGCTAAATGTTGTTTATTGATAATGTGAACTATTTTCAAGTATATTTGAACTGAACCTAACTTGTTCTTACTTTTATATCATGTTGTTTGGAGGCTTGTCACAAATTTGCTTAATCAATATTATGTCCAATAAAAAGTTTTCTAGCAGCAAATTTTGAATATTTATCCTCTGGACATCCCTAACAATAACATTTCTTCGACTTCCCGTTGCTCAGATTGACAAACATGTGTTAAATAATTTTTTAAGCACGTGCTGATCAGGCACATTGTGCCCGAACTTGAAGGTCAGAATATTGCGCCCAACAGAAGATTAAGAAGAATGGAGTATCAAGAAGAAAAACAAAGTTGATAATTGAGAACAGAGGGCAGAATACTACAAAAAAAAATTCTTTATAAAATTTGTTAATATTAGATACTTGTGCATCTCCAAAATCAAAATCTGATTTCCTGAATTAGACACATTTCAAATTATATTGAATTTTTTTATACTAGTATAACTAAGTATGTAAAAATAACTATTTTTATGGACATGGTAGAAAACATGAACAGATTTAAATGACGATATTAATTCTGGCATATGAATTAGTCAATTTGATTTTCAACAGGAATAAATTCTTATTGTTTAGTACTTATCAAAATTCAAATTCTTAATGTTGGAATATTAATAGCATTGTCAAATGAGTAAAAATAAGTATTTATAATCAAAAACTCTCATTTTGATTTTCACATAATGCTCATTTAAATATAAAAAATACATTTGCAGGGTATTTAATTCATAAGTTCAGAATATTGATAAATATAGCTGGCTACTTCAGACATAGAGAATAGTATATGAGTAAAGGAAAAATTGACATTTCCATCGGAAGCCTGGATTAGAGTAATGGACAATACATCGGCGCATAAAGTCAGAGATTGGGGTTCGAATCCTGGTTCAGACATTAATTTTTCTTTACAAGTTAATTATTATTGATAAATAATTTCACTTTATATATTTAATTATTAAATTTATAACTATAAAAAGAATAAATAATATTTTGAAATTTAAGTAAAAAATAAATAAAGAAAATCTTTATATTGAAACTGATGTTGAGAAGTAAACATTATGAGGTAATAATCATTTAAAATTCATCGGAGAACATTTTTGAAAACTCACCTCATAAATTATCTGTGATGAATTTTAAAAGAAAATCTTCCCTAAATCATAATTTAAATGTATAAATTAGTGCAATACAAAAATGCATTTCAGAAAGATATGATTAATTTATTAAGTTAGAAGCTGTAGGTATCTCAAATTGTCAACTTTTCACAATATTTATTAAGTTTCATTGTGACTTAAATTTAATAGTTATAGACAAGAACAGAAAATATGTAATTAAATATTTAATTTACCTGCATATGGCACTCTGACTGTAGGCAGGTCCCTCTGTTATGCTCAAGGCCTGTCCCACTTGTGTCTGAGTTAAACCCAGAGACAAACGTCGGAGCTTGAAAGCTTTAGCAAACTCCTTAATCTCGTCCAAGTTGATTCCATCCACAACATTACTGTTGGTCTGGTTGATGGTTGGTTGATCTGCACATTTTAACCATATGAACATCATATTTCAATGTAAATTCTAGAAAATATAAATGGTAGGACTTTAACAAAAGACAAAACATGAAAGAATACAGTAAATAGACAGAGATTAACTTTTCTTAAGAAATAAGGTGGAATTAGGAAAATTAAAATTACATATAATGAGATTAAATAACACTAAGAAATTAGGACTGGAGGTAAATATCAGTAAAACTAAATATATGGTCACACGTAGAAATTCATTATATAATGGAAATGGACAGCTAATGACAAATGAGGGAAATTTTGAGGAAGTGGCTGAATTCAAATACCTAGGAACAATAATCACAAATAGGAATGAGATGCACAAAGAAATTAAACATAGGCTCAATTCTGGAAATGCATGCTATTATGCATTGCAGAGACATTTGATGTCCCAACTCCTTTCAAAAAACGTTAAGCTGAAAATATATAAAACTATCATTCTACCAGTTATATTATATGGGTGCGAAACATGGACTCTTACTTTAAGGGAGGAAAGGAGATTACGAGTATTTGAGAATAAAGTTCTTAGGAAAATTTTTGGACCAAAGAGAGATGAAGAGACAGGTGAATGGAGAAGACTACATAACAATGAACTACATGGTCTTTATAGGAAGCCAGATATAATAAGAACAGTTAAGTCTCGTAGACTGCGATGGGCAGGACATGTTGCGTGTATGGGGAATGAAAGACGTGCATGGAAGCTTCTTGTAGGAAAGCCAGAGGGAAAACACCCAGTTGGTAGGCCAAGAATGAGGTGGGAGAACAACATTAACTATAATTTGAGGGAAGCAGATTATACAGGGAATGATTGGAAAGCATTGGCTCAGGATAGGGATGTATGGAGAGCTTATGTCTGCGCTGCCATGAACCTTCGGGTTCGATAGTGCCAGTGAGTAAGTAAGTAAGTAAGTATAATGAGATTAAAGAATGGGCAGAGATCAAAGACATGAAAACAGCAAGAGAAGAACAAATTACAATGGATTGGTAATATTTTATTTTATTCATGCACCAGGTTGTCATTTTGACATTTCTGGTGTTCTCTCCTGGCACTGGCATAATTAAACTCACTTTTCAGGTTGAGCACCTGGAAGGTAGGGTTATGCTTCCCCTTCCTCATAAATTAATGAGTCATTTTTTAACATCTTACCTCATATTTTATGTTTCTTCAAATACGGGAACTAGTTTTCGAGAGAAGGATCTCTCTCATTTTCAACCGTCATAATGTCGGACCTGGTTTCGAGGTTTTTCAGTCAGCCAATGGAAGGAGTGAAGGACAGCTCTTCAAGACGATAGAACAACGGTCGTGACGATACTGAGGATGGAACAGAAACTATGTTCCGAAACTAGTTTATAGTCAAATAAGTAAACATGGTGTACTATGAATTAAATATTATTATTTTTAACTGTAATTATTGCCTAAATATATTATTGTTAGGTCATATTTTTGTAAAATTTAGGTTATAACTACACATATATTTGATACATATTTTGGTAAATTTAGATCATAGTTTTATCAAAATGTTGTAAGTTAGCATCCATCAAGTGAAATATGCCAATCAGACATACATGTATTGGGTTTAAGAGTCCAGGTGCTGTGACATTTGATGGCTTATGAACAGAGAGATCTCACTGAAGTTAAAGTGTTTGTTCATCATACTGGATATTATGGCATTAAGAGAGCACTCCAATTGGGATACCAAGTGTTTCTGGGACAAGAGAGAATGCCAAACTTAACAGACCAGTAGAATAGTAGCCTTCAGAAAATTCATGAAATACAAAACATGACCAGATTATTGAGAAACATGGTACACATATAATATAGTCTTACAATAGATTCCAGCCCATGGTGAAATGCAAGGAAATGAAAGAGCTGATATACTTGCAAAAAAAGGGAGTAAAATTAAGCAGAAAGTAACAAATGCATTTTCTTATGAAACAATTAAAATCATCATCATCATCATCATCATCCAGTATCATGGCAGCTGCCGCCGTCTTCCGGAAACCAAATGCCATTCCTCTCTGTCCATCCATTGATCTTCCTCCATTCCTCTGATATTCATAGCTGCTTGTACCCCTTCTATCCAAGTTTTCTTCGGTCTTCCTCTCTTCCTCCTTTCCATTGGGATCCATTCCATAACAATTTTAGGCAATCTTTGTTCTGGCATTCTTTTGACATGGCCATACCACTGTAATATTTTCTTTTCTATAATGTCTATGATGTCCAGCTCCTCTTGTTCACCCATAATTTCCCTTATTTCTTTATTTCGTATTCTATCCATTGTAGATTTTCCAGCTGATCTTCTTAAAACATCCATTTCTGTACTTAAAATTCTTTTCATTTCCCTGGTAGGAATTTGCCAGACTTCAGCACCATATGTTAGAATGCTCTGAATTATGGTTTGATATATTTGTAATTTTCTATTTTTTGTAATATTTTTGTTCCGCCAAACAGAGTTTAAAGCATTTATTGCTTGTTTTGTTTGTGCGATTCTATTTTTAATTTCCACTGCATTATCTCCTGAATGGTCTAATTTTGTTCCTAAATAAGTGCATTCAATACTAGGTTTTAGTTCTTTTCCATTGTTAAAATTTATATTCTCCATAATTATAAAAAAATTAAAGATTGTTACAATTTCAATTTAATTGAAAAAGTCAGAAACAGAAAAATAAATATAACTTTGGAAAACCCATCTATAATTCCAGAACACCATGAAAATCTGAGGTTGCTAAACTGAGGCTCACTACAGACACGACTGCTTAGGAAAATATCTTCATAGAATTGGTGTGTTAATGTCTCCTGAATATATATTGTGCTCTCAAGATGTGGAAATGAACAGAACATTTAACAAATTGTGTAGCTCTTCAAAATTATCAAGATATGATATCCAAGTATTGGGAAGCTACTATTTTTTATGTTATATTCTAAATTAACATGTTTCATAATTGGATATAGTTTTATTTTAGAAAGAAAAATTACGTTCGAACCAGGAGTCTACCCCGGACCTCTGACTCTGTATGTTAGTGTGGTAACAGTTATGCTATTCGAACTTCCGATAGGAACGTCAAATTTCTTTCTACTTATACAGTTAATTCTGCTTTCATCTGAAGGCCGATAGCCATTGCTATCAACAACGCCATCTGACGACTTCTTTTCAAAGTATTTTTTATTGAGAATTTAAACATTAATTTTTAAGCGGTTAAGCTACTATTTTTTATGTTATATTTTAAATTAACATGTTCCTGAATTGGATATAGTTTTATTTTTAGAAAGAAACATTTTTTTAAGCGGTTAAAGCTACAGAGTCAGAGGTCCGGGGTTCGACTCCTGGTTCAAACATAATTTTTCTTTCTAAAATAAGAAGAACTTTATTGTTAACTCCAGAGCATTAGCTACATACATACATACATACATACATGATATGACTATTGTGATTAAAGCAACATAAATAACAAAAAATAAAATAAAATTATAAACTTGCAAGTTTTATATTAAGAACTTACTTGGGGAGTCAGCCAAGAAGTCTGATGTTGGACTGCTGCGACTGTGTTGAGTACCTCCCCCTCCGCCTACACTGCCATTACTCGAAGAGTGTTGGAGAGATGTTGATGAAGACGATGACGAAGAAGACTTGGCATGTTGTTGTTGTGCTTGTTGTTGCGGAGATGCATGTGTAGAAGTAATAGTAATGTCTGAATTACTAGCAGCTAATCTATTGATAACATTCAGGGAAGATTCTGTTCCGTTCAGTAAACCATTCTGATGATGCTTCTCTGTCATCTGCAGCATAAACCATGTAACTCAACATCATTCGATTCAAAGGCGAACGGAGATACTATTGACACTATTAATTAACTAATTAACTGGCTACTTGGAGGTTCATTGTTGTGAAGACATAAATTCACCATACATCCCTATAAAAAAAACTCCTGGCACGACAGGCCTACAAGGCCCTTAGCCTACTAGCCGGCTGCTGGCCTCACATCCACATGTGTCAATCACAGAGGTAGATGACAATCAGCCAGTGTAGGGGTGACATGTGGTCACATGTCAAGTCCCCCAGCCGTTATAGCTGGTTTTCTCAACCTGGAGCCACTACTTATTGTAGCTACCCAAATGCATCACGATGCTGGGTGGACACTGATCCCATACTGGCTGAAATACCATGAGAAAATTTTCTTCCCCCATGGAGACTCGAACCAGCGCAAGCCCTGTAGCTCTGCGCCAAGGCTTCCTGCCTTAACCACTCAGCTACGGCACGGGACCATACATCCCTATCCTAAGCTAATATTTTCCAGTTGTTCACTTTATAAGTTACCTCTGTCAAATTATTCTTCTACTTCATTCTTGATCAAACTGCTGAATGTTTTAATTATATTTGAGTTGGATATTTTTACTCGCCTCATATTTCTTGATTTTTTGCATAAAAATCAAGAAATATGAGGTGAATCAAAATATCCAACTCAAATATAATTAAAAGAAACCTCATAGGTTATTTCCTACATATATTAAATACTGAATGTTTTCCCTCTGTTTACCTACAAGAAGTTTTCATGCTTCTCTTTCATTCCCCATTCCTACAACATGTCCTGCCCATCATAGTCTATGATACTTGACTGTTCTTATTACATTCAGTTTCACTGTTATGAAATTTTCTTCATTTTCACCTGGCCATCCATTAGGGTGGGCCGAAAAATTAAAAAATTATTTTTAAGTCGTAATACCATGGAAAAGTTCCTAATTAGGGAGTCAAGAAAGGAGGGGGAAAAAAATCTGTTCATATCTTCTGATCATGCATGTGCTCTGAAGTTTACCAAAACTTGGAAACTTTTTAGGATCATTTTAAATCTAATAATTAAAACATTTTGTCTGTTCATTCTTACCTCTTATACTGTAGTTGTTTTTTGTCGAACTTATGTTTCAAGGCTTCTTAGCCCTATCGTCAGTGATTACAGACTCAATTTTCTCATTTTGTTGGGCCAAGATTCTTGATTCCTGCTCTCTCTGCCTCGGGCACGCAATAAATTTTAAAAGAATTTTGGAAAATTTAATATTAATTTAGTACTAAAGAATGATTATAGTTTAAATAAACTAATAAAAATTAAAAGATTGATGATGGTAAAAAATCAGGAATATATCAAATAAAATGTGCAGACTGTGATAAGATATACATAGGGACTACAAAAAGAAATTTAACCATTAGAACTAAAGAACACATAAATGTAAAAAAAGGGGAAGAAGAAAAATCTGTAGTGCTGTTCACATTTGGTCAGAAAAACACAAAATAGATGTAAACACAAAATTATTAAAACAGTTAGAAAAGAAAAATGAACTCACCATATGGGAAAACATCTACATACAGAAGAACAAGGAAAGAATTATGAATTTTGAAATTCCTGGAGAAAGGAACCTCATTAGTAAATTCATTGGACCAGAGGCAGAGAGAGCAGGAATCAAGAATCAGGGCCGACAATATAAGAAAATTGAGTCTGTAATTGCTGATGATGGGGCTAAGAAGCTTTGAAACATATGTTCGACAAAAACAACTATAAGAGGTAAGAATGAACAGACAAAATGTTTTAATTATTAAACAAACCTCTTAGGGCAGAATTCATGAAACCATCTTTACGCAAAGAGTGACTCTTTCCCCTTCTCTATGGCATACAGAGTATTCATAAAACTGGTTTTATGAATACTCTCTACATCATAGACAGGGGGAAAGAATTGCTCTTTGCATGAAGATGGTTTCATGAATTCCGCCCTTAATGTTATTTCCTATTGTATTTTAAAATAAAATCATTTTAAATTTGCCAATTCCCAAATGTAATTGCTATATTATTATGTATTAGAAGTAGCCCCTCCATGGTATCTTTACCTTGTCGTGGTGGAGTGGCTTGTGTGCTTAAATGATCCTGAGAGCTATGCCGGCGGTAGCATTGCTGCCGATAGGGTTACCCATGCCGAACTGGTCGAAGGTGATAAGCCAGACAAAATAAGTACCTTGGTCGAAAGAGTGACGATCTTTCACCGTAAAAATACAACCGTCAAGAAATGCGGACATGGGTTCTACTGGGGTAAAATTTTCCGGAGGTCAAATAGTCCCCCATTCGGTTCTCCGGGCAGGGACTACTTCAGGGAACCCATGCCAAAGGCTCAAACACAGGGACATGTTCCTAGGAATATGGAATGTTAGGACTTTATATGATTTGAGGGAAGTAGATTATACAGGGAATGATTGGAAAGCATTAGCTCAGGATAGGGATGTATGGAGAGCTTATGTCCGTGCGGCCATGAACCTACGGGTTCGATAGTGCCAGTGAGTAAGTAAGTATTAGAAGTAGCAGGAGAATTATTTCAGAACAATTGAAAGAATTGAGGAGAAGGAATTAAAGTGGTTAGGACATGTCTTAAGAATGGAAGATGAGTGATGGCCAAAGCAACTATATGAATGGCATCCGAACAGAAAGAAGAAAAGAGGGAGACCAAGGTTAACATGGAAGGAAAACATGAAGACAGTAATGCAAGCTAGAGGGCTAAGCATCGAAGATGCCCAAGACCGTAGGCTTTGGAGGTGTGGCACGGGAAGACGGCAGCAGCTGTAAAAACCCGAAGATAGATAGAGATTATGTATTAGAACCACAGCAAAAAATAATAATAATAATAATAATAATAATGTAGTTTAAGTTACTCAAAATCTTCTGTCATACATTGCCATCAAAGTTAATGAAAATGAAAAAGAAAAAAAATGAAATAGGTAGATCACAGTTCAAGGAAAAAAAAAGTACCAGCTTTTTTTTTTTTTAGTTTGTTTTATTGTATACAAGGTTAAATGTTTCAAAATAATTAAACTTTTATAGGAAAAATCACTAGGAGGTTTAACCCTCTGCATGCCACTGGTAAAAACTCTTGTGTCTCAGAGATTTAAATTGCATCCGCCGACGTGATCGGCTTTGCAAGTAGTTTTTTGCCTGGCAGGTAATGGACAGAAGCATCAGAGCCGATCTAATCAGCTCACGGCACTTAAAGGGTTAATATTAGTTTCAACAAATTACTTTGCACCCTTAGTAATATTTATAAAGATTTTTTTTATTGGAAAAACTGAGTTTTTGTGTAAAGAATAAAAAAAATCAAGAATCAAATGTTGATTGTTGATGTTGGACCTCTCCATTTTCACTCATTCCTAGCTGAAGGTACTTTGAAATCTGATGTATTAGGTGAAGTTTGGGATGGTTGACCTTGACAGCAGCATTATTCTGACTATTTAACTCATGCCCAAATGGGAGTCAATGACCAATCACATTTCAATGATTTTTGATTTACAACCAATCACAGTCGTGTTTCGCCTAAAATTTACCAACTAAAGTTTATCATAATAAAGAAAGCACCTCCTTTTTAACACAGCATTATTTTGCAGTGACTGACCCACTGAGAAATATGGCTACCAGATTGTATATATAGTGCATGAATGTCAGCAGAAAGCGCATGCGATAGATAATATAAAAACATTTGTAACAATTGATTATACCACAAAAAAAAAGAAGAAAAAACACTGTTTGCACTTTCTTAAATGAATTATTTTCCAGGAAATGACATTACAGAAAAATATAATTGACATATTTACATCATAGGACATCAAATTAATTAATACCTGTAACGTTGGTTATAAATTTCTCCACTAGGGTGCATTCTTACAATATTGCGATTCTTTGGCAATAAATAATATTATGATCTGGTTGCAGTGATGAACAAAGGAAGGAAATGAAGCATATCAATTGTTTCTCATTTGTTTTCAAACATCGCCATTTACATTAAATATATAAATATTTAAAAATAACTATAGTTAAATAATGATTTGTGAGTAAACAGCTTAATTTTATTCGTTAAATAGTCCTAACAAATACCACTCTTGATTTCCAAATTCACTAGATAAATTCACGACTCACGAAGTGAGTCGTGAATTTATCAATAATTTGGAAATCACTTGTGGCATTACTTATGACTATTTAACTCATGCCCCAAATGGGAGTCAATGACCAATCACGTTTCAATGATTTCTGTATTACAACCAATCAGAGACGTGTTTCACGAAATAATTATCAACGTTAGGATTATCATATATTAAGCAAAGCTCCTCCTTTTTAATATTCTGAACAGGTCTGACCGTTATTTTGCAGTGACTGAGCCTATAACAAATACGGCTACCAGATTGTATATAATAGTGCTTACATGTCAACATTTGTAGCAATTGATTATACCACCAAAAAAAGAAAACCACTGTTTGCACTTTCTTAAATGTATACGACATCAAAAATGAATTAATATACAGATTGATGTGTTTCATTTTTTCTCCACTAGAGAGCATTCTTACAATATTGCGTTCCTTTGGCAATAAATAGTATGATCTGGTTGCAGTGATAAACAAAAGAAGCAGTAGAAGCGTAGGCTACCTATCGTTTCTCATTAGTTTTCAAACATCACCGTTTACTTTAAATATAAAAATATTTTTAAATAACTGTAGTTAAATAATGATTTGTGAGTAAACAGCTTTATTTTATTCGTTAAATAGTCCTAACAAATGCCACTCTTGATTTCCAAATTCTCTAGATAAATTCACTCCTCACTTCGTGAGTCGTGAATTTATCGATAATTTGGAAATCACTCGTGGCATTACTTATGATAAAACAATCCCCAGACAAACTTTTTCTGAGGCTTCTGTCATGAGTTTCACACATAGTTCAACTGACTGTGTGTGAACTGGGAATGTTTTGACTATGTTTTCCCAATTAAGGACTGAGTCACACTGAATATATGATTTAATCTTATCATCACTGATTTCTTTCAATAACAGGGAGAAGATAAATCATAATCCAAACAATTAATTATTTCTGAGTAGTGTTGATCCTTGAAATGATTTTTGACAGCATGGATAGTTTTCTCTTTCAATCTAAGTGTCTTGCCTTTAAAATTTGTTAAAGACTGAGCTCTCTTATGTGTTTTGTTTCATCTTGTGCCATGACTAACAATAAATGTTTTGGGCAGGAGAAAAAAATAATTTTGTTCATCACAGGATCGACAATATTAAGTAAATCTTCAGGTAGGTACCTTGATGATTGTATTGATTGGTACACAAGTTTTGAGCCGTCTGTTAAGTATTTACTGTCCCACGCTGTAGCTGAGTGGTTAAGGCAGGAAGCCTTGGCGCAGAGCTATAGGACTTGCGCTGGTTTGAGTCTCCATGGGGGAAGAAATCTTCTCATGGTATTTCGGCCAGTATAGAACCGGTGCCCACTCAGCATCATGAGGCATTTGGGTAGCTGCAATAAGTAGCGGCTCCAGCTTAAGAAAACCAGCTATAATGGCTGGGGGACTCGACATGCTGACCACATGTCACCTCTACACTGGCTGGATGATCAATTACCTCTGTGATTGGCACATGTGGGTTTGACGCCAGCAGCTGGCTGGTAGGCTAAGGGCCTTTTAGGCCTGTTGCACCAGGAGTTAGTTAAGTATTAACTAGTTTTTATACAAAACCTCATTGGCATGTATGGCTTCAAAATAAATGAAACTATTTCAGGCGTGGGACTTTCTTCAGTTACATAAAACCTGAGAGTTCTATTTGCTGCTGTCAGCCACCTTGAGTATCACAAGGAACCAAGATCTTGTACAGCCAAATCCTTTTTATAGGTTTCTGATTTTATTGCTGTGCAAATATTGAGTAGACATTGCTGTTCTTTACTTAGTGTATTTCTGTATAATTGCGATTATTTATACAAAAACTCAGTTTTTTCAATAAAAAAAATATGTTTATTAATATTACTAAGGGTGCAAAATAATTTGTTTTGAAACATTTAACCTTGTATACAATAAAGCGAATAAAAAAAAATCCTGTAAATTGTTTATGTATGTTTTCTTGCATTGTGATCTACTTTATTTAAGGTCTTTTTTTTTTTTTTTTTTTTCCACTTCTCATTAACTTCTTTTATAGCAATATTAAAATATTTTTTGCTGTGGTTCTAATACATAACAATTTCAGTGATTACATTCAGGAATAGGCAAATTTAGAAATATTGAAAATAATTATCCTTAAAATGTGAATTTTTCAAATTTCGGCAAACTTTAGAGCATGTGCAAACGAAAATATGAACAGATTTTATTTTTTCCCCCTCTTTTCTTGACTCTCTAATTAGAACTTTTCTGCAGTATTATGACTTAAAATTTTTTTGGAATTTTTCAACTCATCCTACTGTCCATCTCTCTTTGGTCCAAAAATTTTCCTTAGCACTTTATTCTCAAATTCTTGTAATCTTTTTTTCTCTCTTAAAGTAAGAGACCATGTTTTGCAACCATATAACTAGAATAATCACTGTTTTATATATTTTTAGTACATAATAACAAGAATTTTCAGGGTTGAACGTATGATTTTTTTTCTTGCAGCTCATTCCTGTTTGTAATTTTGTTTCTAGATAGTTATTACAACTAATGTTACAACTAATATAGCCCTATTGACAGAAAAAAACAAGGATAAGGGTGAATGAAAACATTAAGTTAATGTAACTTTGATTCCATTTAGAATTTTCACTTTACCTGACTGCCTCTATGATGAGATATTTAGCATGTCTGCAAACATTCCAGGAATTTCAGGTTTGTTTCCTGACTACATAATAGGATTTTTTTTTTGAATGTAGTTTTAAAAATAAAGTCAACTCAGCCTTGCGAGGACATTTGAGTAACTACTTGAATTAAGGAGAAGAAAAATTCAGTTAAAATAAATGGAAAGAATAAAAAACTGACAGTAAAGATTTAGGAATTGCACCATGGTAATCTATACTGTCATCTACTATCCAGAGACTTAACTACTTGTGTCAATAGTTCTGAAAGGCCTAGGTGATTATTTTAAACAATTTTAATTTATTAAGGACGACTGCCAATACTGGTACAATTTTATCATTTTAAATACTTGAGTCAGTCTTGCCATGCAACATATTTATTTTATTATTTATTATATGGCGTACTATATTTAGGACATATCTAACTTGTTAAGTAGTATTCGGAAATGATGCCAAAATTTTCCCCAATTCTAAAAGTGACATTATATATATCATTTAACATGCCTTGGTATCTACATGAAATTTTTTAATAAACTAATCAAAAGTTCTAATATCCTAAATTGGAATCTTGGATTTATTGTTTTCATTGACTATTTAACTCATACCCCAATGAAGAGCTTATTTCCAAAGTGTCTTAAATCCAAAATTCGTGATTTTCGATATTTTTATGTGACAAAAGTATTTATTCCGTCAGGTATCACATTAACATGTTGTTATGTTCCTAAGTGTCTTATATCCTGTGTTAAAACGGTTTGAAATTCATGTTTATTTCCAAAGTGTCTTACATCCCTGCTGTTTTTTATTTCCAATATGTCTTATATCCATTTGACCAATCTGCTGATTCGGTACAAAGCACGTGACTCATCAGGGGGCTGCTATGGCACTCCTTGTTACATGTCGATGAACGACAGTCAGCTGTGATTTTCTGTGGTTTTTTTATTTGTCAGTGCAAAACAAATGGCTAGTTGTGAAGAAGACCTAGTAAGTTATTTAGGACAGACAGCAAGAAAAAGAGCACTAGTACCTTCAGAGAGGGCTAAAACAAAGATAAACACCATAGATACACTAGTGATGGTAGTATACCGAAAGTGGCATATAATCACAGTGATGGATTTTGTAAAACTTCTAAACTTTCTACTGCAGACTGTTTCCATTCATTATTTTATAACAACAAAACTAAGGTAGAACAAGATTAATTTTTTAAGTAAGTTAGGTATTATCCAGTACCATCATGCAATGCCATTCTGGCAAAAAGTATTTTCAAATAGTGCAGCAGATGCAGTAAATGACTTCTGATAATGAACTCTGGAAGATTGCGATACCTTCGTGTGGGCAACATCTTTTTTTTTTTTCGTTTACACTGTTTTTCCTTCTTGTTTTACCTTTTTTGTTAGCTTTATTTTATTCTCACATATAGACACATGGACAGGACACACACCCAGACCCAAGGTGTTGATTTAAAATCCCCTATCCCGCCGGGAATCGAACCCGGGTCGCTGGAGTGGAAGGTAGGCACTCTGCCGACTACGCCATGGCGACGGACTATTTCGAAACTTAATAAATTGCATACTTTATTGAGTATTAGATATTACTTTCTCCTACTAAAACTTCCTTTAAACTATGTTTACTTCCAAAACATCTTAACTCCAAGTCATGTGACACTGTTACTACCACTTGTAATGGTGGAGGATTTTTGAGAGTATGTGACAATATTGCCAATGTAGTTACAAATAAACATAACGTATAATGAATACTCCATTTAAAAATTAAATACCTTAAAATAAAAATCGTGATTTCTGGAGTTTGGTATTTCATGGATTTAAGACACTTTGGAAATAAGCTTTTCAAATGGGAGTCAATGACCAATCACGTTCAATGAATTTTGTTTTACAACCAATCACAGTCCTGTTTCACCCCAATATTTATCACTTATCAACTCATCATATTAAAGAAACTCTTCCTTTTTAATATTCTGAACAGGTCATAGAATTATTTTGCAGTGACTGACTCTCTAAGAAATACGTTGAATATAACAATTTATATATTAAGGTCCTTTATTTTCTTTTCTTCTCCAGAAAAGCCTGACCAGAGGCTATAAGATGGCAGCCCCATCACTGGTCTTGCCTTCCTTTGGCCAGCAACCAATCGAAGGGACTATTATTATGCTTTCAAGTCTTATACGAGAATTTCCCATAAGGGAAAATTTTCTATAGGATCGTAACAGGTCTCGGCCTAATACTTGGAAGGAAGAAGAAGAAGATATATTAAGGTGTAAGAATCGTAGAATGCATGTGGCTCCTCAGAAATTAATTAATAACCTATAATGTTGGTTATAAACAGTTTGATGTGTTTCATTTTCTTCTCCACTAGGGTGCATTCTTACAATATTGCGATCCTATTTGGCAATAAATAATATGATTGGGTAGCAGTGATGAACAAATGAAATATAACAAACGTTTCTCATTTGTTTTCAAACATTGTCGTTTACATTAAATATATGAATATTTTAAGGTAACTACATTTAAATAATGATTTGTGAGTAAACAGCTTAATTTTATTCTTTAAATAGTCCTAACAATACCATTCTTGATTTTCAAATTCTCTGGATAAATTGGAAATCACTCGTGGCATTACTTATGATAAATTATGTAACACTACTAGATTTAAAATTATATAAATTGTGTAGCATTATAGATAATATAAATTATAGGGACCAATTTTCCAAGCTTCCTTTGCATAATATACTAGGAAGATAAAATTTTATTTACCCATAGTAAATGCGTTGGCACTTTTACTTATTGAGAAACTGTCTTAGAAAAATTAAATGATAGGATATTTTTAACGATGATATTAGTAAATAAAAAGCTGTAGGATAGAATATTTGTATAAATTGTTTAGATAAATTTAAAGCAATATAATTTGTTGTGTAATTTAAATGTTATTTTCCTACATTAATTGATTATATATTTCTAATTAAACGGTTAATAAATCATTATTGTGGTAATTATACATCAGTCACACCTTTAATTTCCTCAGAAATAATAAGAAAATTCATCATCTGAAATAGATTTGACCTTTTTAGAAGAAAAATTCTCAGTTCCCTTGTTGTGATATGAGGATCCTTTCTATACCAAAAGAAAGGTAATATCTCTAAGTTTTATATATCTTACAAAGATTAGATATGTCCAGGACTGTTGAAGACCATAAATGGATTCTGGCATCATGACATTCTTCAGATTTGATTAAAACTAAAACTCGAGGTGAAATCACATGATTTTGTTTTCCAACAAAAAGGAACTCTGCCTCACTATCAACAAGATATGATAGTAAAACTTAATGAACACCTTCCACTTAGTAGATAGGTCACATTAGTTTAGATGATGAAGCATTATTAGGATGTCACCAAGGTATCCGATGTAAATTTAATCAAAATTAAAGAGGGATGTAACACTATGAGGTATTTTTTAATTTATAATGAGTTGGAGAAAATGTTTTTATATCTCACCTCATAAAATTCCATGGTTTCATGATACTGGTTTCAAAAATCATTTCACCTTCATCTTCAATCAAACTCCAACTGAAGTTTGACTGAAGATGAAGGTAAAATGACCTTTGAAACCAGTATTGTGAAAACATGGAATTTTGTGAGGTGAGGTATAAAAACATTTTCTCTAACTCATTATAAATTAAAATATCCGATATAACTTCATGTAATTACTTCTAGTGGGTCTTTATCAAAGTGGGTCTTACAGTTGACTCAAAATGTGATAATGTTGAAAGAGCAGATCAATGGAGGTTTTGCTATTATCACAAGATACATTGGATTGAATATGGGAAGAAATGAACTAGATTGTGTGTTGTGGGTTAGACATACTAAGTTTTTGTAATGTAAATAAAACTTTGATGCATTATCTTTTGTTTTGGTATAAAAAGGATACTCTTATCACATCAGGAGAACCAAGAATATTTACCTGTAAAAGGTATAATCTTTTCAGACACGGTGTAATTTTATTATTATATGAAGCAGATTTGAATGTCATTACTAGAGGGCGGATTTATATGCACTAAAAACCATAAATATATGCATGCAACTATGCAGCAAAAAAGTTGAAAATATGCTCTTAAAATAAAAAAAAAATATGCACAAAATAAATATTTTTCATATAGTAAAATACATTATTTTCTCACTTCATTTTATTTTTTTATCAAGCAACAATTGTAATATTTATAATGTATTTCACCTTACTTTATTGTATATGAAAAGATATTCAGTGCAGAATTATATTGATTTAATAATGTGATAAACTGATAATAAATTATTTAAAATACATGTTCGTCGCAGACTTGGCATAGGACAATTTTTCCATTTGTTGTTAATGTAGGATTCCCTCCAATCCATTGATGAAGCAAAGATATTTTACTGGATTTTTCCTGCGGCATTAAAAACACTTGTCTTGGTCCACTAACACTCACAAAATGGTATTAGAGAAAATAATTTAAACTTCAATTCCCGATTTGTTTTGTCACCGTGGTCAATAATGTACAACAGGCTTCCTTTGTGTGAAATGAAGTATATTTTGCACACATGAAAGTACATTTCAGGAATGATTTTTGAGTCTTTGTCGTGTATGCCGTCAGTCTCAATAAAGCTGATGTTCAAACTTCAAAGAATATCGTCGGTTGAAAACGAAAACAAGGAAATTACCACCAATAAACTGTCCATTGTTGGCAAGTACATTCATCTCTTCCGAAATTTCCTTTCAGGAAATGGTTTAGGCCAAATTGCTTTATTGACCTGTTGAGATTTAAAACTGCAGACCCCCCTGCTCAGAAATTGTTACATTGCAAAATAGGGATGCTGGCTTTCTATGAAAACAAGATTGTCTTCATTTGCAAAAACATGACAATAAAGCAGAAACTTGTCATTTTATGGGGTTATAAACTAATATTTCAATATTAAATAGAGAAAAAAGTATAATATATGCACCCATATGCACATATTAGCAAAATATGTGCTAATCCCATGAATATGCATTTATATGCACTATAAAATTTTGCCAATTAATTCCAAATGATATGAAATGCATTTTCCTCTTCCATGCATACGTTTATCTTTGAAGGAATAAAACATGCAAATATGCAGAAATCCACTCTCTAGCCATTACTTTCTAGAGACCAAAGTTAGGCTGAGGATACTGTAGTATGAAAAGAACTTACTGAGTAGTGATGATTGTGTGGCTGATGATGTGAAGGTCTCTGAGATGATTGATGGTTTGAAGCAGAGTTTTGCTGAGATGTCTGCGATACCATGGATGGCTGAGGAGTAACTAACTGTGGTTGTTGCATTGCATTTAATAACTGCTGATGCTGTTGAACAGCTGAGTTACCATTTGTTAGTAGATGAGGTAGGGAGGCTGTTGCTGCTTGGTTCAGATTTAAACCAGGACCCAAATTGGGGCCAGGAGAAGGTACTGAAAAAAAAGTTAACCATATATATAGTGGTTCAAAACAACACTTGTAATATTTATTATGATCTAAGATTAATAAGTTGAATCTATATTCCATCTTACCGCAAATTGATAGTTTCTTATAGGACATGCCTCAAAGCATCATCTTTTCTCCATCATCGGCTTGTACAGATTCTGTGCTAATAAATGTATCTGTACAGGCTGATGATGGAGCAAAGATGATGCTTTGAAACAGATCCTACAAGAAACTACCAATATGAGGTAAGATGAAATATAGACTCAGCCTATTTATTAAGTAGAGCCTCATAATGTTACTTCCTATTGTATTTACATAATGATCTAAGATGTTTAAGGATATCAAAATAAATTTTAGTAGTGATGACACTATTGCTAATCTGTGCATTTATCTTATATTTAAATTCTATTGTGAGACATTTCAACATATTTGGTCACATGGGTGATCAAATATTTTTGGACTTTCCTGCAATTTAATTGGACTTCCCTGCAAGTTAATTACAATGGATTATGTCATTGTTAGTGTTTGAATCTTTGGTACCTCTACTATCAAATGGTTTATCAAGAACTAAAAATGACTGGCTTCATTTAATTCATAGTCTTACTGACACAATGATAGCTGATCAAATACATAATCTCTACCAGCATATTTTTTTAAGCAAATTCTTAAATATGGGAACAAACATGACTCCTCGTCAAACTGATATACTCGTTTCATTAAACTTGCAACCACACTAAATAGCATTGTTTGTTTTAAATAGGTTAGCAGGAAAATTCACAAATATTTTATCTGTCATGATATTTAGGATCGTTGAATGTATACTCTATCAGTAAGCTGTGTAAGTCTACAGTTGTCTGTATTCATTTGTGCTGGGCAAATGTAAGGGTTATTGATGAAAAAGTGAATTGTAGTAATGAAATTCCAACCAAGCATTTGCTTCACAATTGAGAAAAATCACCAAAAAACCCACTCAGGTTGGTCTCCATTATGATTTAAACTTGAAACATACCAAATATAAATATCAAATTTAAAATTTAAGATTTAAAATAAAATTCTTTACGCCTCACCTCATATCCAGTCTTCTAATTAAATCAGTTTCAAAACCTAGGTGGTTTCATCATCAGAAATTGTTCTGTTGACCAGGAGAACTGCTTCTTACTCCATCTGTTGGTGGACCAATAAACCTCTGAATCAAATCAAATACCCCAGGAATTTCAAAATTCATTAGTTTTTCTTTTTTGCTTTTTGAATATAAAAAAAAAATAAAGAAAACTAATATTAAAAAAAAAGAAAAACTAATGAATTTTGAAATTTTTGGAGAATTTGATTTATTAAGAGGTTCATCGATCCACCAACAGATGGAGTAAGAAGCAGTTCTCTTGGATAACAGTTGTGAAATTATTGATGATCTAACAGCTTAGGTTTTGAAACCAGTTTAATTAGAAGACTGATATGAGGTGAGATGTAAAGAATTTTATTTTAAATATTAAATTAAACCTCAGAGTGATATTTCCTATAATACAGTGCGATCAGTATAGCATTGGACAGCAATCGCGGGGATTTCACTGTACAATGCTGACACACTCACAGCGGGGAATGGGTAGCATAGGATCATGGTGATGCAACCACAAATATTTTTGTAACTATTTTACAAATTGTCATACTTACCAACTTTATTGAAGCAGGTGCTGGAACTGCTCACCTTCATTGTCCATACATTTTTGACCCTCTTTATAAAATTTGTTGTACAGATTATGGACTCTTTAATATGATGGAATTTTTACATCCGGGAATCGTGTTTCAAAAAGTCTTTGTACTTGGCTGGCAGACTGAGTCAAGAAATATTGATCATAAATAAATACACGTTATATTATTTTTGGTCTGGACATCTTACCTCAATATTAATGTTGATTTGTTCTTGGACATGTTTCAAAACAATTCTGTTTTATCGTCAGCTTTCCCAGACTGTGACCGTGAGTCTGGGAAAGCTGACGATAAAACAGAATTGTTTTGAAACATGTCCAAGAACAAATCAACATTAATATTGAAGTAAGATGTCCAGACCAAAAATAATATAATTAAAGTAACCTCAAAATATAACTTCCTAAAATACACGTTGTTCAGTAGAAAAATTATTAGCTATTATACAGTTTACACTTATGCACACATCATTCATTTTACATTATACACACATTATTTAGTTTATGTTATACACACGTCATTCAGTTCATAAGAAAAAGTGACTGAGCACCTTATCTATTCGAAGCACACAATCTGACTGTGACCGTGAATGCATGGGATGTACTCATATGCTGCTGAGTCAGCATACATTTCAAGTCCCGTGCCTGCATGTGTAAGCCTTTGTCATCACACAGCACAAACCCCGCGTCCACTACTATACTGATCTCACTGCAGTTCAATAAGTATCAAATACTACTTCTGAGCTGAATTATTAATAAAATATGTTAATTTTTTTTTTACTATGTGAAGACTATGAATTATTGTTTTTCTTGGACATACCTGAGCTAGCAGCAGCTGCAGCTGCAGCAGCTGATGCTGGTGCAAGGAGGTGATGTGGCTGTGCAAGAGTCTGTAGATTGGCAAGGGTGGTTGTCACAACCTGTCCATTGCTCAATGCAAGGTTAACCATCTGCCCACTTGTCACATGGTTCACTGGGATTGTGAGGATGGTTTGTGTGGCGATACCTGCAACAAATCAATTTTGGGTGTTAAAAGACCAACCGTTTTTCCTCAGAGACCTCTTAATTTTGGCTTGGGAGTCTTTCATGTGCCATAAAGTCAGTAAATTTTGGGTAGAGGCCTCTATTCAGGCTTAAGGTTATTTTACGAGCCTGAAAATCTTTAGACTCGGGATCCACAGCTTGAAGTTCTTCCTGGAGGACTTGCTCCTTGGATTTTTTCATCCTAAAAAGTCCATCGACCCTGACAAACATCATCACTATTTTCAACTAATTAAAATTCTAGTTAAGAATGGTGATAATATGTCACTGAAACATGTCCAGGTGAGAAAACAGAGTATGAGTAGTGTATATTTCCAATTAAAGCTCTAATGTTTACATTGAAGAGCATATTATTTATCATTTTATGGCATATGACAGAAATATAAAGTCAAGAGGTTTATCTAGGACTCAGAGAAAAAATATTTTGTGTTAATTTTTGAAGAGAAAAATTTTCGCCTAGACCGGGACTCGAACCCGGGACCCTTGGCTTTCCGGGCCAAGTGCTCTACCAACTGAGCTACCGAGGCGAGTTACGATCTAGATGCAAATTTTTCTCTTATGTACGTTGTAATTCCCTCGCGCCAAATGCTTGAAACCAGGAAAGCCAAGGGTCCCGGGTTCGAGTCCCGGTCTAGGCAAAAATTTTTCTCTTCAAAAATAAATTATCCTTCAATGAGAAGTGTTAAATTAATAATAAAATCGTCAATATTTTGTGTTGTTCATTAATGCATCCAGTGGAATATATCTCACTTACCTTGTGAGGTTGGAATGAGAAGTTGTGCCCCTTGAATGCCCTGTACCAGCTGACCAGATGCCAATATGAACTGAGGCATGGCAGCAGGTTGCGGAGCAGCTAGAAGTTGTGGCAGAGCGCTTGAGGGCTGAGCAGCTGCTGCTGCAGCCGCTGCTGAGGTCAGGAGATTACTCACAGAATGAGCAGGAGATGCACTGGCACAACTTGTCGGGAGAGAACCTAAATAAAAAAAAATTCAGTGTTGAAAGTGATGATTTTCATTATTATGATTTTAGAAGCTTAATAAACCAAATTTAGGCCATACATGTTTTTAGATTATCTATCTGATGACATTGGATGTTAATTTCATAATAAAAACATTGTAAAGTAAAAGCTTATTAATGTACCTATAATGATAAAAAAAAAAAAGGATTGTTGATGGCCATACAATCTGTTGTATGATGATGAATGATATAAATAAAGTATCCTCAACTCGTATCCAACTCAGGGTCGAGTCAAGGAATGAGATGAGATAAAGCCCCCTAAATAGAGGTCTGAATGACAAGGATGCCAGTTGACCATGCCTGATGCACTATCACAGGGAAGATAAACAAAATGAAACAAAATGAATGAGATGAGTATAGAGAAATGGTGGAATGAAATTGTGGCAGGGGAAAACGGGAGAAAACCTCGAGAAAAACCTGCCCAAGCTCCATTTTGTCCACCATAAAACCTACATTGGAGTGACCAAGATTCGATCTTGGGGCCCCAGTGGTGAGAGGCGAATGTCTAACTGCTTGTGCCACGGGGCTGCCTATGAATGATATAAATGTTGATGAATTATATTTTTATGGTGGTAAAACTATCATAAACTAATAATAAGTACTGCTTATTTGCACCGATACAAGCTTTCCTTATATAACTTTTTTTCTTTTGAAAAATAGTCAAAGTAAATTTGCAATGTACTCTAAAACAGTATAATTAATGACCATCTAATGTAAATTTAGAAATTTGGACTATTGCACTAATTCTTGGTTAGGAGAGATTATTTAAAAAAAATATGGAATATTTAATATTCTTTTCAACTTTAAAATTCATCACAGAATCATCCAACTGTTACTTAGGCTAATTTATCTCCAGTAAAGAGATATAAGAACACTCACTTCAAGTAAATATTCTGTGAAACACTCATGTATATCCTAATTATTCATATAAATTATTTTTCTGTTTTGTTTTTTGAATGTGTAGCATTATCTGAATTTCCACTCTGTTACATCAAATTTGGTATTTATAATCAATAAATACATGGTATGACAGCTTAAAGATCCAAGACTCAGTAAACTGGTTAATGAACTATGTAGGAAATGATAGTACAGGGAGTTATGTGGTTACATAATGCAATTCTTAAGTTTAGTTGTTTTCTTAACCAAATTTATCTACTTTTCATATTAAGTAGCTATTCAATAGTCCTCATGAGACTGAGTGATCCCATTTCCAGACTCTTTATACAAAAACAAATTCTATGGTATAGCCAGGAATGGAATCTGGACCTTAGGAATACCAACCAGGCTTTCTACCAAAGAGGCTGCCAACTTGATATTTCTTTGCTTTGAATGTGTGATCTATTTCTTGTATACTCTTATATTCTTAAAATCATTAATTCTATTTACCAGTAATAACTTTAGGCATACATTACACCTTGGGAAGAAGATGGGCACAAGTGTAAAAAGTTTAGTTCCAACTTATTTGCAATTAAAGTTTTAGAAAAGGTACAGTAAATTCAATTTTTGATATGGAAACATTCTTATCCTGTCTCCATTTTCTTGCACATGACTTGTCACCATAAAGAAATAAATTTGCAATCATTTTTCTAACAGATATTAGTATTAACTCAATTTATGACATTTTTACACTTGTGGCTCTCTTCTTCTCAAGGTGCGATATATTGTACCATTTAGGCTACATATGGAAAACAAGATACTTTCTAATAGGTTAGATACCAGTATGCATCCTCATATCAACGGTGGCAATAAAAACCTCATAACTCCGTCAGTCTTTGAAAACCACATAACTCCAGCAGCCAGCACAGAAATATGTGATGCATAACCTGTTGAGAACACGGACTTCAAATTCATTAATAACTTAACTTGTATTCTGTAGTAAAATATGTGGGAACTATTGCTTATCAATTTTAATAATTATTTAAAACAGTTATTTGTTTCTCCTGTAAAATTTACCAAAATGGAGTTATGAGGTTTTCATTGCCCACCATCGATATGAAAGTATTAGGTAATTTAATTGTACACATCAGAATTTATATTTTACTGTGGTAGGAGATGTTCATACCTGCGGCATTTGCACTGAGGTTGAGAGGTGTGTTAATGAGTTGGGTTCCTAGACCAGCCATTCCCTGGAGTCCTGCAGCAAGTGATGCAACCTGTGGCAAACTCTGCAAGGTTGCCAAGTTCTGCAGGTTCTGCAGTGTAACCATTCCAGCCACTGCAAATAGAATACACATTAATTATAACTAAGCAAGAAGCTGACCATTTTCTAAAAAAATTAGACAACTTGGTTTTATTGAAAAACATCATATAAATATAGAAAGAAAATTATAAGATATATATATATATATATATGGTATGATAAGAAAAATAAATGCCTGGACGGGATTTGAACCCGGATCTCTGAGTCTGTACCTCAGCGTGATATCCATTACACTACCAGGCGAATCCAATTCAAACACTTATTTTTTTTCTTATATATGTATTATACTCTCCATTATTACTAGATGTCGCGAGAACACTGTCTTCACTGCCATCTAGTAGCTGACTATAACAAGTAAGCAAATTAAAGAGAATATTTATTTTACTTTATAGCAGTGACGCTTTATTGATGTTATAATTATATGTTTAACATTGAGCAATGCAAGCTTAATATGGTATGATAAGAAAAATAAATGCCTGGACGGGATTCGAACCCGGATCTCTGAGTCTGTACCTCAGCGTGATATCCATTACACTACCAGGCGAATCCAATTCAAACACTTATATATATATATATATATGTTATATTGCAGATTTTTGCAGATATATGTATGAATAATAAAATTTTCTTGGGTTTTCCGCGTCTTGGATTCAATAATGGCATGTGGGATCATGCCGAAACGTCGGAATCAGTGGCCAAAAGCCGAACTTGAATCCAAGACGCAGAAAACCCAAGAAAACTTTCTTATTCAAATATATATATATAAGAGATAAGAATACCAATGGATTTATAATTATCATTTAATTTATGTTTAGTAAAAACTTCAGAATATGAGTGCTGAATTTATGAATATAAAAATAATTTTATTCAGGGTATTAACTATTTGTAATAAATGGTTATTAATGTAGAGTGAGGAAATGTTCCTTTTTAATCAGGAATGTTTCTTTTTAAGACTCTCATTCCATTTTCCTCACAAAATCTTAACACAATGCCTTATTCTCTTTTATAGATTCTGATCATGTTTTGTCCCTTTTTCTTAAATTCATAGCATGATTCCATTATTGTATGTTTGGACATAGTCAAAAAGAGAATTACCAATACTTAGAAAGCTTTCTGGTCTCTCAAATTCATATTACTCAACAAATCCTTAAACCAGAAGCTGAGACTAGAAGCATGGGTGCCAAACTTGGGCCCTTACAGACAGACAACATAAAACCATTGCAATATGCCAAAGAAAATGGAGAGGAAAATACTTGGCATAACACTGAGAAACAAAATCTCAAATCAGAGACCACAAAACCTCACTTCATCAGAAAATTTCGAGCAACACACTACAGTGACAAAATGGAAATGGGCTGGCCACATAGCAAGACAGCAACATGGTAGATGGGCAAGAAACCATTATGTGGGACCCCTTCACAGGCAGAAGATCACAAGGCAGACCCAGATGAAGATAGGCAGACGATTTCAACCAAGAACTAGGAGTCCAATGGTCCACCATCACCTGCAATATAAGTGTGTGGAAGGAGGCAGTGCGCAACATAAAAAAAAGTGTGAATCTCAGTACCTAAACATAAGTACAACCAATGTGCTAACCATACTAGCAGAACCGTAAGTTGCATGAAAGAAGACAAAAGTGCACTATTAAAAAGTCAAAAACATTGAGCAATTACAAAGTGAACAATATTGCCAACCTAAAATGTATTTTATAAAACAAGAGTAAGCTTAGAATAGTGCTATCCATTCTTGTGGAGTTGCTCCCCACATGAAACACAAGAAATTAGAGCTCATCCTACTTGTAGGAGACCCTAGCTGTTCATGGGATACAGGGGCTATTCATTCATTCATTCATGTTTGGACATATTGATATGTTATATTATGTTGCCAAGTCCTGAAACAAATCTAGGTGTGGAGAAAATTTTATTTTTCATAAGCAGTTTGTAGACAGAAGAAAATAAAGTACAAGACTGTGAAAGTAGTAATTATGATCAAGACATGCTTTAAAGTTTCATTACAGTCCTTTATGAGACAATTCTGAAAACCTTTCGGAGAACATAATATCTTCATATAAAAATGCAGTAATTATAATTCTGATATAGTGCTTTGTACTTTAGTTACAAGCATTTTGGTCCTGGACTTAATTTATGTTCAAAATAATTATACAATACCATAATTATTATATGTTGTTCAACTTTTATATACTACATATTATATCAGATGTGTCCCATCACACCATGGAGTTTGTTTGTTTTTGAGATTAAATTTTGCTCATACTTTACTAGAGAATCACAAAATTGAAAAATAAACTAAACTTTGAAATATTTAGAGAAGTATTTGGAATTAATGGTTTGGGAAAAGACATACATTCAGAAGAACAAATATAAATCCATGAATTTTGAAGTTCTCAGCAAGCAATACTTACTCTTAAAGTTCATAAAATTAGCACCAGAGGCAGTTTGGAAGTTGATGATAACAGCAGAAATTCAACAAATTCAATTCGGAGTTTTGGCTGAGGATAGCAGCGATGACTCCAGAAACCAATCCTGTGTAAATCATGGAGTTATATGAGGTGAGATGTAAATAGTTTTCTGTGATTCGTTATATAAACCATGTTTAATTATAACAAAGTGAACCAACTGCCTTCCCAACTAGTGATCCAATAAGAAAAGTTTAACCATTAGAACTAAAGAACACATAAGAAATGTAAAAAAAGGAGAAGTAGATAAATCTGCAGTAGCTGCTCACATTTGGTCAGAGAAACATAAAATAGGTATAAACATCAAATTACTAAAACAGTTAGAAAACACAAATTAACTCACAATATGGGAAAAAAATCTCCATACAGAAGAACAAGGATAGAAAAATGAATTTTGAAATTTCCAGGGAGAGAAATTTAATATACAATTTTTTTGGATCAAAAAAAGAGGGAGCAACTTAAGGGCCGACAACTTAAGGATCATCAGTCTGTACCAACTGAAGATGGAGCAGAGATTCTTTGAAACCTGTCTTTCAAGAAATGACAAAATATGAGGTAAGATGACGGCAGACCCAATTTATTTATTGATACAGTAATATATTAAATAGTGATCTAGTAATATATTAAAATGTATAAAAATGTGTACTCACTTGTTCCATTTAAATGGGCAGCATTAGCAGCTGCTTTCGCCGAGTCCATGGCAGAAATATGATCAGGTGAGTTTGGTGGTGAACGGTTATGTGGTGGTGTTCCAGGCATGCTCTGGTTACTGTTGTGACCATTCATTGTAAACATTGACTGTTGTTGCTGCTGTTGATGTAGTTGCTGTTGAGGTGGTGGTTGAGGAGGTGGATGATGATGATCCAAAGCCATTGGAGTATTATCTACCACCATTGCAGCTGGTTCAGGAGATGGTGAATTTGAGTCACAACTTTCCTGCAACACCAGATGGCAATGCAATTATTAACTCCAGTTCACAAATCAAATTAACAAGGGACAGGGTTGGGGAATGCTGGGGTGAATGGACATTATTCCACATACATAAAGCTCCCCATCCCCCCCCCCTGCATTTAAACAGTTTAACCAATTAAAATCTATGAATATATGGGAGAAGCCTTTCTGAAATTTAAGAAACTCAAATATTATTTTCTATATTCTTTGGCTTAAGAATTAAGAAAGCAACATGGCTTGGGAAATCTTAATTTATTCTTTTTCAGTCATTTTATTCTTTATTTATTTGAGTGTATTTTAAAGATAAGATAATATTAAGCTTCATGCTTAAAAGTAATGACAATTCTCATTAAAAATACTTAAAAAAGAAGTCGTCTGATGGAGTTGTTAATAGCTAGCTATCTGCCTTCGGACATAGGAGAATTGGATATATGGAAAGAAGTATTAACATTTGTATTGTGTCTCGAATGGTGTAATGAACTGCACAGCGATAAACAGAATTGGAGGTCAGGGTTCGATTCCCAGTTCTCTTTTTAAAAAATGCGATCATTGTTTTGTGTGTAAAATTAAATTTCTTCTTAATTTTATCAAAAGATAATGAATTTTTATTTTAAAGTAGTAATTTATGAATGTATTAATTGCAAATATCATACATGGTGTAATGGATATCTTTATGTCAGTGGATAGATAGAGATACATGACTAATTCAAATCCCGGTTCAGATGTCAATTTTTCTTTACAAAAAATTAATTTGTCCGGGATTGGAACATGTTAAACTAAATATAATAACATCAAAATACATGACTAAATTTACTGATTAGTTTACTAACAGTGGTGTATTTAAGCCCATACAGCTCCTGCTAGCAACATGATTTTTTTTTGTGGGCTAGTTGCGATAAGATATTTTTTTATATATTTTAGTTTTATTTTATGAATGTTAAGTAAAAAAAAAAAATGTGCTAATTGTATGAAAGTGAAAACATATAGGCTAACCATGAATGTAATTTATTCTTGAACATCTTCACTCAAGTGACACAATATTATGCTCTGAATCTCAAACCGAATAGAATTTTTGTTTCATATTTTTAGCTGTTCAGAATTGGAAAATGTTAAATATGACATTTAAATAATTCAAAGTTCTTTATGAATGTATCAGAAAATTGAAATGAAATGTGGGTTACATTAATTTAGATAGAAAAATAAACATTAATATCTTAAATGAAAACTTGAACCAATTTTAACCATCTAAATTATAAAATCATATGGAGGTGCCACATTCATTGAATATCCTTGGAAGGAATATCATGCCAGATATTATGTTACCATGCTAAAGGAAGATGATCTTTGACTTATCCACTAAATTAAAGGAGTGAGATCATAATGGCATACTGGGGCTAATATATAAAAAGATAAAGCTGGAGGCCTCAGGTTCAAATTCTAGTTCAGGCATTAATTTTTCTTTTTAAATAATAAGAACTAACTAATTTATGTCTAAAATTTATTTTAATAGACATCAGAAGTTAGTGTCAGCATTCATAAGTATAGCCTGACAACTTCAAGTAAAACCCCAGAAAATGTTTAAACTACTGATCTTCTCTCTCTTTCACTCTATGGGGCACCAATCCCCTTGAAGAAATGTGTAACCATGATAGCTAATAGAACAAACCCCTATACAGTATTGCAACAAGAATTGTTTCTTCACTTCTTCCTTGAATGCATTCAAAAGAGGATCCATAACAACAGACTTGTTGATTGTCATTTTTTGTTTTTATTAAATTTGACAAATTGTCAGTGGAACTCCTTGTAAATAGGTAAGGAAAACCTATGTTGTCCAAATCATTTGAGCTCACTCAGTGGTGGTCTGTGAGTAATACAATTTGGCAATAACACATTAGCATAAGATTTGAATTAAACCTCATAAAGATATTTCTTATAAAAGTTCAACACATTAATATGTTTGTCTCTCTCTCTACCCTCTCTCACTCTAGCATTCTTGACAAACAGTGCTGGTAGGTTCAAGCCTAGGTTTTACTTGAAGCAGTTAGGAAATAGAATGCCAAGGCACACCTTTTTTTACAAATGCAACACTGTTTATTAATTATGGTACAATTGATCAACCATCCACTGCTGTGGTCTCGAGGTAGTGTGCTGCCTTGTCATGCAGCAGGCACAGGTTCGATCCCAGTGGGGACAAGTTTCCTGGGTGATGGTTTTTTTTTTGGAGTTTTTTTCTCACTTGTAAGACAAATCTCAGGAAACTTTAAGGCTCAAATGATCCCCGAACATCATCTGGCTATCATTATCATCATTAACATATTCATTAAGTTTAGGTTTAAGGTCTCTCCTGGCGTATCATTACCATTCATCATCATCACTTATCATATATCGAGGCAGCATAACTCTGCCTTCCAGGTGCCCAACCTCAGAAGTGGGTTAAAATAATGCCATGCCAGGAGAGAATACCAGAATGACAACGTGGTGGCATTGAACAAAAAATCAATAAATAAATAAATAAATTGATCAACTTGATTTTCAGTCTAAGTTTTTTGTTTTTTTTCCTTGCATTTTTTAATCTTTTATTTATTACAAAATTCAGAAACATCAGTTGAAGATAAATATTTATTTCAATGTAACATCTTTTAAAATTTATTTTATTTTTTAATTTAATTATCTCTGCCTGTTTGTGACAAGTGAGAATCTGGCGATCCCTATACAATGTAGAATCTAAAGCAGATATAGTGCCAACAATGAACTATATGTAATATATATTTATATATTTATATTTGAAACTGGCTCAAAATGAAAAGCCTCATCACATAACTTTACATTGACCATATACAACCCCAGAACAAACATTGTGGTGTTTTATTTGAAGCTGCTCATTCACAATGACATCGTTGGGTAGGAGAGATAAGCTGTTCCTATCACACCCCACCAGTGTACAAATGAGCCACCAACTCGATGGGGTGGGTGGGCAACCGTGATAACATTAAAAAAACTCCTATTGGTTCTCAAAACCAGTTTATACCATATAACAATAAAAATATACGCAAACTACAATGAAACTTGCTAGCAGTTCTATTTGAAAATATCGTTTTTTAAAAAGGTATCTAAGAAGAATTATGTCAGGAAATTAAACCTGTTATTTTGTCTTGAATAGGAAAGGAGAGATAATATTTATGTTTGAAAACTGTGTTACAATACAAGATAGTACATATACACTTCTTTTTCTCATTTCTATTTGATAGAAAATTGTACAATAACATATTTAATAAAATGATAACATTAGAACCTGCACTATAAGATAATGTTCGCTATTGTGTGTTATATAGGAATTGTTTTATATTATTTTAACATTACGTACTCTATAAATATACTGGCATACATTCTGTTAGATAAAATGCTACTGTCATTCAACTACTAGAATGTTATATTGTCATTTGAAGTTTAGTATGTACAGACAATAATTGTTTAAATGCCATTTTTTACTACTTCAATTTTATTTTGACATACTTCAAATGTGTTTTCTTACACACACATTCCATACATAATTCTTTTTATTCATTTATCATTGTAATTTTTCAAACAAAAACCGGTCTGAAACAAGGAGTTAACCTGTCACGCATGCTGTTCAACATTGCACTCGAGAAGGTGCTGAAATATGCCAAAGTTAATATCAACAATACAATATATAATAAATCCATCCAGATATTGGCATATACTGATGATATAGTTATCATTGGCCAGACCATGAAAAATATAACGGAAGTTTGTAATGCTATTTCTATAGGAGCAGAATCTATAGGACTGAAAATTAATGAAGAAAAAACAAAATTTATGCAGTTCTCCATTAGACCTTTAGCCAAAGACCAACTAGAAATAGGTGAATATAAATTTCAAATTGTGCATGAATTTAAATATTTAAGCACTATAATCACTGATGACAATAATATTAATAAGGAAATAAGGAGCCAACAGATGCTATTATGTACTTAAGGACCAATCCAAAGCCAACAGATGCTATTATGCACTTAAGGACCAATCCAAATCACAAATAAAGTCTGGATGCAAATCTAAAAATCTACAAAACCATACTGAGACCAGTTGCTATTTATGGCAGATAAGATATAACAATGAAATCTACAACTTGTACTCAGACCCAGATATTGTAAATGTTATTAAAATTGGCAGACTGAGATGGGTGGGCCATATAATGAGAATTAAGGAGGAGAATAATACTAGAAAGCTTACACTACTAAGATCAGATGGAGGAAGAAGAAGAGGAAGACCAAAGCTGAGATGGATGGATGGAGTAAAGGAAGACCTCCGAAAACTTGGGGTCCAGGGATGAAGAAGGAGGAAGTTGGACAGGGATGCATGGAAGAGGGCCCATAAAGTGCTGCAGAGCTAGATGAAGAAGAAGAATCATTGTCATTTCCATACTAGCCTCCCAGTAAAGCTGACAAAAATCTTATCTTGTTCAAACTTTATGTTTCAGGTGTGGGCAGTGTAGTAACTGTTTCTTCTTCATTTCTTGTTGAGGATCGGCACAAAGTGGATAGTGGTACATTCCCAATCTGTAGAGATGTGTGAGAGGTAGTCATGTCCTGACAACAGCCTCTTTGCTGTCCTTTATTTGATTTGAAAGATCTTCTGCTTTCAAAAATTGCTTTCCTTATGTCATTTCTTGGTTTTATATATTGTACTGTTTTCATAGTATTAGTTTTCTTGCTTTCATCTATCATGGTTCAGGTTTAGGCTTACAGGTATTTTAATCTGGGTCTCTTTCTCAGTGAGAAAGTCTACCATTTCATTTACATGTATTCCAATTTAAGTATAAATAATTCTTCTTTTTTAATATTTGATATCATAAGATTTAAATTAAAATTCTTTATACTTCACCTCTTATCCAGTCTTCTAATTATACCGGCTTCAAAACCTAGTGGTTTCATCTTCAGTAATATCTCAACTGTTGTTATGTAGTTCAGGAAAACAGCTTCTTATTCCATCTGATGGTGGACCGATGAACCTCCGAATCAAATCAGATTCCCTAGGAATTTCAAAATTCATGTCTTTCTTTCTTGTACTTTTTATGTTGATTTTCCCAAACCATGAGCTCTTTTGGTTTTTCTATTTGTTTAATTAAACTAGCTTTTATATCAATTAGATGTTTTTCAGACCATGCATTAGCAGCTACTGTTGACTTTTCGACCTCACCATTTTTGACATTCCTAAGATGTTATTTCACCCTTGTTTTCAAATTTCTATTTAAATTTTGACACAGTCTCTCCAATTTATTTATTTCCTTCATTAATTTTGTCATTTTTGTTGGCTTTAATTATCTTATAAAAATTCAATTCAATATCATATCACAACTGAAATATTTGGTTGTATCAAGTGACCTATTCATATGTTAGTGTACTATTCCATGACGTGACTGGCCTAACAGCTGGCTGCAGACCTCACATCCACATGATTCATTTATAGATTGGTGATCATCTAGCCAGTATAAGGGTGACATGTGGTCAGAATATCAGGTTCCCAACTATTGCAGCAAGTTTTTTCATCCTGAAGCCACTACCTATTGAAGCTATCCAAATTCCACTCAATACTGGTGGGTACCAGTATCACACTGAGCAAAATTCCATGAGAAAATGTCTTTCCCCATGGGGACTTGAACCTGTATATGTCCCATAGCTCTGCATCAAGGCATGATGACTTAGACCATTCTAAGTATACTCCACTGCACTGTATTGTATATATATTATTTAATGATGCTCTTTAACAGCTCAAGTCATTAAGTGCTGCAATTTCAATCAGGACATGAAATTTTTTTCAGAGGTCTATTATTTCAGGCTTAAGGTTACTTGCCATAATCTATGGCATACAATCCATGGTTTTACTTCCCTGATGAAGGAAGCCATACTCAGGATTTATACAAACATAAAAATTCATTGACTACGGTGCATTTAAACCAGGAAACCTCAGAACCAGAGGTTAGCTAGTAACCACTAGTCCACGCAGACCAAATATTATTACGTGTAGTCATTTGTTTTCTATAAAAGTTAAGTGATTTAATATTAAGGGTATCCACAATGCCCTTACAAAATGTTAAATACTTTTTATAAAGTGCTTAAAATTTTCATGGGATGTTTTACAAATCCTTATACAAATTTTAATGCAGGGATTTCTTTTAGAAGTTGAAAATATGGAAAAAATATACAACCTACTCACTGCTACTACTGAAACCGGAGGTTCATGGCTGCCATAAGCTCTCCAATACATCCATATCCTGAGTTAATATTTTCCAATTTTTTCTTTACAATTCACCTCTCTCAAAACAAGGTTAACATTCTTGGTCTACCTACTGGACACTTTCCCTCGGTTTTCCTGGAATTAGTTTCTACGCCCCTCATTTGCTCCCCATTCATGCCACATACCTTGCTTATTGTAGGATTACACTCTATGAGACTTAATTATTCTTATTACATCAGGTTTCCTATAAAATCATGTAGCTTATTATTAGTTTCCGCCATTCACCTGTCCGTTCATTTCTCTTTGGTGCAAACATTTTCTTGAGCACTTTATTCTTGAATACTCATAATATTTTTTTCTCTCTTAAAGTAAGAGAATGTGTTTTGCATGCAGCTACAAAATAAAATCATATCTGCATACTGAAAAAAATTTAAAAAGTCATCATCTTTATATTTGAAGAGAAAAAAAAAACGCTCAGACTGGGGTGTGAGCCCAAGACCTTTGGCTTTATATGCCAATGCTCTACCAAGTGAGTTACCTGAGTAATTCAATCTAAACATAATTTTTTCTTTTATACATTGTTAATTCCCAACAAATGTAATGTTTCCTTCAGTGATACATATTAAATTAATAATAAAATAATTGAATCATCATCTTATTCCTTCTTCTGCCATTACAATTTGAAACTGTTTCATTCCACTCTACCCTGTTATTGTCATTATCTTGATGAATAGATTGTGATAATGAAATTCCAATCCAAAGTTTTCCTTGAAAAGCAAGTAAAAACAACGAAAAAGTCATAATCATGTTAGTCAGTTTGGGAATTGAACGTGGCACTTCCCCATTTATTAACTTCAAAATGCTGAGTTGATAATGTTATGGGAGAATTAGTGCAATGAAAGAATTAATAATATAATTATAATGATAAAATGGTGTTAATAATGTGACCAACTGCAGATAATAGAGTTTTTGTAACAAAATAACACAAACCTATTTAATCAGAGTTGTGACTAACGTAACATGAGATGATTTGGTTGAAGTTTTCATAAAATGCTGTTTTATCTCCAACTACATATCCAGCTAAATTTAATAAATAAACATCTATTTTGAAACACAAACAAAAATTCTTACGTTTGAAATGAGATTTTATTCTCATAGTAAATTACATTTATTAAAATTTTCCTAAAGAGTTATTTTTAACACAAAACAATCCCATTTTTGAGTTGTAAGTCTAGTTAAATTAGTTATTAAAACAGACAACATTTCATGAAAAGTCATTCCGAATACAAAAGAGCTAGAGTGTTCAATGTGTGGTTTAAATTCATTTTCATATATATGTATATATAGAGATATAAACATGTAAATGAAAACACTCAATTGTTAGTACATTCAATTTGTTTATTTCCAGATTATGATACCATTGTCTGGTACACATTATTCTCTTGTAATAGCAGCTAATTGTAACAAAGTTTCATGCAGCTCTCTGTTTATTTTTTAAATAAATGCTTGACACCTACAAAAATGTCAACATATTCATCATCTGTTAATTCTTTATTTCTCTACTGCAAGAGAATGTGGCTTTTGACCTTTGACAATCCTGTTTTCATATCATTATTATAAACATAATAAAATCTCTGGCCACAGGAAGGTTCAGCTATTCAAATGTGTTTTTGTAAACGTTTTCCCAGCTCATAATTTTCCATGTGATTGGTCAGCTGATCAAGTTGAAAGAGTGACACTATTGGTAGGCTTATAGTTTGGCTGCGGTGATAATGTTGCATTGGACGTAGCTTGTACATGCAGATTACACAACACAAAACATAATCCTCTATGCTACACAACGCCACATATAGAATAGAAAATACACCACATTACCGGATACTCACACACAATTTATTTTGAAAATTAAACACCTACATGAGTACTGCAATAACAAACTTGCTTATATCTCAACTATCAAAAAATATTTATGTAAAATTAGAATTTAAATGATTGATTTTTTATGTACATATTAACTTACATATAAAGTCCCTTTTAATTCAATATTTAGTACTCAAAGTGATTGGGATCTTGTATGTAAATATTTAAAAAAAAAGTAGAAGCAAATAAAAAGGTAATAATGAATAAATAAGAAATATTTTTTGAAAAAAAGGCACACAGCCGTTTATTTATTAGTTTAAAGTATATGATAAAAATTACAATAATTACATAGATCAGGTGAGTAGTGGATATGTTTTTCTGGGGACATACCAGAAGCTTCCAATTACAACTCAAGATATGATCTATGGTTTCTCATATCTAGAAAATAGCATTGCTCTTATGAAGCAATTCTTTCCAGTAAACACGTCCACTAATGTGAGATTGATTTATTAGTTAATTCATTTTAAATAAATAATTAATTTAATTAATTTCAGTTATAACTTTGAAATTTTGAGGAAGTGGCTGAATTCAAATACCTAGGAACAATAATCACAAACAGGAATGAGATGCACAAGGAAATTAAACATAGGCTCAATTCTGGAAATGCGTGCTATTATGCATTACAGAGACTCTTGACTTCCAACTCCTTTCAAAAAACTTTAAACTGAAAATATATAAAACTATTATTCTACCAGTTATATTATATGGATGCAAAACATGGACTCTTACTTTAAGGGAGGAAAGGAGATTACGAGTATTTGAGAATAAAGTTCTTAGGAAAATTTTTGGACCAAAGAGAGATAAACAGACAGGTGAATGGAGAAGACTGCATAACAGTGAATTACATGGTCTTTATTGGAAGCCAGATATAATGAAAACAGTTAAGTCTCGTAGACTGTGATGGGCAGGACATGTGGCACGAATGGGGAATGAAAGACTTGCATAGAAGCTTCTTGTAGGAAAACCAGAGGAAAATGCCCAGTTGGTAGACCAAGAATGAGGTGGGAGAATAACATTAACTATGATTTGAGGGAAGTAGATTATACAGGGGATGATTGGAAAACATTGGCTCAGGATAGGGATATACGAGTATGGAGAGCTTATGTCCGCGCGGCCATGAACCTACAGATTTGATAGTGCCAGTGAGTTAGTTAGTTAGTTATATCTTTGCCAAGAAATTGGTTGACCAATTTATGAAAAAATACCATTAAGGAATGTACAATTATCACACAATTATTTAATAAAGTTAGGGGGTGAACCTAATTATTGGAACAGCAGTTAGCAATGAAGCCACTAAATCTTCCCGTTCCAAAGAAACTTATTTTGTTACACTTTTAGAAAAAAAAAAAAACACTTTTACTTTTTAAAATTAAAACTATATCCAGTTCTGGAAAGTGTTAATTTAAAATATAACATCAAATTTGTTTTGTTTTGTACAGTCATGGTAAAAAAGAAGAATACATAACAAATATATCATGTGTGGTGTTACGCGGCGCGTCTATTAAGCCCCTGCGTGTTTATAGCGTTAAGTTCCCTATTGTTTAAGTGGTCTTAGGCCCGAGCGGTTGGCCTTGGTTTTGGAGGAAGAGTTCTACAATTAAACATATTAAATCACAGTAAACGAAAAATTAACATAATTTATTAGAATAAATTCAAACATAAAGAGATATTGAAACCATAACATAAAAAAGTTATTTAAAACAGCTGAAATCGCCATATTGTCAAACGTAAAAATATTCAACTTTGTTCGTTATTTTAAGGTTCTGGGACCATTTGGTCCCTTATTTAAATTCTAAGTCTGAAAATGACCAAAAATGAAAGAAAGTTTTCATATTACCCATGTAGTTGCCACCGGCCCGCTGGGCCCCGCCGGGGCGGACCGCAATCGGTCCGCTGCCGTTCTGCCTTTTTCACTCAAAAATCCCGGCTTTTATATGATTATCTTCACCTTTCACCATCCCCTAAAGCTAATGGAAGCCCTATTTTTTCTTGCCCCATCTGTAGTAATATTCCTAGTATCTTCATGGCCAAATTATATAAGGTGTTTTTTAACTTCTTCCCTAATGTGTTTGGGTTACATAAGGTTTCGTAAGAATTTCCTATTAGGTTGAAACTAATAAGTTGTTTTTGATATTATATAAGATTTCGTAAGTGTGTCTTCATTGTTTGACAAATATATTGAATTGAAATAGTCATTTTATAATAATTTTTTCCTTAGTTTTTTATCTATAAAACACTTATGTACATTTGGATTAAGATTTTAATCCGCATTTAAAGGGTGAATATTTATGCCCTATTTTTTGTTATAATACACATGTATATGTGTCTATTCTTTATCGGCTTTTTATAGAATATTATTATTATTGCATTTAGGCCCTTAGTGTAGTATAACATGTGGTTTTCTAAGCTAGAATGTTCTGAAGCTACTGATATCTCTGTGTTCACAATCTATAAAATTCCAAATGTTAATTTTATTCTTTTGTGACCATATTAGAATGATCATGATTTAGATTTTACTAGTAAACAAATTAATAAAAAATCAGAATATAGTAAACCATATAAGATCACTCAGAATTGGTTGGCTTGGACATTTGATAAGAATGGATTATCAGAGACTGGTCAAGAAGCTCTATAAATGGAAACATATAGGAGGCAGAGCAGTTGGAAGACCGAAAATCGGATGGTAGGATGACCCAATGAATGATCTAAAGAAAATAAAAGTGACTATTTTGAATATGGCAAGAGACGGATTGGCATGGAGGAGGATTGTTGAGAAAGCCAAAACTTTCACTTTTGTAGTTGTCAAAACTTAGGATGATGATGATGAAGATGAAATGAAGATAATTGTGCTGTAAACTTATATTAATGCTGTATTTTGCTAGAAGGAGAAGAGTGAAATATATTTCTATCTCTGTCACTCAGTCTATGGCATCAAGTGGCAACAATGTTCCCGTAAGAACAATACTGCTTTCTAGACATGAAGAACCCTATAGACTGTATTGCATCTACGTACATGTGCTTCCATAGCTTGAGACAACACTAGCAGAAATAAGTTTGATCTATGATGACATATGCCATGGAGTGTTACAATGCAAATGAGTATCACTTTGAACACAATTCTTAACAATCCATCATATATTAATTTCAAGTAATGTATTATATATTTATTTAGTCTTATGTACAGCAGAAAATGTGAATGCACATCAACAGGATTTTTTGTTCTTTCTAAAATAATATTATATCTATTTTCATTATGCAGAGTACTTTAATTAAACTCCATAATATGTAGAACAGTTCCAGTATAAAATATATTACATTACTGTTAAAGAAAAGGAGATTGACGTTCATATCTTAAAAAAATATTCAAATAAAAGAACGTTCAATGCATATATTAATTAAATATGACTCATTGTTCAGTTTTCTTATTTTATGCAACAACAATATCTTAAGAGTTCCTAGAGGTGCTGAAGTTATATATATATAGAGCTGATATTGAGTCACTTTACAATGTAACTTACAGGTAATTTTTTTTCTGACAGCCAAATACTTCATACATCTCCATACATCCTTATCTTGAGCTAATATTTCCCAATCATCTCCAGTATAATCTACTTCCCTCAAATCATGGCTAATATTATTCTCCCACCTCAGTACTGGCCTGCCTACTGGGCACTTTCCCTCTGGTTTCCTAGAAGAGATTCCATGCCCCTCTTTCTTTCCCAATTTATGCCACATGCCCTGCCCATCATAGTCTCTGAGATTTAACTGTTCATATTATATTTGGTTTCCATAAGATCTGCATTTGCCTGTCTGTTCATCTCTCTTTGGTTCAAACATATTCCCAAGTTAAATCAAATAGAAATTTTAATTAATTTCAAGTTTTTTATAAGACTGTTAAGCAAATTATTTCTAAATAAACAATTTTAATCAACAGTAATAAATATTTCTTGAATTAATAAGTAAGTTTATTTTTAAAATTTATTTTTATCACAAGTAATTATTTTTCAGACTTAAAAACAAAAATAACAATACCAGAAATTTCTTATTTGTACAATATTATCAAACAATAGAAGACAAAAAAAGATTTGTTTATAAATTCTTAATTGGAGTAACAGTCTTATTGATCATCAATGAACCTATGTGTCCCTATAGAAAAAAATATTGATAAAATATATAAGAAATAATCTAGATACTTGTGTGTCTGTTTTTGTGAAGAGAAACCCAATATTTTAAAAAAGAGACAGCGAAACAAACATTTAAACTTAGTCATCTTACAAGAATAGAACAACAAGGGTTGGTCTGATTTAGCTCAAATATGAATAATTACTTCATTTTATTGAAGTTTCATTTATTATAATTTTTTAAACTGCTCTATTTGTTTTTTTAATTCCATTCAATTAATTACTTTTTAATGAGTTTTAATAACATCTATTTTTCAGTGACAATTTATATAATGTGCTTAAATTCACAATAATTATAATTATTGGACATCATTTAAATATTTTATTATAAAATCTCTATTTTTTTAATCATTTAATTTGCATCTGGAATCAATCAACAATGTTTCTATCCATTGAATAAATTACACACCCAATAGTATTTGAGATTCGTATCTGTAAGGTATCAAGTTCAAATCTTAGTGCTTATCAACGTAAGTGGTTTTACAGTTGTTAAGACAAATGTATAATCCATTGCTACCATAAATCATGATTTCATAATTTATCCAAATTAATGTCAGTTGCATTTGCACAAGACACTTCAAAAGGGACAACAATAGATAAGCATAATCTTACAACATACACTCTAAGATCCTTGATGTAATTGTCACCAAATATGTTCAAACATCTCAAAATAAAATAAAATTAAAATTAATTCTTATCTATTGTTTAGGGCCTTGTATTTTAGGTTATGATTTATTTATTTTATAATTTGACAAATTAATTAAAATTATATTTAGTCTCTTTGTTTTTAACGATATTATCGTAAAGTTGTGATGACATTTCTAGAGACTTGAGAACAGATTCACACAAGAAACAACTTAAAAATAACTTAAGGACAGGGTATGTTAATCAAATACATTTAATGATAATTGTATAAATAACTTTATAGGATGGGGAAAAAAAAAAAAAAATCCGAGGAGCAAGACCTCCAAGAGGGACTTCAAGCCGTTGGTCCTGAGTTTGAAGATTTTCAGGCATCTTAAAAGATCCCTAAGCTTGAATAAAAAGGCCTCTAAGCAAGATTTTTCTAACTCTAACTTACATTAATAATTAATACATTCCACTGCAACCCTACCTAATAATCATACCAACATCATTGTTCCTAATAATACCTTGGTTGTCTGATAAATGTCTCATTGGGTCGGTATGTTGACCGCATACCATTCATGACATCTATGGGCAAATAAGCATAACTAAATTAACTTGTTATTTAACATTTTCCAATACTGTTATTTTAACACAGTTCCAATAATGGACCATATTATAATATTATAATGATATTATGAAAAGAAAATGCAATGTCTGAACCAGGAATCGAACCGTGGACCTCTAGTTCTCCGTACTAGAATGGTGTAGTGGACTGCACACTAGTACGGAGAACTAGAGGTCATATTATAATATTATAATGATATTGTGAAAATAAAAATCAATGTCTGAACCAGGAATCGAACCGTGGACCTCTAGTTCTCCGTACTAGAATGGTGTAGTGGAATGCACACTAGTACGGAGAACTAGAGGTCCACGGTTCGATTCCTGGTTCAGACATTGATTTTTATTTCCACAATATCATTATAATATTATAAATTAACTTGGTCTAGGAACTCCTAACAAACGAGAGTCTACGGTTCAACATTACACCATTGTAAAATGTAGATATGAATAACAATTAAAATAATACATTAACATCCTGAACAGGGAATGAGAGTAGGCCTATGTTTCAATAATTATAATTATGATACCCAAAAAAACAAAATGTGGACTAATATTTCTGATATTTTGTGGTTAAAGAGAACCTAAAGAAAAACAGACTGTCAGGAATCATTGCAGTGTCTATAATTGTACCAAAGAAAGGAATGAATAATGCAGTGTCATTGCGGACCAAACCAAGTCTCCATTTATATTGTACAATGCCATTTGCCCATTTCATATTATAATTATTTTTCTTAAAGCACGTCTATTCATATATACTAGTGGTCGCCCAGCGGTCGGAATTCGATCACAATTCATTAAAGTTTTAAATTTGTCACAAATACTTTATTATGCATTAAATTTCGACTTATTTTAAAAATACGAATGATAGGAAACATGTGGTATAGCTTGGCTAAGCCATATTAAAAAAAACAATAACGCGTCATTTGACATTTGTATACTATTTATACTATTTACATTTGCATTTGGCTTATTATTATGTGTACGAGAATATATATATATATATATATATATATATATATATCCCTTCTCTTTGTCTCTAACAACCCACCCGTCAATGTTCTACGTCGAGGCATAATGGAAGTAGGTGCGAATATGTAAATATAAAGAAAAGTATGTAATGAAATTACTGAAACCAAGAATAGACAGGGTTTAATATAAATTCAAATAATAAAATGTACTAACTTTTTTAAATCACTAACAATAACCACTAATAATAAATACGCGAGAGTAAGTCAATTCACATCGCTGCTGCACGATTTTCTTTACAACAATGCAATTTGAGCTATGGACGTAAAAAAATGAATGAGTACAGACATGAATGAGTAGAAAAATTATTTTATTTTGTTTAATTTATTTGTAACGCGTATTATACATACATTATATTGTTTTGCACTCCTCTATATGAATTTTAAATTATGCCAAATATTACACTCCTCCGTGCACGCAATGTGCTTAAAAAGGAGTGCAAAGTTTTTCCTTCACATATAAATAAATAAATAAATAAATAAATAAATAAATAAATAAATAAATAAATAAATAAATAAATAAATAAATAAATAAATAAATAAATAAATAAATACATACACAAATAAATATAAGTTATATATGTTATAATTAAATTTTTGACATTGGGCAATGCAAGTTTAATATGACATAAGAAAAATAAATGCTCGACGGGACTTGAACCCGGACCTCTGGATTGATACCCCAGTGCGCTACCGATTACGCTACCGATTACACTACCGAGCAAGTCTAATACAAACATTCATTTTTCTTACATATATACTCTCTTATTATTACGAGATGTAGTTCCCGCTATATCTCGTAATAATAAGAGAGTATATATATACACGATGAAAATTATTTAAACCGACAAACTCTGGGAGGTTGTAGGGGACACCAAAACAAATATTTTTCCCTAATGTCATTTTTTCCTATGAGGATTATTTAAACCGATAGAGGAAGATTTCTCTAGCGGCAAATTAATTAAACCAACAAACACGTTTGCATTTTTTATTACCAACACATTAACACAACGCAATTACTTAAATTACAGTAGAGGTTCAAAAATGCCTCCATTGACATGTAAACAAAGGTTACACCGACGGATCATGTTCTGTCTAACACGGGCAAAAACTCCAGGAGTATAATTGCTCCTGCTGCTGCTACTATCCGGGCAACCAGGTCCTTTTCTGATGCAACAGGAGTTGTGTAAACAAGGTTGCGCATCTCTCCCCACACAAAAAAATCCAAAGGGGTCATATCTGGGGATCGAGCAGGCCATGGTACAGGACCACCTCTGCCAATCAACTTTTCTGGAAACCGTTGGTTCAAGAATCGACGCACACGACGACTGAAATGTGTCGGCGCCCCGTCATGTTGGAACCACATGCGTTGTCTTGTAGGAAGCGGGACGTCTTCCAGCAATTCTGGCAATGCTCTGGCGAGAAAATTGTAATGGTGCCTGCCATTTAATGGCCCAGGCAGGAGATATATCGCAATTAAACAGTCCCCAACAACACCGGCCCACACATATCAGTGTACTCACTCCAGGTGTATCGCTCCATTAGTAAACAGATACAATTCACTACTACACTGGTGGACAAAACAATTCCTACCATCACCAGCAGTTGCAGTCATGACAACTGAAGAGCGTAATACGCCCTCTATCGGTTTAAATAATCCTCATAGGAAAAAATGGCATTAGGGAAAAACATTTGTTTTGGTGTCCCCTATAACCTCCCAGAGTTTGTCGGTTTAAATAATTTTCACCCTGTATATATATATATATATATATATATATATATATATGTGTGTGTGTGTAAGAAAAATTAATGTTTGTACTAGACTTGCTCGGTAGTGTAATCGGTAGCGTACTGGGTTATCAATCCAGAGGTCCGGGTTCAAGTCCCGTCTGAGCATTTATTTTTCTTATCATGTTATATATATATATATATATATAAAGGTTATGTTTATATTCGTAAGGACCCTAAAAAGGTTGGATTTATAGGTATCTCCTATAACCTTTCAGAGATACTCATTAATTTTATTTACAAAGGAACAAAAACGATTGCCCTCTAACTTATTTATTATTATTATTTGTGCCTGGTTGACACAATTACGCGAGAGAATGGACTAATTGGGCCCGGAAAAAGACAGTCTACACATAGTTCATTTTAGCACTAAAGGTCTGATCGACAACTAGCAGCTCTTCATGCTTTCTCCCAGGAGCATTGCAGGAACGTTACTCGGGGTCGGCCCGACAACTCCTTACAAATTCACATAGTACCATTGTTTGCAAATTCAAAATTGAGATTAGAATTCAGTTCTGTCTGTTAACATTGAAATTGTGTATTACTTTAAGTTCAACATAAAATACGTGAGAGTCAGAGAGTGTACTATGTGCAGCATTTAATTACTGTGACTATTTAACACATGATCCAAATGGGAGTCAATGACCAATCACGTTTCAAAAATCTTGTTTTACAACAAATTACAGTCATGTTTCACCTCGATATTTATCGAGTTCTGTTTACCAAAATAAAAAAAGTTCCTCCTTTTTAATATTCTGAACAGGTCAGAGCATTATTTTGCAGTGACTGACTCTCAAACAAATACGTTGAATATAGCAAATAATGAACAGATTCCTTTAAACTAACCATTTTATAATAATTGTGTTTTTAAATAATGATTTTACGGAGTTGTTTCCAAAAAAATAATTAATAACCTATAATGTTGGTTATAATATACAGTTTGATGAGTTTCATTTGTTTTCTCCACTGGGGTGCATTCTTACAATATTGCGATTCTATTTGGCAATAAATAATATGATCTAGTTGCAGTGGATGAACAAAAGAAACATAACCAAACATTTCTAATTTGTTTTCAAACATCGCCATTTACATTAAATATATAAATATTTTAAAATAACTATATTATATAATGATTTGTGAGTAAACAGCTTAATTTTATTCGTTAAATAGCCCTAACAAATGTTACTCTTTATTTCCAAATCCTCTAGATAAATTGGAAATCACTCGTGGTATTGAAAGAATGATTAAAGTAGACAATTTGATTCAAACTCCATCTTCATGGTTAAAAATAGAAGCCTTAGATTAATGCAATTTTATTAAAGCTCTCATAGCTTTACAGAGTAAAATATCAGTACTGTTCAATAGGGTAGAAAGAAAATCAAAACATTTTATTCTGAGTGGTTTGAGAAGGAGTGGTGATTAACAACAGGTGAGAAACAAAAATCATTATATTATTTTTATTGTTTGGTTTTTGTAGGCAAAACTCTATGGACTAATAAAGGATGTACATATTTAAATGATTTGTGTGAGAGAGTAAAATCGCATGAAAATTAAACTACATTCATTATCAATACTATAGTGTACAAAACTTCAGATAAAGTAAATACTAGGGCATTTGATTAGTAATGGCAACACTGCTATAAAATCACAAAAAATATATTTAGGTTACTTTTGACATTATGAACTTTATTTATACTCTCCTGACAAGTCAACTATACATTGCCAAATCCTTGGAACACAGAACACTATCTGCAGCACCATTTCTGGATATCTGTTTCGGTGATCGGTCTTGAGCTTCCTGGATATCAAATATTGATTAAAATTGAATGCATCGTAGAAGTTCTTTGATACTTGAGAATAAGTTATGGTCACAAGGGTTCCTGTCTGGTGAATTTGGTGGTTGTACGAATACAGATGTATATAACAAAAACTGCTCAATCATATGCTACAAGATTATAATGGTCACCACTAGGATTCCATCCATAGTATTTCTGCCCTAGGGCAGGTCTTTCACTGCAATCATAGCATTTGCATGCTATGCTTACAGCTTGTAGGTGTGGTAGCTTTCCGTTGCTTTCCACACCAGTGAAGGATGCTGATGATGATAATGTGATGATGATGGCTATATGATTTCGGGGACCGTTTGGGCTTTAAAGTTTTCCTGACATTTGTCTTACAGGTGAGGAAAAACCCCGATAAAAACCTCACCCAGAAAAACTGCCCCGACCGGGGATCGAATCCGGGCTCGTTGCGTGACAAGACAGCTCGCTACCTCGAGACCACAGCGGTGGACACCACTAAGATAGCTGATTTACAATAGTGTTGCCATTACTTATCGAATGCCCTAGTATTTTGTCACGACTGGATGATGCTTATAGAAACAACATAGAGGCATAACGAAGATGCAGACAAAAATAGGCATGTTCCCAATCGCATCATAGATATAAATTTGCTCATTAGAATATGTGTAATGATAATTAAATCAGCCACTGTAATTTGTTTTATTTTCTCATAACTTGATTATTTTATTATTGTGCATGTGCTAATCATTGCGTACAAAATTTAATTTTCGAATGTTTTATTCCTAACAAGGGAACTTCAACCATTGTTTGACGAAGCCTAGTTGAAATTTCTTCCAGAGAACTGTTGTGATGTACAAAGGTCGTGTCCAAAAAATTATCTACCTTTTTAACTGCAAGATACTAAAATCAAGAGCCAAATCTCTCAGTCAAGCTTCAGGGAAGTAATGCAACTTCTAAATTGGTAGATTGGCTAAACCTCATCACCTGTCGTCCGCGCCGCGTTCCGCCTCACTTCACTCCGCTCTTATTCAAGCAGGGACGTCCATCTGCTTCGTACAGTGAGTTGCCATTGCTGGATTCTGTCCTCGATTTCTGTGCCTTGCAGTTAAAAAGAGCAAATACGTTTTTGGATACGCCCTTGGTGCATCACAACGCTTCTCTGGGAGAAATTTCAAGGTACCATCTAGCTGCTTGATTCTACGAGTAGTTTCATAACTCTCTTTCGCTGGGGGCACAACTGAAGTGTTACCGCTAGTAAAAAAAACGTTTTTCGAAAAGATTGTGCGAACATCGAATTTATATACAACGGTTGGAAGACAATGAACGGACTTGTTCTAAAATCCCAGATATTTTCCAGAATTCTAAAAATCTATCTGGACAGATGTCGTATATCGACATTGCGATAGTGGCGTGCGTTTCCACTTTTTCTCCATGTAGGTTTTGTATCATACCATAAACCCTATTTAAACATAGCCTTGTTTCTTTTCATAGCATAACATCTATTTAAATACATAGCCTAGTTTCGTATCTTTATGACACAGTTTACATTAACAAAAATACGAGAAGTTAATTGTTAAAGTAATATGTATTTGATAGTAACATAAATAATTTGCGCAACTAAAAAGGGATTAAGAATAAAGTGGAAAGAAGAAAAATATGTCTCTAGTAAGTAGATCTTTTGGGTTCAAGTAATGAATACATAATTTTGATGTATGCTTATAGTAGAAGAAGTGTGCCAAATATGGAATACCGTTTTATATTTTAAAGATACTTGCTAAGTATTTAGATATTGGAAATATTAGAAAATAAACCAATAGAACAAGTGGTCAGATATAACTTCCTAAGTTGCGAAATATCATACACAGCGGAAACAGATATAAATAACAAACAAAATAAGTTTAATTATATAACAGGAACATTAAAAAGAACTTTGAAAAATAAAGCCAGGAAAGACTCTATAATAAAATTATATAAGACAACGGTTATGGATACGAAACATGGACAGTGACCACACAACAATCTGCCAGAATACAAGCTGGTGAAATGAATTTCCTCAGACCATATAAGATATCAAAGAACAGACAAAAAACACAACACGGAAATAAGACAACAGCTAAAAATAGAGGAATTAAACACAACGATAGTGAAGTACAGAACAAACTGGCAAGGATGACTGAGAATAGAATACCAAAAGCAGCATACAGATATTCACCACGAGGAAGAAGAAGTCTGGGAAGACCAAAGAAAAGATGGAAACAACAGCAATCTGGAGCCGGAACAGGCTAGTAAATAAGCCTAAACCGTAATAAAGAAGAAGAGGACATAATTGGAATACATAAGCGCATTTATTACACAATAACACCCTACTTTCAAAATGTATTGAATTAAAAGTTTACTCTCACAGAAAATATATATAGCAAAACTCATAATTATGTTATTTTTAAAATAGTGTTCCTAAAGTGGAATGACCATTTGTTTCTCAGCCAAGTTGTTGATTTATACATAAAAACAATAGATTAAGTTCACAAATACTACCATGGTCCTTGAATGTTCATTTGCAATAGTCACATACATAGGGATCCGTTCCAACCACGGCATACGCAACATGACACCACATATTACGCATCCCGCATTTGTAATAAGAACAGTTAAGTCTCGTAGACTGCGATGGGCAGGACATGTGGCACGTTTGGGGAATGAAAGACGTGCATGGAAGATTCTTATAGGAAAACAAAAGGGAAAACGCCCAGTTGGTAGACCAAGAATGAGGTGGGAGAATAACATTAACTATGGTTTGAGGGAAGTAGATTATACAGGGAATGATTGGAAAGCATTAGCTCAGGATAGGGATGTATGGAGAGCTTATGTCCGCGCGGCCATGAACCTACGGGTTCGATAGTGCCAGTGGGTAAGTAAGTAAATTCTCCCTTTGCATCATTAGAAAGCAAACCCCCACAAAAAATGTATTATCTTTTCTGGGATTCCAGCGGCCTTTCTTCACATTCAAATGGCTAAGTAAATGAAGTGGAATGTTTTCTAGTACATTTAAATAGAATTTCAGCAAAAAATATTTCAAAGAGTTTTAAATTTAAACGCCGTTTTATTATCGTGTAAACATTAAACACGTATGCGATGTTGTTAATGTATATTTAAAAATGGGACAAAAAGAGTTTACGTGATTAAGAAATATGCCTCCAAAGTGGAATACTCCCTTTGTTTGCTGTCCCTAAAGTGGAATACATGGTATTCCAGTTTAGGAGCGCATCGCCAAATTTATATTATCATCGCTGTGGCATGGCACATGTTATACCATGAAATATAACATGGAATAAGAAACCTACATCTAAAGGGTTAAATGATATTAAACTGAAGTATTAATAATCATCATCATCATAGTACATTCACGAATTCAGGCCATTCGTTGACCCGTTTCGGCATCAAGAGAAACACCATCCAGAAGTCTTTTGAGTGGACGTCCTGGTCTTCTTCTTCCTGCAGGTTGATATCTTAACATTAGTTTGGGTATTCTGTGATCTTCCATTCGATGAACATGTTGTATCCATCTTGACTTATAATCAGAAATTTTGTTTTCTAAAGATTCCATGTGTAATTCTTCTAAGATGGTTGAATGCAGGCTTTCACGGCCGGTAATCGTAATGTTGAGTGATTCCGGGTTATGTGGCCGTGGTCCATAGTTGGTGTTGATACCAGACGTTTCGCCCTCAACTGCGGAGGGCATCTTCAGTGGCGAGTGCTTCTATGCGTGTTTCCTGGTCGGAAGATCTACTTAGAAATGAGTAAGTAGATCTTCCGACCAGGAAACACGCATAGAAGCACTCGCCACTGAAGATGCCCTCCGCAGTTGAGGGCGAAACGTCTGGTATCAACACCAACTATGGACCACGGCCACATAACCCGGAATCACTCAACATTATCTTCTAAGATGTCTTCATTTTTTTTGTGATCTAATAGTGTGTATCCTGCAGTCCTCCGAAGATATCTCATTTCAGCAGATCTAAGTCTCTGTATATCCTTCTGTTTCAACGTCCATACTTCGCTACCATACAAAAGAGTTGGAAGAGCCAGTGTTTTATACACTTTCAGTCTTGAATGCTTTTGGACTAACTGTGGCTTGAAGATAGAATTTATTAACCCTAAAATTCTTAAAAATTTAGATATTTTTGCATTTACATCCTTTTCTTCTTCATATGAGATATTGCATCATAGATATGTAGAATTATTCACTGCTCCAAAATTTTATTGTCCAGAAGTATTAATAATAAAAGGTAAAAGCATGAGGAGAGTTTCAAAAACTTACGCGAAAAAACTCGGAATTGCAAGGAATAAAACAATAGCTGTAGAACATATCTACACTTCTTACAACCACTTACCCAATTACAGGCGGGAAGCCTCTGTCTCTCTCCTCCATTTGCAACAATCAACTCAAAAATGCCAACCTTATTCAAGAACATATCGAGGTATTCCAGTTTTAGGAACATATTCCGATTTTGACGCACTTCCTCTATTATTTACAGAATGAACTTGCGTCCAAAATTTTATAAGATATACGACTGAGCACAATATATTATTGGATACCATAATACTGCAATCTCGTATTTATCGATGTTCCAAAATATACACAACATTAATTCCATTTTATTTTGCTGCTGTGAAAAGTCTCAAAATCGTGGTAAATGACATTATCTGACGCATTAAACAAATCTAAGCGGAGATAAAGCAAAATAATACATTTAAATGAATGCATGTACGCTTTTGTTAACTTCAATTGCATTCTCATTGCTATTCCATTAACAGTTAACTCACGAATGTCGCTCTTGCACGCAAAACAAAGTGTTGGGTGGATTGTCGCGCCGGTAACACCGAATACACATAAAAATAATATTCTATTCCGGGAAATTAACTAAGCCAGGAACCGGCGCAACTGCGTTCGTTGTAATATAAATTAGTTTAACACTAGCGCAATAATTGAGCCAATTATTATAACAACACTCATCCCTTCCCTCACACCAACCCCCTCTCGCCCCCCACTTCTGTTTAAAAAATGCACATTGTGAGAGGTGGTGGTCCTACTTAAAAATATACATCATTTAAATCGTTTTGCATTAATCAGACAAAATGCAGTTCTGAACGTAATACCCTGGCTATCGCCATTGCCCTCACTATAGCATTAACTTGTATGTAATAAGTACCGATACTAATAATATTTTACAAAAAATAATGGACACGCAAATTATGTTATCTATACAAGTAAAATATATATTTTTTCAGTGAGCTAGATTAATTCAACCATAAAGCCATAGAATGGAATGTATGCGTTAACAATGCATTCTGTCATGGGCAATGTTCTGGAAATTGCTTAATATCTAGGGGCGCTTTTGATTTCTTTATTTTGCTAAAATCAACTACCAGTGATATATAGGTGTTAAGGAGAACTTCACATCACATTAAATTCACATCAATGAACTAAATACATTTTTTCATTAGATTATATAGTCACTAAGATTTAATATTTCCTTTGAAGAGAAAACGACACGATGACTGGAGACTTTAGATTCACACGTACAGTGTATATTATACGAGTTCTTTTTCTATAATTTTTATTATTAACCGAAGTCATGTGGAAATAATAAATGCACCAAAGTCATGTAGAAAATAATCATTTTAGTTGTAAGTACTAAAAATATGTTAAATTTAAAATTACTTTATTGAATCTTATGCTTCCGAAACAAGAGCAGATACTGTTACAAACAATGAAATGAGTATTCTGAAGAAGACTGTACGTAAGTCACGGAAATATCAAATTAGAAATGAAGAAGGAACACCGGTATATTAAAAGAATTGAAGACTACGCTAATTTTGGAATATATTAAACAGTACCAACTAAATTGGAAACACCATCTTGAAAGAATGAGTTCAAATAGGATCCCCAAAGCTGTTTATATACCAAAAGGACGAAGATCTCTGGACCGTCCTGTGAAACGCTGAAGGGAAAATTTTCTATAGTAACAGGCCTTGGCCTAATTCTTGGAAGGAAGAAGGAGAAGAAGAAGAAGAAGAAATGAAGAAATAATAAGGTAGCTGAATATTCAGGCAATAGGCGAATGGGTGGAAATAAATAATTCATGAATGGAATCAACATATATATCCCGCATAACACCAGATAGAATTATACGTATAGCAAGAGAAGTTACCAGAGGATGGGAGCAGGACAACTGGAAGACCAAAAAAATAGATGGAGGAACTCTTATTTCTGGTTGGAACACGTCATGGATCTAAATCAAAGAGAAGAAGAAGAATCTTAATAAAGATTTTTAATAACAAACTCAGATTGCTATGATAAGATAATATTTTATTGGGTAATAATTTTGGAATATATTAAACAGTACCAACTAAATTGGAAACACCATCTTCAAAGAATGAGTTCAAATCGGATCCCCAAAGCTGTTTATAATTATATACCAAAAGGACGAAGATCTCTGGACCGTCCTGTGAAATGCTGAAGGGAAAATTTTCTATAGGATCGTAACAGGCCTTAGCCTAATACTTGGAAGGAAGAAGAAGAAGAATAAACGAAGAAATAATAAGGTAGCTGAATATTCAGGCAATAGGCGAATGGGTGGAAATAATAATTCATGAATGGAATCAACAAATAAATCCCGCATAACACCAGATAGAATTATACGTATAGCAAGAGAAGTTATCAGAGGATGGGGAGCAGGACAACTGGAAGACCAAAAAAATAGATGGAGGGACTCTTATTTCTGGTTGGAACAGGTCATGGATATAAAACAAAGAGAAGAAGAAGAATCTTAATAAAGACTTTTAATAACAAACTGAGATTGCTATGATACGATAATATTTTATTGGTTAATAATACTCTTGGTTTTTATCATGTAACACCAATGTATATTTAATGCAGGTCTCCATCAAACGAAAACAAATTCTCTTGTTTAGACATTTTAGACTATTTTTTTTTTAATTTAAGCTTAAAAATTAACATATTAACTTTTATAGCAAAGTTAATCGTCAAAATGCATGTATGAGCATTTTACAATTTGGGTCCTCAGGTTCATTTGCCCATTAATATAATCAAAACAGTTAACAGTGTTTACAGCAGAAACTAAAAGCATTTTTAAAAATTACGTAGTGGGCCTAATTAAATCCTGTAAAAGAGCTAATTGTCAAGTAAACACAGAATTTTTAATCATATTTATTTTAAAGGCATAGAAGTGCAACGGTTAAAATGTAAATTAAATCGTTATATATGTATGTATGTATGTATGTATTAGTAAATTTAAGGTTTTTGAGGGTTAATATTGCCTTCCCCTCCAAATCATTATTTTTCCTAACCCAATTGGCCTACATCTTCCTGCAGTCATTTGCAGAGATAATAAGAGACAGCGTTTAAGATTTTTATAGTCATCATCATCATCATCTCATCATCATCATCATCATAATCCATCACGGATTAGGCTTTGCCTGTACCGATCTCACATCTGTTCAGCCCAGCGCTTTCTTGGTCTTCCCACCGATCTTCGTCCTCCAGGATTATACATCAATGCCATCTTTGGTACCTATCCTCTGTCATTCTTTGCAGATGTTCTATCCAATTGTTCTTCTATTTGTTGAATAAGTGGTTGTACTTTTAGTTAGTCTCTAATATTCTCAATTCTAATATGTTCTTCTCTTGTACAAGCTTTCACAGCCCGTAGGAATCTCATTTCCGCTGCCTGAATTTTATTTTTTCCATTTTCCTTCAGGACCCAGGCCTTACTTCCATACATCGTCACTAGTAGTGCCATCGTTGAGTAAAATAGTATTATACTAATTTTCATTTTAAAATTATGGGTTAATTTTAAAAATTACTTCCGCTCTTCCTCCCAGACTACAAGTACTTGCTGATAAAGAAAATATTCCATTCCATTACCGCAGGTTAACCTCTCACCTTATAGGTACTTTTACTTGCCACACACCACCTGGGCCTTACAGTGACACGACCTGTCGGGGAAGAATTTTAATTATGGATCGCACACATACTTTTTTGACCACTCAGGTCATAGGGCCTCCCCGAATGAGTGACCAGCTCAATGACAGGGCCTCCTCCGAGACAACACAACATTAAGACGAAACACACCATTCGCACTTATTCATACTAAACATGGCGAATATGATAAAGATGATTATAATGGATGTTATTCGTAGACCGTTTTGGCCATAAATTGTCCTGATATTTGTCTTACAGGCGAGGAAAACCTCACAAAAAAACTATCATCCAAGAAACTTGGGATCGAACCCGGACCATCCGGGTATGAGGCAGCGATGCTACCTAGAGACCACAGCAATGACTGAAGAGAATATATGTTAAAAAGCTGGATATGATTGATCACTGTGTTTACAATATATCTTTAGTTTTATTGGGTCTATTCAAGTATCTAGGACTAAAATGATAAAGAAAAAGTTATTTTTGCGCGATAGTGTGTTTTGTCGTACTTACAGCAATGGCAACCATGATTGAAAGTTCAACTTCCTACATTTCGAGGTTGCCAACCTAAATAACTATACTGTAATAAAATAACTGTACTGTAATATTACATATTACAACACGCGTGTGGGAAGTAAACCACTGCCCTCTATGAATATTACATACAATGTATATAGGCTACAACAAATATCCAAAAGGTGTATATACATTATACGAAATAAATCGCTGCATTTTAAACTAACTGAACTTTATTTTAAACAATATAAAACAATAAATACATACTTGTCGCCATTTTATCACTACACTGGTCTCACGGCCTCATGTTGTTTCAACACTGTTAACGTTAGTCAATTGTTTATAATGAACGCAAATATTTCCAACAAATATGTTATTATTTTACTATTATTTATTATTTTGAAAACACTATCGCGCAAAACATAATGTACAATGCACGTTGGTGAAGTGTTTCACAGAATCTCGGAAATTAAAAATCTCTCTATCGCTCGGTTTTTAAACATTTTCCTCGATTCTGTAAAAACCACTTCCCAACTGCGCATCGTACTACACTATTTATTACGCTATTTAAAAATATCCAATACGATATCCTTATAAAACAATGGAAACCTAACGAGACTTAAAAATAAGTCCATTAAACTTTAACTTAAAAATAATTAATGCATAATAACGAGAATCTTGTACAATAAGCAATTAAAAAGCCACACCAAGAGAAGCAAACTGTAATATCGTTTTTATTTTCTAAAAATAATCAAGTACATATAAAAATTACTTAAATGACTAACCGGTTAGGCTATGATACCAAATTCCCTTACTACACTCACGACAATTAAGCCTAAAGACCATTTCTAAACATTAAGAAATACGAAATACCAAGAATTTTTTAATTAGTGAATATGAGAAGTTCAAGTACAAAATATCCAGAATCTATAAAAAAATTAATACTTTCCTACACTAACAGCGTAGCAAGAACTTAGTTTTGAAGGTAAATATTCATTTAAAAAGAGGCTTATGGGTTTTTTTTTCTTCCTCTTAGATCACTTTCCGAAAAAAAAACACGGTTAAAGTTGATTTAATTTATAATAATGAATTGGCTTACATTTTTAGATTATTTCAAAATAGCATAAGATGAGAATAGGAAAGCAATTTTAGAATTCATATAAACTTTTTCATTTTCTATGAAGTTTTGCATAAAATCCTTTGTGAAGAAGGTTTTCTATATAATTATTGGTTACTTTAGTTATATTATAAATCATCATCACATATAATTAACAAATACTAGTTACATTCTTTAATACGTTTATTTTAATAATCATTAACATTTCCCATCCGTAAAGTTAGGCTATTTGTTGGCCTGTTTCGGTCACACTTTGGGCTTACAAGGAAACTATCAACCATTACATGTCGAAACTTACCTTGAAATTTCTCTCAGAGAAGCATTGTGATGTACCAAGCGGTGCCCAAAAAAATATTTGCCGTTTTTAATTGCAAGGCTCAGAGATCGAAACCAGAATTCAGCAATTGCAACCCATTGTACGGATCAGATGTACATCCTTGCATGAGTTAAGAGCGGAGTGAAGTGAGGCAGGACGCGGCGCGGACGGCGGGTAGTGAGGATTATCCAGTCTGCCAATACAGAAGTTGTATCATTTCCCTCTAGTTTAAATGAGAGATTTGACGCTGAATTTTAGTGCCTTTCAATTAAAGATGGCAGATTACTTTTTTGACTTTTTTTTATTCGTACTTCAGAACGCTTCTCTGGAAGAAATTTCAAGGTACATTTCGGCATGCAATGGTTGACAGTTCCCTTGTCAGTCCAGAAATCTCTTCATTGGACGTCCTCGTCTTTTCCCAATTGGTTTGCAAAACTTCAGGATTTTTGGTAGTCTATTGTTTGTTATTCTATCGACATGTTCTAACCACTCAGTTTAGTAATTTTCTATCTTTTCTAATACCGGAGTAATTTTTAGTTCATTTGTTATGTTTGTACTAGTTTTATAGTCTAACCATTTGTATCCTGCTATTTTCCGCATTACCTCATCCCTGCTGCTTTTATTCTCGAGGCGTCAGCTGCTTTGATAGTCTATGATTCACTGCCGTGTAGAAGAGTAGGAATCGCCAAGATATTGTATAATTTAATTCTTGCTTTCTTTAACGCTGTTTTTGGTTTAAATCATTGTCTATTTTAATATCCCATTAATTACCACACTATTTACGAATATAATATTATTTTCATTTAATATTATGTTTGTACACTGTGAGAGAGATGAGTTTGGATATTTGTACGTGGTCGGGTTACCAGCCCAGACGCACAACCACATTCCCTAGTGGATCGGGGATTTAATTCTTGCTTTCTTTAACGCTGTTTTTGGTTTAAATCATTGTCTATTTTAATATCCCATTAATTACCACACTATTTACGAATATAATATTATTTTCATTTAATGTTATGTTTGTACACTGTGAGAGAGATGAGTTTGGATATTTGTACGTGGTCGGGTTACCAGCCCAGACGCACAACCACATTCCCTAGTGGATCGGGGATTTATTTCGGAGTTTCCTTCTCCTAGACGGGTTGCTAACCAAAGCTTTGGGGTCCCATCTACCCCCTGGCTTGCAGGTTTCCTCTTCCGCCTTCTTTACCGTTGAGAACAATTTTCTTCATCCGCTTCTGAAGCCGTTGAGGTATCCCGCGTTGGAGCTAGTTCGCTTCCCTTCTCCTCAAAGAATATAGAGAGAAATGGTTTTACACATGTAGAAATAATGAAAGTAACAAGATTACCAAGAACAACTACAAGCCAAGAGGTTCAAGGAATGTAGGAAAGCCAGTGAAAAGATGAACAGAACAATTGTGAGGCGGAACAGGCAATTTTTGCCTAGCCGGTGAAGTGAAGAAGAAGAAGAAAAATAAGAAGAATTATGTTTGTACTTTGTAATTTATATCTGTTGTATTATCCGACACAACGAAACAATGACCTACTTCGTTTGTGGATGATTTGCGAACTAATGCCGTGTCACCCCGCGTACACTCACTTCACGCCAGTCTGTAAATGTGGGAGCGGAGCAGCTATTACCCTAAGTAAGCTGGGTAAGTGCTTCATTTGCTATTAGTTCCTGACTATACATGGTTAGTATCTACTTCTATGCGACGCAGCAACAATGCTGCTATGACTGGAGGTAAGCGGTCTGCTGTGTCGTATAATATTAGAATATTATTATGTAGAGAAAAGGACAAGGCCTGATGAGATCTAAACCATATACCCGTTAAAACTGTTAGGGCCTAATACCGAATCAGTTCGCTCATACGTTATTTTTTAGACTCGTATTCGGGAAGTCCTAAGTTCAATACTGTTCAATATGACTATTTTTTTTTCGTCTTACTTCAATCATCAAAGCAAATTCTAGAATTTCATTACCACGATCCATTCACCATAACAGTTCTTAAATCGAAAAATTTAAGCCTAAATTCGTATCAGTTTTATTCATCTAAACACAAACTATAGATAGTCTAATGGTGAAGATCCAAATATACATTTTATTATATTGTTAAAGAAGGGTGAATTTGGAAGTAAGAAACAACTAAAATAAAATCTCCACGGCGCGACAGGTCTAGAATACCCTAGGCTTACCAGCCAATTGCTGGCTTCACATCCACTTGTGCTAATCAGAGGTAGACGACAATCTAGCCAATGTAGTGGTGACACGTGGTCAGCATGTCGGGTCCCGTAGCCATTATAGTTGGCTATCTCACCTGAAGTCGCTACTTATTATAGATACCCAAATTTCTCACAATGCTGGGCGAAATTCCATGAGAAATATTCTAAGAAACAACTAGGAAACTTTATAAAATAGGCCTACCTGATATTTAAATATTTCTGCAATTAAAATCTTTATATTTAGATACATTGGTGATGTTAAAACTATTAATAAAATTTCAACAGCGATAAGAATTATAGAATATAAGCCTGAAGAAAGAAAGAAAATGGGAACCATGTATTCATTGGACGTATAGGCCTATCATTAAAAGCAAGTGAAAGGAATTCAAAGAATGGACAGATGGAAGAAAATCCTGACGGAAGCCGATCCTCCATTTGGGTTATGGAACTACGTACCGATGATTACTGAACTTGGATTTAAATTGGAACCGGATTTCGAAAGATAGAGAATTCTGATTCATACCCCTACTGTAGGTATCCTTAGTCTTGCCAATAAATTAGCTTAAAATTAAATTTTGTTATAAAAATAGCTTACCTCTATAAAAAAACAATGTCTGTGGGAGCAGACTACAATAGTTGGCCCACTTGTTATGTAGGCCTTGTTTGTTTGGATAATCCATGGCCTATAGTGGGACAATTTACATTTTAAATTTGTAACAGTGTGAGAGGAAAATAATTGGCTTTATCGAACAAACAAAACGAGGATTAGATTGAATAATGAATTAAACTATCAAATACACATTTTAACGTGCAGTTAGTGGTCCGTGAGCCTCAAGCTGTGAATTCCAATAAACAAATGGAATTTCAATAAGATTAATAGTGAGAGTGAAAAAAATAAAAAAGAATTAACTCTACAGCAAAAACATGTTGTGGATTACTGGGGATTTTTAGTAAAATAATTAAACTATTAAATATACATTTCTGGGATTCTAATTCGTATAACTCTGCGTTGGTCTATTTTACTCACAAGTTGTGAATAAACATATGGGAAAATCAGTAATTATCGAGCGAGATGCCTCAAGAAGTTGCGTTTTGAGACTCATATTCAGGAGATTTCGGGTTCATTTGCCATGTAACCTCACTCAGGTTTTTTTTCCAGGTTTTCCTCAATCCTCAAGGCAAATGCTGAATTGGAATTTCATTATCAGGATCCATTTTATCATATACGCCATTTCATTATATCAAAGAAATAACATTATATATATCATCCGGTATCAATGACAGCTGCCGCCCTCTTCCGGAAACCAAACGCCATTCCTCTCTGTCCATCCATTGATCTTCCTCCAATCCTCTGATATTCATAGCTGCTTGTACCCCTTCTATGCAAGTTTTCTTAGGTCTTCCTCCTTTCTATTGGGATCAATTCCATAACAATTTTAGGCAATATATATATTAGCTAATATCTAAGGTGCGCTGCTACGCCTAAATAAATGAAATGTCTTTTTATATTTAGTTGAATAAGTAAAAAAGAAAAATAATTATACATTTATGTCGCAATTATTTTTAGATATCCCGTGCTGATTACCCGGCGTTATCCGGGATTATACTTATCCCGATCTTCTTGACACAAATAAGCTGAAAGACAAAAATGGTGATTGAGAGTTATCCGTAAAAGAATACCGCCTAGCGCTGCTACTCTTGCCCGGGAATCTAGATCCCGATCTTTTTGTCATCAATGAGCTGAAAGATAAAAATGCTTATTGTAAGTTATCCGTAAAAGATAGACATATGCTATCGCGGACATTTTTGTAGATTTTTTGAGATATTCAATTCTGTTTACATTCATTTGGTGTATATGATATGGTTTAGGCAGCGTAAGCCATTTAAGCGTCCAAAAAAGTTCCGAAAACACATTTTTCGCTACAAGGAGTGGTTTTTAAAGGCGAAAAGGTTGGGTATTACAACTCTCTTATAGCCTAAAACCCTACCAGGAAACTCCTGAATTTTTTTGCAAAAAGCCCCATCATAATCGGATGAACGGTATGATAGCGCATAAAGGACCGACAGACATACATTATATATATACGCCATCATCATCAGAATCAAGGATTAGACCTTAAAGTCTGTTCCGATCTCATATTAGAATTAGTCTGTCCATATTTTACTGGCTCTTCCTACATTTCTTCGTCCTAGTGATTTGTAATGAAGAATCTGTTTCGGAATTCTATTGTTCCCCATTCTATTGATGTGGTTCATCCATTCATCTTTGTATTGTACAATTCTATCCAATATATATATATATATATATATATATATATATATATTTAGGCCTACGTCATATGACCTTAAATGCTGAAAAGTCTGTAAATAAGAAAAGGGCGCTGATATTAACGAATTATGAAACAACGATTAATGGTGGAATGGATCGTGGTCATGAAATTTTAGGCCAATATGTCTATAAACTAAAGAAACCTAGAACAAAATTTCGGTCTTTTTGATGGGCATCGGAATTTAAACTTGGGATCTCACAAATACCGATTTAAAACATTGTCATATGAACCAACTCGTTCAGTCAACGGAAAAGTGAATGAATTAATACAATTTTATTTGAAAACATCTGCATACATTAGGGAATAGAAACATGCATTCTTGCGTTGTAACCAATGAATTCAACCTAACAACATGAAACTTACGACACATCCAGTATATCTTAAATATGAGGTAATTTCGGAATAAATTATTTTATTGGTTAATAAGTTAGACTTTTATACCCAGAAAGTTTTTATGCTGGCTTAGACTTAATGTAATTTTATTTATTAATTTATTTATTATGATACAATTGTTAAAAGCATAATTACTTATGGAGCAGAACTTTGGCCATTAACAACAAAAGCAAGTAAGTATTTTTTTGGCAACGGAAATGGATTTTATACGAAGGGCAGCAAGAATTTCAAGAAGAGAAAGAAATTAGAAACTCTGTTATAAGGGAGAAAATGAAGATTGAAGACACTATATTAGATTATATTAAAACTCAGCAATTAAGATGGTACGGGCATGTCCAGCGAATGGAAGAGGATTGGCTACCAAAATGTGCTTTAGAATGGAAACCTGAGGGAAGACGAGGCAGAGGAAGACCTAAAACCTCCTGGTATCAAGGAATATATTTATACATGGAGAAGAAACATCTACAACCAGAAGATTGGATGGACCGATAAAGTTAGCTTATTAGGAATCGGACGATGTCGAAGACATTAATCAACCGATGATCTATATATTTATTATGATAGGCCTATACGCAGAAGACTTTTTTGGGCAAGTGAGGGGATTATAGGCTATTACAATTTTGTGTATTAGGTCTTTATCGGAACACATTTGAAGATAGTAACTCTTAGAACGTTGCAAGTTCCGCTGCCTGGAGAATGACCTGCGAACCGCAAGTGACGAATTGCAGAAAACAAAATGAAATTTCAGTAAGTTTTAATAGCACGAGGGAAAAAGAATTGGCTTCACCGAACAAACACGGTGAGGATTACACTGGATTATTAGTAATGTAACGAATTAAATTATTAAATACAGCCCAGCTCTACACCCCAATTATACAGACTTGTTTTTTCAACTAATGCTGAAATTGTTTTATGCGGCTAAAAAAGAGGCTGGATAAATGAATGCTGTATGCATTTCATTACGTCTCTACAAAACACACGTTGTTTATATAACTGACGTTTCTTCTCGTGCTTAGAAAACATTACGTTACGCGTTTGTGAGGCCTTTTTACGAATATAATAATAATAATAATAATAATAATAATAATAATAATAATAATAATAATAATAATAATAATAATAGTAATAACAATCTTAAAAAAATTATCTAATGCCACCAGGTTGTTTTTTTATGACATTTCTGGCTTTCTCCCCTGGCATTGGCAGAATTGTAATCCATTTCTTAGGTTGGGGCACCCGGAAGGCGCAGTTACGTTACCCCGATGATATGATTAGTGATAAATGATAATGAAGCGCCAGGAGAGTTCTTAACCTAAACTTAACCTAAATTCCAGACCATGACCAACCATAGGAATAATTCTCTTTAAGGAAAAATTCCTATGGTTTGACCGGGAATCGAACTTGGGACCTCATGGACAGTAGTCAGAATCGCTCACCACTAGCCCACGAGGCTGGATAAAATGCTGGATATGCCTTGTTATGTAATCTTTGTCAAAATGCGTTTCTTTATATATATTTAAATATTAGATTTATTAAATTTATTAATATAATGTTAAGACAATTTTATTTAATATGTATGTGCAATTATGCACACACACACACACACACACACACACACACACACACACACACACACACACACACACACACACACACACACACACACACACACACACACACACACACCCAATACAATCAAAACAAACACACATACAAACACAAACACGGACACACACACACACACACACACACACACACACACACACCCATACAATCAAAACAAACACACATACAAACACAAACACGGACACACACACACACACACACCCAATACAATCAAAACAAACACACATACAAACACAAACACGGACACACACACACACACACACTCAAGAACACATATACATACAAATATACGAGTATAATAACATCGATACAGCGTCACTGCTATAAAAAGTAAAAATATTATCTTTAATTTGCTTACTTGTTATAGTTAGTTACCAGATGGCAGTGAAGACAGAGTTCTCGCTACATCTAGTAATAATGGAGTGTGTATATATATATATATATATATATATATATATATATATATATATATATATATATAAAAGAAAGATAAATGTTTGTATTGGATTTGCCCGGTGATGTAATGGATAGCACGCTAGGGTACCAACCCAGAGGTCCGGGTTCAAATCCCGTCCAGGCATTTATTTTTCTTATCATATATATATATATATATATATATATATATATATATATATATATATATTGATCTCGGGCGGTCTAGGGGTTAAGTGTCTTGCATCTGGTTCCGAAGAACACGCAAAAACACACAAACATATACACACATTTAAATATATCTCGACAGCGCCTTGCTTCTGATTGGGAGGCTCCTTGGTTCAAATCCGGCCGGCGTAGATTGATTTTTTTTAGGATGGAAAAATCAGAAGGATAAGTTCTCTGGCAGGAACTTAAAGTCGAGGATCCCGAGTCTGGATATTTTCGACTTTCTAAAATACCTCAAGCCTGGATTAGGGCATCCGACTATGATTTAACCGACCTTCCCCATCCAAGAACTGTAATACTTCAGTTGTCTACTAGGTGTCTCTGAAGCGATGAGCTAACCACTTGTCACTCGCTGACATCTGCACGGTAATAGGTGTAACTAAATTAGCTTCGTTATTAACATCCGAAAAGGAGCAGATGCTACACTATTGTATAAACGTTCAAATTTCGAAATATCTTCTCTTATGTATTTCTATTCAATGCTGTTAGAATCTACTATTATAAGATAATTCTTCATTTTTTGAATTCCCTGACAAAATATCGTTTTTCCAGACAATATTATTATTATTATTATTATTATTATTATTATTATTATTATTATTATTATTATTATTATTATTATTATTATTTAGACAGGAATTTAAAACATAAGTTAATTTATATAAATTACCATACATGCTCAAAGCATATCTTCATATGTAGAATATAATTGCCCTTTTTATAAACGAAAACTATGTAATCTATGGGCTTTTAATTTATAATGACTATTTAACTCATGCCCCAAATGGGAGTCAATGACCAATCACATTTCAATTATCTTTTATTTACAACCAATTACAGTCGTGTTTCGCCTAGAATTTACTAACTAAAGTCTATCATAATAAAGGAAGCACCTCCTTTTTAACATTCTGAATAGGTCATAGCATTATTTTGCAGTGACTGGCTCGGTAAGAGATACTGCTACCAGATTGTATATATAGTGCATGAATGTCAACAGAAAGCGCAAACGAGAGATAATATCAAAACATTTGTAACAATTAATTATACCACAAAAAAAACACTGTTTGCACTTTCTTAAACGAATTATTTTCTAGGAAATTACGTTCCAGAAAAATGTAATTGACACATTTACAATAGGACATCAAATTAATTAATACCTATAACGTTGGTTATAAATTTCTCTACTAGGGTGCATTCTTACAACATTGCGATCCTTTGGCAATAAATAATATGATCTGGTTGCAGTGATACACAAAAGAAGCAAATGAGGCGTACCAATCGTTTCTCATTTGTTTTCAAAGATCGCCGTTTACATTGAATACATACATATTTTAAAATAACTATAGTTAAATAATGATTTGTGAGTAAACAGCTTAATTTTATTCGTTAAGTAGTCCTAACAAATGCCACTCTTGATTTCCAAATTCTCTAGATAAATTCACTCGTGGCGTTACTTATGACTGTTTAACTCATAGACCGATAATCGTGCCTCTTCCTGTTGGTAATGAGAGATATCTCCGCAAATTAACTTTTTTGACAAGGATATCGATTGAACAATGTACGATCGATATGGTACCGCAAGAAATGCCAAAAGAAAACAACTTCAAATATTACCAAAACAAATTTTGCTCTGTTGCTCTAAAATATTTAATAAATGTTGTGTAATGAATCTTCATTATTTTTAATAGTTATTTCTCATACAACCACCTGTTATATGTTTTCCAATCCTAAAGAGATTTAACAGTAAAGATATGCTATTTATAACTATCCAGCCGGCTTAGAAACCGCCCGGAAGTAAGATCGGAATACGTAACCTCACATTTGGCAAATATTAAACATTATAATTATTTTTAGCTTCTGATGTTGTATTATTTGCTAAATAGTCACTCCAAACCCAACGCGAGGTTGAGTTTTCATTAGACAAAATCACATTGCTGTTGATAATCATATTATTCACTCTTTCGAATTAGATATTTACTCTCATTACATAGACGCAATCATTACACTGGTCAACAGTGGTCTTGTTGCCCTTGATATAAGATTAATTTCGGATATATTTATACTCACAATTCATGAAACTATCAATGATTTTGGAAGATTTGCTCTGTTTTATTAATCTTTATTTTCATTTTACACTACAAAAGTAGGAAAATATGAAAAAAATGTAACAGATATATTTATAATATCATATTGTTTTTTGAAAAATTAGTATGCACTGACGTAAAAAGAAAAATATCGAAAACCCATGTTATACTTCAGTGAAACGCCTTTTATAAGATTTTCTTCTATAATTTTTAGGGGACAATCTCTTTTTAAAGACCAGCAGTAATCTGCCATCATGTGACGGTCCCATCTACCCTGATACCTTTACTCCATTACTTTTAGATCCTAGTGAAAGCGCACTCCCTGTTCGTCACTATAATTTCCTAAATTATCCGGAAATCTATCCAGGTGACTGTGGAGAAAGTGTAACTTTATACTCATATTTGCTCCCAGAATCTTGAAGCTTATCAACATGTTTTGCACAATTTCTTTATAATTTGGTGCTTTATAGTTAGCTAGGAAATTTTCTACTACCAATACAAAACCCTTCCAAGCTTCACTTTCCGGAACAGTCATAACTTCGATAAAATTTGCATCTTTCATCAATGCCGAATTTGAGGACCATCAAATATTCCGCCTTTAAACTTTTACATACTGAGCTTAGGAAATTTTCTACAAATGTATTTGAAACATTTTCCTTCCTTGTCCAACGCTTTGACGAATTGTTTTATCATATCCAGATGCACGTCGTGAGTACTTTAATTTTGTCAAATAACTGAGATCACGGCCGATGTGAGGAGTGAGGGATGTGAGAGTGGGGATCACGTGATGTTTGTATACGCGAAAAAATGCGCAGAAATCAAATCATTACTGGAAACGTAAATTTTATTAGTAACAAGCTGTTTACTGTTTAAGATATAAGATACACAAAAATCATAAAAACTAGAGCACATTCAGCACTTTCATGAATATATTCGTAAACTGTGAACTTGGAAACATAGAAATTCGCTGAGATATCCAGGGCAACAAAAGAATTGTTTTTTGTAGAGCTGTGTTATCTATCATGTATGCATTTTACGTTATTTCAATAAAATATGAATAATTTTGGAATCCAACAAATAAGATACCGAACAAAATACCTTCCTATTTATTTAAATTATAGAAAAATGTAAAATTAAAAATTATAAATAACATTGACCAACTTTCAATATAGTGGGCTAAAGTGTTCACAATAATAATAATAATAATAAAAATAATAATAATAATAATAATAATAACAATAATAATAACAATAATAATAATAATAATAATAATAATAATAATAATACAATAAGAGAAATTACGAATATAGGATAGGAATTGTACAAGAGATTGAAGAAATCCAACTAAGATTGTATAGACATGGACATATAATGAGAAGGTGGGACATAGAAACAAACAAAGAAGTATTGAAATGGATACCTCCTGGAAAAGGAAAACGTGGTAGACCAAAGTCTATATGGATAAAGGGAGTTCAAGACAACATGAAGAAGAGAAATATGACAGAAGCAAACACACATGACCGGGAAATGGAAGAATAAAAAGTAGCCTATATTTTGTTTGAGGATAACAATCAATACTGAAATAAAAAGTTAATAATAATAATAATAATAATAATGATAATGATAATAATAATAATAATAATAATAATAATGATGATAATAATAATAATAATAATAATAATAATAATAATAATAATAATAATAATGACGAATCTGCGAACATGTGCAAATGGACTGTACTGATATTTTTATTTCTGTTATAGAGAAGAATCGTTTTCAAATTAGGAAGTAGGAATTTTTTACGGCACACACACGCACGCACGCACACATACACCTCTCTCACTACTCTGCATAGTACCTAACCTAAAGCGTTTATTTTGGTGTAGAATCCGCTAGGCATGCTCATAATTATGTTCTTCGAATAAGATACAAAATAGTAAATATACGTTGCGCCTTACACCCTTATAAAACGAATGCCTTCAATGTTATATTTTTTACATGATGACTGTAAGGTTATATAAGGTTGTAATAAAACATTTATTAGTTACTGAAAATCAAGATAGGAGTGATTTATTTTGACTATTTAACTCATGCCCCAAATGGGAGCCAATGACCAATCACATTTCAATGATATTTGATTTACAACCAATCACAGTCGTATTTCACCTCGATTTTATCAATTTAATTTTGTCACTTTAAAATCAAGCTCCACCTTTTTAACATTCTGAATAGGCCATAGCATTATTTTGCAGTGACCACATGTGGCTACCAGATTGTATATATATTGCATGAAAGTTAGCAGATAGTGCTTGCGGGATATAATATAAAAACATTTGTAGCAATTGATTATACTACAAAAAATACACTGCACTTTCTTAAACGTATTATTTTCCATGAATTTACGTTCCAGAAAAATATAATTGACATAGGCCTATTTACATGATTTGACATCAGAAATTAATTAATAACCTATAATGTTGGTTATAAATTTCTCCACTAGGGTGTATTCTTACACTATTGCGATCCTTTGGCAATAAATAATATGATCTGGTTGCAGCGATGAACAAATGAAGCATAAGAATCGTTTTTCATTTGTTTTCAAACATCATCATTTACATTAAATATATAAATATTTTAAAATAACTATATTTAAATAATGATTTGTGGGGAAACAGCTTAATTTTATTCGTTAAATAGTCGTAACAAATGCCACTGTTGGTTTCCAAATTATCTAGATAAATTGACTCCTCACTTCGTGAGTCGTGAATTTATCGATAATTTGGAAATCACTCGTAGTATTACGTATGAAAATTGAAATAAGTAATATAATAGTTAGTTGACTTTAAAATGAAAGACTATAACTTCTGACAATATACTTAAAATGTTTATCTCTGTATTCACAGTTTATTTAGACGTAAAAGCAGAATGAATTCTGTCTCACTTGTTATAGAGGTGTTAAACAATTTTATTTCGCCCTTTTTTTTATGCCAACGTATTCTCTGTTGACTAATTGCAGTCATAATGTGCTACAACTATAAAAACATTTGAATGGCGTTGAGCAGACCAACAACCCAACTGAGCGGCAATGGCGACAAAAAATCTCCATTCTGATCCTAAAACACTACAAAAATTTAACAAGCTTTCAATTCACCAAAATTTTGAAATGTTATTAATAAATTGATATATATGAAATTATAAAAAATAAATATTGAAAATATGTTTTACTAGGCACACATTTCTTCTGTACTTGCATTTAATTTGCATTCTATACGAAACTTAGCTACAGTTTATACTACTATAGTCCTACAACATGCAATTTATTAAATTAAAAATTTATATAGGCCTTAACATATATATTAGGGTGTCCCAAGACTCCCAAGACATAAATGATTTTTTTTTCGCAAAATGAAATACGTATATCCTCTATTTCTTCCTGTTTGACCTTAAAAACTCAAATATTATGGCGATTGGATCAGTATAACCCGTGCCGACTTCATGCCAAACATAAGACATGGAAATTTATATGGTTAGTAGAGAAGGATTATATAACTAAGTTTATTTAGTAAATAAAGCGTCAATATGCCAAAAATGTATAACTGTTTACTATTTTACAATAAAAAAAATATTGTTCAAATTTCGTTCACCTAAGTTAGCAAGTACTGACATGTTTCGAAGCAAGTCGGCACAGGTTGCATTATACAAATAAATTAGGAAAGTATGCGTTAAAAATAAAATACTTTGATATTTTTGGGACATCCTAATATATATATATATATATATATATATTACTTTAAAATATAGCTATGTATATTCTAGAAGATGCTTGAAAACACGACTGTGAGGAGTAAGGACAAACGCATACTTTGCCAGAAGTTCTTTTACACATTCAAATACTCTATTTCTGTTATATAGAACAATCAATTTCAAATGTGGGAAGTTTTTATGTGTGTGCGTGCGTTCTATTTACTGGAAAATAATCATAGTACCGATACATAATTCAATATTTGACATTTTAAATTCTAAGAAAAATATATTCCGTGTTAATTAAGTTATTTAGAAAGGAAGAGGTATCAACTTTTATTATTTCTTATCATTAGAATACTCTATATGTCTGAATGCACTTCAGCGTGCAACAATAATCTTCTATTGGAGAAGTATGTATACGAAATAATTAATGGAACTCAAAATTGGACCCGTATCTAGATTTCAAAAAGTCATATGGACAAAAGTATGTGATATAGTGTATTATATAGTTTTTATAAGGTATGTAGTATTACTTCATGTGTAAATGAGCATGCTGTATATACATTTATTAAACATGTCCCTGTGACGATGAATAATAATAATAATAATAATAATAATAATAATAATAATAATAATAATTATTATTATTATTATTATTATACTGGTCTTCTGTAAGAAGAAGCTCTTAGAATTTATTTAATCTAAAAACATAGTTTTTGCTCCAAAAAAACCTATATACCGTAAGTTATAGAGAGGTGGTGCTTCTACGTATGGATTACAAGTGTGGTTCGGTACCCAAATGAATTCTATGTTTTGGTTATGACCCTCCACATGATGAAAAAATAGTTCAATGTAAAGTCTAGGCCTATATGGTACGGAAAATGGCCAATTCCACTGTTACCTATAATATATTATTAATTATATATTTTATTGAATAGGAGTTATAACAATTAATTATAATTTAATATAGTTTGTTCGATTGAATTGTGAATTTGGTGATTATAATAAAATGTCTCTTGGAACGATCTCACAACTAATGTATATAGGGCATAATTATTGGAGGAAATATATTAATTTTTAGCCAGGATCATAACTATATTATCTGCAAATAAAATATGAGCTTATAGGTATCTTTAATTAACAAAAAAAACAACTCTTTTAAAATAATTTTTACTAATAATTGATAATTTATTTCAATTATTCTTATCATCTTCTTCTTCATGTTCCTCTTCTTCTCCATCGTAGTTTAATCTCTCATCTTATAGATAATTTTACAGTGGCACGACTTATCAGGTCATACACATACTTTTTTAACCGTACAAGGACATGGAGGACCGCATGCGACCCGCGGGCCACCATTTGGACATCCTTGACTCATACATTCAGACTAAACAAGGGGGATATTACATGAATGAATTTATAACAAGTGGAGATATGTATTACATGTGAGGAAAAGAAAAAAAACTCACCCAGGAAACTTGTCCCGGCCGGGGCATCTACGTCTGAGATAACGGCCTTATCATTAGATCACAGCGGTGGACTATTTTACTAACAAATAATTAAATCGTTTATGTTTTCCTTATTAATAAATAATTAAGGTCGGTTTCACCAACAGAGGTAACTGTATTACGCCAGTTTAAGCTATGCATTATACACGGGGAAAACGAGCGTAATACAGTAGTTACCTCTGTTGGTGAAACCGACCCTAAGAACTTATCCAAACTTTTTGTACTAATAATTAAAATATTAAGACATTTAAGTTTATTTTTATTTATATTGTAGTAGATCTACGTCTTTTAGCCTCTAGACAGACTTGTAATGCAGCATTTCGCTGTGATTCAGTCGCCATTTTCTCGTTTGTAGAAACAGGGTGGACCACGCGAAGGTGAGGATTGCATTTGGATAGGAGAGTAAATATCAGTACAAAAGTCAAAAAGTAATGGCATTCTTAGGAGAAGATCCAATCAGAAGTAATGTAATACACAATAATCAATGCATTGAACAAGTATAACATTTCAACTATTTAGGTTGTGAAATATCTTATCAAAATGAAAACGATATGGACAAGAAAATCACCAAATTTATACAAATCTTAGGAATAATAAATAATACATTAAAAGCTAAATTAGAACAAAAATACACAAGAATAAAAAAATATACTTCCATCCTTTTTATACGGAAGTGAGATTTGGACATTAAGAAAAATGAGACAGGAACAGAATCAAAACAACGGAAATTAAATTTCTTAGAAAGACAGCAGGATATACTCTTTTAGATCGAAAAAAAAGAATGAATAAAGTTTAGAACAATTAGAAGTAGAATGAATAGAAGAAAAACTCAACAGATATAAATTAAACTGGCTAGACCATGTAAAAAAGATTCGAAAATTCAATAATCCCAAAAATGATGATGCAATATAAACCCAAAGGACATAATCGACCAGGAAGACCTCTTAAAAGACTGCTAGACGGAGCCGAAACATGTCTATAAAGGCCTAATTCGTGACGGATGATGATAATCTACGTCTTGAACGCAAGGAAGGAGGAGGAACGCTAATATATTCACTTGAACATTACAAATGGAGATCCGAATACACACAAATGACAGAATTGTAAATTCCAGCATTAACGTATACAGTGACAGTTTTAATTTTTTTACCTGTGTGTTATTAATTGCAAGTTGATTCCTAGCCTTAATCTAGTGCTTGGGGTACAAACGAAATAACAAAACATGACTGAACGAGGGATAATGACAATACCTATGCTTGGGAGCAGGATCAAAGCTACATGCAGACCTCTATATTCAATGAGATACACTTCAGGAATATAATGTGTCACTTAACCGAAATTTCATGTCCATTTCAATTAGTATCAGAGGAAAATACACCAAACGAAGTAGATTTAACGTAATTAGCTTTTACTCTATAAAACTAACATATATAAAAGAAAAATAAAAATAAAATGAGAGAAGGTGGGGATGAATTTAATTACAGCTAGTGAAAAATTCAGTTGACTGTTTACTCATCTCCCCCCCCCCCAATCCAAACTCCAAAAAACATTCTAGAAGCGACTTGAAAATTCACGTGTACTTGAAATTAGTTGCAGGTCAAATAAAATCAATCGGTGGTAGGAAGTGAGAGAGGGGAAATGTTTGGAGATAGGGGCTTCGGGGAAAAAAAGTGGGGAGGAATGAGTTAGCAGTAAACTGTAGCATTCTGATATAAACATTACAATGGATACAGACTATACGTTTTGCTAACAAAACATGTTTTGTTACGCCACCATTCCATCTTTTTTATGGCCATGGCTTTCTCTCCCTCTTTCACTTTTTTTAAAACCCACCCCCTTGAAAAAAGGCAATTCCCAAACGTATCGTGGATTAAAGTGTGCACCTAAATGTAGAAGGACGGGGTCTAAATCGAACTGGACACTGCCCTGTACTGCATCGTGTCAGTTTACAGCTTTATTGGCGTAAAAACGACTCAAGTGACTCGCAATTCGCGAGTTATTTCACATATAACCATGTGGCAATGTGATAGTCCACGCGGGATTGTTAACTTTCGTAAAACTGATATCTACCTTACTAGGAAAAAAACTAACAGTCACTGCTCTGGTCCAATACTAATCGTAAAGCATCTTAGAACGTGTCACACAAGGTGAATTCGAACTCTACCGATAAACTTTCACAGAGTGTTCAGAAATGTTTTCTGATTCTTGTTATATCAGATACCATGAACTTGGACAGGTTTTACAGGACTATTTAACTCATTCCCCAAATGGTAGTCAATGACAAATCACGTTTCAATGGATTTTATTTTACAACCAATGACAGTCGTGTTTCACCTCGCTCTTTATCGATTTCTCTTTATCAGCTCCTGCTTTTGTGATAAAGAAAGCGCCTCCTTTTTAATATTTTGAACAGTTCAGAACATTATTTTTCCCCAACAAATACATTAAATATAGCAAATAATGAACAGATTCCGTGATTTTACTGAGTTGTTTACTAAAAAATAAATGAATAACCTATAACGTTGATTATAATATACATTTTGATGTGTTTCATTCCACTAGGGTGCATGCTTACAATATTACGATCCTATTTGGCAATAAATAATATGATAAAGTTACAGTGAATATACATAACTTCACATTTCTGATTTGTTTTCAAACATCGCCGTTTCCATGAAATATATAACTATTTTTAAATACCGGTAACTATATTTAAACAATGATTTTTGAATAAACAGCTTAATTTTATTCGTTAAATAGTCCTAACAAATACCACTCTTGATTTCCAAATCCTCTAGATAAATTCACTCGTGACATTACTTATGATAAATTCTTGTTTATGTATCAGGCAAGTATTATAGGCATATATTTTGGACCATAATGTCACGGTACCCGATGGTGAATATTGTAGCGCGTAGAAGAGGCATTGGAACGGGTAGAATTTCTTTAATTTAACTCATACTAGTTTACGCAAACATTCCGATCCATCATTATTCGATGCATAATTAATTATTTGCTATACAAGCACATATACTTATTCTGTTTCGAATCTCTCACAAATTGAATTTATCTTATAGTTCACGTCCTCACATACGCAAAGGTTCTGGCTTCCCAACACTATCTTAGTTCTCAGATCACAGCGCACTCATCATCTGTCACATCACAACTGACTCTCGCGATTCACTCGTGACTGATTTACTGCAGTCTCCGACCAGTCTAATATAATCGGAGAAGACGTTTAGAAGTTTCCAGAAACTCGAAACAATCGCGAAAGCAATCCTTCTAGAAAGAGATGCACAGACACGTCTGTAAAGCTTCCAGCTAGCTTCCCCGACTCACGAGTCATAAAATATGTATGGCAAAGCTTGAGTCTTGCCGCCCCCGCGAATATTTAAAACACGGTCATTTGAACATGGGATAAACATTGCGTCACAGTATGAAATCCCATAACCCACACAAACCTCTATGAATTAGAGAGATCTTATAAAAACTGACGAATTATCTTCCTCATAGTGTGACCTTGAGAATCCGTAAAAAAATATAGTGGACATCTTTAGGAATTTCAACATGATTCGCTGAACAATAAAAAAGGCCCTAGAAGAAATAACACCGTCATTCGATTTCTTCGATGTACGTTATAATGCTAATATTTACAAGAGAAAACATATTTAATTTCTAGCACAACAATTTCAAATTTATATGTAATATAGTACGTCCACCGTCATTGCTTCGTACGCAGCTGATCTGGGTTTGGTTCGTGGTAGAAATAAATTTTCTGAGTAACAGTTTTTTTTCGGAGAATTTCCTCACTTGTATGACAAATATCAGGAAACTTTCAGGTCCTAACGATCATCGAACATCATCTGGATCATTATCACATTCATCATGTTTATAGTCCAGCCACTGAGTCTCCGGCTCTGACGTTTTCACGACAGTGTTGCCGATATGGATATTCAGTGGGAGGGGCCGCATTGTGTATGCGGTTAGCAGACATACAACTGACAACATCTCAGCAATTTCAAACTTTACTAGCGCGCTATAGCGACGCCAAGAGCAGTGATTGGTTGTGGCAGACGTTCACTCCCAATTCAACCATTTCCTTATTGACAGTAGAGGACGAGTTTCTCCTTTAATCCTCGTACAACCTAAACGTCAGAACCTGAGATCCAGCGGCTGGACTTTGATATTAATGTGTGAGTGAATGGCGTGCTATCTTGGAGAAGGCCCTGAATTGAGCTGATCACTCAATCGGGGAAGCCCTCCATGTCCTTGTGTGGTAAAAAAAATACGCGTGTGATCTAAATTTTAAAATCCCTCTCCTGATAGATCGTGTTACTGTAAGGCCCGGGCGGCGTATGACATGTAAAAGTACCTATAAGGTGAGAGGTTAAAGTACGATGGAAACTAAGTGTATAATATACTATATTGAAGTTTTACAAAACATTGGCAGTTCCTGCATTACGTTATGGGAGCGAAACTAGGGTAATGACCAAAAAATTGCAAAGAACAAAAGGCTGCACAAGATTGGATCGGATAAAAAATGAAGATATAAGAACAGAGTTAAATATATATATATATATATATATATCAATTGAATGAGGGAAATCAGAGAATATAGAGAGAAATGGTTTACACGTGTGGAAAGAATGAATGTAACAAGATTACCAAGAACAGCATTTAACTACAAGCCAAGAGGTTCAAGGAATGTAGGAAGGCCAGTGAAAAGATGACAGAACAACTGTGAGGCGGAACAGGCAATTTTTGCCTAACCCGTGAACTGAAGAAGAAGATATCGGGACTATATGCCTAGATTCGTTACCAGTAGATGAAAATATTTAGACAAAATTCTTGTACAGACTTTAAAAGTTTTTCGTCAGAGTGCATTATGTTTTTTACCATGTATACACTGCTGTGAACGAATATTAGGTTCTTATGACAATACATATGAATTGGTTTAATTTACCTCCAATTTTAATTGACACTATAATAGAGCGATTCTGAATTCATACTGCATATTTCTGGAAAATGTAGACCGGACTTAAGAATATTGTTAGAGTTGAAGTTTTGATGAATTCATATTTCAAAATGCACTATTTCGGTTCTGAAATGATAGGAATCAAAATATAAAATCTTGCTTCACAATAGAAAGCCCACACTGATGAAGGATGACGTCTGAAGCAACCTAATGCCATGCGTCTTCTATTTACAATTAGAAGAGTTTAGATACGTAACTTCACTGCAGCAAGTATTGGCAAAATTGTTGCCATTGAAAATTCTTCAGTAAATGTGGTTGCACTAGCACAGTTTTTAATTGCTATTCAACAAATTTTCGCCTGAACATTTGAGAAAGAGTACAGAACTCGAGGTACAGAAATGCTTGGCTCACTAACCCATGTGAAGCGAAGGATTTTATTTTATTTTTCATAATTCTAGCATTAAAATAGTACATTTCCGTACTCTCTCTATAACCCTGAAAAGTATTTGCCAGGAATTCTAAATCACTGTTTTGATATTACAAACTTTCCTTATTGATTGTTCTTCTTCTTCTTCCTTCCAAGTATTAGGCCAAGGCCTGTTACGATCCTATAGAAAATTTTCCCTCCAGCGTTTGAGGGAAATTCTCGTATAAGACTTGAAAGCATAATAATAGTCCCTTCGATTGGTTGCTGGCCAAAGGAAGGCAAGACCAGTGATGGGCTGCCATCTTATAGCCTCTGGTCAGGCTTTTCTGGAGAAGAAAAGAAAATAAAGGAAAGAAGAAATGGAAGAAAGGACGGACTCCCTAGCCCTCGGATGCCCTAATAGCGTCGGTGTAAAAAAAACAAGAGTTAACCAAGAGAGGTTAGATAGTAAAGTTAAAAGAGTGCAAAACACAAGTAAGTGGAAGAAATGTTTTGCACAGCTTTGTTATCACGTGGAAAATGTTACATTTGTGGAAGTTGGAATATTCGATTCTCAATTTTTAACTCATAAATTATGTGTAAGTCCACTGCTGTGATTTTTAGGACTATTTAACTCATGCCCCAAATGGGACTCAATGACCAATCACGTTTCAATGATTTCTGTTTTACAACCAATCAGAGTCGTGTTCCACGAAATATTTATCAGTGTTATAATTACCATATTAAAGAAAGCTCCTCCTTTTTAATATTCTGAACAGATCTGACCATTATTTTGCAGTGACTGAGCCTGTGAGAAATACGGCTACCAGATTGTATATATAGTGCATGAATGTCAACACATGCCGCATGTGGGAGTTAATATAAAAACATTTGTAGCAATTGATTATACCACCAAAAAAAGAAACCATTGTTTGCACTTTCTTAAATGTATTTTTCCCAGGTAACAATCCAGAAAAATATAATTGTCATATTTACATCATACGACATCGGAAATGAATTAATATACAGTTTGATGTGTTTCATTTTTTCTCCACTAGAGAGTATTCTTATAATATTGCGTTCCTTTGGCAATAAATAGTATGATCTGGTTGCAGTGATAAACAAAAGAAGCAGATGAAGCGTACCTATCGCTTCTCATTTGTTTTCAAACATCGCCGTTTACATTAAATATATAAATATTTAAAAATAAATATAGTTAAATAATGATTTGTGAGTAAACAGCTTAATTTTATTCGTTAAATAGTCCTTACAAATGCCACTCTTGATTTACAAATTATCTAGATAAATTCACTCCTCACTAAGTGAGTCGTGAATTTATCGATAATTTGGAAATCACTCGTGGCATTACTTATGATAACATCGTTTGCTCTGATGCAGCGCGATCGAGTTACATCCGCTGGGAAAAAGTTTACTGCGTGATTTTTTTTTTGGAGATTTTCCTCTTCTACAATGCTATAGTCCAAATAGTCTTCGAACGCCATCGTATGACCAGTTAAAAGTCTTCTCCCGATAGGTTGTGTTCTAATGAGTCCCGGGAGGCATGATACATAAAAGTACCTGCAAAAACAGTGGTTAAACTATCAAAGGAATATTCCTACCTGTTGGTCACAATCGCGAAATATAATTAAAGTTATATTAACTCTTGTATATTGAGAAATTAAAATGGTGAATATAGTATTAGTCAATAATGACCAGAATGTATCGAATTGTAAAGCAATGAAAGCGAGTGAACACGTTGACTTAAGAAAGCTAAGATAAATGGAAAGAGACATTTTCAAAGCGGCAGTTAATGTTGATGGAACGTGCTATCGAGGGTAAATAAACAGGGCTTATTAGTTATGTTTGCGGATAAAAGTGTGTTTTGGTTATTATTATAGACTACTATGTGGTTTATATGTGTTACGGACAATCAAATAAATACGGTAAATGTCGCAAAAGGCCGGTCATTAACGACTTTTTCTCTTTGGATGGGCAATAATGTTAATACTATCTTCTTCATTTAATACTAACTTTCCCATTTTATCATAAGTAATGCCACGAGTGATTTCCAAATAATAGGATAAATTCACGACTCACGAAGTGAGGAGTGAATTTATCTAGAGAATTTGGAAATCAAGAGTGGCATTTGTTAGGGTTATGTAACGAATAAAATTAAGCTGTTTACTCACAAATCATTATTAACTACAGTTATTTTAAAATATTTATATATTTCATGTAAACGGTGATGTCTGAAAACAAATGAGAAACGATTGGTACGCTTCATTTGTTCATCACTGTAACCAGATCATATTATTTATTGCCAAAGGATCGCAATATTGTAAGAATGCACCCTAGTGGAGACATTTATAACCAACATTATAGGTATTAATTAATTTCTGATGTCCTATGATGTAAATATCCACCGCTGTGGTCTCGAGGTAGCGTGCTGCCTTGTCACGCAGCGGGCCCGGGTTCGAACCCCGGTCGGGGCAGTTTTTCTGGGTGAGGTTTTATCGGGGTTTTTCCTCACCTGTAAGACAAATGTCAGGAAAACTTAAAGGCCCAAACAGTCCCCGAAATCATATGGCCATCATCATCATCCTTATCATCACCATCATTATCCTTCATCGGTGTAGAAAGCAACGGGAAGCTACCACACCTACAATTCCCTAGTAAAGCTGTAAGCATAGCATGAAAATGCTATGATTGTAGTGAAGGACCTGCCTTCGGGCAGAATCACTATGGATGGATGATGTAAGTATGCCAATTATATTTTCTGCAACGTTATTTCCTGGGAAATAATTCGTTTAAGAAAGTGTAAACACTGGTTTCTTTTTTTATGGTATAATCAATTGCTACAAATGCTTTTATATTATCTCCCGCACTATGTGTTTACATTCGTGCACTATATATACATTCTGGTAGGCACATGCAGTCCTTGTAAAATAATGCTATGACCTATTCATAATGTTATAAAGGAGGAGCTTGATTTTAAAGTGATAAAATCGAGGTGAAAAACTGTGATTGGTTGTAAATATAACATCATTGAATTGTGATTGTCATTTGGGGCATGAATTGACTTGACCTACATTAGTGGACAAGCTAGGGCGATATAATGGGCAAGTTAGTATTAGTAGGCATGTTAGTGATAGATGAACAAGTTAAAATTAACGTTATTGCCAATCCAAAGTGAACAATATCGTTAATGACCGGGCTTTCACGACATTTTCCGTATTTACTTCATTGTCCGTAATATATGTATTCAGAATATGCGACTGATGTTTAAATGACTTATGAATACTAATTTTTGTCTTTGTTGCTTTTAGAGTAGAGTGGTACTGAATCGCCAAATATCTACTTAAACAAAATACAACAGATGTACTTGGCGGCCTGAAAAAAAAAGTCGATGAAACAATGACTTTTTTCGAGGTTACGTAGAGATCGAAACGATTTTCACACTGCTTATGACGACATTGAATAAGAGGTGGCAGATACGGAAGAATCATGTTATATAAACGTGTGCAGAGGGAAAAAAGAGTCTATGGGACACACTGCTTCATCCAGTTTGAAAGTAACGTTTCCATTACCAGAAGAGACGAAAAGGAGGGTCTATGATCTTGGACAAATCACAAAAAGCAAAAAGCTGTATGATCATCCACCTCACACAATGAAGAAAATGAAAAATAGATTCCGCATTACTAATAAATAGTATGAGTGAGTGGTTCACAAAAAAATTAAATATCATGAAAAAATATATTTAAGCAGTGTTAAGCGCTGTGTTCTTTACTATAATAGAGAGGCTCATAACACGTTATAGGACATTCATTATAATACATACAGTGATTTGCTTTTCAGATTCCCCAAAACACTGGTCGTACTAATTTCAAGACAAGTAAAGCAGCTGACTTTTGAAATTCAAAAGATGTTATCGTATTGCAAACTGTAAGATTGTTTATAATACATCATAAATTCAAAATCTGTACCGAACTGCGAAAGAGGCAGAAGAATATGTTGCAGATGTATAAAAACAAATTCTGGTTTATGAAAAATAATTGATAATCCATAGAGACCAGTTTGGATATTAAGTGTAAATGTGCAATGAATAAAATTTGGAAAATATAAGCGCAAAAACAGTCGTGTCCTGAGAAAATAATGATAATGTTTTTATTCACTCATATATAATCCATCCATAGTAATTCTGCCCGAGGGCAGGTCTTTCACTGCAATCATAGCATTTTCATGCTATGCTTTGCAGCTTTACTAGGGAATTGTAGGAGTGGTAGCTTCCCGTTGCTTTCCACACCGGTGAAGATTGAAGATAAGGATGATGATGATGGCCATATGATTTTGGGGACCGCTTGGGCCTTAAAGTTTTCCTGACATTTGTCTTACAAGTGAGGAAAAACCCGATAAAAACCTCACCCAGAAAAACTGTCCCGACCGGGGTCGAACCCGGGCCCGCTGCGTGACAAGGCAGCATACTACCTCGAGACCACAGCGGTGGACATTCATGATGATAGTGAACATTATTGTAAAAGAATAAATTGATGCACTAATTGAATTATTCTTAATACATATTTTTCACAAAAAAAATCTATTTGGCTCTCATTTTGCGCACGAAGCCATTTTTGTTGGAGTTTTATACAGAATGATGAGTTTAAGTCCAATAACCACTCTCTAGTTGTCTGCAAAAACTGTCTCTCCACCTCTTGTCAGACAAAAGAATGGGAATCAAATTTTGTAATCAATGGTAAAGGAAAAACCTTTGTTAGAACCAGGAATCAAAGCCCGAAACTTCAGCCCCACATAATACAACAAATTAGCATTGTTGACCCAGTAAAAGACACTTCCTATTAGGTTGGCAAACATATGCGAAGAAATTCCTCCAACGGTTTTGACTCGTGTTAACGAATTAGTTGCAACACTTGGAAGTGTTTTTCTAATACCAACAAAGAGCGATGAAATGCGTATATTGAATTAAAGCCGTGGTTTGGTACGAAAACTGTGGTCAATTAATGGACAAAGCAATTTGATCATAACATATTCGACAATATAAAATGCGACAGTTTTGGAGAAAATAATCGTGCTGGAAAGTGTGTTACTCTGAAGTTCGTCCCTCCTGGAACAATGGGCATACTTCAACCTTTACATCTTTAACTTCTTGAGATAAAAAATTAACCCTCTACTCGTGTTCTATAAACTTATATATAAAATTGAAACAGTGCATTAGAAAGCATAACAGAAGAAATTTTATCAATATGTGTAAGAAAAATAATAATCACAAATATTAATAAAAAATATGCTCATTAGCTTTTACAAGAATGAAAAATTTCATGAGTTTTTGTTTACTTGAAATTAAAGACATCATTTGAATTGTTTGTGTGCTATTTCTAATTTGTATACTTTGACCTTGAAGAACATTGTTGAGTTTATTTTAGACGCTGTTCGAATATCTGAAGAACGATGGATATAACTTTTTCTAGTACTTTCGCATTAATTTCAGTCGACAAAGCAATGTAGTAAACATCAATAAAACGATACACGAAGCATGTGGACGTACGATTTTTGTCGTATGTCCAAAACCGTCCAAAGCAAAAGGATGTTAATTTACTTGACTGGATACTTCGGTTATTCATATGTTGAGCAACCTGATAACATTGTAACTAAATCGTACTTAAACCTTGTTTGTACTCAAAACTTTTTTCATACCAGGATTTACTAATAGTGTTGTTTTTGTTTCCTCAGTTTGGAAACACTAATGTAACAAGTAACGTGCACAGCGTGTCTCAGGCATTGATAATGCACAGGGTCTCTACCAACAACAGCGCGGGGCATGTTATTAATGGGGAGGGATTGTTTGTCATTGTCTTATTCATGAATCATTACGATATAAAAATACTACAAATTCCAATCAATCAAGCTTCTATCGCCACAATTATGTATGTATACATTTTCTACCTTATGATTTTATTTTGATCGCACATAAGTGCATTTTTTTTGCAAATCCATCAAAACGCCCAGTGAAATATATGTATAACTTATTATAACAAATAAAAAAGTTTATTTTATCCCGAAAAAAATCATTTAATTTTAACTTTTGCCTGTTCTACTGTTGTAGAAATTAAAATGCGGACTAAAGATTCATAATATTTTATAAGCTAATTTTATTAATATATCGTTTTGATTTTCATTTTATTCGCTAAATAATCGATATAAATTCAAAACGAGATATATATTATCTCAATATAATATCTGGACCAGTCTTGTTACTGTTTATTAATAGTTGAGTTGCTTTTTTATTATTTTAAAGGGATAGGCCTACATTTAATTTACTAAATTGATAATGTTAATGTAACTATTATTATAAAAGCTGTTATTTCATCATCATCATCATCAATTGCAGGCATGGATTAGGCCATTGGCCTGTTCCGCTTCAGGATAGAAATTGATCTCTCCATCTCTTCTTAGGTCTTCCTGGGTCTCTTCGCCCTATGGGTCCGTAGTTCAATAGCTGCAGAGGTAGTCTATTGTTTGGCATTCTAAGAAGGTGTTAATGCCAATTATTTTGGTATATTTGGATGGTTCAGTTATTGCTGGTGTGTTGAGAGCTTTGCGGATATCTGCATTACCCATGTGGCTATACACTGTATAACCCGCTAAAGGTCTTAATAACTTCATTTCTGCAGCTACTATCCTATTTAATTTACCTTTAGTAAGAGTCCAGGTTTCAGAACCATAAAGTAGAGTTGGAAGAGCCATTGTTTTATAAATAGTTTAGAATTGTATCTGGGCGTACTTTTCGGAGAAGAGTGCTCTCTATTTTTCCTGTAAGTTATTTAAATTAATTAACTGACATAACTGTTTCATGCAATTGAAGCGCCAGCATTAAATCTTATAAACACAGTTTCACTGTTTACATGGGACTTGGATATTTAAAGATATACAAATTTGGACTTTGTCCAAAACATAGGCTAAGTGGCTACTGTGCAGCGGCAGTGAATAATGCTGGACATCTTAAATTCAGGATCAGGCTCAAATTATTCTCTTTACTTGTGTTATTGTTATAAAGGTTATTTATTTAAATTGAGAGTCCTATTTATTTAGCTTATAACGATGGGGCTAAACATTTATAATAATCAATCATTGAACTGTTCTTTAGTCTCCAATTCTGAATACAGTAAATGTTTTAAATTATCTAGAAATTATATAGAACAATGAAAGAAGAATTTCAGTATAGAATCATCCTAAACAACTACCAGAAGAGTAGGCCTACAGAGTTTCTTGAAAAAAATGGAGTATCGGACTGACATAAAACTGATAGGTCCCTTACTGTCGCCAAATTGGCATTACAATTTATAGCTAAACTAACCTCCTTGGCTGACTTTATGTTTTCCTTCCAGTATTTTTAGGACTCCTTCAATAGGGACGAGGAGTTTGAAGACAATAAAGTAACTTATCCGTACTACACATTCTAAGGTTTTCTCTCTCCTGACTGTCATATAGGATATGTTCTGCTGAAATTAAATGACAGGAAAATTTATTTCGAGAAATAAAATATCCACTCTGACATTCAACCAAACAATTAAATTTAATTAAGTTACCCGGAACCAGAATTTGAATCCGAACGTTGGTTCGGTTTGTAATCGTCTAGGTTTTTAAATATAAAATAATTTGGTCTCATGTAGCTTTTCCCGATACTATAGTGTATTCAAATTGATTCTTTTGAAATTGAGCTTAATCAAGTAACCTGAATCATGATTGGAATCCGAATCTTTCAGGATCCGTGCCCTAAAAGTTAACTCGGTTTGTAGGGGCCTAATTGTCTATTTTTGTTAGAAAATAGAATAAGATAAATTTTAAGAATCATTGGATTATTAAAGAGCATGTGTGAAGTAAACAGCACTACTGCACAGGAAAATAGGGTAATTATATAGGCCTAGGTTAGGATTAGATCCCACTACCTGTTTGTTGTTTTATTAATATTGGATATTAAGATTAGTCTATATTTAAAATTGATCTTAATCATTAAATTATCTTTAAACACTCTATAAACACTCTAAAAACTATATAACAGATAAAACTTAAACATCTAACCAGAAAGGCTAACCTTAATATATAACATATAGCAGGGGTTAACCTACATAATTATAAATAAAATAAGTATTGAATCTTACATGGCTTTACGATACTTTAGTTGCATTTAAAATGATTCCTTTGTATTAGGAGAGAACAACATTCTTTCATAAAATTTACAGTATAATATTTTGAAACCTATGTACCAGATTATTACGACAGTGTAAATTCAACCAATATGTAATTCTAGTGAAAAATGAAAAAAAGAATTAAAATATATATGACATTATTTTTAAAAGTTAAAAATATAAAATTGGTACTTGATATCTCACTCGTCCTCAACTTTATAATGTTGTAAAATATCAAGAAGGCCTTTCGGAACATATGTTCCATCTTGTGCTTGTATATTGGTACTAACTGTTGTTTGTTAGAATTTTGTAAAGAGGGTCATTGGGTGTGTTCTCGTTAATTAAGTATATGTTCTTGGCTTCATTCAATTTCTTCGAGAACATTGATTTTCAAGTTATCTTCTTTATGAATAATCGATAACACATTATTGATAGTATAAAATTGATGACCCATTTCGATATTATGTTTGACAAAACTGGATTAACCCTCATTATATCTGAAATCCTTAAAGTGTTAATTAAATCGTGTATTAAAATTTCTTATTGTTCTGCCAATATGATATTTTTGATTTTGTCTAAGAATCTGAGGATTGACATTTATAAAACTTTATGAGCTTGCTTGTGGTACTTTATGGATGTGAAACAAGATTTATTACATTAAGGGAAGAAAAGCTAAAAGTACTAAAAATATGATCTCAACACGAATATTAGGTCCCATTAGGGATGATAAAGGAGGAAGCTTCACAATGATGAACTCCATAATTTATATCATTTTCCTAATATTGTCAGGTTTACTAACATAAGTCCAGGAGATTTAATGCTCAAGTTATGTAGCTAGAGTTTGTTAAAATGGAAAACCCATCAAAATATTTATTTAAAAAATTCTAGAAAACGCTACTAGGAAGACCTAGGTGTAAAGAAGGGTCTTCTATAAATAGATGTCGGAGATATGAACTGGATTAATTTGATTGAGGATAGAGGCCAGTGGAGGACCTTAATGAATGCGACATTGAACCTACGGGTCCCATAAGGCATAGAGTTTATGCACTAGGCCTACTAATAATATAAATAATAGAGTACTCATATAAAGACAATATTTGAAATGAGTGAATATCTACATAGAAGAAAATTATATTAATAATTTTATACATTTTAGATTTGATATTATAATATATGAAATAATTTATAAATTTAATTACAGGGAGTTTTATTTCAAATTTAATAATGCATCATATATATATATATATATATATATATATATATATATATATATATATATATATTTATAGATAGAAATGTTGTAAAACGGATAATCTGAAGGTGAAATTTCATATTGATATACTAGGGACTTTCACATGAAGCAAGAATAAAACATAATTTTACCGCTATTCAATTATGAATACTGTAGTTTTGAAATAATGCCACTTCAATTTACTCTAATAAATTACATTTTTATTTTTATTTGAGATAATCTGAAGTAATACTATAATGCAGAATATCAACATAAGACAAATTTACCGCACAAGTTTGATATTTTATGTAATTAATAATAAATAATAATAATAATAATAATAATAATAATATAAATAATAATAATAATAATAGATACATAGATCATCGATTGATTAATGTCTTTGACATCATCCGATTCCTAATAGCCAATTTTGTCGGTCCATTCAATCTCCTGATTGTAGATGTTTCTTCTTCATCCTCTGCCTCGTCTTCCCTCAGGTTTCGATTCCAAAATAATAATAGTAATAATAATAATAATAACAACAATTATTATTAATTATTATAATAACAATAATAATAATAATAATAATAATAATTATTATTATTATTATCAATATACAACCGTGTGTGGATTTATGTTCACAAATGCAAAAGTAATATAGGCTATAACTAAATACTGTACATGAAAGGAAATAAGGAGTATGGAATAAAATTACATAAATTAAGCAATAATTGAGATAAAATAATACACAAATTTCTAATAAACCTATAATAAATTGTAGTCGGAATTTTTCCATATGGGCACGAATTTAATTTTTACAAAACAACAATAAATGTAACTTAGTCTATACAAAAAATTGTCAATTTTTAAATTCCATTTGAGAATATTGTTTGTATTGAAGTAGTTTTTCACTTTATTAATGAATATAAGCTAATCTTCTGAAAGCTTGCATTCTTGCTGATGTTTCCTCTGTATAGAGAGAGTGATTTATAAAACAACGAACTACTCAAAATTGAGTTATTTATTCTACTTGTCAGATAAATACAATAAAACAATAACTAAAACCACTTCAATTTGATTTTTGTGTCTCTTTCACCATATCCGCGGTTGTGGTTAGCAATAGGTTAAAAATTTACTCATCCGCGCAGACCTCTAATTATTCCCCAATTAATTGAATCAGATGGTATACACGACAGGGTGTTACAACGTACTGATACAGATACTGAATTTGAAAGAAAAACATATACAATTGTCATATAATTATGCTTTTCCATAATTCCATATACATAACGTATGTTGTGTGGTATTAAATCAGTGGGCATTTATATATTTAATAAGAACTACATTTAAAAAAAAATTATAATGATAAGTGAAATTAAAAATATTTATAGATAGGCCTAATTATATTTTCATATAATTTTATTTGAAACAAATAATTTTAACAATTCTTAATAATGAAGAGACAGATACTTATCATAATTAGTTATTACAATTTCACATTAATAGCAACGTCATAGAGAACTGAGATAAAAACCTCGAAGTTTTCAAACAATGAGACTATACATTGTATAGTATTATGTGCGTTTACATGGGTTTATTATCATTAAATATTTAAATACACTTTTATATAAAATTAATATGTGTTTAAAATTAATCAGCATTGTTTTATACAAGTATGATACTGGCATTATAACATTACAATTCATTGTAAAAAATAGCATTCATCGTAACTGACTTTTTTTTCTGTGAAAACCGTAAAAAGTTCCAGATATCATTGCTGTTTAAATATTTCATTTCATTGACCAAGTTTAACCCCACACCTTATAGGTACTTTTACACGCCACCCGGGCCTTACAGTGGCAAGACCTGTCGGGAGAGGGATTTTAAACTATGGATTACAAACATACTTTTTGACCACACAAGGAAATGGAGGGCTTCCTCAAATGAGGGATCGACTCAATAACAGGGGCTTTTCCAAGACAACACTTAGTTCTTCTTCAGAATTAAATTTATTCTGTCATTAGTAGTTTTATTTTCATTTTTACATTTTGTGCATTTTATATTTTATTTATTTAATCTATTGTAAATCAACATATATACCATTGATAATAATTGTAATTGCAAATATACCATGTAATCAGTTACTAATTATTGTATTTTTTTTCTAACCTGGGTTGAGTGGTAGACAAAGCTTGCCTAAGACCTTAACTCTACCAGGTGAAATAAAGCTATTATTATTATTATTATTATTATTATTATTATTATTATTATTATTATTATTATTATTATTATTAGTTGAATGCAGGATTTCACGGCCGGTAATAATAATGTTGAGTGATTCCGGTTATGTAGCCATGGTCCATTACTGGTGTTCCTACCAGACGTTTCTCCCTCAGCTGCGGAGAGCATCTTCAGTGGCGAATACAATAGGTATGTTTTCTGATCGGAGGCTCGACTGTGAATCACAGTCCGATCAGGGAACACGCCTAGAAGTACTCGCTACTGAAGATGCTCTCCGCAGTTGAGGGAGAAACGTCTGGTAGGAACTCCAGTAATGGACCACTGCCACATAACCGGAATCACTCAACATTATTATTATCATTATTATTATTACTGTTATTTTATTATTATGACAATTTTTTTACAGTGTTCTGCCCTAGGGCAGGTCTTTCACTGCAACCGTAGCATTTTCATGCTATACTTGCAGCTTTACTAGGGAATTATAGGTATGGTAGCTTCCCATTGCTTTACACATTATGACATTAAATAGGCTATGTCAAAAATTTAGATATCTAAGATCAATCTGAGAAGAAAAGAAGGTTAATCATAATTAGATATAGAAAAAAAAATAGCAGATGGATGGGGAGTAATTGGCATGCCGAACTGAGTATTATGGAGTAAAAAATCTTTTACAGAACAAAGAAATTTGTTTATAAGGCCATTGGAGAGAGTATTAAGCTGTAAGGATGAAAAACATGGACAATTAAAAGGTGCCAGCTATCAAGTTATTAGCAATAGAGATGGATTACTGGAGAAGATCATCGCGGAAGTCCAGATTAGAAAAAAATTAGAAACGTTGAAATTATGAAAATTATGAAAGATGAAAGAAGTGTATTAGAGACAATTGAAGAGAGGCGATTAAGATGGTATGAACATCTCAAAAGGATGGCATTTGATAGAATCTCTAAGGATATCCTGAAATGGAAAATAGATGGGAAAAATAAGAAAGGGGAGACCTATAGAAGGTTTGATGAATGATGTGAGAAGAAGTATGAGTGAAATGGGACTTAACAGATGAGGATGCTCAGGACCGCTACAACTGGAGAAGGTGAATTTCTTGAGAGTGACGGATTATTGTGGATAATTTCCGAAATAAATAAATAATAATAATAGTAATTATAATTATAATTAGCATTTGACTTATTATTATTATTATTATTATTAATATTATTATAATATTATTATTATTATTATTATTATTATTATTATTATTATTATTATTATCGACTGCGGTGAACCAGTGGTTATGCTCCTTGCCTCTGGTCCCGAGGGTCGCGGGTTGAAACCCGGCCGGGGTCGATGGATTTTTTAGGACGGAAAAATCCAAGGAGCAAGTCCTCCGGGAGGGACTTTAAGCCGTGGGTCCCGAGTCTGAAGACTTTCAGGCTCGTAAAAAATCCTTAAGCCTGAATGAAAAGGCCTCTAAGCAAAATTTACCGAATTTCCCCGTCCTAGTACTGCCTTGGTTTCCTAGATGTCAGTATGAGGCGGGACGCTGACCACAGACCACTCAAAAATGACATCTATACGAAAACAAGTGTAACTAAATTAGTATGGTTCAAATTCTTCGCTGTAGGGGGAGAGTGCCTAAATCTCTGTAAAGGGAAAACATGGGCTTACAATACAAAATTATTATTATTACAACAAGGGATTCCGAATCGTAACGTTTAAATTTCTCTGTTTTTTTAAAGAAATTGGGGTCTCGATTTCGGTTACTTACAGTTAAAACTCGTAGCTAATTTTTTATCTCTTGGCTCGACACAATATAGAGACACTGGCATAACAATTTCAAGGTAGGTTTTGTTGTGAGAACTTGTTAGAACCAAGTGAAAACACAAAACTAATTGGTATAAAATTTTATAATACACACTTGTTAATCATTTTCAAACATTCTAATTTGAAATATGTAATAAAATACAACATTAAAATATTTTAAAAATATTTTCAAAATGATAATATTTACGGAGAGAGAAAAAAATACAAATACCTGGTAGCATGGCTATGCTTTTTTTTATATTGTGGATTTTGTGAGATTTTTTACAAGAAATTCGATATCGGGTAGGTGATATGGAATACATATGCACAGTATGTGTACTTGATACACGCCCACAGTCACTCTACACCTTGTTGCTATCCGAAACAAAAATAAAAGTCAAATGCTCTTCATTCCAACTTGCCACTTCAGGTTTCATTTAGGTCAGAATTCAGTAGCTAGCTCTCACCACTTTAACGAATTTGTAAAAAAAAAACTACCCGAGTTTCAATAAAAAGAGGACTGATGTGTCATTTTATGATATTAGCTACGAAATATAAGAGAGAATTTAACTTCAAAATACTATGTTAAGGAGTTTAACTTATTGTAATGTCTTATATCTAAGCGTCTTTGAGACATCTTTCCATACAAGAAAAAAATCATGATAATGGATAGTTTATAATCAACGAGACTCTTGTACAGCCTTTGAAATAATTGTTGGCGCACAGGTAATTTTCAAGTCCCAGAACGAAGCCACTGCGCATGACCAGATTTCAGTTGTTTGGTTCACAAGAATACAACTATTTCAGAAACTAAAATCCGTTCTATTTCGTTGTGTGTCGTGGAATGGAAAATAATTTTGCGTATATAAGTAGTGCAATAAATGCTGTAAATAAAATGAAGCAAAAAAATAAATAAAATTAATTGTGATAAGGACGAGACAGAGAAAAAACATGGCAGCGGGATCGAACACGCGACCCCTGTATGGGAAATAGAAGCTCCCTCCACTAGACCACAACATGTTCCCTGCTAGAAACTGTCTGTATGAAGTGATGCAGTACTTCAAGACTTACTTGTATAATTAAATTATATATTAACTTGTCTTAATTTAAATTAATCAGACGCATTTTACATTAGTAGTGGAAATAATCTTGTTATGCCTTGTGTTTTTTAAACAAAGTAACGAGACTTTAGAATTGTTATTCATTATATACACACATATATATATATATATATATATATATATATATAAGCTGTTTCCTTTAATTAATCAATTGCCCTATATATACAAATTTATTTATATAACGTAACCTGGTAATGTGCAGGCATTATAAAAAACGACGTTATTAAAAAATCCTGACCAGGATCGAACCCGAGCCTGCATCGTCGCAAGAAAGCATCTTACCTCTGCTCTACTGAAGCGAATGATACAAATACTGCATCAGAAGTAAGCGCTAATTTAGTATTGATTGGTTTAAGAGACCATCATCTGATAACTCTCTTAACTTAGAAATTCAATTAATAAATGTAGTTGTTGAAATTCTTTCAATAACGATTGATATAAATCTATGATTGGCCCCTTATGCCGCCGGATTTGACCTCAAAGGAGACAACACATGTAACAACTTACTAGTGTGAATCGCTCTTCAAAACTTTAAACTTTCCACCATCAAGAGTTGCGCCATCATTATTTTCAAAGGCTGTACACAAGTATGAAACAATGAGTTGCATTTAATCTTTTTCAGTAGTATTTGAAATGAAAAGTTCAATAGCAGTTTCATATCCAATCTCTACAACTTAAACTTATGGTATTTTATATAAAGTCATCTATAGGTCCAGAAGAAATCTTGAAGTGACGGAATTCAAATACCTATGGACAAACATAAATTATATGTAGAAATGAATTAAGTATAAGCTTTACACTGAAAACGCGTGCTATTGTGAATAACAGGAATTCATCCTAAATTCTCTCAAAAATGTGAAACAAAAAATACATAAAATGGCGATTCTTTCAGTTATATGGGTGCGAAACTTGATCATAATTTAGGAGAGCAGAAAACAATACGAGTTATTGAGAATAAAGTGCTTAGGAAATTTTTTGGACACAAAAAAGAGAAAGAGAGATAGAGAGATAGATAGATAGATAGATAGAGAGAGAGAGAGAGAGAGAGAGAGAGAGAGAGAGAGAGGAGAGAGATAAACAGGCAAATGAAGGAAATTACATTATCTTTAAAGGAAACTAGATGTAATAAAAAAAATTAAGTCTTGTACTCTGCGATTGGCAGTATATTTGGCACGAATCGCGGAAGGGATAAGGCCATACAAACTTATTGTAGAAAAACCAAAAGGCAAGCGCCCAGTAGATAGGCCATGAATGAGATTATTACAACATTAATCAGGGAATGATTGGAAGATTGGGGATGTGTAGAGGTGTTTTATTTGCTCGGCCATGAACCTTCGGGTTCGATACGTCAGTTAAGTTAGATGCGATATGATAGGCCTATTAGATGTTAAGTGTTTTTAAATACGGTAATAATGAAATAAAATATGTAATACTGACTAGTAGGAATAATCGCGATGGCCAATGAGGGTGTACTGTATAATGTTATATCCCATAATTAATTCATGAATAAATAAAATACTACCTACGTATCTAAACCTAGTAAACACAAGAGAAAGTGTTTTTTTTTCTTTTCAATTTTTGTCAGAAACGATCCATGAAATCCTGAATTTTACGTCATAAAATCTTAGTAAAATGAATCATATACATTTTTTTTCTCGTTCTGGCGAATAAACTATTTTGCAGTATTGGCAACAATCCTGCTATATCAACGCTGAATTACACGCTAGAAGCGTCGAGTGTAGAAAAAAAAAATGTGGAGATGAGTCGCTCTTAATATTGGAGTCTGTACATAAATAACGGGTTAACTGCACCGGGCATTCAAATGCTATAAAAATATCACGCGCTTTGGTTTATCTCTGCGGGCTTGGTCCGATTTGTGAATTACATGGAATAGCAAACCTCTGTTGTTATGCCTTCAATACTTACACACATAAAACTGGATTTTACACTTCAATGATGCGCTTATCCTGCTACAAAAGTGGTTATTTATTGTACTTGTCTTACTCTACGCTATCTCCCAGCAAACTTTATGGATTTTAAAACTGATACGTATTCAGAAAGGAAGATACTCATTTGTATTAATCTTCATGAAGCTGCCATTGTGTATTTTGCAAGTATCATACCTACGTAAAGAAGGATTGAAACGAACCTAGTTTAGAAACTAGTAGTCAACTTTCATTTTTTTATCACTACCTCCGAGATATAGTTCGTTCTCAGTTTTAATATTCATCATCATCATCAACTTTGGCTCGACAGCTCTTTGCTGTTCCAACCTTCATCATTCTCTTATCCGCAGCTTTTCAAGTCCTGTTCCTCTATATCCTCCAGCCACTTCTTTCTCTGTCTTCATATTCTTTTAACTCATATAATATTGTCATGTAGTAAGTAGACTTTCATTCTACCAGTTACATTATATGGATGCGAAACGTGGACTCTTACTCCAAGGTAGGAAACGAGATTACGAGTATTTGAGAATAAAGTTCTTAGGAAAATTTTTGGACCAAAGAGAGATGAACAGACAGGTGAATGGAGAAAACTACTTAACAGTGAACTACATGGTCTTTATAGGAAGCCAGATAGGCCTATAATACGAGAACAGTTAAGTTTCGAAGACTGCGATGGGCAGGACATGTGGCACGAATTGGGAATGCAAGACGTGCACGGAAGCTTCTTGTAGGAAAACCAGAGGGAAAACGCCCAGTTGGTAGACCAAAAATGAGGTGGGAGAATAACATTAACTATGATTTGAGGGAAGTAGATTATACAGGGAATGATTGGAAAACATTAGCTCAGGATAGGGATATATGGAGAGTTATGTCCAAACCTACGGATTCGATAGTGCCAGTGAGTTAGTTAGTTGGGTATCCTGTTTTTCTTAATTATCTCTACATGACCTAACCATCCTAGCTGTAAAGACTTTACATAACTCATAACATCTTCTCCTCCCATACCTCATTTTTACAATTGGTCCATATATCCTTCTTAAATGTTTAGTTTCAAATATTATCAGCGAAACTTATTCATAACGCATAGTTGAGCCGCGTAAGCTACTAAGTTCGTATTAAGGTCTTATACTGTTTTAATTTAGTTTCTTTCGTTAATAATGCTGATTTTATTAATTTCATATTTGCATAATAAGCTCTATTTCCAATCATTATTCTATTATTTATTTATTCGTTATATTTGTACGGCAAAACATGTAATTTTTTTTTTTACTTTTTCAAATTCGTAGTTTTTTCATATTCAGGCAAAAAAAAATCTAATTTTGATTCATCCCGGAGTTTTTATTGTTACTAACAGCTCTATATGTAAATCGGGTCTGGGCTACGGATACTAATAAATAATATGTACTTCACCATCTAATAACAAAAATGATTTTTTTATTATAGGCCTAAGTATGACACAAGATGAAAGAACTCTTCACGATTTTATTTGTATAACAAAAATGCTAGAAATCTACATAAGAAAACAAGAAAATTGGAGAAAATACATTCATAATACATTATAATTACATTAATAAGGAATAAGTATGCTACTGAGTAGTCGCTCGTGATTAGGGAGTCACTAAATTATTTGAGAGAGGAATACATTACCTATAGTCTTACTATTTCAAAGTAAACTCCGCCATGGCCGGTCCCAAGCTCGGATGAGAAATGAGGAGTGGGAGTAGTAACAACCTCTTTAAGAAACCAGGGTTCAGTTGGCTCCGACTTATTGTACTCTGTAAGAGCTGAAGACCTCAACGGCAGAGTCGGCGCAGGAGTCTTTCAACACGGCGGATCTGGCGGAAGAGCCAATCCTATCTCTAAGGGAAATAGAGAAACGCTGCCTAGCGGTGAAGAGGGATCTTCAAAGGCTATGGGAGGAAAACCCAGACAGAAAAAATTTCCGGTCCTCCAGGTTGAAATGAAGGCCTTTTTCAATGATTTTAAGTAAAAGTTTACCCATTCATTGTACAGGAAATATTTTATTTCACAAAGTCCAAAAAGTTATAACCTTAAAATATATACAAGGAAAAAATAATTGTATTCTTATCTATTGCTTTTGATTTTTTCTGTAACGAACTTGTCCGATTTTGAATTTTTTTCTCTTTTCATATCAGAATAATTTTTCATATTCAAGAAGTATAGTTACCATTTAAATATTTTAAACATGGCAAAGAAATAAATGTGTTAGCTATCGTATTTCTTAATACTTTATTTGTTTTTAAGACTTTGAAGAAACTGCCATCCTACACATTACATTAATTGCTTTTTTAAAATTAATATCATTAGCTCATTCTGTGGATTACGTTGTAGGCGCACTCTTTCTGAAACGATTTTATATAATAATGACGAAATAAGAAGCTTATGTTACAAAACTGTCTCTTTTGTGAACCTGTAGCCACTATGATCATTATTGTGTCTAGTTAAAAGGATTAATTTGTAATTAAATATTATTTCGAAAAAAATATTAGAAAAATAACCGATCTGAATAAATCTAGCTGGTTTCGTGAGACAGAGGTATGTGGCAAGTTATATAACCCTCTAATTTCAGGAATTATTAAACAAGTATATAACCTAAACTTTTCTTAATGTAAAGAATAAACCTGACTGAACGTGATGTGGTATACTATGTTCCAGGAAGAATAACTATTTCATAATATAATTACTTTTATCAGATGTCCATAATTTTTAGACCACATGTTGTTAAACTGGAGCTATCTTTACTATATTAATGAAATTTTATTCTGGTAATTATTTGAGGACTGATAAAAACCTAGAGAGTAAATCAACCCATTACCATTAAATTGGCAAAACACTAATTGCTCGTGCGAGTTATTTAAATGTGTCAGACTGCAGTGGAAACAAAATCATGTAAAACTAACTTATATATTACTATAGATTGTATAATTCGAGACAAGAAATTTATACTCTTTCATTTTTCTCTATTATTTTATTAAAATATTAAATAATTTAAACCAGTGTATTTTATAGAATTCTAGCCAATATCCGGCGTGCGTTGCTACGCCTAAATAAATGAAATATTATAGGTTAATTAAATTGTATGGTGTACGCTGAGACGATCCAAACATGGCCGTTGCTAGTCAGTTTTTAATTTCGGATTTCAGGTAAACCCCCACTTATAATTGTCGACTTTCGCTCATTTTTGGTTAATGCCTACTTCGGTTTATTTTAATAAGATCTACTGAGTTTCGTTGTGAAACATTGAAAACTGTGACCGTTAGAGCGACTTTTAAATTTTCACTTCAAGTGAACTCCTACATCTAATGGTTTTAGAGGATCCAATTGTGAATATAAACCAACCAGGTATCCACTCAAACTCACACAAACATTTTCATTAAAATCGGTCGAGTCTTTAAGCAGTTTTTAATTTCGGGTTCCAGGTAAACCTCCATTTCTAAATCCCGGATTTTACTCATTTTTAGATAATACCTACTTGGATTTATTTTAATAAGATATATTGAGTTTTGTTGTGAAATATCGAAAATTGTGACTGCTAGAGCGATTTTTAAATTTTCACTTCAGGTGAACTCCTACACCTAATGGTTTTGGAGGGTCCAATTGTGAATGTAAAGCATCGTGGGACCAAGTCAGACAAACACAGCAAAATTAATCAAAATCGATCCAGTCGTTTAGGAGGAGTTCAGTGACAAACACTCGTACAGAAGAATTATATATAAAAAAAGATATTGCGAATTTAAGAGTTAAACACTAGGATGTTATATTTATCTTCTATTACAATTATTTTTTTAACTTTCTCTATCTAAAAACGGAGTAAGCATTTCTAGGCATGTATGAAACATTTTTAATGTGAAAGTACCAACTTTTCAGCAATAAATCAATTTTAATGGCCAAAATGAATCTGGCGAGAGGTTAAATTTCACTCATCCTGGTATTAAAGCATATGACTGTATTACTCACCCAAGAAAAATCTACACGCGGAAAATATACTATGTTGCCACTTCCTGTACCTTGTATTATGTTATTTGAAAGGGAGGAGAACGCTAGCAAATAATGTGTTTTTTTTTTAAATTATCCGTCACTACAGTAATCATTGACCAAAATAATGAACCATGTTACTACTGGAGAATGAGCTGTCCCTCCTTTGCCTTCCTCATTACATGTTGCCGCTGTGCTGTGAGGCTCGTGAAAGAGAGATGACAAACACTGTAATTTTAAATAATTCAAAATCTTCAGCAGTCGTTGCCTAAATGACTAATTTGACAACCATGTAATGATATTTGACATGTGCCTATGGATTCTCGCTTCCATAGAGAAAGAGTGTGGTGACATTAGCCCTAACGCAGTTCACCTCTAGACGTGCAGACTTAACTTGGACGAGTAATACATTATAATATAAATATATAGATATACAAATATATTGTAGGTATGACATATTAAAGATTCTATGAATATGAATTGAATAAATAACATATTACAGATTAATAAACGTTTTTGCGTGATAGTGCGTTTTGTCGTACTTACAGCAATGGCGACCATGATTGAAAGTTCAACTTCCTACATTTCGGGGTTGCCAACCTAAACAACTATACTGTAATATTACATATTACAAACCACGTGCGGGAAGTAAAACCACTGCCCTATATGTATACGTCCACCGTTTTGGTCTCGAGGTACCGTGCTGCCTTGTCACACAGCGGGCCCGGGTTCGATTCCCGGTCGGGACAGGCTCCTGGGTGAGGTTTTTTCGGGGTTTTTCCTCACCTGTAAGACAAATGTCCGGAAGCGTAGGGCCCAAAGTCCCCGAAAATCATCCGGCCATCATCATCATCCTTATCATCATCATCATCATCATCCTTCACCGGTGTGGAAAACAATGGGAAGCTACCACACCTACAATTCCCTAGTAAAGCTGCAAAGCATAGCATGGAAATGTTATGATTGCAGTGAAAGACCTGCCCTCGGGCAGAATTACTATGGATGAATGGATATATGTATACTACGTACAATGTATATACAAAAATATATCCAAAAGGTAGTGATAATATACATTTTATGAAACAAATCACTGCATTTTAAGTGAATTGAACTTTATTCGAAACAATATAAAACAATAAATACGTACTAGAGCAATTTTATCACTAATTGGTCTCACGGCCCCCTGTAGTTTCACTAGTAACATTGCCCACACTGTTAACGTTGTCAATTGTTTATAATGAACGCAATTATTTCAAACAAATGCTATTATTTTACTATTATTTATTATTTTGAAAACACCATCGCGCAAAAAACAATGTACAACGTACGTTTGTAATGTGTTTTACAGAATCTCGGAAATTAAAAACCTCGCTATCGTTCGGTTTTTAAACATTTTCCTCGATTCTGTAAAAACCACTTCCCAACCTCGCACCGTTGGGAAGTAGATTCTCATGAAATGTATTCTTAATATAGACTCTTAACGATTTCAATTTGACTATTAATTACTTACTTACTTACTTACTTACGCACTGGCATATCGAACCCGTAGGTTCATGGCCGCACGGACATAAGTTCTCCATACATCCCTATCCTGAGCTAATGCTTTCCAATCATTCCCTGTATAATCTACTTCCCTCAAATCATAGTTAATGTTATTCTTCCACCTCATTCTTGGTCTACCAACTGGGCGTTTTCCCTCTGGCTCTCCTACAAGAAGCTTCCATGCACGTCTTTCATTCCCCATACGTGCAACATGTCCTGCCCATCGCAGTCTACGAGATTTAACTGTTCTTATTATATCTGGTTTCTTATAAAGACCATGTAATTCATTGTTATGTAGTCTTCTCCATTCACCTGTCTGTTCATCTCTCTTTGGTCCAAAAATTTTCCTAAGTACTTTATTCTCAAATACTTGTAATCTCCTTTCCTCTCTTAAAGTAAGAGTCCATGTTTCGCACCCATATAATATAACTGGTAGAATTTGACTTTTAATTAATTTCGTTAATTAGCTAATTTTGCTGACCTCAAGATAACATGTGAAAATGATACCAGAAACGAAAGTGATTTTTAATTTGTCATAAAATTAAAACAAATTACATGAAAATATGCCAATGTTTTCAATAATGTTAGTGGTACACCGTTGTGGTAGTGTACTGTAGGATGGAAGGGAATTACGAAGTAGCGTGTACATGGGATGGGGGAGAAGGGATGAATGTAATGAGAATAGATTATTGTTTGGCTGTAGGATAAAGGGGGTTGAGGGTGTGCAGGGGGGTGGTGGAAAAGGACTAGCCGCTGGACAAACTCAAGTCGATCGTCTGCCATTGTTGCCCACGGTACAGGGTGGAGTGAATACACGAGAAATTAACACAAAGAACACTTTGAACCACCTCTCCCCCACAACCTTACTCATCTCCCTGTTTTATCTGATTCCCCTTCTCTTTTACATTCTCATTTTGTGATGCTCTTGAAAATGAAAAGTAGAAAGCAAGGGTTCTGAACTTACTATCTACAGGTTTCCATGCCACATAATAGCATTCTAAATGCACTTCTTATTCAAAGACACAAGTTGATTTATACATGGAACCTTTACTAATTCCAGTAAAATTAAGAAAGAAATTACATTTCAAATGATGTTGATTATAATTTGGGTAAGTTAATGAGGTAGTAAAATAAACCAACTTTGAAATTATGATATTGCAGAAAAATAACCAAATTAATAATTTTGCAAATGCTATTATTAAAATTATTTACTCATAATTTAGAATTTTTATCTTTCTGGATTTGGAAATTCTGTACGCTATTATTATTTTTGGATTAGAGATTAAAAAATTAAATAACAGGACATAATAATAATAATAAAAATAATAATAAAAATAATAATAAAAATAATAATAATAAAAATAATAATAATAATAATTCTGGAAATGCGTGCTATTATGCATTGCAGAGACTTTTGATGTCCCAACTCCTTTCAAAAATCGTTAAACAGAAAATATATAAGACTATTATTCTACCAGTTATATTATATGGGTGCGAAACATGGACTCTTACTTTGAGGGAGGAAAGGAGATTACAGGTATTTGAGAATAAAGTACTTAGGAAAATTTTTGGACCAAAGAGAGATGAACAGACAGGTGAATGGAGAAGACTACATAACAATGAATTACATGGTCTTTATAAGAAACCAGATATAATAAGAACAGTTAAATCTCGTAGACTGCGATGGGCAGGACATGTTGCACGTATGGGGAATGAAAGACGTGCATGGAAGCTTCTTGTAGGAGAGCCAGAGGGAAAACGCCCAGTTGGTAGACCAAGAATGAGGTGGGAGAATAACATTAACTATGATTTGAGGGAAGTAGATTATATACAGGAAGTGATAGGAAAGCATTAGCTCAGGATAGGGATGTATGAAGAGCTTATGTCCGTGCGGCCATGAACCTACGGGTTCGATAGTGCCAGTGAGTAAGTAAGTAAGTAAGTATAATAATAGTAACAGTAATAATAACAGTAATAATAATAATAATAATAATAATAATAATAATAATAAAAGTAACAAAGATAAAAATAAAAATAATAGTAATTATTATTATTATTAAGGATGCAAATAGTGTCCTCTTATTTTAAGAGAGGAAAAAAATGAGTAGGCATATTTGAGAACAAAGAGTTTAAGGACATTTTTGAGCCAAAGAAGAGACGAACAGGCTTGTGAATAAAAAAAAAAGAGAGAAAAACATTACATATAAGATCTTTATGGCAAATCAGACATAATAAGAGCAGTTGAGTCATGTAGACTGTAATGAGCAAGCTATCTGGCACCAATGGGGAATGAAGAGGAACATGGAAGCTTCTTGTAGGAAAGTCAGGGGGAAAGCGCCTAAGGAGATTAATAGGTAGAATAGTATTAACAATGATTTTAGGAGGTAAATTATACAAGGGATGATTGGAAAATATCAGCACAAGATAGGGATGTATGGAGAGCTAATGTCCGCATGGCCATGAACCTCCGAAAAGAGGGCTGGAGGACATAAAGTGGAATGGATAGGGACGAGTGGAGAAGGAAAATAGAACTTTCGGCACAGAATGTGCGTAAACAATGAAAATCTGTATATAAACAAATATAATAATAATAATAGTAATAACAATAATAATAACAATAATATTTATTATTATTATTATTATTATTATTATTATTATTATTATTAGACTTAACTAGAAGTTATGTTACTATTATGTTTCATCATTATTTCAAAATAAACAAATACTACGTTGTTTTTTATTTAAATTTATAGTTTATTGACATATTGATACAAGAAAAGAAAAAAAACTTCACTAATCTTGCAAACATATGAACAAAAATATAGCTTTGGACACAGGAATATGTTTTATAAACCTGTTTATAAATAAAAATAAAAAAACACAACAAATTATTTATATTCTAGATGATATCCGTTTGAAATTCCAATTTAATAATCTATTCAAAATGTTATTTTGGATATTTGTTTTTATTTTATTTAGGAATTTATTCACAATAAAATGGTTTTCCGTCAGCCTCAAGAAATTCGCCTTCTCCGGTCCTGAACATCCTCATTTGTAGGTCCCATTTCACCCATATGTATTTTCACGCCATCCATCCAACCCTCTTTAGGTCTTCCCCTTCTTCGTTTTACATGTACTTTCCATTCCAAGATCTTCATAGGGATTTTATCAGGCGGCATATTTTTGAGATAACCGTATCATCCCAATAGTCTTTCTTCAATTGTCTGTTACAAATTTCTTTCAATTTTCATAATTTTGCTAATTTCAATATTTCTAGTTTTTTAAATCTGTTTTTCCGCGAATATATTCTCTAGTAATCCATCTCTGTTCCCAATAACTTGTTAGCTTGGAACCTTTAATTATCCATGTCTCTGATCGATATAACATAATATTCATAAGTAATGCCACGAGTGATTTCCAATTTACCTAGAGAATTTGGAAAACAAGAGTGACATTTGTTAGGACTATTTAACGAATAAAATTAAGCTGTGTACTCACAAATCATTATTTAACTATAGTTATTTTAAAATATTTATATACTCGTATGTAATGTAAACGGCGATATTTGAAAACAATTGAGAAACAATTGGTACGCTTCATTTGCTTCCTTTGTTCGATCACTGCAACCAGATCATAATATTATTTATTGCCAAAAGATCACAATGTTGTAAGAATGCACCCTAGTGGAGAAATGTATAACGAACGTTATAGGTATTAATTAATTTCTGATGTCCTATGATGTAAATATGTCAATTATATTTTTTTGCGTCATTTCCTGGAAAATAATTCGTTTAAGAAAGTGCAAACAGTGGTTTATTTTTTGTGGTATAATCAATTGTTACAAATGTTTTTATATTATCTCTCGTATGCTACGTGTTGACATTCATGACCTATGTATACAATCTGGTAGCCGTATTTGTTTATGGGTCAGTCACTGCAAAATAATGCTTATGACCTATTCAAGAATGTTAAAAAGGAGGTGCTTTCTTTATTATGATAAACTTTAGTTGGTAAATTTTAGGCGAAACACGACTGTGATTGGTTGTAAATAAAAAATCATTGAAATGTGATTGGTCATTGACTCCCATTTGGGGCATGAGTTAAATAGTCTCTATAGTAGTCTTGTAGATGCATTTTCTTTGTTATGTAAAGGATGATTTTACTCAATAATGCTGATTTCAGCATGCCAATTACTCTCCGTCCATCTCTCTCCTTTTTAAATTCTTAACTGTGATGAACATTCTTTTCACTTTTCTTATTACTTTACATTTATTATTTTGGTCCATGTAGGGCTATATGCATATTATGTGCCTTCTACCACTATGCACGTATTATGAGGATCTTGGGTTTTGCTGCCTTTACATCAAGCTGCCTTTACCAAGCACAATTAACAGAATATCCAAATGAAATAGTATTTATTGTCAAAACCGTAAATATTTATAAACTTTTGATTATGCTCAAATTTATACAATATTACAATATGGAATTCGTTTCAGGGTTCTGGATCCATGTTGAGAGATTAGTTTTTTATTGCCTAGAAACGTGTTGTCGGGTACGTAGCTGAAAACACATTCTCCTATAGGAATTAGTTACTTACTTACTCACTGGCACTATCGAACCCGTAGGTTCATGGCCGCGCGGACATGAGCTCTCCATACATCCCTATCCTGAGTCAATGTTTTCCAATCATCCCCTGTATAATCTACTTCCCTCAAATCATAGTTAATGTTATTCTCCCACCTCATTCTTGGTCTACCAACTAGGTGTTTTACCTCTGGTTTTCCTACAAGAAGCTTCCATGAACGCCTTTCATTCCCCATTCGTGCCACATGTCCTGCCCATCGCAGTCTACGAGACTTAACTGTTCTCATTATATCTGGCTTCCTATAAAGACCATGTAATTCATTGTTATGATAGGAATTAGTTTCTATAAATAATTTAGCTTTGGAAATATACAAGGCTATTAACCAGGCCCAACGCATATAGGGGGGGGCAAATGCTGTAACTATATGCATTTGGGTAACTCTTGACAGGCGCGTTCTTGCCTTGGGGGTGAACACTAATAAGTATTAGTGATAAAGTCCAGTCAAGGACCAGTCTCTCGGGGATAACGAGAACCCCTGCCCAGGGACACGGGGGAAGACCTCAGCGGATAGTGCAACTACGCAGAAGATGCACCTATTCTTCAAGGGATAAATATGAAGACCATCTCCGTGGTAACAAGGAGAAAATCCTTAACGGTCAGTAGAGGTGAGGAGGTACTCCTGTTGGATTTAATGCAACAGACGGCTTGATATAGAGTCGTAGATGGCAGCTCCATCAGTTATAATACCTTGCGAGACGCCGTAACTTCTCCAGAGGACATCAATATATAGCCTACTTTCAAATCTCATTATAGAAAATACCGACGGACTCAATCGTTGACAAAAATGGCGGTTTCAACACTATTATATGGATAAAAATACTGGGTCTTAACCAGAAATCAGGAACGAAAAACAGAATCTTCAGAAATGAGGTTTTTCAGGGATGTGGCTGGCTATACAATCCACATCCATAGTAATTCTGTCTTTCACTACAATCATAGCAATTCGTTCTATGCTTTGCAGCTCTACTAGGGAATTATAGGTGTGGTAGCTTCCCGCTGCTTTCTACACCGATGAAGGATGATGATGATGATGATAATGATAAGGATGATGATGATAGCCGGATGATTTTGGGGGACCGTTGGGCCCTAAGCTTCCTGACATTTGTCTTACAGGTGAGGAAAACCCCCGAAAAAAACCTCACCCAGGAGCCTGTCTCGACCGGGAATCAAACCCGGACCCGTTACGTGACAAAGCAGCGCGCTACTTCGAGATCACAGCAGGAGACGGCTATACAATAACAGATCGGAAACGAAATAAAAATATACGAACAGAACTAATTATATTCAAGCTATTAGATAGAATTGCACAATACAGAGACGAATGAATGGACCACATCAATAGAATGGATAACAGCAGAATCCCGAAATAGATTCTTGACTATAGACCACTAGGACGAAGAAATATGGAAAGCCCCAGTAAAAGATGGGCAGACCAATTCTAACATGAGATCGAAACAGGCCTTAAGATCTAATACTCAATGCTGCTGATAAGTGATGATGATGATGACATAATTTAATTATATAATTATTTATGGATAATAGGCCTAAATTTTAAAGGTGTAAGTACTGCGTACAAAGTTGTAGGATTGATGGATTTCATACTTAGGAGACATTGTAAAAATTTCACTGGCAACATGATTTTTGTCTCATGAGCACCAATAGTTCTACTTAATGCAGTTTTTTTATCGTGTTTTCAAATATGTATTTGGAATTTCTCCATCACCCACAGTTTTATTTTAATATCAATTAATGGATTTAAATAACTATTTTTTTAATAAACGTTTTTTCGTCCATTTGTCCATTGTAAAATAAAATCAAATGAGCTAACTCTGGAGATTTCAGCTATGGAAAAGAGATATCAAGGCAAACGGAATCCTAATATGCTGGCCGATTATTGTTGGACCATGAAGAGGGATGCTATGGAGGCGAAATATAGCAGAAAATCGTCATTTCTTACTTTCTAGGCGAGTCCGAATGTTCGAATATTGTGTAGTTACGAATATACAAAATATGAAAGTGTTTGAAATTATAAATTCCTGTCTCTCGGAAACCTTGCGTGATGGAGAAAAACCGATATCATATTTGAATTCAGGAGAAAAAATACTATCAGAATCACATATTTTTCTTTCGGAGACAAAAAAAAGTATATTTTTGTTGCTCAGTGTAATTTAAATACGGTATTGTATTGATATTTTTAACTTTTTACTGAAAATGTACGATAGGCCCTAATTCATCAAAAGAGTTGCAAAACTATGAAAGTATAAAATAGGTCTACTAATATTTGAAAAGCGCAAGAAATTATTTTCATACGGCCATGTCTATATAATTAAGACTAGGATCCCGTAGGCCTTTTATCTGATAGGAAATGTTAGTTTTTTTCTTCCTTATTACATTGGACAATTAACTATGTATTTTATCATATGCTTTTGACAATAAAAGCTATCTATCCACCTTCCAACCACCCATCCATCCATTTCTAAACAAACTGTGTTGCTGTTTTCTAAAATTTGTGATTAATGTATCAAATGCCAGAAGTATAAAATAGCATATTTACATCTGTTCATTTTTTGTCCCCCTTTAATGTACGTGTAATTTACAAGCTCGCTACTGTCTTCAAACCGATGTAACAGAAACATTTGCAATATATTAAATGACTAAAAAACACGAATCTCTGGAAATGCGTAACACTTGTGAGTTAGAGAGGTTGGAGGGAATGGGAAGGTTTTTATGCTGGGGTAGTGTATTTTGTTGAGGGGATGTTGCTCTGAAGGTAACCAAGCATGACAACGAGGGTGTGAAAGAAGGGTAAAATTGTCAATATCATCGTTACATACATTACTTAGAAACAAAAAAAACTAAAAGGCACTTCAACACCGTTCATCTCTAAAACAATAATTTATACAGAAATTATATATATACACTGACACTAAACCGAGCGAGGTGACTGAGGCACTAACGTTTGAGAATTATATTCGGTAGGTCCCACATTAAAATTACAGGACCAAACGATCTGACTGGAGATTTCTCCTAGTTTTCCTCATTCGTCAAAGTTATTGCTGGGTTTAAATTACGTTACCATCACCCTTTAATCATAATCCTCATTTCATAATATGACATCATTAAAATTAGAGGATATAATTTCTACAGGAACAATAAGACAAACACAACTTTTCTCTCGTTTCCAAATAAATTTTGATGTTGAAGAATTTACAAATAAAAATTAATTAATGTAATTGAAGAAAATAATGATAGCCTAATAAATATACACATTAGAAAATATTATTTCAGCAAAAAATAAAATTAGACAAGGTATTAATAAGGATATATATATATATATATATATATATATATATATGTCCACCGCTGTGGTCTCGAGGTAGCGTACTGCCAGTGTTCGATCCCCAGTCGGGGCAGTTTTTCTGGGTGAGGTTTATATTGGGGTTTTTCCTCACCTGTAAGACAAATGTCAGGAAAACTTTAAGGCCCAAACGGTCCCCGAAATCATATGGCCATCATCATCCTTCACCGGTGTGGAAAGCAACGGGAAGCTACCACACCTACAATTCCCTAGTAAAGCTGCAAGCATAGCATGAAAATGCTATGATTGCAGTGAAGGACCTGCCTTGGGGCAGAATTTCTATGGTTGAATATAAATAAATATATATATATATATATATATATATATATATCCATAGTAATTCTGCCCGAAGGCAGGTCCTTCACTGCAATCATAGCATTTTCATCCTATGCTTGCAGCTTTACTAGGGAATTGTAGGTGTGGTAGCTTCCCGTTGCTTTCCACACCGGTGAAGGATGATGATAATGATAATGATAATGAGAAGGGTGATGATGATGGCCATAAAGTTTTCCTGACATTTGTCTTACAGGTGAGGAAAACCCCGATAAAAACCTCACCCAGAAAAACTGCCCCGATAAATAAATATATATATATATATATATATATATATATATATATATATATATTTATTTATATCCCACTGCTGTGGTTTCGAAGTAGCGTGCTATCTTGTCACGCAGCGGGCCTGGGTTCGATTCCCAGTCGGGACACGCTCCTAGATGAAGTTTTTTTCGTGTTTTTTCCTCACCTGTAAGACAAATGTCAGGAAGCTTAGGGCCCAACGGTCCCCGAAAATCATCCGGTCATCAACATCATCCTTAACATTATCATCACCACCTTTTACTGGTGTGGAAAGCAACGGGAAGGTAAAGCTGCATAGTGTAGCATAAAAATGCTACGATTGCAGTGAAAGACCTGCCCTCGGGCAGAATTATTATGGATGGAGATATATATTTCTTCCAAGAACTATAATTGGCTATATTTTGCTTCCGGCATGGATCGCAGATACGAAAAATCTGTTGTTTCGTGATTATTCTTCCCTTCTCTAATTACAGTTCAACAAAAATTACTTTCCATATATTGCCTCTATAGGAACATATGGTTTAATACTTATAGTAGGGCCTATATTAATAGACCAAGAATGAGATGGGAGAATAAAATTAACCATGATTTGATGGAAGAAGATTATATAGGAGATGATTGGAAAACATTAGGTCAGGATAGAGAGGAATGGAGATCTTACGTCCGCCCTGCCATGAACCTACGGGTTAGATAGAGCCAGTGAATTAGTTAGTTAGTAGGGTCTAAGTAAATTTTGCAAACACTTTGTTTCTATTAATTGATCCTAAATAACAATGCTCAAGAGGGAACATGTTCAATTACATCCTAACTACACGCAGACTTTGCACTTTTATTACAGAACGGCCAGAAGTAATGCATAGGGAGAGATTTTCTGTAATTTTAGGTAGTCCCGTTGCCCAGGAAATGAGAGATTTTCACTGTGCTTTTATTATTTTTGCGCAATAGTGCGTATTGTTGTAATTAGGCCACATCAAAGACGACCATGATTGAAAGTTCAACTTCCTACATTTCGGGCTTGCCAATCTAAATAACTCTACTGTAATTTTGCATATTACAAACCTCGTGCGGGAAGTAAAACCACTGTCTTTTATGTATACTACGTACTCTGTACATAGGCCTACAAAAATATATCCAAAAGGTAGTGTTAACATACGTTATATGAAACAAATCATTGCATTTTAAATGAACTGAACTTTATTTGAAACAATATAAAACAATAAATAGTTATTTGCCGCCATTTTATCACTAATTGGTTTCGCGGCCTCCTGTAGTTTCATATAATAAACATTGCCCACACTGTTAACGTTAGTCAATTGTTTATAATGAACGCAAATATTTCCAACAAAGATGTTATTATTTTGACTATTATTGATTATTTTAAAAACACCATCGCGCAAAAAATAATGTACAACGCACGTTTGTGAAGTATTTTACAGAATATCGGAAATTAAAAACCTCGCTATCGCTCGGTTTTTAAACATTTCCTCGCTATCGCTCGGTTTTTAAACATTTCCTCGCTTCGGTTTTTTTTTTAAAAACCACTTCTCAACTCTGATCGTAATATACTATTATTCCATAACATTAATTCAGTCTAACCTGTTACCTTATAGGTACCTTTTACATGCCACACGTCACACGTGCCTGTCAGTGGCACATCTGTGGAGAGAAAGATTTTAAGCTATGTATCACACGCATACTTTTTTTTTCCACACAAGGAAGTGGAGGGCCACCCGAATGAGTGATAAGCTCAAAGTCAGAGTCTCCTCCGAGACAACACAACATGAAGACAAAACATCCAATTCACACACACATTCACACTAAACAATGCGAATATGCCCCTTGAAGTTTCCTAACATTTGTTTTACAGGCAAGGAAAAAGACTGAAGAAAACATCACCCAGGAAACTTGTTGCAACCGGAGATCCAACCCGGTACCGGTGCATGCGAGGCAGCTACACTACCCCGAGACCACATCGGTGGACTCAATAAAGATTATTATTATTATTATTATTATTATTATTATTATTATTATTATTATTATTATAGAGGGTACAGCATAAATCAGTTAACAGAAAATGCAAATATATTATTTTCTGTAACTTAAAGTTGAAATTGTTTGTAGACATGATACTCGACAAGATGTATTCCCTATTTCGCAAATTACCTCAAGCAGAGGTCTTTGAAATTATATTCTCAAGGTCTCGTATTCAAATCCCAGTTTAAACCAATCTGATTTTTTCCCCCTTGCAACCACGTGCAGTCGTTAACTGACTTATGCCTCATCCTGTATATTTAGCTACTTATCAAATGCAGGTATTGTAATTATTTCTTAATTTACGTTGACTATAGAATGTGTTATTACTGCATTTCATTTGATATTTATACACAGCAATAAATCTCGCCCACAGATATATGATATAAAAGGTAACGCCATTGCCTCAGATGCAGCGGGACGGGTTGGATCCCTTATTAGGACAGGTTTTCTGGATGAGTTTTATGTAGAATGTTTCCTCACCTGTAAGGCAAATATCAGGAAACTTTAAGGTATAACCATCCATATTATATTCGTCTTGTTTAGTAAGGATTTATGAGTGAATGACGTTTCTTGTCTTAAATATTCGTGTTGTCTCGATGGTGGTCCTGGAGTTGAACTGGTCTTGTTCTTGTATAATCAAAAAGTATGTATTTAATCCAGAGTTAAACAACTTTTTCTGACAGATATAAGCCCAGACAGCGTGGGGAACGTAAAAAGTTAATTCAGAGAAAGAGAAAGAGAGAGAGAGAGAGAGAGAGAGAGAGAGAGAGAGAGAGAGAGAGAGAGAGAGAGAGAGAGAGAGAGAGAGGTTAAATCAAGGGAAAGAAGTAAAGAAAAAAGTAATTAACCCTTCAATTACATAAATGTACGGCGAAGTTCCAGTATTAAATTAGGAGAAAATACTTAGTATCGTCCAGTGAGCAGCTTGATCTATTCGTGAAGCGAGCATTTGACGTCACACTGAATATTAAACTAAGAGGGACGTAAGTTGCAAGTTCTACAAGTATCAGTGTTCCAGTTTCAGAATAATTTAATTTATTTTGTAAGTTGATTTTGTATTGTTTGTATTATTTTACTGGTTAAGTGGAAGATAAGGTCCTATGACCTTATTTCGCCGTATAAACAAATTATTATTATTTTAACTAACTAACTCCCTGGCTCTATCGAACCCATAGGTTCATGGCCGCGCGGACATAAGTTCTCCACACATCTCTATCCTGAGAGAATATTTTCCAATCATCCCCTGCATAATCTACTTTCCTCAAACCATGGTTAATGTTATTCTCCCACTTTATTCTTGGTCTACCAACTGGCCTTTTTCCCTCTGGTTTTCCTACAAGAAGCTTCCAAGCATCTCTTTCATTCCCCATTCGTGCCACATGTCCCGCACATCGTAGTCTACCAGACATAACTGTTATTATATTTGGCTTCCTACAAAGAATATGTAGCTCACTGTTATGTATTTTTCCATTAATTATTATTATTATTATTATTATTATTATTATTATTATTATTATTATTATTAATAAAAGCTGATATCAAAATTAGACAAAATAAAATATATTACATTAAGATACATTATGATTGTAGAAAAGGATATTGTACAAGAGTTTGAAGAAATACAACTAAGATGGTATGAACATATAATCAGAAGATGGGACACAGAAAGAAACAAAGAAATATTGAAAACCTGCTGGAAAAGGGAAACGTGATAGACCAAAGCCAACGTTGATAAAGGGAATTCAAGACAACACGAAGAAGAGAAATATGACAGAAGCAGACACGAAAGGCCGGGAAGTATGGAAGTAAAAGAATAAAAAATAAAAGCTGAATTTGATAGTGATTATAACAAAAAATCAGAAATTATGTTAATTTGCGGTCAATGAAGATGTGCGTTTTGGAAACACGAAGGGGACGTTATAACAGGAATTTCCTGTAAGATGCGAACTCTTTTCCCATGTTATGGACACGGGCGCTAGTTGTTTATGCTTGGGTGTATGAGTCAGATTTAGATTGAAGATTGGCTAACGGCGGGGATGGGAAGTTGTCGTTCATCAGTAGCAATAGAACCGCACGCACTCACACATGGTTGAATAATTATTGAAGCACCTCTCACACCAGGTTTCGCTAAATCAACTCGGGTAGTGAGGGCCCCTACAGCTAGGGCCACCAGAAGCAAGAGAGAGAGGGAAGGAAAGCACATTAATATTGCGAAATGAAGCTCATTTGCATTTAAATAAGGTAGAGCGGTAGTGTTGAGTCTGGGAGAGAGAGATGGTGAGCTAATCAGAGTGGGTGTGCTTTCCAGCAATTCCTCTCTCTCTCTCTCTCTCTCTCTCTCTCCTCTCTCTCCTCTCTCTCTCTCTCTGCCCCTGCTAGTATAAGTAGACAATGGGCCAGGCCCCAGAATCTATACATCCATCTCCTTTCTGGATGCAAGTTGTCCAGCAGTTAAACTCTGGTCAGAAACTGCAAACACACCTACACACGACAACTATAAACCCGGTTTATTCGATGATGAATATTCTACGTCAAGTTCTCGCTTGTATAAGGCAATCAAAATGACCGTTCTGGTTTTAAGCGGGGATGCTACAAGACATGTCGATAAAGTGTACACACAGCAAAGAACTAATTCTAGAACCTGTGAGTTGTGTTCGCAGGGTAGATACTTTACGATTGGTTATTTCATCCCAGTTGAAAGGGAAGCAGTATTAAAATATAACATAAAATGTTAGAATTTAAAATAAGTGCCTAAAATAATAACATGCATTTCCAGAATTTACGCTATGTTTAATTTATTTGTGCGTATCATTCCTATTCGATAATTATTATTCCTAGGTATTTCAATTAAGGCACTTCTTCAAATACCTAGTGACAATAATTACAAATAGGAATGAGATGCACAAACAAGTTAAAATTGGGTTAAATTCTAGAAATGCGTGTTATTATGCATTACAGGAACTTCTGTCTCCCAACTTCTATAAAAAAATGTTGTATTGAAAATCTATGAAACTGATATTCTCCCAGTTATATGGATACGGAAAATGAACTCTTACTTTAAGGGAGGAGAAAAGATTAAGAATATTTTAGAACAAAGTTCTTAGGAAAATTTTTGGACCAAAGAGAGATGAACAGACAGGCTAACAGAGAAGACTGTAGAACAGTGAGCTACATGCTCTTTATAGAAAACCAGATATAATAAGAATAGTTACCGGTAAGTCTCGTACATTGCGATGGGAAGGGCATGCGGCATGAATGGGGAATGAAAGAGGGGCATGGAAGCTTCTTGTAGGAAAACCAGAGTTGGTAGAACAATGGTGAGGTGGGAGAATAATATTAACCATGATTTGAGGGAAGGAGATTACACAGGGGTTGACTGGAAAGCATTAGCGCAGAATGGGGATGTGTGGAGAACTTATGTCCGCGCGGCCATGGACCTATGGGTTCGATAGTGCCATTGAGTTAGATATAACATATTACCAAATGTCATGCCGAAGATAAAGTATGTTTCTGAAAGACCTACTTGGTTTTAACAGTTCTCTGTGGTTTTAACTATTTGATGAAGTTATTTTAAAGATAAATTAATTTTAATTGAGGAAGACTAATATATCAGGAACTAATTTTAATATTTTATTACATAACCTCAACGGTGATTTGTAATGAATTTTAGAAGTATTAAGATATATCTAGGAAAATATTTTTTATATACTAAAATGTATAGTTGCAACACAGTTGGTATTTTGTTTATATTATTTATTTTCTAATCCACCTTCGATCCGACCCTAAGTTGGACACGAATTGAGACTATTATTTATTATTTTCTAATACAAAAGTGACCTCTGGAATGTGAAAATGCTAATTGTCTCAGTAAGCGCTAAAAATCTATCTGTTAAATCTATAAATCTGCAAAAAAAAATATTTTCATTCAATTGAAGAAAAACCTATATTATATTGCAATATTAAATTACACCAAATAATACTAATCTTAAAATTCTGCCAACATGTAAGGCCTTGGCCTCAATCTAAATGAAACGTTTTAAATATTCTGAATACTTGAACTATCAAAAGAAGCTATCCCTCCATGGTATCTTTACCTTGTCGTGGTGGAGTGGCTTGCGTTATTAAAGTGATCCCGAGAGCTATGCCGGCGTTAGCATTGCTGCCGATAGGGTTACCCATGCCAGACTGGTCGAAGGTGATAAGCCGGACAAAAAAAGTACCTTGGTCGAAAGAGTGACGATCTTCCACCACAAAAAATACACCCCTCAAGAAACGCGAACATTGATTCCACTGGGGTAAAATTTTCTGGTGGTAAAATAGTCTCCCATTCGGTTTCCGGGTGGGGACTACTTCAGGGAATCCATGTCAAAAGCTAAAACATTAGCTCAGGTTAGGGATGTATGGAAAGCTTATGTCCGCACGGCCATGGACCTACGGGTTCGATAGTGCCAGTGAGTTAGTTAGTTAATTAGTTAGTTATAAAAAGAAGCTACGGTACAGACTCTCTTCATCATTTAAATCTTTTTAGATAACTTTCCATTTTTTTCATTAACTTGGTTTAATCTCTCATCTTATAGACACATTTTACATACCACACGTCACTCGGTCTTACTGTGTCACTACATGTCGGGAGAGGGATTTTAAACTATGGATCATATACATACATGTTTGACGACATAAGGACATGGGGACTCTCCCCGAATGAGTAGTCAGCTCAATATCAGAGCCTTCACCGAGTCAACACAACATGACGAAACCATTCACATTAATAATAATAATAATAATAATAATAATAATAATAATAATAATAATAATATTAGTAATAAACACAAAAAAACTAAAATAATGACTTTTCGGGGAAAAGAGCCAGTACAAAGCAAAATTTGTCTTCATGGTTTTAAGAGAGATGAACAGACGGGTGAATGGAGAAGACTTTTCATAACAGTGAACTAAATGGTCTTTATAGGAAGTCAGATATAATAAGAACAGTTAAATCTCATAGAATGCGTTGGGCAGGAAATGTGGCCCGAATGGGGAATGAAAGACATGCATGGAAGCTTCTTGTAGGAATACCAGAGGGAAAACGCCCAGTTGGTAGACCAAGAATGAGGTGGGAGAATAACATTAACTATGATTTGAGGGAAGTAGATTATACAGGGAATGATTGGAGAACATTAGCTCAGGATACGGATGTATGGAGAGATTATGTGCGCGCGGCCATGAACCTACGGGTTTGATAGTGCAAGTGAGTTAGTTATGGTAACATTCTAGAATGTGTTAATGTATTTAAATACCTTGGTTATACACTGTCTTTTCAAGAAGAATTGGATATTCATGAAAAAATTGTCAACTTTAATAGATCCATTGGAATTATAATCATGGTAATGAAACCATTTCTAGTTAAAAAACGCACACGTCTTCATCTATAAAAAAAACTCTGGCAAGACCTACAGTATCTTATGTTATGGCAGTGAAGTGTGAAACCTACAGACGACAGGCGAGAGGAGGATTACCACCAGTGAAATGAAGTTCATGCCCCGAACAGCAGGTTATATTGATTGGGATATGGAAAGGAATTCCGATATCCTTCAGGAACTCGACATAGACTCGATCCTTTACCATATCCATAACTACCAAGAAAGTTGAAACAACATGTTAATAAAATGCCCAGACGAAGAATCCCCAAGGCAATCCTAAACTAAATTCCACATGGGAAAAGATCATGGGACGATCCATGAAGAGGTGGAAGGAAAACTTCAATAGATCATATGATATCATATGACTTCACCTCAACGGAATTTGATATGAATTTTACTAGTATTGATTCAGTAGATCAGTTCCAGTTAAAATGCAGAAGATGAAACATTGTTTTTGAAAGGCCTCCATATTGGAATAACTTTAAGTTTAATAATTTAGTTGAGCACGACTGACTTACCAGGTACCAATTTTGTAACTGATATCTTATTAGATCATAATAGTCGTTCGAGGACTATAACCTGTCAGGAAGATGATGATGATAATATAATAATAATAATAATAATAATAATAATAATAATAATAATAATAATAATTTAATTTCTCAAGAATACCAAATAATACAACTACATCGTACAGATAAGCACCAATATAAGAGTTAAACCAAAGTTTAAACAAAGTATCATCAATTGAGACTAAAATATTTGCTTTCAGTGTTTCTATTCTATTTAGGCCTATATTTAAACTGGGAGGGCAAACTGCTCTTAGCACTGCGACTTGAAAGATCCATTGAGTTTTTTTACCATCTAGAATGAAATCTACCCTACGGTGTTATTTAGTCCGTTATGATGTTTGTGATTTCGACACATATTAAGCATTAATACATGATTCATACCGCAACCTTATTTGGGTTGGGTCCAGGGCATTAAGGAAGGGCTACAACTCTCCTTTTGGCCTTAATCAGCTGTAAGTTAGCATATCCAGGCTCGGAGTGATAGAGTATATGGGTGTGCCTCATTAGATCACCACAACCACACATTTTAAACACCTGTGGTTTTCTAAACCAGACTATTTTTACCTGATGTGAGATGAAGTGAAGGGTGAAACTAATTGAATGAAGAAGACATGACATGATGGAGGAGGGAAGAGGACTGGAGAGTGTTAGTGGAATGAAATTTGGGAAAGGGACCTCGAATAAGAAACCCGAAAAATCTATGTAAATTATTTTTAGTATCGCCCGATGAGAGGCTTGATCTGCCTGTGATACTAGAGTTTTGACGGCTAATTAACACTGGTATTGGCCTATGTAAATTGCGAGTTCTGGTACATTCTATAAGGACAATTTCCATTAGCATCAAGTTATGTGAACTCAAAGGGATCAAGAGGACCATCAAATAATACGATACTATTATTTTAATCTAGTAACACTAGTGAATATCGAAAGGCATAGTTCGGAGTACCATTTAGTAATAATATTAGGAAATATCGTACTCAAATTTTAAAAAATCTGTTTTTTTTTTGTTTATTTTCCTCAATTATGAAGGGAAATAGTGGTTTGGATTTCATTACGAAATTAATCGAACGATAATAATCAAATTATAGATATTAAATAAACATATATTTTTACAGAAAAAGCAAAACTTCACACATCAATAGAAATAGCAAAGTCTACTGAAAAAATACGCCAGAATTAAAGCATTTATAAATCTGAATGAAAAACACTGGCAACTATTTTTTTACAAAAAAAGGCTAAAACGTGCCTGTAATATAGTATTCGTATCCTGAATTCAAAAATATAATTATTTCTTTTTATCGGACAGAGTAAATTATGTAATCCTTTCTGTTATAAAATTTTACGTCTCTTATGGGAATCTTTTTAATTGAGCGTACTGTCCTTTCAGAGCTTATGTTTCATGGTCTTGTGATCAGAGCTTCTGACTACAGTTTATGAGGTCTCGGGTTCGATTTTACGGTCAGACCATAAGAATTTCTCCTTAAAGGGAATTATTCTAGTGGTTGCCCATAGTCTGGACATTATGGTTAAGTTTAGGTTAAGGGCTCTCCTGGTACTTTTTTATTACTTATCAGTTATCACCCATCATATCATAATCATCATTACCATCATCATTGGCGTGACGGTTCTTTTAGTCTGACCTTAGCCTCCCTCATAACAACCATCCATTCTCTCCGGCCAATGACCTTATTTTTCCAATTTGTTATGCCAATCTTCCGTAGGTCGCCTGTACGTCGTCCATCCATCGTAACCTAGGCCTCCCAACTTTTCTTCTTCCATCCAGCTTAGCGTTTGATATCATCCTGGGCAAATATGTCTCGTTCATTCTGCAAATATGGCCCAACTATTCGATACGTCTAATTTTAATATCTATAACTATATTTTTATCTTTATATAGGTCATATATATCCTGGTTAGTTCTTATTTTCCAGGTACCCTTATCCTTAATTTGACCATATATTTTCCTTACAATTTTTCTCATCATATCATCGGGGTAACGTAACTCCGCCTTCCAGGTACCCCAGCCTAAGAAATGCGTTACAATTCTGCCAATGCCAGAGGAGAAAACCAGAAGTGTCATAAAAGAAAACCTATTTGCAATGGACAAAAAAAATTGCTTTTGAGAAATTAATCCAATGTAATATTTAATGCTTTATGATTTATTTGATCACTCTTGTGATATAGTCTGTTTTAAAAAGCGTTCCGGGTTCTATTCCTGCTGTACAACAGAAAGTTTTCTTTGAGTATAGAGTCTATAATAAGGTCCACTCAGCGTCGTGAGCGTAACAATTTGAACTGAATGAACGAAATAAGATTAATAACAACGAATTTAAGAATGGATTTCCATTTCTAAGACACATTCAACCATTAAAGAAAGAGATAGGTGTGATATGAACTTTTTTTTTCCTATTTAGTGTAACATTCTAATATTGCACACATTTGCGAAGTACATATTACTACAATTAAACAGCAAATGGAAAATTAACAATATATAAACTTTGGAGCTCCAAATTAAAAAAAAACAAATAAATAAAAATTGTAGTTTTCAAAAACGTACATAATTGAGGAATTATGTTAATTCAAAATTATCTAAGTCTATTAGTAAATTAGTAGGTTACAACTTGACTTTTTTTTTCAGAATATCAATAACTCATATCAAAATTAGGATATAATCAGTAAACTTTTAAAATTATTTTTGTAGTAAGTTTTTAATATCAGAATCTATATTAATTTTTTCTTCTAAATTCTGTAATGTTTACCAAAACATTCTTGCTATGTTCAGCTAACAGGGAACATAACTTCAAATACTATAAAATATGTAATATCCATTATTTTATATTTCAGGAACTAATAACACTATCACCTTGGGATTTTAAATCATGCATATTCGTTACTTCCTCAAATACAGGGTATTTTCAGAATTGTTAAAAGTTTTATGATAAAAAATTGGCAGTTTCTGAGCACTGATGTGCTATTTTTATAAAGTATTCACAAATATTAATATTTTTAAATAGTTCTATTTTCTTTCTGTTCTTCAAACTCATATGAATAATGTAATACAACCTATAATCTTTTAAATATCTGCACTAAAATATTTCTAATTTAATGGATTGAAAAAAACATATTAATTTTTTTAGTTAAGGTTTTTTTAAATCAACTACCCATGCTGAATTCAAAATTATTGGTGATTTTTTATAATTATTAAAATGCATACATGAAAACTTTTCATTCTTACATCTTAAAAACGTAGTTATAATCAAAATCATTTTGAAAAATATAAGTTACGGGAAATGAGCGACAAACATACCTAATGTGTGAAGATACATTAAAATTGCCCTGCATCATAAACTGGACCTTCCTTACTTGTTTTGGTGATGTTTCTTCAAGTATCAGATTTTTCGTGCAGCGTCTTGCCTCTTTGAACGACACATTAGAGAGATACTCCTAAATAGTGGAGGACCACTTTGTATCTGTAGTATACCAGGGCAAGCACCAAGCACAGGAAAGCGCAAGGTGACCCAGACACAAAGTGTAGATCTAAAATCTAGTTCCGTCAGGAGAATCAAACTTGGGTTGCCGGAATAGAAGAAAAGGGCCTTACATGTCACGCAGACATGGTTATATTATCCATGAATAATACTAGCAAATCTAATTGTGGGTTACGTGTTCGCTAAGTTAGAAAAAAAACAACAAATGAAATACCACAAGTCTACCACTAGTCATATGCAAATCAATTGAGTAATAACAGGCATTGCCGGGAATCGATGCCAAAACCTCCGGGGTACTGGAGCGGCAATTAATCATGCACAGTTACGCCTTTCCTATGGCAGCCAGCACTAGTCTCAAAACAAATATTTCATTACAAGTAATTGAATAAAATGAATAATAAATTACGATTTTACACTTACATTTTACAGTTATTTATAGCTTCTTTCATGATAATCAAGAAGGCCGATCTTCTTTTATTCTCATTTGCTATGTTCATCTCATCCATACGCTTAGATTCTTTGTAATATGGCCACTTAATTAGGCCTACTAATGGAAAAGTTTATCCCCGAATTTTTAGATCCCGCAACAAGGCAACTGAAGATTCGTTGTAAATCTCAAATACGCTGAGCTATAATGCTAATTTTTGTAAATTGATCTAATCTGTTTATTGTAAATTCAACTAGTCGGAGTGAATGGTAGACAAGGTCAAAACTCTAAAAGGTAAAGCTATTATTGTTATTATTATTATTACTGTTATTATTATTATTATTACTATTTCGGATACTATTATTATTACTATTTCGGATACTTTTAAAAATACAGAATGAGTTGAAGTAAGGAGATGCACTATCTCCTCTACTATTCAATTTTGTACTAGAGCATGCCATCAAATCTTTAGAGGATGAAGAAGGCCTACAACTCAATGGTGCTAATAAGTTGTTACGTGCTGATTATGTAGCGAAGATATACGAAAGGCCAACACTCACACACTATTGAGTAACACTAAGAAATTGGGGCTGGAAGTAAATTTCAATAAAACTAAATATATGGTCAGACATAGATATAGGCCTATATTATATAGGCTAATGGAAATGGACAGCTAGAGACAAATCAAGGAAATTTTAAGGAAGTGGTTGAATTCAAATATCTAGGAACAATAATCACAAATAGGAATGAGATGCACAAAGTAATTAAACATATGCCCAATTCTGGAAATGCGTGCTATTATGCATTGCAGAGACTCTTGACGTCCCAACTCCTTTCAAAAACCGTTAAACTGAAAATATATAAAACTATTATTCTACTAATTATATTATATAGATACGAAACATGGATTCTTACTTTAAGAGAGAAAGGAGATTACGAGTATTTGAGAATAAAGTTCTTAGGAAAATTTTTGGACCAAAGAGAGATGAACAGACAGGTGAATGGAGAAGACTGCATAACAGTGAACTACATGGTCTTTGTAGGAAGCCAAATATACACTGGTGTCCAAAAGTTTAGAATAATTTGTAAAACGGAAAATCAAAATGCTTAAAGAGGAGCAAGGAGTAAAAATTATTTATCAAAACGTTTCTCAGTACATTTAGTTTAGTTTACATACTAAATTATAATCTCTCTTCAACAATGAAAAAATTAATAGCAATTATAAATGAAAATTGCATTGTTGCAGTTAAGCCCTGTTCCATAAATCTTCATTTTTAAAGAGAGTTATGATATAATCAGATGTAGTGTAAGAACAGATTGCAGTAAAATGGCACAAAGACAACATCTGGACCCTCTGCTTCGGGGTAGAATTATTGGGCGGATAGAAACAGGACAGACACAAACTGAGGTCTCCATAGCACTTAATGTGCCACAAAATGTTATATCTAGGTTATGGCGACGGTTCCAAGAGACCGGAGACGTTAGGCGAAGACCAGTGGGAGGTCGTCCAAGAGTTACAAATCCTCAGCAGGATCGATATCTTGCGTTAACTGCAAGAAGAAACCGATCAATGTCTGCCAGACAACTGAGTTCAGAACTTGCGGCCGCCTCAGGTATCAGAGTATCCAGACAAACTGTCTATAGAAGACTCAGAGCTGCTGGTCTGTATGCTAGACGGCCTGTAGTGTGCGTCCCACTCACCCTTGATAACAGAGAGCACGTTTACGGTGGAGTCAGGAACATCGCGAACTGGACTCTAAATCAGTGGAGCAGCGTGCTATTTACAGACGAGTCCAGATTCAGCTTGAACTGTGATTCGCATCGCGTGACTATCTGGAGGGAGCAAGGAACTCGTTACAACCCCATGAACATCATGGAAAGACATCCATTTGGTGGCGGTGGTCTCCTGGCATGGGGAGGTATAATGATGAATGCACGCACAGAGCTTCACATCTTCGCAGGTGGCATTGTTAATGCTCAGCGGTATAGAGAAGAGGTCCTGGAATCTCATGTAAGACTTTTCAGGGGAGCTGTGGGTCCAGAATTCATATTCATGGATGACAATGCCCGACCTCACAGGTCACAACTGGTGGATGAGTTTCTTCAGGAGGAAGATATCCAGCGTATGGAGTGGCCAGCGAGGTCTCCGGATATGAATCCTATAGAGCATGCATGGGATGCCTTAGGGAGACAAAATTGCAATCCCGTCAGCCTCCTCCGAGGACACTGTTCAAGATCCTTCACATTGCTCTTCATGAGGAGTGGAATTTGCTGAGCAATCGAACTCACTGGAACAACCTCATCACTAGCCTGCCACTGTGTCTATGTGAGTCTTGAGTAGCTGTCAGGGTTAATCACAAGCCCCATACTAATCATTTGAACCATTGTGTTTCAACATTCATGTTCGATTCACTTAAATGCAGTTTTCGTTTGTTTTGTGTGAAAATGACAAGTTGAATGACGTATTCATGCCATTGTTTCTTTCTTGCCATGTTTCTAATTAGCTGTGACATACCCTTGACCACCGAAATTTGTATTATTTCTGACCAATGCTTTATACTAAGTCGGCAAATGAACTAATTATCCTTAACTTTTGGACACAAGTGTATTAAGGGCAGTTAAGTCTCGTAGACTGCGATGGGCAGGACATGTGGCACGAATGGGGAATGAAAGACATGCATGGAAGCTTCTTGTAGAAAACCATAGGGAAAACGCCTAGTTTGTAGACCAAGAATTAGGTGAGAGAATTACATTAACTATGATTTGAGGGAAGTAGATTATACAGGAAATTATTGGAAAACATTAGGTCAGGATAGGGATGTATGGAGAGCTTATGTCTGCGCGGCCATGAACCTACGGGTTCGATAGTGCTAGTGAGTTAGTTATAATGAAAATAATTCATATTTATTAAATATTATTTTACTATAGAGTATTATTGTTCTTCAATTTAGATTTTACTGATGTGACTTAAATTATAAACCTGGCCATTGTATCATTTTCACTAGCATGTTTCTGTGTGCCTATCCATCCATTCTGATCTTTTGTGGTCTACCCTTTCCTCTTCGTTTTCTTATATTAAATATTATTCCTCTATGAAGTATTTCTCCCTTCTGTCTCCAAAATTCTCTCTCATTCCATCTTCTTGCCATGCTCCTAGGTACTCCATCCATCATCCAATATTCTGATGGTCTACCGTTCCTCGTTATTATTATCATCTTCATCATCATCACCATCATCTACATGGTAGGCTCTCGGCCTGTTCCGCTCTCAGAATTATTACTATTATTATTATTATTATTATTATTATTATTATTATTATTATTATTATTATTATTATCATCATCATCATCATTTCATTAAAATTACTATTATCATGATTACTTTCATTATTATTAAGTGACTAAATAACTCACTGGCGCTACCGATCCCATAGGTTCATGGCCGCGAGGACATAAGATCTCTATACATCCTTTTCCTGAGCTAATGGTTTCCAATCATTCCCTGTATAACCAAATCATAGTTGACGTTATTCTCCCACCTCATTATTGATATACCTAATGACCGCTCTTCCTCTGGATTTCCTACAAGGAATTTATATGAACCTCTTTCATTCCCCATTCGTGCCACGTGTCCTGCTCCTCGCAGTCTACGAAACTTAACTATTATTATATCTGGTTTTCCATAAAAATTATATAGTGTAGTCTTCTCCTTTCGCTTATATTTCCATCTCTCTTTGGTCCAAAAATATTCCTAAGAACTTTATTCTCAAATATTCATAAAATTTTCTCCTCCTTTAAAGTAAAAGTCCAATTTAGCATCCATATAACATAATTGGGAGAATAACAGTTTTATGTATTTTCAGTTTAACATTTTTTGAGAGAAGTTGGGACAAGAGTCCCTGTGATGCATAATAGCATGTATTTCCATAATTAAGCCTATGTTTAATTTCTTTGCGCATCTCATTCCTGTTTGTAATTATTGTTCCTTGGTATTTGAATTTATCTTCTTCTTCCAAATTCCCCTCATTTGTCATTAACTGTCGATTTCTATTGTACAATGTTTCCTATGTGTGGCCATTATATATGTAGTTTTATTGATTTTACTTGCAGCTCCAATTTCTTAGTGTTACATAATAGAGCGTTCGTTTTGGCCCTTAGTATATCCTCCCTATCATCTAATAATACCACATCACCAGCATAAACGTACAGCTTATTAATACCATTGAGATTAGGCATTATTATCATTATTATTTTTATCATCATCATTATTTTCATCATCATTATTATCATTATTTTCATGATCATTATTATCATTATATTATTATTATCATTATATTATTATTATCATTATTATTATTATTAATATTATTATATGGTTCCTTGAAGGCCTTGTCTCAATTACTTCAAATAATATTGTAGGCCTAAATGCAATACTTTTTCGGATTAGTCTATTAGTAAGAATGCCTACTAGGCAAGTTAGAAGTAATACAAATTCATATTATAATTTAGAATTCCTTGAAAAAAAATCATAAGTAATGCCACGAGTGATTTCCAAATTATCGATAAATTCACGACTCACGAAGTGAGGAGTGAATTTATCTAGAGAATTTGGAAATCAAGAGTGACATTTGTTAGGACTATTTAACGAATAAAGCTCTTTACTAAAAAATAATTATTTGTATATAGTTACCGGTGTTTTAAAATATTTATATAGTTAATGTAAACGGCGATGTTTGAAAACAAATTAGAAATGTGAGGTTATGTATATTCACTGCAACTCGATCATATTATTTATTGCCAAATAGGATCGCAATATTGTAAGAATGCACTCTAGTGGAGAAATAATGAAACACATCAAACTACTATAATCAACATTATAGGTTAATCATTTATATTTTGAATAAACAACTCAGTAAAATCACTGAATCTATTAATTATTTGCTATATTCAATGTATTTGTTGGAGGAAAATAATGGTCTAACCTGTTCAGAATATTAAAAAATGAGGAGCTTTCTTTATCACAAAAGCAGGAGCTGATAAAGATAAATTGTTAAAGAGCGAGGTGAAACACGACTGCCATTGGTGTAAAACAGAATTCATTGAAACGTGATTGGTCATTGACTACCATTTGCGACATGAGTTAAATAGTCAAAATTATTTTTAAATCAAATTTCTTTTAAACCTCTTGTTGAAGGATAAGAAACTAAGAATAGGTTTGTTATCATTTTCAGTTTATTACTTTAGAACATAATTTTTTTCTTCAGAAAATGGGTGTGAAAGGAACGAATAGTATAATAACAAAGAATATAAATGAACATCCTCAAGTCGTGCCCAACTCAGGGTCGGGTAGAGGGACGAGATGAGATGAGCCCATATATATATACACATACATATATAGGTCTGTGAATGACAAGGTTGCCGGCCTACCACGCCTGACGCACCATCACAGGTGCAGATTAATGAAATGAAACGAAATGGCTGAGATGAGTATGGGGAAATGGTGGCAGGAGAAAACGGGAGGAACCCCGAGAAAAACCTGCCGCAGCTCCGTTTCGTCCACCACGAAACCCACATGGAGTGACCGAGACTCCATCTCGGGACCCCAGCGTTGAGAGGCGAGCGTCTAACCGCTTGCGTCACGGAGCCACCTAATAAAGACTATATAAAGGGTTAATCAACTTAAGGGTATCATCTGAAGTATAGAAGAATATCACTAAATGATTATTATAGATTGACGCCCTAATCTTATAAAATTAACTAATTCTTTATTTCTCATCAGAAGTAAGCGCAGACTTACTATTGATTGGTTTAAGAGACCATTACTTGCCTTCAGTTATCTGATGATTCTCGTAAGTCATACATTCAGTTAATACATTTATTTGTTGAGATTCTTTCAATAACAATTGGTATAAATCTATGGAACCAAAATATAAGCCAACAAATTCCTCAGAATATTCTGTAAGCTTTATTGATCATAAGTACTGATCAGATTTTTTCATATGGGATATAAATTTAAAATATATATATTTTTTATACATACATAAGGACTTTATTAGACTAAAAGTAAGATACATACAATGTTATTTACAAATATGGGACTTTAACTGTAGGATTGGGGAGGAAAATATCACCATAAAATCAGATGATAATGAAACATGAGGTGAGGGTAGGAGAAACAAAGATAAGATTATAAATTCAGAGGAAACCAATTGTTAGCTTTTTGCGATGCATTTGAACTTGAAATTCTGAATGGGAAATATGGGGAAGATAAAAATGGTGAACTGACATTTATTAATAAAAATGGAGGTAGCGTAATCGATTATTCAATATGCACACAAGACATGATTCCAGTCCTTAGTAATTTCTGTATAGTTTCCAGAATCGAATCACATCACTTCCCAAACAAACTTATTTTAAATATGAAAGGTATTAGTGAGACAGTTAATGATGAGGTGGCAACAATATTGCGGCCAATTACACGTTTCAGGTAGATCGAGGATCGGAGAGAAGAATTTATCAGGAGTTTAGAAACGCTAATACAGGATCTGCAATTAAATGATCTTAGCGGGGAGGAAATTATTAAAACTTTGACAGAATCTTTTCAAAAAGCAGGGGAAAAATTCAAGGTTAAATGCGCAATGAACCAGAAGGACAAAGGGTGGTACAATAATGCATGTAGAAAGAAGAAGAAGAAGTTTGTCGAAAGTAGTCTTTTAAAGTTTAGAAAAGAAAGCACAGATGAAAGCAGAAAAAATTATGCGCAAGAGAGAAAGGAATATAAAGAATTATTGGGAGAAACGAAACTAGCATGGCAAAATAAGAAATCCGAAGAAATGAGAGTCGCGACTGAAAGTGGGAACATTGCGGACATGTGGAAAGCGATAAGGGAATTCAAAGTAAAGTCCATAAATCGGACAAGAATAACGCCCGGGGAATGGAGAAATTACTTTGATAGGGTGCTGGGAAATGAGAGGTTAAGATATAATCAAGGAAATATAGTTGAGATCCCTGACCCAATTCATATTCAATTACTGGATCAGGATATTTCGAAAAATGAAGTGGTTTCTTCCATTAAATGTTTAAAAAATGGAAAAGCACCTGGAATTGATGGAATACCAGGGCAATTCTTGAAAAATATGATATCATCCAATAAATTATTAGACGTTTTGAAAACTGCGTTCAACAAACTTTTTAATGGAGGAGATTATCCGGAAGCCTGGGCGACAGGTGTCATCCAACCGCTATACAAAGGGAAAGGTGGGGCACAGATACCAGAAAGTTACAGGGGAATTTGTCTCTTGTCAGTGTTCGGAAAAATATATTGTAAAGTACTTTACGAACGAATAAGACAATGGGCTAAAGAGAACAATAGGCTCTCAAAATATCAGGCAGGTTTTAGAGAAGGATACTCCACGGTGGACAACGTATTTGTTCTGAGAACATTAATTGATGACAATCTGAAAATGAAGGGGGGTAAATTATTTTGTGCATTCATTGATTTTAAGATGGCATTTGATACTATGGACCGAAGCGCACTTTGGGAAAAATTAAATCGGAAAGGATTGTCTCATAAAATGATACATGCTTTAATGTCAATTTATAAATATGTTAAATTTTGTATAAAAGTAGACCAAGAGCACATTACAGAGAGCAGTGAAGTCAATCGGGGAGTGAGACAAGGTTGCATTTTATCACCAATGCTATTTAATCTATTCGTTGATGATATTGTAGACGTAATGCTAGTAGGAGAAATTGAGGCTCCGGAGATAAGAAATGTTAAAGTCCCAGTCCTGTTGTATGCAGATGATTTAATTATCTGTTCCAAGACAACCAAGGGATTGCAAAGAGGTCTTTACCTACTGGAATTGGGGATTGACTGTAAATGTTAGTAAGACAAAAACAATGACCATTAAAAATGGGACGGTTTATGGTAGAGCAGAAGAATGGAAATACAGAGATCAAGTACTTCAAAACGTGAAAAAATTTGAATATCTTGGTATGACGTTGAAAATGAACGGGAAGTGGAAAAAACATATTGATATAGCATTATTTAAAGGGAGGGGCAACTTAGCAGTGTACTCGGTATTCTGGGTAGAGTGCCTGATATTCCAGTCAGCACATTAGAAAAAATGTATGAAGCGATGGTCAGGCCAGTAATGCACTATCGTAGTGAGATTTGGGGTTTCCAAAGAACGGAAGTACTAAATAAGGTATATACGCATTTTCTAAAATATATTACAGGACTTAGTAAGGCCGTTTCTAACTGTGGAATTTTATATGAATTCGGGTCATTCCAGGACGGCATAAACTGTAAAATTCGTGTACTCAAATACTGGTTGCGAGTAATCCAAGGTGAACAAACAATGATTAGAGCAATTTGTTACGACCACCAAATTAAAAACATAGATGTTAAATTTTGGGCAGACTAGGTTAGGAGAGAACTCCAAAAGATTGGGATGGGCTGGATATGGGAAAAAGGGATTGAAAATCACAAGAACGTGTGGAGAAAAATAAGGAGGAGGTACTTAGATATAAACCAAGAAGATACTTTCGCCGAATGTACAGGAAAACGCTCACTGTGTTTACAAAGAGACCTAAAACACGTCTGGGGAAAAGAATCGTATATACTCAACCTAGGATTTAAGGAGATATCAGGGCTTGCTTGGTTTAGGCTAGGGGCATGGAAATTTCTAAAAATTAGCGACGATCACGATATGCGAATATGTCCAATGTGCGGGAACTTTGAAGGTGAGATACATATATTAGGAAAATGTAATGATTTAGAATATTGGAGACGTCAGTTATTACCGGAAAGATTTCTAAATTCAAATCGGGAAAGATTGGCATGCTACGAGTTATTGGTAAATCCAGAAAATTGGATAAACCTCGGTAAATGTCTGGACAAAACGCGGAAAATAAGGACAACACTCATTCATGAATAAATATATGTTATCAAAATGCAATACCATTAATTCTTAACAATTATATATAAATTAATTAGTGTATAATGCTATTGTGTTATTATTTAATGGAATGAAAGAATATTAGAGCTTCGACTGAAAATAAATAGAGGTAATTTGACAGTTCTTGGAGTATATGCACCAGAGGAAGGCCGTGAAGAAGACAATGAAGAATTTTATAAAATATTACAAGAAATTTATAGCAAAATTAATAGAAATGATTACATTCTCATAATAGGATATTTAAATGCCAGAGTGGGCAATGCTCAAGTCAACAATAATATTGGAACATTTGGCGAACCAACCAGCAATAGGAATGGGACAAGATTAACAGATTTTGCTATCTACAATGAACTGAAAATAACGAATACCTTTTACAATCATAGAAACATACATAAATATACCTGGCATCGTCAGCACTCAAAATCAATCATTGATTATTTCATTGCAAATAATAAGATTTTTAAATTGTTTCTCGATGTCAGAGCCTACAGAGGATATGATATTGGTTCAGATCACTACCTAGTAGAAGCAAGAATAAGATTTCCACCAAGATGGTTAAAAAAGAAGAAACAACAACAGAGCATAGAACAAAAGTACAAGGTAAAATTATTTTATGATGACAGCATTAAATGGTTATATTCGAGAAGAATTCAGCAATATATGGCTACAACTCCAGAAAGTAATGATGTTGAAGAAGAATGGAAAAACATTAAAATGATAATTCAAAATGCAGCTAATGAAACTTTAGGAAAAGTAAATATACAACAAAGAAGAAATAGAACTCAATAAATCTGGGATGATCAAATAAAACAGTTGATTGAAGAAAAAAATGCAGCTTATAAAAATATTTGAACACAAAGAAAGTAGAAAATGAAATAGAATTCAAACGCTGTAGAGCTATTGTTAAGAGGGAAATAAGAAAGAGACATAGGAAAACATGGTTAAATTTTGTTACACATTTAGAATCAGATTTGCATAAGCTCCAACCTAATGCCTTCAAAATATTAAAACATTTGAATAAAGATATTAAAGAATCTACCAAAATTAATTGCGGAGTAACAAAAGAAGATTTTTTCAATTATTATAAAAGTCTTTGGACTGACAATAGCTATGAAGATACAATTTTCCGAAATAATAATGAGACAGATTCCATAATATCATTGGAAGAATTGAACAATAGTTTAAAGAAATTAAAAAATGGGAAGGCAACTGGCACAGATGGCTTGAATTCTGAATTGTACAAATATGCAGGCAAACAGTTCCATGAAAGACTGTTGTCCTTCTTTAATAATGGATTCAAAAATGCACAGATATACCACAAGAATGGAAGACAAGCATTGTTATACCCCTGTTCAAGAAAGGAGACAAGAGAAAAATGGACAGCTATAGGGAAATCAGTTTGTTAAACACATGCTACAAAATGTATGCAGACATTTTAAATGGAAAATTGAAAAGTTTCAGTGAAAAATTCCTTATGGAATGTCAAAATAGATTTAGGAATGGGCGGTCTTGTATTGATTCAGCATTTTCTGTTAAACTATTGTTTGAAAAAAAGAAGAAAATTGAACTTAGAAACACACTTTGTTTTCATAGATTTTGAAAAAGCATTCGACACAGTTAAAGAGATCAAAACTCTTCAATATATTGAAAGACAGAAACATACCAAATTTACTTCTGCAGAACATACAAAATATTTACAAAGACAACACCATAAAGATTAAATAAAATAACAGACTTCCTGAAGAAGGAATTATAAATCGTGGTGTGAGACAAGGCTGCCTCCTATCCCCAACACTCTTTGCGATTTATATCAACGAAGTGATATGTTGCTGGAACAAGAAATATAAATTTGGAATAAGAATATAAGAAAATACAAAATTAAACACCCTATTGTTTGCAGATGACCAAATAATAATAGCAAATTCAGAAGATATTCTACAGAAAGATCTGTATGAACTTAACAAAATTACAGAAGAATGTGGATTGAAGATATCTATAGAGAAAACAAAAATTATGGCATTTCAAGGTGTAGATCCTGTCAGAAGTAAAATTGTACTGAACAATAAAATTTTAGAGCAGGTGAATAATTTTACATATCTAGGATGCAATATTTCATATGAAGACGAAAAGGATATAAATGCAAAAATATATAAATTTTAAAAGAATTTTAGGGTTAATAAAAATAATTCTATCTTCAAGCCACAGTTAGTCCAAAAGCATTCAAAATTAAAAGTGTATAAAACACTGGCTCTTCCAACACTTTTGTATGGTAGCGAAGTATGGATGTTGAAACAGAAGGATATACAGAGACTTACATCTGCTGAAATGAGATACCTTCGGAGGACTGCAGGATACACACTACTAGATCACAAAAAAAAATGAAGACATCTTAGAAGAATTGCACATGGAACCTTTAGAAAACAAAATTTCTGATTATAAGTCAAGATGGATGCAATATGTTCATCGAATGGAAGATCACAGGATACATCGAACATTTGTTTAAATGTTAAGATATCAACCTGCAGGAAGAAGAAGATTAGGACGTCCACTCAAAATGTGTATTACTCATTCATTTATTTATGTTCATACTGAAAGTGCATTGTTGCAGAAAGAAAATTGTGCAGCAGCAATGTGAATTGCTCGCTTATTTATTATTAGTGGTTTAAAAAAGTGAATACATTTTATTCTTTGAATCTGAATTAAACCCTGTCTAATCTTAGTTTCAGTAATTTCATTACTTTTTTTTATATTTACATATTCGCACCTACTTCCATTATGCCTCGACATAGAACATTGACGAGTCGAAGTGATAGACAAAGAAGAAGGGATATATATTCCCGTGCACATAATATGCTACATGCAAATGTAAATAGTATAAATGGTACACAAATGTCAAATGACGCTTATTGTTTATCAAATATGGCTTAGCCAAACTATACCACACATTTCCTATTGTTCGTATTTTTAAAATAAATCGAAAATTAATGCATAATGACGTATTTGTGACAAACTTAAAAAAATAATTAATTGTGATCGAATTTCTTCCACTGGGCAACAGCTAGTATCAAATAAATGCGTAATTAAGAATTATACATGAATATTAGCTAATTTTACTCACATGTGATTCTCCATATAAAATCTTATTGCTACAAAGTACTGTAGAGTAGTCATTTATCAAATTGTTAACCATAGTTTGATATTTTAAGCACTGCACAAAAGAAACATATAAGTATAGCCTTTGAAAAAACGATGGCGCAACTCTTGATGATGGAAAGTTGAGTTTTGAAGAGCGATTCACACCAGTACGTTGTTACATATTCTGACTCGTTTGAGTATAAAGCGGACGACATATGTCTCTTCATGCAGCATTCCAATCGTTCGCTTCAGTGCAGCAATCGGTAAGAAGCTCTTTTGCCGACGACGCGGGCCCACGTTCGATTGTGGTCAGGTAGTTTTTTTTTTATTTATTACTAGCGTACCCGGCAGACGTTGTCCTGCCCGAACGTTCAGTTCTCGTGTCATGGGCTGACGATAAAAATATGTTACTTTTTACCATAAAATTCAGAAATTAGGACATAATTAGATATTATTAAATAAGTTGTCAAGAAAACTTCTTACAGCCTTCTGTTGTGGCTCAAGAAGTGTGAATGATGACGTCACGTAGTCATGAACATTAGAATTGTACCCTCCTTTGCAGATAAGTTAAGAACCGTAATATAACAATTATATTAGAGAGAGAGAGAAAAAAAGATAAATTGATGAGAGTGAGCCAAAACAGTTATTTATTTTTTTTTTTTCCCCCAGCTAGATTTCATTTCTGAACCCATACTGGCCGACATTCCATGAGAAAAATTTCTTCCCCCGTACAGATTCGAACCAGCGTAAGTCCCGTAGTTCTGCCCCAAGACTTCACGTCTTAACCACTCGGCTACGGCGGGAGACTCTTGGTATCAATGAAAGACAAAAAATGGTTATTGTGAGTTATCCGTAAGAGATAAGGGACTCTTGGTATCAATGAAAGACAAAAATGGTTTTTGTGAGTTATCCGTAAGAGATAAATATATGCTGTCGCGGACTTTTTTGTAGAGCTTTTTGAGATATTCAATTCTGTGTGCATTAATTTTGTATATTTCTTATGATTTAGGCAGCATACGCCATTTAAGCGTCCAAAGAGGCACTTTTTTCACGTTTTCCGCTACAAAGGGCGATTTTTAAGGGTGTAGGAGATGAGTATTACAACTCTCTTATAGCCTAGGTTCATCCCGGGAATCTCCTTGAACATTTTGCAAAAAACCCCATCACAATCGGATCAACGGTAAGGCCGCGCATAAAGTACGAACAAACAAACAAATATACAAACAAACAAACATTAATTTTTATATATAAGAAGATCAGCTAATACCCGGCGTGCGCTGCTACGCCTAAATAAATTATGTGTTTTTACATTAAGTTGAATAAGTAAAAGGAATAATAAATATAAATTTATATCATTATTATTTTTAGATACCCCATGATGATTACCCGACATTGCCCGGATATCTACGTATCTCGATGTATTTGGCGTTAATGAGCTCAAAAAAATCGTTACTTCTAGTTATCCGTGCTACTGCTCTGCTTGTCTGGGAATCTACTTAGTCCCGATCTTCTTGACATCAATGAAAGACAAAAATGGTTATTGTGAGTTATCCCTAAAAGATAAACATATAAGATGTAGACTCAATCATATGCTCTCGCGGGCTTTTTTGTAGAGTTTTTTGAGATATTCAATTCTGTGTTCATATTGGTGTATTTGTTATGGTTTAGGCAGCGTAAGCCATTTGAGCGTATAAAAAGCCGCGTTTATTTTACTTTTCACTACAAAGGGCAATTTTTAAGGGTGAAGGGCTTGAGCATTAAAATTCTCTTGTAGCCTATAACCTTCCTGGGAAAATCCTGAACATTTTGCAAAAAGCCCCATCAGAACAGGATGAACGGGGGTACGGCAGTGCACGCTTGTCCGGCAATCTACTTACCCTGTTCTTCTTGGCATCAATAACAGACAAAAATGGCTATTTTGAGTTATCCGTAAAAGATAAACATATGCTGTCGCGGACTCTTTTGTAGAGTTTATTGAGACATTCAATTCTGTGTAAATTAATTTTGTGTAGTATTTATTATGGTTTAAGCAGCGTGAGCCATTTAAGCGTCAAAAAAGGATTTTTTAAATGTTTTTCACTACAAAGGGTGATTTTTAAGGGTGTAGGAGTTGGGTACCACAACTTTCTTATAGCCTATGTTCATCCCGGGAATCTCCTGAACATTTTGCAAAAAACGCCATCACAATCGGATCAACAGTATGGCCGCGCATAAAGTACGTACGTACGAACGAACGAACGAACGAACGAACAAACAAACAAACAAACAAACAAACAAACATTAATTTTTATATATTAGATGTTAGTACCGGTATATATGTTAAAGCTAAAGTAATTAATCTAGCCATTATGTATAATAACTAGCCATTGTGTATAATATCTACCGAATTTGATGTGCTAATTAAACATAATGGCCAGAGATTATATATATAATCGCTGATTAATCACGCTAACCGTAACATATATAAAGTTCGTTGACCGCTTCTTTGAAATAATAGTTACTGTCCCAAGGGTTCCTGGTTCAATATCATATAAGTTATTCTTTTGATATAAGGTTTGCAACCAATTACACTCCAGCATCTTGAGAGAAACTGAGTAGTTGCTTGACTTAAGTAGAGAAATCTGGTTACGAAAACAAATTAAGTTTGAGGTACTACGTCACGATAATAAAGTGCGTAAATAGTAAATATACTTATTTCCGTGATATTCCTAATTCCAAGATAAAATTTCAATTCGTTATCACAGAATTAAATGTTCAAAATGTAGTTCCTGGATTACTCTAGACATGACGTAAACTTTCTTCTTTTCATTTTATTTATTTGCCCGCCTTTTAAAAAACAATACAAAGCTTTAAAAGCCATAATGAAGCTAAAAGTGGTTGATGCATTTTTTTCTCTCTTCTGACTGTTCTTACAGATATTTTTTTAAATTTTGGGCAATAGTTATATAAAATTCTAATATTTTATTCTAATATCAACTGATACACGTGTCGAAACAGTATAAAAGGATGATAATGGTACAGCATCTTCAGCATTTTCGATTTTTTAAATAATTTTTCTTATGATATGGCTCTATCTCTAATATTTAACCGTGTGAATGGAGACAGTTAGAAACAAATTCTTAAGAATATTAACAAGATTTCATATTAATTAGGTCTACATTACGTTGAAATCAGTTATAGAGGGTGCCCATTCAAACCTCCCACATTTTAATTAATCACAATTAACAAAGTATGCGGAATTATGAAATGAGGCCGGTATTAAACGAAACAAAAACTCAAAGAATTTTCATTGCCACAAATTGCCACACACTAAAACACCTCTATATGTGCACCATTAGTAGCACGAACAATATTAAGTCTGTATTCGATTTCGTGCCACGTTCTATCCAACATGTCCATTGGTAGTGTTGCAATTGTGTCAAGGATACGGATTCGTAAATCATGAAGATCTTGTACTGGAGTCGCAAACACACAGTCTTTTACATACCAGAAACAGTTTGTGCTCATTGCTGAGGAGTCGCCATTTTGTTTTATGTCAATACTGTCCAACATGCGACAAATGAATTAACTGCAACAATGAAAACAAAAATGCTTTGAGTTTCTCTTACTTTTAATACCAACCTCATTTCAAAATTCCGCATACTTTGAGAGTCATGATTCATTAAAATGTGGGAGGTTTGATTGGGACACGGTGTATTAAAATTACATATTTTACTCATAAAAAGGGGTATAATAATTAAGCATGTAAGCTAAGTAGATATTTCATTGAAAATCAATTTCCTAAAAAATAATTTCTTCATTGCTCGTTAAATTATTGACATTTTCTGTATTTTCAATTTTACTTATCATTTCTCTAAATTATTATTATTATTATTATTATTATTATTATTATTATTATTATTATTATTATTATTATCATTATTATCATTATTATCACTACTACTATTATTATTTCATGCTTATGTTTGTAGAGTACAATATTTTTGCTAGAAAGTAGGACTAGTATATTTGTTTGTAAAGATTTTATCACCATACGTATTATTAATATTATTATTTAATTTCAAGTTTATTTTTAATGGGAAATAGGTCTAAATATTAAATGTCGTTTGATATCACTTCTGAAATTTTTGCATTTGCTCTCATGTAGCTTCTAATTTTAAATATCAACATTAACAAATGGCAAATTCAGTTTTATTTTTAATTTATAGCTTCTGGTTTAATATCACAGATTTGGGAACTCACTAGCGGAGTTAGTGTATCACTATAACGGGTTCAGAAACCATATCACATATTTAGAAATCCTTGTCTTGGAGAAAAGATTGAGGCCTTTAGAGACAACTGTACATCGAATTGGAGTGAATTCGATAAATACTCTCGCGGAACGTTCGTACTATGTTTCTGCATTCATATTTTGTCAGCATTATGTAAAATTTTACATTTACACAAAAAAAAAAACTATCACAGAATTAGGCAACCTTACCCTACTGAATGTTGCTAGACAGTGCAACAACCTCTTAAGTCGGGTTTAATTTAATAAAAATGTCACTATTTACCAGTTGTTTTAATTTATTATATTACATGGGGTTATGGTAAACGCAAGAATATAATTTATTTATTAATACATTTTATTTTAAGGGTTTGAAGTCAAACGGAGGGGACAATGATTTACCTTGGAGATGAAAATTTATATAATTCCGGCTCAACAAACACAATGTCCCGTCTTCTCCTTAACTTGTATAAAATAATATAAATTAGTAATAAGGCCGAGAGTGTGGCCCCTAAACACATTCACAATTTATTCATGACGTCAGGTGATTCTCCTCGGGCTACTAATTTGAATTTTCACCTCGGGTGATAATATTTTATTCGACTGTACTAATGTGTTTATGTCAATTTTATTTATTCAGCAGGAAAATCTCTAGCAAGAGTCCCTAACAGCACATTATGCCAAATGAATTTATTAAAATTAAACTCTCCATATGTTCTCATAAAAAAAATATTTTAACTCTGGATCCGGGATCGATTCTTGACCAGAGATCTGTGAAGGTAGACAATGTTATGTATAAGAAATCATGTTGTGAAGGATTAAAAGAGATCATTCTATCAAGAAAACTGCTTGTATTTTATTAATAACTACAATAGTTGATTATCGGACGTTGCGGGTATGTATGTATCCCAATCTTCATCATCATCATCATCATCATCATCATCATCATCATCAACAACGAGGATTAAACCCAATGGCCTGTTCCGATCTCATTATAGGTCGAATTGGTCCTTCCATCTCTTCAATGGTCTTCCCAACATTCTTCTCCCTTTTGGTTTATAATTATACATTCTTCTTGGTATGCGCTGTTCATTCATTCGTAATACGTGCTGAAGATAAGCATGTTGATAATATTTTATTCTTTCACAGAGATTAAATATATTAAGTTCTGTTCTTATATCTTCGTTTTTCTTTTTATCGGTCCTTTGGTATCCTGCTATTGCTCTCAACATCTTCATTTCAGCAGTCTCTATTTGTTTACTATCTGCCTTTGTTAATGTCCAGGTTACACATCCATATATGTATAAGAGATGGGACTGCCAATACTTTGTAAAACTTCAAAATAATTTCTTTTCTAGCCTTATTGAATAAAGTGCGTTTAATTTTACCACATAGATAATTGAATCGTTATATTTTATAATAATAATAATAATAATAATAATAATAATAATAATAATAATACTTTATTTATTCTGGCAGAGTTAAGGCCATAAGGCCCCCTCTTCCACTCAACCAATATTTTAGTGTGTTTATCTAAATTTCTGTCATTGCCTAAATGACATCCCCAAATAATTAAAATTCTGAACTTGGTCTATAATTACATTGTTTATCATTATTTTTGTTCTTATTGCACATTTTCCTTTCAGAGCTAATATTTTTGTTTTAGATGTAGATATTCTTAAATTGTATTTTAGAGAGATATTATTTAAAGTATAAAGGAATTGTTGTAAAGCATTTTCTGATGCTGTCATTATTACTTACTTGATCGTCTGCAAAAAGCAGAGTTGTCAATACACTATTTATATTAATTTGTTCTTGCCATTCATTTATGACATGGTCCAAGTATAAATTAAATAATACCGGTGACAATGGACACCCTTGTCTTACTCCCTGGTTTATTTCTATGTTTTGTTTACTAATTTTATCTCCGCAGTCTATTTTAAAATTTGTTTCTATATATAGACTCTGAATGGCTCTTATAAGGTGTTGAGGAATTCCTTTCATTTCTAGTATGTTCCATAATTTATTTCTACTTACACTATCAAATGCTTTAGTATAATCAACAAAAGCTCTATATACGTGGATAAATTAAATTCTTTTCTTTTTTCTATCAATTGGGACATTGTAAAAACGCAATCTTCTTGTCTAAAATCAGCTTAGCAACCCCGAAAATGATGGATTCATCATTAATATTGGTCGTTTTCGATTATTATTTTGTATACCACACACCTCTCACCTCCTAGAGATTGTTATCCTTCACATCATCCTTTCCCGATTGTAAATCATATTGTACCAAGTATAGTTAAAATTGCTCTACGAATTTCAGAATAATGTTAGCATGTACAGAGTGTATAAAAATGAATAGCCCAAACTGAAACGTTGAAAGTATACAGTAATATAAGCAAACATTTCCAGTAAACATGGGTCCACAAACAAACCGTGTACGAGATTTATTATTGCGACTACGTGGTTATGAGCCGCCACTGACATCATGCGTTGTAAACATCATATCAAAATTCAATGCAGAGACCAGTTCAATATTGAAACCAAATGCAAGGACGACACTTTGAACACTTCCTTTAACAGGTACGAGTGTAGGCCCTGCAGTATTTCTGTAGACTATAATATGTAAAGTAATAATTCTATACCTTGATGGGTTAAGCTATGAGTGACTTTTGAGGCAACATAAAATTACAATTAAACGAAAAGTCTGCTTTTTAAATTAATTTGTACTAATGGACGATGTTTCTTAATGAAGTCAGTGGAGGCTTGTAACCTCACATTTACAATAATCTTGCACATGGCTCGTTTCGGACCCATGTTAACTAGAACTTTTTTGTTTCTATTATCGTATACTTACAACAGTTTCAGTTTGCGCTACTAATTTTGATACACCTGCATGTGTGTATATATATATATATATATATGAGACATGAGAAAAATAAATACCTGGACGGGATTTGAACCCGGATCTCTGGATTGGTACTCCAGGGTGATATCCATTACACCACCGGGCAAATCTAATACCAACACTTATTTTTCTTAATATATATATATATATATATATATATATATACATATTCTCCATTATTACGAGATGAAGTGAGAACTCGGTCTTCACTGTCACCTGGTAGTCACTATAAAAAGTAAGCAAATTAAAAAGCATATTTTTACTTTATAGCAGTGACGCTTTATCGATGTTATATTTTTTTAAATAAGAAAAATAAATGTTTGCATTAGATTTGCCCGGTGGTGTAATGGGTATCACGCTGGAGTACCAATCCAGAGATCCGGGTTTGAAATCCCGTCCAGGCACTTATTTTTTTATCATGTCATATTAAGCTTGCATTGCTCAATGTGAAAAAAATTAATTATAACACACACATATATATATATATATATAATCTTAACATTTAGGTTAAAACAAATAGCAGTGGTAATGTTAACAGAAGAACAAAGTGGATTCAGACCAGGGCGTTCATGTATGGATGATGATCATAATAATAATAATAATAATAATAATAATAATAATAATAATAATAATAATAATAATAATAATAATAATACTTTATTTATTCTGGCAGAGTTAAGGCCATAAGGCCCTCTCTTCCACTCAACCAGCACAAATACAAATAAATATTCGACAAATATAGATATACACTATACTAATTATAAACAGTTAAAGATACAATAAATGTAGCAATGTAAATGTCATGTACAAACAACATTTTATAGGGTAATAACAATAATGATACGATAATAATAATAATAATAATAATAATAATATAAATATGATATATTTACGATAAAATAATTTATAAACAAAAGAAGAGAATATAACAAGGAAACACACACAGCTTTTATTGATTTTGTCAAGGCATTTGATAAAGTGGACAGAGGAAAACTTTGGACAATCTTAAAAGAAAAAGGAATTCCGAAACACTTAATAGCAGCTATAAAGAGTTTGTACTGGAACACAAATTTTGTTATAAAAACTAGAAATGAAGCAAGTAAAAATAAAATTCATACTAATCAAGGAGTTAAACAAGGATGCAGTATCTCTCCAGTTTTGTTTAACCTAAACATCAATGATATAATAAAAAATGGAACGAAGAAACAAATAAAGGAATAAAATTAGATAAAATACACTACTTGAAAACATTATTATACGCTGATAACCAGGTAATAATAGCAAATACGGAAGACGAACTTCAAAGGAATATTTTTAAATTACATAATATATGTATACAATATAATCTCAAAATATTCATAGAAAAAACTAAGGTAATGGCATTCCAAGGGAAAAATCAAATCAGATCCAAAATAGTAATAGGAAACAAAATCATAGAACAGGTGAACCATCTCAATTATCTAGGATGTGATATTTCTTTTAATTATGATAATGATATAACTAATAAAATAGCAAAATTCCAGGGAATATGTGGTACGATAAAACGATCACTAAATAACAAAACAACAAGAGAGACCCAATTGAAATTTTATAAAACGTTGGCAGTACCGGTACTGCTCTCTGGTTCAGAAGCCTGGATACATAAAAAAAAACAATATCTAAGTAGATAACGGCGGCAGAAATGAAATTTTTGAGATCAGTTAAAGGGCGCACTAAGGAAGACAGAATCAAGAACACAGAAATAAGACAGGTACTTGAAATATTTGCAATAACTAATAAAATAGATACATATAGACAAAAATGGAAGCAACACATAGAGAGAATGAATGAAGACAGATAGCCTATCCAAAACAAATAAAATACAAACCTAAAGGCACCCGAGATGTGGGCAGACCTAGAAAGAGATGGGCTGAAGTCGGAACGGGTCAACAGACCTAATCCATGAATGCAGATGATGATGATGATGATATATATATATATATACACTGTGTTCCAAAATGATGGACAAGGTTTCAAAGTTGTTTAATTTTCCTTACATAATATATGTAAGAACAAATCTTAAAGTTTCTTCGAGTTTTCATAACATACTTTATGTGATCGATGTGAGCACCTTTCGTTACTCGGCAAACATCTAGCCGATAGTCGAATTCCTCCAAAACCTTGGTCAGCATATTTGGAGTAATGGATTCACCAGCAGCAACAATCCTTCTTCTCAAGTCTGAAAGGTCTAACTGTGTATACCAATGACGGATACTCTTATTTGTCGGAGGATCAATTCCAAATTGCCGTCGGAACTTCGCTGCACTGCAACAATGGAACCAGACCTCGTAAATTGCATCACGCAGAATGGCTTCTGTACAGGAGTCGCCATTTTCACAAATTTAACGCTGTGACGTAATAACAAGAAACGCAATACTTCATACAGGATACGAAACTTTCATAGTTTTTCTTTCATTATAGCAAATAATCACGCATCCAATTTCGTTTGTAAAGCTGTACCAACTACTTAAAACCCCGTCCATCATTTTGAAACACGGTGTGTGTGTGTGTGTATATAAGTTATATATATATATATATATATATATATATATATATATATATATTTATATATTTATTACTTACGAATTTTTTTAGTAAACTTAAAATTTGATAGGCCTAAGTAGTTTTGGAATGATTTCCAATATTATTCGGAACAAAAGAGCTAAATTGGTAGTTTTTGGAATTTTAGTATTATTTGCCATTGGAATATTATCTAAAAATGTATATATAGACCTACAGGGCGCAGCATAAGTCAATTAACCGAAAATATTTTTTTTTCTATAGCTTACACATCTATACAAAAACAACTACCGAAATTGTTCAAAGTTCACTGTTGTTTAAGAGTAGTGTTTGAGATAATATTCTGTAAGTCCCGTATTAAAACCCCAGTTTCAACCAATCTGATTTTGGGTACTTAAAATCTAAGAAACTTCAATGCACCACGTCTGTCCTGTATACTACACAATCTTTATATAGTGAGTCTGTTTGTTTGTCTGTCCTTTATGAACTCAAAAAACTACTTGACCGATTTAAATTGGGTTTTACCATCATTTAGATATTTTTTCTGGGACAATTAACGTATATAACGTATTACCGTATGTACTATAGGGCCGGAGCTAAAAAAGTGCAACGTTGCACTAAAAAATAGCTTTTTAGATGCTTAAATACCTTACGCTGCCTAAATCATAACTAATGCACTAAATTAATGTACACAGAATTGAGTAGCTCAAAAAATTCTACAAAAAAGTCCGCGACAGCATATGCCCAACTTTTATGGATAACTCACAATAACCATTTTTGCCTTTCAACTCACTGATACCAAGAATATACCGGTAAGTATATTCCTGGGCAACGCCAGGTAATCAGCACGGGTATCTAAAAATAACTGCGATATACATTTATAATTATTTCCCTTTTTACTTATTCAACTAAACCTAAAAACACATTTAATGGAATTAGACGTAGCAGTACAGGTTTCACCGTAGCCTATTCTGAAATATCTAGTATTTGTAAAATTGGATTATTTCTATATGGACCTCTGTTATAATTGATTGGGTAACACCTTAGCTATGCATTTGGATGAATATTTTTAAATAAAAAGATTGCAACTGATAATGCGGTACTAAAATGAAATGAATAGTGTAATGGTGTCATAATATAAATATGAGTAGCTTCTACATGAATACTATTTCAACATAAAATGCAGATAATATTGACTGACGGGACCATGAATCAATTTTGTGTGCGCGTCAAGCAATAAGATGGGGACGCGTTGTTGATAAAACCTGGTGAAAAAATCACATTAATAAATAGACAGATGTCAATTTAACGGCCAACAAAAAGGCAAAAATCATCAACAGTTACATGCTGGCATTGTGCGAACATCATTATGGAAGCGAAATAAAACACTGGACTGAAAGTGAAGTGACTGTTAGAAAGAGAAATAAAAAACGTCGTTACCAAATTGATGTAAACCACAAAAAATAACCTTACAGTTCAGATCAAATGATATTTTTTAGATAGGTTACCTCTCTGTTTATGCTAATATGATTCTGCGCTCTAACAACAGAACGAATGGAGAATGTTTGGAAATAAGATTTCTACCAGAATTAGTAAAGTTCAAATTTTTTTATCAATGCAACCAGGTTGTCATTATGACATTTTTGGCACTCTCTCCTGGTATGGAATACCTGTAACCCACTTCTGATGTTGCGGGCGCCTGGAAGACGGAGTTACGCTGCCCCGATGATGTGATAGGTGGTGATGATGGTAATGACGCGCCAGGAGATGTCTTAAACTAAACTTATTCACATCATCATCATTATCTTCATCAAGGTATGGGCCTAGTAATCCGTTCCGCCCCCCTCTGCACAATATGCTACAGGTCGTACCTTTAAACGTCGTTTTGGTCTTCCTACATTTCTTCGGCCTTCAGGTCTATAATAAAGTACCAGTATATATTTTGTAAAACGATTATTTGACATTCTTTGTACATGTTCAACCCATTTATATTTATTTCTGTATACTTTTCGTTTATATTATATATGTTTTAATTCATCTCTGATATCTTGACTTCTCTTTTGGTACCATAAAGATACACCTGCAACGGATCTCAGAAATTTAATTTCTATTGTCTCAATATTGTAATGTCCTAGTCTAGTACAACTAAAAAAAAATAAAACCCCTAACTCAAATGAGTAAAGATCTCTTAAATAAGGAAACATTATTCATAATAAAGATAAAAATAAACTAAAAAAGGGGAAAAATAATAAGAGATATAAGTAAATATGATTTTGATGGTCAGATGGTGTTCGGGGACCGTTTAGGCCTTAACGTTTCCTGATATTTGTCTTACAGCCGAGGAAAAACCCCGAAAAAAAAACTTCACCCAGGAGAACTGTCCCGACCTGGGATTGAACCCGGGCCCGCTGCATGACAAGGCAGTAGCTATCTAGAGACCACAGCGGTGAACATGTAAAGTTCATAATTCGGGTTAAATATATTCCAAAATGGATGGATAAACAGGCAGAACGGTAGGTAAATAAGTGGGTAGGTTGGTTTGTTGCTAAACAGGGCATTGGTTTAGGGAAACGAGTGGATGGGCAGATGGCACACAATGTAGATAGCTACATGATTATGTAGATATATAAGTTGGTAAGTAGTTGGGTCGGTAGGTAGTAAGGTGAAATTTATCGAATTATGTCTAAAAAACAAAAGTAGTATCAAAAATTGGCAAAAGTAGTTCATATGGACACATAAAGCCGTGCGTGCTTATTCCAATTCCACGATACAAGGAAATAAAAAAATCTACATAATAAATATAAACACAGATAGGCCTGTATCACGTTCTCTCCCTCTATCATCAATAAATCAATTTAGATTTATGATGATCTTGAAGAAGATTTTCGGGCTGTAGGCCGTGGTCGTGAGGCTTGTAGTTCCCCGACGTTTCGCCAGAGCCTGCGTCTGGCATCCTCAAGGGTTGTCTTGAGACGCAGGCTCTGGCGAAACGTCGGGGAACTACAAGCCTCACGACCACGGCCTACAGCCCGAAAATCTTCTTCAAGATCATCATAGAAATTCCGGCCGTGAAAGTCTACGTGAATACAATTTAGATTTGATTGCTTCTCTCAATAATCGGAATATAGTCTGCAGAAGAATGTTTAAAATATAACACCCAGTAAATAAAGGCATTCAAAAAAACAAAATTATATTAATAATATCATATCAGAAACAATTTCCATGCTGAAATTTTCATATCAATGATATAAAATTAATTACTAAAGTTCTTATTTTGCCTTTTCTTAATTTCCATATTTATCCTCTCTGTACTCGATCACTCCTAAAAGATTCCAGGGCACTAAAACTCCAATGACCAACTTATTGACACGAAGTTAATGTTATTGAATGCCTTGCCAACTTTAGCGATATCATATTTTGCATGTATTTTGTCGGCAGTGTTCAGTTGATTTAAGACTATTTCACTCTGGAAATATAATGTAAACATGTTAAACGAGAATACCTGAACCCTCTGCATAAACTAAATTAAGACTTTCAGTAGGACCCATCATTTCACATGCTGGTGATGGAATATGTTTCTGAAAGGCCTATATTATGTAATTTTGACGAAGTTTTTAAACTGAAATTTGTTTTAGTTGAGGACGGCTGAAATATCAGATACGAATTTTAAGATTTTTAACCTTTTAAATGCATTAAGAGGGGTTAAAATTTATTGGATCTGGCATCATTCTAGATTTATAAAGATAAGAAGGAAAAGGACATTTATAATATATTCCAATTTTATTTATTTCAAGATAAGCTATGAATTGTATAACATAAAAATCGCGAACCCCAGTACGAAGGTTATTCTCATACAGCAAATATATAATTTATTCATCCACTTACAATACTAGCTAATACCCGGCGTGCGCTGCTACGCCTAAATAAATGAAAATTAATATGCTTTTATGTTTAGCTGAATAAATAAAAGGAAAAATAATTCTAAATTTATATATTTTTTAGATACCCCGTGCTGATTACCCGGCGTTGCCCGAGAATCTACTTATCCCGATCTTCTTGACATAAATGAGCTGAAGTACGAAAATTAATGTGTTTTATATTTAGTTAAATAAGTAAAAGGAAAAATTTGTATTGTAATTATTTTTAGTTACCCCGTGCTGTTTACCCGGCGTTGTATGGGAATCTACTCATCCCGATCTTCTTGGCATAAATGAGCTGAAAGACAAAATTTAATGTATTTCTTATGATTAGTTGAATAAGTACGATAAAAAATAATTATAAATGTATAACTTATCGTAATTATTTTAAGATTCCTCGTGCTGATTACCCGGCGTTGCCCGGGAATCTAGTTATCTTGATATTCTTGGCATAAATGAGCTAAAAGACAAAATTCGTTAATGTGAGTTATCTGTAAAAGAATAGGCCTACCCGCCATGTGTTGCTATGCTTGCACAGGAATCTACGTACTTGTCTCGATATTCTTGGCATCAATGAAAGACAAAAATAGTTGTTGTGAATCATCCGTAAGAGATAAACATTTGCTGTCGCGGACTTTTTTGGAGAGCGTTTTAAGATATTCAATTCTGTGTATATTAATTTTGTGTATTTATTATGATTTAGGCAGCGTAAGCCATTTAAGCGTCCACAGAGCTACCTTTTTCACGTTTCTCACTGCAAAGGGCGATTTTTAAGGGTGTAGGAGTTGAGTGTCACAACTCTATTATAGCCTATGTTCATCCCGGAAATCTCCTGAACATTTTGCAAAAAAATCCATCACAATCAGATCAACGGTGTGGCCACGCATAAAGTACAAACAAACAAACAAACAAACAAACAAACATTTTATATATTAGATTGGTTGGAACTTGTTCCGAGTTTTCACCAAGAGCTCAATGTAAATACAATCCAGCAACAAAATCGGACGGTAGATAGTTCAGATTTACCAGAAAACATAAATTAAAACAAAATATATTGCCGACGTAAAAATCACTGGTTTCTCGGAATACATTCTTAAGATGTTTGTACTGTCTTTGAGTGCATGTGCGTAGGTAGAAATTTAAATAGGAATATAGTAGTTATGTACAGTAGAGGTACAAAAATTAGGAGATTGTTAAATTGCTGATAGACTCAACAAACCATATATTTGATCTTCTCAGGAAATCTTAGTTGATTTATTTCGGCGATAAATAGGTTTTCAAAAACACTCGAGCAGTCGATAAACTCCTGAAAAGATATATCGATAAAACGTGGAAATGTGGAAAGATGGCGATTTACATAGACTATTTAACTCATGCCCCAAATGGGAGTCAATGACCAATCACGTTTCAATGAATTTCGTTTTACAACCAATCACAGTCGTGTTTCACCTCGATATTTACCTACTTCTGTTTATCACATTAAAGAAAGCTCCTCCTTTTTAGTATTCTGAACAGGCCAGAGAATTATTTTGCAGTGACTGACTCTCGAACAAATACGTTGCACATTGCAAATAATGAACTACACATTTGATAATTTTGTGTTCAATAATTGTGTTTTTAAATAATGAATTTACGGAGTTGTTTCCTAAAAACTTAATTAATAACCTATAATGTTCGTTATAATATACAGTTTGATTTGTTTCATTTTTTCTTCACTAGGGTGCATTCTTACAATATTGCGATCCTATATGGCAATAAATAAAAAGATGGAGTTGCAGTGGGTGAACAAATGGAATATAACCAAACATTTCTCATTTGTTTTCAAACATCGCCATTTACATTAAATATATAATTATTTTAAAATAACTATATTTAAATAATGATTTGTGAGTAAAGAGCCTAATTTGATTTGTTAAATAGTCCTAACAAATGTTACTCTTGATTTCTAAATCCTCTGGATAAATTCACTCATCATTTCGTTGACTCGTGAATTTATCGGTAATTTGGAAATGACTCGTGGAATTACTTATGAAAAGAAGTCCAACAATACCAAAAATATATTCAGATAATAATGTTGCCTGTACAATATTTATACAACTCCTTTTCAGACGTATTCTGGGCATGGTTGACATGTACCACTATTACAAGAACAGAATGAAATCCCAGTATAAAGTCAGAAAATAAAATGATAATGATTTAGATGAATTTTTCAATATCTAACCGTATATTAAATTATTTTCAGCGGATAAAGTGAATAAAGAAGATAACATAATGCAGAGAAGAATTTATTCTGCGCCCGTTATTTTTTATCACATTCATTTGAGGCGTAGCATAATAAGCATACAAGAATTACACGAAATCATCATGGAGTAGCTGGTTTAAATCGGCAGAATAAAAAATTATAGTAAAACGGTCCGTTGGTCTCATGAAAAACCAGCGAAATATAAACGATTTGAATTACAAAGAAACATGATATACCCCTTTTTACTTATTCATAATCGGATTAAAAGAGAACCGTCATATCACAATTTATTAGTCATGATATTGTATGACATTATATATTTCTACATACATTTATTTATTTATTTTTCGAGGGACTCTCTCTTGTGAAAGAGTTTAATATCTGCGGCCATTTCTAATGGAGAGGGGTGAAAATAACGCGGTGCAATATTATTAGAACTGCATGCAGCTAGACGTAACATGATTAACATTATTGATTACTGCTTTAGCATTTGAGGCGACATTATCCAAGTCCAGAGTAAAGAAATACAAGGAAAGCAAAATGAGGTTCTATTTAAAACATACTTGTTTCAGTGAACGCGCGCGGTGCCCGGACAGGGGTCTCAGGTTCGAATCCTGGCGATTCCGGAGGAGTACTGGTAGTAGGCCACACCGGGATTTTTCTCGGGATTCTCCCGTTTCCCGAATTTAAACCCACCAACACTCTCCACTTCCCCTTTCCTCCCATCCATGTAATTTAATTTTTCACATATTCATTTCATAATTCCCCATATTGATATTGGGTCATTTTGACCTCCAACAGGAATTTTACCTTTTAACCTCACCTCTTATCCGATCTCATGTTAGGAAAAATAGTTTGGTTGGCAATCCTCAGGTGTTGAAATTATACGTTTGCGGGGATCTAGTGGAGCATCATAGTGTTAGCTCATGATTCCGAGCCTCAGCGATAAAAATGGGGAGGAGTACTGAAGGATGCCCTTGTAAACGGGAATTTAATTTTCTAAAGGTAGACAATGCCTTAATTGGAAAGAATCCAGAACGAGCTAATACGCTATAATAAACAGCAGCAGCAGGAGGATTGCAGTCACCTTTCGCGGCCACGGGCCCAACCAAAAAAGACGGTATGTGTCATTGTTGTAGATCGTGGTGTGTGGACCTAAAGGGGGCCCTACAACTTAAAATAACACCATAGAGTAGACTTTAATTCCACTCATCTGCACAATACTGATATAGTGCAATAGATCATTCCAGTCGCAGTGGTCAGAGCAGTCCTGTCCTCCCAGTCTGAATAAAGAATTAAACCAGACTTACATGCAATCTCAGAGCCTGGAGTTTCTTGCTAGTTCTCAATATTGTAATTCCAAGCGAGTTGCCTTAGGCGATAGAGTATTAAATTTGTATTCGAAAGATCTCGAGTTCAAACCTCGGTGCCGACCAAATTCAATGATAATAATTCTTAATTTTAATCAGCTGTCGAGGCAAATTTAGGATTAGAATTTCATTATCATGACCCATTTATTCAAATCACCACTTCATAACATCAAAATGAGAAAGAGTATAATGCAAAATCTTTTTAGAAAAACCAGAGGGAAAGAGCCCAGTAGATAGACCAATAATGAGGTGGGGGAATAGCATTAACTATGATTTGAGGGAGGTAAATTATACAGCTGATGATTGAAAAATATTAGGTGAGGATAAGGATATATGAAGAGGTTAAGTCCACGCGGTCATGATCCTCTGGTTTTTATATTCACAGTGAGTTAGTGATATAAAAGAAGACACATTGATAGACACAGCGATAGTAATTCACAGCCTCCTGGACACAACCAAATATTCTAGACGCGATATGACCTTAGACGTCAAGGCGTTTATAAAATAAAGTCGTATGTCCTACGCAATGCCAGGTAGAGGGATAAGGTAAGACTAAGGCCCCATTTTCGAAGATAAGGATGTGGGAAAACAAGGCCTGTCGTATCATCATAGGGACAAATGGAATTAAATGAAACGAAAGGGTGAGTAGGAGAAAGATAGAATTAAGTTTTTGGCAGATGAAACGGGAGAATTCTCATAAGTAATGCCACGAGTGATTTCAAATTATTGATAAATTCACGATTCACGAAGTGAGGAGTGATTTTATCTAGAGATTTTGTAAATCAAGAGTGGCATTTGTTAGGACTACTTAACGAATAAAATTAAGATGTTTACTCACAAATCATTATTTAAACATAGTTATTTTAAAATATTTATATATTTAATGTAAACGGCGATGTTTGAAAACAAATGAGAAACGATTGTAATGCTTCATTTGTTCATCACTGCAACCAGGTCATATTATTTATGGCCAAAGGATCGCAATATTGTAAGAATGCGCCCTAGTGTAGAAATTTATAATCAACATTATATGTTATTAATTAATTTATGTCTTATTATGTAAATATGTCAATGATATTTTTCTGGAACGTAAATTGCTGGGAAATAATACGTTTAAGAAAGTGGAAACAGTGGTTTCTTTTTTTTTTGTGTGGTATAATCAATTGCTACAAATGTTTTTATATTATGTCCAGCAAGCACTATCTGCTAACATTCGTGCACTATATATACAATCTGGTAGCCACATGTGCTCACTGCAAAATAATGCTATGACCTATTCAGAATGTTAAATTGGAGGAGCTTGATTTTAAAGTGATAACATTAAATTAATAACGACTGTGATTGGATGTAAATAAAAAATCATTGAAATGTAATTGGTCATTGACTCCCATTTGGGGCATAAGTTAAATAAACAATACTAGTAAAATTCATATCAAATTCCGTTGAGGTGAAGTCATATGATGAAAGTTAAAAATTAAGATGGAAGATAACTTCCGAAAGCGCCCAAGTTAATTTTATATACAATATTTTAACAAAGTTGAGGACGTCGGCAGCTACCAACAGGTACAATTTAATTTTTAACTTTCATGATCATCATCATCATCAACAACAACAACAAGGATTAAGCCCAATGGCCTGTACAAGAATTTGTCCTTCCATCTCTTCAATGGTCTTCCCAACATTCTTCTCCCTTTTGGTTTATAATTATACATTCTTTAAATTTCATCATAAGTTAAATAGTCACCAAATACCTACCCTGGCTTCGATTTCGACATGGAGTGACGGTGACTCTAACTCGAGACCAAGACGTGGAGGGCGAGTGTTTAAACTATTTGCTCCCGAAACTGCCGACTACAGACAAGAATAAATATTTTTTTAATATTGTAATTTTAACAATGAGAACTTGAGGATCTTAATTATGCCTTTAATCCTAGGCAGCATCTCCGACACATGTGTTCTGCGGATTGTCTAAACGATGATTTGCAGGCGGAAAAGCAGTTGTAGCCACGGATAGTTATGTTAGTCGTTACAACCGTGGCAATGGAGTTTATTACTTAACATACAAATACTACATATACAAACATTAATCCCAAGGCGATCTACTGGCATTATGTACTGGTTGCTGCAATGAAACACGATACATACTCCAGTTAACTTGCTTTACAGAATCATCGAACGCAATGTTCGGAGAGATGATACAGGCCTACATCACAAGAAAATTCTTATAAAGGACTAGCTAATGCCCGGCGTGCGCTGCTACACCTAAATAAATGATTATGTGTTTTTACGTTTAGTTGAATAAGTAAAAGGAAAAATAATTATAAATTTGCCTCTTCGTTATTGCAGCTAAAACAACAATAAACCAATTAATTCTATTTCCAAATTACCTTTCATACAATTCAAATAGTAAATATAATTTCATCTTCCAAAATTTAATATTCAAGCAATTACTTTGAGTAAAGCCATATCGTAATTATTTTTAGATACGTGTTGATTACCCGGCGTTGCCCGGGAATCTACGTATCCCGATGTACTTGGCATAAATGAGCTGAAACACAAAATTCGTTATAAAAGAATACCCTCCGTACACTGCTACGCTTGCCCGGAAATCTACTTATCCCGATCTTTTTGGCATCAATGAAAGAGAAAAATTGTTACTGTGAGTTATCCGTAAAAGATAAACATATGCTGTCGCGGACTTTTTTGTAGAGTTTTTGAGATATTCAATTCGGTGCACATTAATTTGTTATATTTGCTATGGTTTAGGCAGCGTAAGCCATTTAAGCGTCAGAATAGGAACTTTATGCCACGTTTTTCACTACAAAGGTGATTTTTGGGGTGAAATGGTTGAGTATTACAACTATCTTATAGTGTATGTTCATTCCGGGAATCTCCTGAACATTTTGCAAAAAGCCCCATCACAATCGAATCAACGGTATGGCCGCGCATAAAGTACAAACAAACTTTTATATATATTAGATATTAAAATTAATCCCTTTACAGTTTTTACTTAAGAGTACATTCAAATTTGATATTTTAATCATATTAACTTTAATTATAAAATAACTCAACATTTTATGTAGTGTTTTCATATCGTAACATTTTTGGATGCGGATTGTTTTGGACTAAAAAAAAAACATTCTTGGATCCTCGAATTAATTATAGCTTCACATTATAAATAAGCCGCTATATTTATAATATATGAATATTAAGTATTTAACATAGATTTTAGGAATGTAAAAAAACACCTCAAATAATATGCCTCTATTAAGGATATTCACGTCTGAACTGAAGTTGGTTCGAAAACTGTACTATAAATGAAGAGTACAGGGAGAAAAAACCAAGTAGAAGGACAATTTTACATGAGACATTTGAAAGATAACTGAAATTAGAAAAAAATCGTAATGAAAAAAATCAATTTTCCCTTGAAACCTAGAAAACATACTTCTAGCTGTACGACATACATACTTCCTTAACTGTATGCCAAACTTTGGAGGAGAATAAACCCTTGACTTAACAATATCTTTTACTATTTTGAACATCTAAATTACGGTATAGTATTTTCAACGGAGAATCTAATTATACCGCAAACTCTATTTCGAAAAAAATACCGGTACCCTGGTTCTTTCCCTGTACCCATAAAATGTTCTTATTTTAAATAATATATGAATAATCCGCGAATTATCTGATAACTACTGGTGGATTCTTGGTGATCCGCGGAAAATATGAGAATCATTTTTTAGGTGGTCAATATAATTTTATTTTCGAAATACTTAAAGCTACTAAGATTCAAGAAACATTTTCCACGAGTGATTAAACTGTCGAGATGTGAGGACCTTGACCTAATCATTTTCATAAATTTAACTCTTTAGACATCTAGTTACGACATTTCAATTACATAGTATACACATCCCCATCAAGAGCACAAATGCACTAAATCATAAGTAATGCCACGAGTGATTTCCAAATTATCGATAAATTCACGACTCACGAAGTGAGGAGTGAATTTATCTAGAGAATTTGGAAATCAAGAGTGGCATTTGTTAGGACTATTTAACGAATAAAATTAAGCTTTTTACTCACAAATCATTATTTAACTATAGTTATTTTAAAATATTTATATATTTAATGTAAATGGCGATGTTTGAAAACAAATGAGAAGCGTTAGGTACGCTTCATCTGCTTCTTTTGTTTATCACTGCAACCAGATCATACTATTTATTGCCAAAGGAACGCAATATTGTAAGAATGCTCTCTAGTGGAGAAAAAATGAAACGCATCAAACTGTATATTAATTCATGTATGATGTCGTATGATGTAAATATGACAATTATATTTTTATGGATTGTTACCTGGGAAAAAATACATTTAAGAAAGTGCAAACAGTGGTTTCTTTTTTTGGTGGTATAATCAATTGCTACAAATGGGTTTAATATTAACTCCCGCATGCGGCATGTGTTGACATTCATGCACTATATATACAATCTGGTAGCCGTATTTCTCACAGGCTCAGTCACTGCAAAATAATGGTCAGACCTGTTCAGAATATTAAAAAGGAGGAGCTTTCTATAATATGGTAATTATAACACTGATAAATATTTCGTGAAACACGACTCTGATTGGTTGTAAAACAGAAATCATTGAAACGTGATTGGCCATTGAATCCCATTTGGGGCGTGAGTTGAATAGTCATGAAAAACCAACTTAAAAATAACATGTTTACAAAACTAACCGAAAGGAAGGATATTATATTAATTTATTTAAACATTTATAAAAAATATAATATTTAGCGAGGGTAAAATAAGGCTTATAACAAGATAAAATATCTTGTAAAATATCGTTATTCTTGTTACTCCTTCAATAAAGTTAGAACCTTTTTCCAGAATATACTGTATGGACCCACATTTGAAGAATGTCTGTATTGACATTTGCGAATTCATGTCTCATTTTAGAGATCGATGAACTAACTCTAACTAACTAACTAACTAACTAACTCACTGGCACTATCGAACCCATAGGTTCATGGCCGCGCCGACATAAGCTCTCCATACTTTCCTATTCTGAGATAATGTTTTCCAATCATCCTCTGTATAATTTACTTCCCTCAAGTCATAGTTAGTTATTCTCCCACCTCATTCTTGGTCTACCAACTGGGCGTTTTCCCTATGGTTTTCCTACAAGAAGCTTCCATGCACGTCTTTCATTCTCCATTCGTTCCACGTGTCCTGTCCATCGCAGTCTACGAGACTTAACTATTCTCATTATATCTGACTTACTATAAAGACCATGTAGTTCATTGTTATGTAGTCTTATCCATTAAGATCGATGAAATGAAATATATTTTAAATATTTTAATAAAATGTTTGGAATCAGTTAAAAGTTGTAATGTTCTTGGGTTTAATGAATTATTATAAATACATTTTCGACTTTTCAACTACATTTTCTGATAAAGTATTTGTACAAAAATTCTACTCTTAAACGAAAAACAAACAACAAATGAATTTTCAATACACGTAAGTGAACACTCATAGGATAAGAACTCAAGAAAATAAAGCATGAAATAATGTTCACCAGCTAGAGTACATACATAAATGCGAAATTATAAAAATATTACGTTCCACTTACCTATTCAAATCATGTAACTGAATATTCACAAACTCATAAAATTAAAGACGGGAGGAATCGAAATCAAAGTCTGAGTCAGAATCCTTTTCAAATTCACCACCCTTTCCGAAGCTACTTAAAAACCCTCTCCTACATGAATGCTAGGGGATAAAAAATAGAATTAGAAAAAATAAAGAGAACTCTGTCGATGCATAATATGGTATTATAGCCCCTCGTATAATGATAATGAGTGTTCATGCAATTCCAGTCCGTCCGTCTGTGTGTATGAAACGTAGATCCTTAATTTCGTTGAGTGTATGGAAATTGTAGAGGGGTGGGTGGTGAGAGAGGGTACAGAGTTTTCAGAGAAAGGGGTGGCAAATCTGAAAGGGGAGAACGAATTGGTGAAATCATACCAGAGACACGATGCTCGTCGATACAGAATGTGGTATGGAATATAAAAAAATTGCGGAGGGTGGAGGGGGAGGGATACAGTCATCGTTACAACTGCTCATGCTAATAACTCTGGAAAAAAATTCTTTTTCAATCCCCCCCTTCCCCTCAAAAACAGATAGCAATTATAAAATAAATATAACGTTTCGAATGAAGTACGCATATTTAGGAGTTTTTAATTTAACTAACTTTTATTGTTCTGTCCATTGATTTATCGTATGTAACGGCCGAATATCACTGTCACAACTCATATCACTAGCAAATTAATCAAAATTATTTCTTTGTATTTGATACCCACATGAATATGTTATGAAATATATCGCAGACAAAAGTTTCCCATTATAACTTGCGAAATAAAGAACAATTTTCCCAGAATCAGAAAGTGTATCTGAAATTTACACAATCACACTAGTGAATTTCAGATTTCAAAAGCTACCAACTCATGAATGTTATCGCACTGTCTATTCTTTACAGATGGATATTGAATTAAAATAAATACAGAAAAATTGTATTTATGTAACAATATAAAACGCAACGAATCTTCATTAGTTGTTATATAAATTGAAATATTTAATTAATAATGCGATGCATATTTGGTACTAAATTAATGTAAACAATAATAATAATAATAATAATATAATAATAATAATAATAATAATAATAATAATAATAATAATAATTATAATAATAACAATAATAATAATAATAATAATAATTATTATAATAGGGGTGTAAGAGGTAGTGATGTGCATTCTATAACCTCTCCTACCTAATTCTCAACCTCACCAGCACGTGGTACACCCTGCTTTTAACTAACGAGGTAATGGGGACCGAGTCACGGCGGTATAACCGTTCCATCGAATATGGAGGAAATTCCATATTTTGAACGCCTGACTAGAGGCTATAAGGTAGCAGCCCTACCACTAGTCTTGCTCTGTGGATGGTTGGTAACCAACCCAGGGGACTTCCTACTACTAGAAGAAACTTAAGCAAAGACTGGAATGAACCGTACAGGCCACATGGCCTAAAACGAATTTGTTCATGATGATGATGATGATATAATTATAATAATAATAATAACAATAATAATTATAATATTAATAACAAATAATATATAATAATAACAATAATAATTATAATAACAATAATAATTAGAATAATAATACAATAATAATTAGAATAATAATAACAATAATAATAATAATAATAATAATAATAACAGTTATGATAATTAAAAGGGCGAGAAAATCTCAATTATATATATATATATATATATATATATATATATATAAAATCTTCAAGGTATGGTTCTGTTGGCCAGTTCCGTGCCCAACGTCGTTTTGGTCTTCATATATATATATATATATATATATATATACTGTTACGTTAGCCGCGAGATGGCAGTTGGAACAATTTCAGCTACCTCTTGTGTGAATTGAGAATACTACATGTATAAGAAATTGTATGCTTGTATTGGAATTCTTGAGTAGCTCAGTTGGTTTAGAGCGCTAAAGGTACAGACTTTAGAGACTCGAGTTCGAATCCCGACTCAAGCATTCATTTTTCTTTTCATATCACATATATATATATATATATATATATATATATATATGTGTATATAAGACATGAAAAGAAAAATTAACACCTGAACCGGGATTTTACACCGGGACCTCTAACTCTATATGTTAGCGCAATATCCACTTCGCTATATAGGAATCCCAGTGCAAACCATTTTCCTTTACTTATATACAATTTTCTATCATAAGAGGCAACACTAATGGGAATGTGTATATCAACCAGATTGGGATCTAAGCATGGAGCTTATATTAACATAAGATGGACCATCTGGAAAGTGCCTAACTGACTTTATGCGCCAGCTCTATCTCTTGATTTAAATCTGTGGTCCATTCTCATAAGAAGAGCCTGCAAAAATAAAGTATCATAAATAGAAGAATTAAAAAGTACAATTATGAAAGAATAGAGAGATTAAGCCCGAAAATTGCCAAATGTCGTTAATTCAATTAACGGTGCTTTCCAAACAGTGTTTAAAGCATAAGGCAATGCAACCTCATAGTGAAATGTTACAATATATTCAAATAAACATTTATTTTTGTATTTTAATTTATTTTTTATATTTCTGTACAAAAAATAATGTAACAAAATGTGTTATTTTTTATTTAAATTAATGTAAATAGCATTCATCAAAAAGCAAATACATTTTTAATTTTTTCTATATTTAGCAGTTAGTTATGTAAGAGGGGGCACGCCGTAGCGTAGTGGTTAAGGCACTGAGCCACAAGCCGGAGCGTCGAGGGTTCAAGTCCCGTTGGGGTCAGGATTTTTAAACTGACCCAAACCCTCTGGCGGCACTATGGCCCTGGGGTCGACTCAGCCTCTAACGGAAATGAGTACCAGACGCTTGTTCTGGGGGTAAATGCGGCCGTCACGCAGGGCTGACAACCCGGCTGACATAAAGTGCCGATTGTCTAAAAAAAGTGGGAGCCTTAACCTCCTACTACCCCAAGGGCCTCCTGAGGCCTGTTGTGGGATCACTTTACTTTAGTTATGTAAGAAGTACTACGTACTAGATATTATAAAAATAAATCGTGCATTTAAAAGAATTTTCCTCTAAAACACATGTGTACAAACAGAACAGTTTTACTAACTGTATATTCCTGATGCATAATTTTTTAATGTCTTCCTTTGTAATCGACTCAACGTTCTTTTCAGCCTCTCCTCTGACAAAAAGATATTCGCTCCGACTGCTGTCTTCTCCGCTAACACACTTCTACTCTCCTCACCCCGCTGCTGTGCAGCGTCTACTTCTGATTTTCACGTATTCAACAGGTATCAAGTGAGGGGACGCTTTCTTACAACCAATGAAGTTAAATGGTCCGCGATAGGAATCAACTTGTTTATTGTCGTTTGTTTGTATACAGAGTAAAAGGAAATTTGCGGACAATATGTCATTTTAACAAAGTAAATCTTCTATGACTGTTCCACTCGTAAGACAACTGTTTGATATTGGTAATGTATAGGTTTGATATCAACTAACCACAGTCCTGATTCGATAAATATTATATAAATTTCTAATGATGTTTTTATTATTAATTTAACATTTCTCAATGAAAGATAAATTATATTTGAAGAGAACATTTTTCGCCTAGACCGAGACTCGAACCCGGGACCTTTGGCCCGGCAAGCCAAAGGTCCCGGGTTTGAGTCTCGGTCTAGGCGAAAATTTTTCTCTTCAAATATAATATATATTATATAAATGTTTAGTCACCTTCTCTGATTATGGTAAAGATTCTTCCTGTGTGTATATATATATATATATATATATATATATATATATATACACAGGAAGAATCTTTACCATAATCAGAGAAGGTGACTAAACATTTATATAATATATATTATATTTGAAGAGAATATATATATATATATATATATATATATATATAATATCCATCCACAGTAATTCTGCCCGAAGGCAGGTCCTTCACTGCAGCTTTACTAAGGAATTGTAGGTGTGGTAGCTTCCCGTTGTTTTCCACACCGGTGAAGGATGATGAAGATGATAATGATAGGATGATGATGATCATGATTTCGGGGACCGTTTGGGCCTTAAAGTTTTCCTGGCATTTGTCTTACAGGTGAGGAAAAACCCCGATAAAAACCTCACCCAGGAAAACTGTCCCGACCGGGGATAGAACCCGGGCCCGCTGAATGACAAGGCAGCACGCTACCTCGAGACCATAGCGGTGAACATTATATATATATATATATATATATATATATATATATAAAGTTATAAAAATGTTTGACATTGAGCAATGCAAGCTTAATATGACATAAGAAAAATAAATGCTCGGCGAACTTGAACTCGGACATCTGGATTTATATCTCAGTGCGCTACCGATTACGCTACCGAGCAAGTCTAGTACAAACATTCATTTTTTACTTTATATATATGTATATTCTCATTATTACTAGATATAGTGGGAACTCGGTCTCCACTGCCATCTGGTAACGCCTATCACAAGTAAGCAAATTAAAGAGAAATTTTTGACATTGAGTAATGTAAGCTTAATATGACATAAGAAAAATCAATGCTCGGACGGGACTTGAACCCGGACCTCTGGATTTATATCCCAGTGCGCTACCGATTACGCTACCGAGCAAGTCTAGTACAAACATTCATTTCTTTTCTATATATATTCTCATCATTACTAGATGAAGTGGGAACTCGGTCTCCACTGCCATCTGGTAGCTCCTATCACAAGTAAGCAAATTAAAGATAATATTTTTATTTTTTATTTTCATCATGTCATATTAAGCTTGCATTGCTCAACGTCAAAAAAATAATTGTAACATCAATAAAGCGTCACTGCTATAAAGTAAAAATATTATCTTTAATTTGCTTACTTGTGATAGTAGCTACCAGATGGCTGTGGATACCGAGTTCCCACTACATCTAGTAATAATGAGAGCAAATATAAGAAAGAAAAATGAATGTTTGTACTAGACTTGCTCGGTTGCGTAATCCGTAGCGCACTGGGATATAAATCCAGAGGTTCGGTTTCAAGTCCCGTCGGAGCATTTATTTTTCTTATCATGTCATATATATATATATATATATATATATATATTAATTTGATCAGGTCATTCAATCTACTCTCCATTTGCTTATAGATACGTAACAATAAAACATATCGCCTTACGTTTAAATCACGAGATGGTAGACATTGAACGCAGTAGATTTGATGAAATAAGCAACAACGATGAAATAAATTGCGTGAAATGCATTTTTATAGATTAAGAATATATAAAATGAGGTAATAACGTTTATTTTAGAGCTTATATTTATACAAGGAGGAATGGTTATTAAGTTGCATAAAAATCAATAATACAACTATTAACTCGTACCTCAAATGGAAGTCAATGACCAATCACGATTCAATGAATTTTGTTTCACAACCAATGAGAGTCGTGTTTCACCTCGCTGTTTATCGAATTATCTTTACCATAATAAAGAAAGCTCCTCCTTTTTAATATTCTGAACAGGCCAGAGCATTCTTTACCAGTGATTGACTCTCCAGCAAATACATTGAATATAGCAAATAATGAACAGATTCCTTCGAACTACACATTGATAATTATGTGTTCAATAATTGTGTTTTAAATAATGATTTTACCGAGTTGTTTACTAAAAAAATGAAAAAATATAACCTATAATGTTGGTTATAATACATAGTATGACGTGTTACACTTTTTCTCCACTAGGAAGCATTCTTACAATATTGCTATCCTATTTGAAATTTCCCATGCCAGATGGCAATAAATGATATTATATAATCAAGTTGCATTGGATGAACAAATGAAATGACACAATTTTGAATTGTTTTCAAATATAGCCGTTTACATTAAGTATATAAGTATTTTAAAATACCGTAACTATATTTAAATAATGATTTTTGAGTAAACAGTTTAATTTTATTCGTTAAATAGTGCTAACAAATGCCACTCTTGATTTCCAATTCTTCTAGATACATTTACTCGTCACTTCGTGACATCGTGGATTTATCGATGATTTTGAAATCACTCGTGACATTAATTATGACTATTTAACTCATGCCCCAAATGGGAGTCAATGACCAATCACATTTCAATGATTTTTTATTTACAACCAATCACAGTCGTGTCTCGCCTCGAATTTATCAAACAAGTTTATCATATTAAAGAAAGCTCCTCCTTTTTAACATTCTGAATAGGTCATAGCATTATTTTGCAGTGACTGACTCTCTAAGAAATTACGGCTACCAGATTGTATATATGGTGCATGAATGTCAGGAGATAGCGCATGCGGGAGATCATATAAAAGCATTTGTAGTAATTGATTATACCACAAAAAAAAAAAACACTGTTTGCACTTTCTTAAAAGAATTATTTTCCAGGAAATGACGTTGCAGAAAAATATAATTGACATATTTACATCATAGTGCATCAGAAATTAATTAATACCTTTAATGTTAGTTATAAATTTATCCACTAGGGTGCATTCTTACAATATTGCGAACCTTTGGCAATAAATAGTATGATATGGTTGCAGTGATGAACAAAAGAAGCAAATGAAGCGAACCAATCTTTTCTCATTTGTTTCCAAACATCGCCGTTTACATTAAATAAATAAATAAGTATATATTTTTTAAAACAATCATAATTACATAATGATTTGTAACTAAACAGCTTAATTTTATTCGTTAAACAGTCTTACTAAATGCCACTCTTGATTTCCAAATTCTCTAGATAAATTCACTCCTCACTTCGTGAGTCGTGAATTTATCGATAATTTGGAAATCACTCGTGGCATTATTTATGATAATTATTAGAGTAGCCACTAGACCTATTTCTTGGTGAAGTGATTTCATTTAACTCGTCAGGTGTTTCCAATATGCCGTGGAACAGTTGTGAACAGTAGATCTAATATTAGTTGTTACTTTCTTTTCAATCCACACTTCCTTCATAAACATGATTATATATTGGCCTTACAACAAATATAGTTATTATTATATACGTTATTTTACTTGAGTTAGTTCATTTTATTAAATAAATAGCAACTCACAATTTGAAATTAACTACATAAATTCTCTAGCAGCATCATTGCTTGTTAATTTATAGGTAATGACGATCTTACAGTACATTACCAAAACCATTGTGGTTGCCACTTTACTAAACTCCTATTCCTGTTGTGGTGCGTATAATAACATACGATTATACATATGTAAATTAAAAATTAACAAATATAGAGCATTTTCATAGATGAAAAACTTCATAATTTTGTATACAGCATCTCCTGATGGTGTGCTTGTCTGAGAAGGGAACTGTCCTTCATTTCATGCCGAAACTATCCTTGAATGTTCTCCCAAAGAAGATTTGTGATGTACCAAGGCCGTGTACAGAAATTGTCTTCCGCTTTTAATTACAAGGCACAGAAATCTAAATCAGAATCCAGCAAATGGCAACTCTCTGTGCGAAGCAGATGGACTCCCTGCTTGAACAGAGCGAAGTGGTACTTCCCTGTAGTTTGAGAGATTTGGCGCTGGATACTGGATTTTAATGTCTTGCAGTTAAAAGCGGCAGGACACTGCCTTGGTACATCACAACGGTTCTCTGGGAGAAATTTCAAAGTAGGTTTCGACATACGAGAGTTTTTTTTTTCAATATGTATATTGGAATTTTTCATATTCGCGAAATATTTATTTATATTTAGGCCTACTATAAACTCCATACTTTTCTTTAGAGTATCTCCTGATGGTGTGCTTTTCTGAGAGTTTTTAACTATGTGTATTGGAATTGTTTTTATTCACGAAATATTTCATATTTGATATAATTTAAAAAAAAGGAGATTACGAGTATTTGAGGATAAAGTTCTTACGAACATTTTTGGACCAAAGAGAGATGAACAGACAGGTGAATGGAGAAGACTTGCATAACAATGAATTACACGGTCTCTATAGGAAGCCAGATATAATGAGAACAGTTAAGTCCCGTAGATTGCGATGGGCAGGACATGTGACACGAATAGGGAATGAAACACATGCATGGAAGCTTCTTGTAGGAAAACCAGAGGGAAAACGCCCAGTTGGTAGACCAAGAATGAGGTGGGAGAATAACATTAACTATGACTTGAGGGAAATAGATTATACAGGGGATGATTGGAAAACATTAGCTCAGGATATGGATGTATGGAGAGCTTATGTCCGCGGGGCCATGAACCTATGGGTTCGATAGTGCCAGTGAGTTAGAGTTAGTTAGTTATAATTTTTAAAAAATTGACTTCAATAAGTAACGAGGTTTCTGTGTTCTATGTTACAAAACAACATAACTAATAGGACATTAAAGTTTTCACTTTTTATTTTTAAATATAATAAAATGCCGAAAAATAAGAAATGTTCTTAATGTATTGTTGCAAATAATATATTTTCTACTAATAACTAATTGTATTTATTTATTTTTTTTATTTTACTCTGTTAAAAATATAAAAATAAATTGAAAACTCTCAAACGCCATTAATAAGTATAAATAAAGATGAATATATGCAATTGAAGATTTTAAATCAATTTGATAAACTTTTAATTTTTACAATATTTTTAATTAATAAAGTTTTGATAATATGATGATTTAATTTGCAGAATATTAACAAAAATGTTTCGATTTATACAAAATTTCACAATGTTTCCGTTTCCAGAATTGGATAGGATATACTGCCCTGAACTCTAACTTAGCTCCGTAGCCTTGTAAGGCAATCTGCCTAGGAGAAAGACAACTCCGAAATTAAACTCTGGTCCTCCAGGTTGGGGGTTTTGCGGTTGGGCTGGTAACCCACCCAAGTAAAAAAATATTACTCAGAAGTCTCAAGTGCAAACGATGGACTAGAGACCGGAACAGGTCGCATTGACCTAATCCTGGAAAGGAAGAAAAAGAACTCTAACTTCATATTTTGAATCCTATCATAGTCATACATTTACTTAAAATAAATAATAGTTTTAAAAAACTAAAACAACGCGTTTTATTAGGAAACCGAACTGAAAAAATGAAAAATAATTTTAATTTCCAATACGCTTGGGATAAAATTAAAGTGGTCAACAAAAAAATCATCTCCAACACATATAAAATAAAACTAGAGTTATCAACGAAAAGAAAATCATTTTACCACCAAAAGCGTGGGGTGCTCTATATCAATTAATATATTTGATAATAAAGAGATATTGGTAAAAGTAAAGTCTCTAAGAAAAAAATGTAAAAATCATAAAAAGCACCCCACGCTTTTGATGGTAAAATTATTTTCTTTTTGTTGATAACTCTAGTTTTATTTTATATGTGTTGGAGATTATTTTTTCTTGACCACTTTAATTTTATCCCAAGCGTGTTGGAAATTAAAATTATTTTTCATTTTTTAGTTCGGTTTTCTAATAAAGCGTGTTGTTTTAGTTTTTTAAAACTATTATTCATTTTTTATTTTTTAGTTTTAATATTTTACGGAATAAAATAAAAATGTAAATATCTTTAAATTAGATACTATTGTAGTATGAGCTAAAAGTAATGCTCTTCTAATAAAAATCCTCGCAGCCGGATTTGAACCAGCGACCTACGGATTACTGAAATTATATACCTCTAGAGTTCACTGCTCTACCAACTGAACTCTTACAACGATTGACTAAAATGTCTACAAGTCCGCAACCTATTATACCAGTTTTCATTTGTTCGATTTTCTGATGATTCTGGCCAGGATTTTAGAAACAAAATATGAAATTATTGTATTGTCACGGGTCCTTTACAAGTATACAAAGTTTCAAGTCGATCCAATGTTTCTAAGTGGGTGAAAATCGCGTTCAAAGATTCCGTTACATAGATACAAAGACACTTTTTTTTTATTTCCGGACGATTCTGGCCACGATTTTAGAAAATAAATATAAAATTATTGTATTGTCACGGGTCCTTTACAAGTATACAAAGTTTCAAGTCGATCCAATGATTTTAAGTGGGTGAAAATCGCGTTAAAAATTCCGATAGATAGATAGATAGACACAGGTCAAAAACATAGTTTACTTTCAGATCTCGTGGTGACTATATTGGCTGCGAGACGTGCGGCTCCTAGTTCAATTTTGGTCTTGGACACGTGTAATTTTCTCTGAAAGTAACTATCCGCATTCTATTATAGTCCGGATATGTATAATTGTGGTTTCCTTTTTTGTACATGTGGATATAGAAAAATAAAAATTGAAATAAAAACTGTATATATATATATATTTCTCGCACTTGTATTATTGAATCTAAGACTACAATTCCTAGATTTGCCTTATACGTATGAAACAAACGCCAGTGGAAATAAATAACTTGTATAACCATATAGGTCCACCGCTGTGGTCTCGAAGTAGCGTGCTGCCTTATCACGAAGCGGGCCCGGGTTCGATTCCCGGTCGGGACAGGCTCATGGGTGAGGTATTTTTCGGGTTTTTTCCTCGCCTGTAAGACAAATGTCAGGAAGCTTAGGGCCCAATGGTCCCCGAAAATCATCCAGCTATCATCATCATCCTTATCATTATCATCACTATCCTTCACTGGTGTGGAAAGCAACGGGCGTATAATTCCCTAGTAAAGCTGCAAAGCATAGCATGAAAATGTTATGATTTCAGTGAAAGACCTGCCCTCGGTCAGAATTACTATGGATGGATGGATATCCATATAATTTAAAATTAGTTGCAAGTGATAAAATAAATGCTTCAAAGTTATATTAGGGATAAGATTACTTTTGAATGTTAAATTCATAAATGAATTAGGCATGTGTTTAATATATGGTACACATTAAATGATATGGGAACTTTTTAAAAACAATATTTTGGATAAGGAGAGCATTGTAAAAATAATCGCTTGATTAAGAGAACAGATGACATAAGACTTTTTATTAATTTTGAAACTGGAATCAAGAATTATAATTTTAAGAGTAGAGTATTAAAAGAATCTGAGAAGATGTGTGTATGAATGAAGGCTAGCTGTTGTGAGAGGAAACAATACCTCTGTGGTGAGTTGTCTGGACACTGGCTGCTTCTCAATAGGAACAGACTAGTCACCAAATTATCTACACGGTAACTATTAGCTTTGTTAAGGTAGCGTCCGGTAACAAAACCAATTTGCTGCATGTAACATATATCTCGTGTACAGAGTATCGAGTTGACGAAAAGCTAAATGAAAATATTTTCAAAAATAGACGAATGAAGATTGGATATATGGTAAACTATAGAAATAGAATTTTAGAAATTAAACCAATAATGATGTCCATAACACATGGTTTTCAACAAAATAAAGAGGAGATGGAATTTCGAGAGAAGAATAGACAGGGAAAACATAGCCTAAACCATTATGAAAAGATACCAATTCAACCTTAACAATTAAAAAAACAAACAAGTAAAAAATCAGTCCCACCACTACCCAGTATTTCTTTTGTTTTCGTGTCTCCCCTTTCCTACGGCCGCTGATGTATATATCGTCATCGTGTTAGTATAATATACATACACATTCATATTTTCTTTCAATTAAACAAAAATATTATTTAAATGGAAATATTTCAATAAATTACCGCAGCCTGTTTTCCATGGGTATACACAAACAAAAGTGGAGACTGTAGATAGATTCTCCTTTTTCCCCTTCCTACCATATCCGTATGTGTGTTTTCCTTCGTAAATTTAAAAATAAATAAATTTCCGGTTATTCGGTTAGGCATCGGCATGAACGTTTGCAATATACTTGCATATATATGATGTAATATTGTATACATGTAGTCAGAACAGTCAACGCCTACAGGGGTCTCCAGGGGATGACCACGAAATACATTCGTTTTCCCCTAAACATTGTAGCCAACCTGCTAGCGGTGTGGTCACTGGCGCTAGTACAGACATTTTGTTAAGTAAATATGACAGATAAATAAAACATTTTGTGTTGAAGGATTTTGTTATTATTTAGAAGAGCGTATGGAGGACGGATGGATGGACACAGCTTAGTTATTACATAACGCCCTTTAGGGGAGGGAAAGAGGTAGTGTTATTGTAATGATGAGACTAGCTCAATGTTGACCAAGTGGTTTTTATAGTAACTTTTAATAAATTAAAAAAAGTTAAATTCTCCAGGGTATTTACATGATATTTACATTGATACAGAATACATTTTGTTACTTTTCGTAAATTAAATAACTGTTACATTCCACATGAATTCCCAGGTTGACGTTATCAAAATAAATAACACACCTAAGGCAATTTATAAAATTGATAATACAACTTATTTCTCCAAACAATTAATTCCGTTTCTTCCATCTTCAATTCTATTTAGAAAAATATTGTCGTTATAAAAACGAATGTAGTTGTTGTAAAGCCGAGTAAGCAAGGAAAACAGACACGACTGGTAACATTTTTATACTATTCTAAATTGAATTAAATACTCAATTAGAGAATTGACAATTTTACAAAACATGCTTAATTTTTATGTATTAAAACTTATTATTTCGATTGCTGACTTTAGTATTAAATTTAATTATTAAATTGATATTGTTATAATAAGACCACCGATTAGGTTAATATAGACATACTGCATTTTCCAGGAAAATAATTTAATATTGCTCACGCAATACACGATTATCTTCATTTTTCTTTTCCTTTGATTTTTTTAAAGGTTGATTTTTTTCATAAGTGGTTGTTCTGGTAACTACCGTATGGCTATCATCCTCATCTCTGCTAGTTTAAGAATTTAGGGCTTAAACTGTCCGTCGCTATGGCGTAGAAGGTAGAGTCCCTACCTTCCACTCCGGCGACCCGGGTTCGATTCCTGGCAGGGTAGGGGATTTTAAATCTCCACCCTGGGTCTGGGTGTGTGTGTCCTGTCCATATGCCTATGTGAGGTTAAAGAAAGTTAACAAAAAGGTAAAACAAAAAGGAAAAACAGTATTTAAAAAAGCTCTAGACCAGATGGGTTCTCGTTGTCCGTCGCCGTGGCGCAGTCGGTAGGGTCTCTACCTTTCACTCCGGCGGAGTAGAGGATTTTAAATCTCCACCTTGGGTCTGGGTGTGTGTTCTGTATTGTGTTTGTATGTGTGAATAAGATAAAAAGGTTAACAAAGGTAAACAAAAAGCAACAGTGTAAACGAAAGGAAAACGACAAAGAAAGAAATTAAAAAAAGAAAGAAAAGAAACTAAATGAGTGTAAGTGGATTTTCCAGGAAGCCACCTTGTTTTCATTTTCTTATTGGCAGTGGTGGCGTGGTGGATTTTGCGCAATACCAAGAGCTCTTCTATACAGAGCAGTGCTGTGATTTTTGAATTGCCATTCTGGCTGTTAATCAGCTGTTTTAGTAATGGGATACTAATCATTATCATAACGTTAATGCAAAACACATGAAAAAAACCAATTCATGGCTCAAAGTGTTTAGCCAGATCGGGATACATGGATATTTCCAAGCAATATGTACCCTTAAGAATGTTAATTTTATAATTTTTACCTGGCAAGTCAGTCGTCCTCTACTAAATTATTAAACTTCTTCAAGTTATTCTAATATGGAGGCCTTTCGAAAACAATGTTTCATCTTATGCGTTTTAACTGAAACTGATGGTGTTATATAGGTTGTATAACACCTTCAGTTCCAGTTAAAACGCAGAAGATGAAACATTGTTTTCGAAAGGCCTCCATACTAGAATAACTTGAAGAAGTTTAATAATTTAGTTGAGGACGACTGACTTACCAGATAAAAATTATATAATTAATATCTTATTACATAACCTCAACGGTGCTTTAATATGAATTTCAAAAGTGTTGATATGTACACTTAGTAAGAATTCTTTCAAAATGGAAGTAAAGTCATAGATACTTGTTGTATATTTAGGAAACGAAGCTGAAATAAGAAGTTTATAACAAGGCAACTATCAACCAATGCATGCCGAAAACTACCTTGAAATTTCTCCCAGAGAAACGTTGTGATAAACTTATACCAAAGCCGTGTCCAAAAATATATCTGCCGCTTTTAACTGTAAGGCATTAAAATTCAGGGTCAAATATCTCATTTAAACTACATGGAAGTAATACAACTCTTGAGTTGATGAATTGGATAACCCTGATAACATTCCCCGCGCTGCGTTCCTCCACACTCCACTCCATTATATTCACTTACGTATATCAAGGACGTCCATCTGCATCGCAGGGTGGATTCCCATTGTTGAATTCTGTCTTCGGATTCTGTGTCTTGCTGTTAAAAGCGATAGATAATTTTTTGGACACGGCCTCGTGCATCACAATCTTTCTCTGGGAGAAATTTCAAGGTAGGTTTCGCCATGCAATGGTTGACAGTTCCCTTATGAGAAAACGTTTTGAGTCCTTCGGCGCCTAGTTTTGAATTGTAACGTTAATGACATCAGTTGTTTACAAGTGTCATTAATTGAAATCATTCTTAGGCGTTACATAGATTGATAAACGCCTAATAACCCACACTTGTATGCCCTTTATTTCCTCACTTCTTTCCTCTTGATTCGCTCCATCCACCTAACTCTTTATCTTCCTCTAGGTGTCTATACTCTTATTTTAAATTATAAAGCCCTTGGAAACATTATTTCAATATGAAAGTAGGAAATATTAAAATTAATGTAGGGCCTACTCAAATAAGCTATTCGCATACATTTTTTTTTAGTTGTATTCCTTCTTTATCCAACAACTTTACAACACTTAAACCATACTATATTATTTGTTCTTCTATTTTTTTTTTTTTTTTTAGATTTTCGACAGTTGCCTGCTCTATAATCTCATTATTTATAATTTTATATTTTCTAGTCCTCTATCTAACTCTATGGCTTATGAGACCTGCATGTTCAATGGCGCATTCACTAAAACTTTCTACTAGTTCCTATTCTCAACCAACCGATCCAGTTCTTATCTCTAATATCTAGTATCGTAAGATCCAAATGAATATAATCCTCCCATCCACGCCGTTGGTTTTCTGTTGATCTCTTTCTGAGTTACTGATTCCAATACTTCTGCCTTAAACATACTCCTGTCATCCGACTACCAAATATCTTGACCCTTGATGATTTCTCTTTTGGTTATCCTGCCAAATAATTATCCTATTCCAAGACCTTGGACTTATATAATGTTTTTGAAGAAGCTGAGAGAATGAGCGTTACGCCAAACCTCCATGTTATTTCTCTTATTAACTTACTTTAATATCTGCACACTGACTAATTAACTAACTCACTGGCACTATCGAACCCGTAGGTTCATGGCCGCGCGGACATAAGATCTCCATACATCCCTATCCTGAGCCTAATGTTTCCAATCATCCCCTCTATAATCTACTTCCCTGAAAATCATGGTTAATGTTATTTTCCCACCTCATTTTTAATCTACCAACTGGACGTTTTCCCTCTGGTTTTCCTACAAGAAGCTTCCATGCACCTCTTTCATTCCCCATTCCAGCCATATATCCTACCTGTCGCAGTGTACGAGACTTAAATATTATTATCATATCTGGCTTCCTATAAATACCATGTAGCTCACTGTTATGTAGTGTTCTCCATTCACGCATCTGTTCATCTCTCTTTCGTCCAAAATAATTCCGAAGAACTTCCGATTGAGGGTCTTTCCACTTTTCAGCGGTTGCCCTTTTTCCAGCCGACTGCTGGCCCTTCACATCCACATGTGTCAATCACAGAGGTAGATGATCAACAGCCAGTGTAGGGGTGACATGTGGTTAGCATGTCGAGTCCTCCATCCGTTATAGCTGGTTCCTCAACCTGGAGCCGCTACTTATTGTAGCTACCCAATTGCCTCACGATGCTGGGTGGGCACCGGACCCATACTGGCCGAAATACCATGAGAAAATTTCTTCCCCCATGGAGACTCGAACCAGCGCAAGTCCCGTAGCTCTGCGCCAAGGTTTCCTACCTTAACCGCTCGGCTACGGCGCGGGACCCGAAGAATTTCATTATCAAATACTCATAATCTCCTTTCCTCCTTTAAAGTAAGAGTCAATGTTTCGCATCCATATAATATAACTGGAAAAATTACAGTTTTATACATATTCAGTTTAACGTTTTTGAAAGGAGTAGGAACGACAAGAGTCCCTGTAATGCATAATATCATGCAATTCCAGAATTGAGCCTATGTTTATTTTCTTTGTGCATCCTGATATTTACTAATATGACAGCTTATATTACATGCCCTGAGTATGTTAAAAATCCTGTTCTAGTTAATGCATTACAAACAAGATTATTCTTGACAACTGAGGAAAACTAGGAAATATCCAACTTGATTTTCGGAAGGAGGGTATTTTTTACATCTAAATTATCCAAAAATTTAAAAAATGAACACCGTTATAATTTTCCATTTTCTGAAAAGAGCGTAGCTGAAGTGAATGAATCAAAGTAATAAATGCGTTTCAATATTGATATATCTGAAGTATGAACTTGACAAAATTACAGAAGAATATGGTTTGAAGATATCTACAGAAAAAACAAAAATTAAGGCATTTCAAGGTGTAGATCCTGTCAGAAGTAAAATTGTACTGGACAATACAATTTTGGAGCAGGTGAATAATTTTACATATCTAGGAAGCAATATCTCATATGAAGAAGAAAAGGATGTAAATGCAAAAATATATAAATTTTTAAGAATGTTAGGGCTAATAAATTCTATCTTCAAGCCACAGTTAGTCCAAAAGAATTCAAGATTAAAAGTGTATAAAACACTGGCTCTTCCAACTCTTTTATATGGTAGCGAAGTATGGACGTTGAAACAGAAGGATATACAGAGACTTAGATCTGCTGAAATGAGATATCTTCGGAGGACTGCAGGATACACACTACTAGATCACAAAAAAATGAAGACATCTTAGAAGAATTACACATGGAATCTTTAGAAAAACAAAATTTCTGATTATAAGTCAAGATGGATACAACATGTTCATCGAATGGAAGATCACAGAATACCCAAACAAATGTTAAGATATCAACCTGCAGGAAGAAGAAGACCAGGACGTCCACTCAAAAGACTTTTGGATGGTGTTTCTCTTGAGGCCGAAACAGATCAACAAATGGCCTAAATTCGTGAATGTACTATGATGATGATGATGATATATCTGAAGTTAAATGCACTAGTTAAAAATGTACAGCGGCATTCAGAACATACCCATTTGGTGTTATAAAATAAGGCGAAGAAAGGGAAAGACAGAGAAAATGTGATGAGAAACTTAAACACAAAACAACAACATTCCTCCACTGTGAAGTGTGAGAGGGAGGTGTAGGGAAATTATAACTTATAACAATAAACCTCTTCCCTCGTGGCTTGAATAGAAATCACCTTTGCATGCTTTGTTATACAACTAGTGCAGCCACCTACATAACATTAAATTCCCCTTCCTCTCTTCCCGAAATTCCGACTTCCTTTTCTAAACCCTCATCTTCCTTTTCCTAGATTTATCCTCAGTCTCTATAACATCTAGAGATAGAAATAATTGCGCTGCAATGTTGGTTTCTGAGTGAATTAAGGCAAGATTTCTGGATGTTAAATTATTAGTATCATAAATTATTAGTATCATAAATTCAAAATATCACAGTGCCGTAGCCTATTACTTGTGTTTATAGAGCAGAATTTAAATTTCAGTTCAGCCAACTTTTAATTGCCCTTCAATCTTCTAAAAACTGCTGTTGACATGCATAAGCCAATGGAGATTACTACTACTTCTACTACTAATATTTTTGTTATTTAAATACAGATTTTCAATGTTTACATATATTCATCATCATCATCATCATCATAGTACATTCACGAATTTAGGCCATTTGTTGACCTGTTTCGGCCTCAAGAGAAACACCATCCAAAAGTATTTTGAGTGGACGTCCTGGTCTTCTTCTTCCTGCACGTTTATATCTTAACATTTGTTTGGGTATTCTGTGATCTTCCATTCGATGAACATGTTGCATCCATCTTGACTTATAATCAGAAATTTTGTTTTCTAAAGGTTCCATGTGTAATTCTTCTAAGATGTCTTCATTTTTTTGTGATGTAGTAGTATGTATCCTGCAGTCCTCCGAAGGTATCATTTCAGCAGACCTAAGTCTCTGTAATCCTTCTGTTTCAACGTCCATACTTCGCTACCATACAAAAGAGTTGGAAGAGCCAGTGTTTTATACACTTTTAATCTTGAATGCTTTTGGACTAACTGTGGCTTGAAGATAGAATTTATTAACCCTAAAATTCTTAAAAAATTAGATAATTTTGCATTGACATCCTTTTCTTCTTCATATGAGATATTGCATCCTAGATATGTAAAATTATTCACCTGTTCCAAAATTTTATTGTCCAGTACAATTTTACTTCTGACAGGATCTACAGCTTGAAATGCCATAATTTTTGTTTTTTCTGTAGATATCTTCAAACCATATTCTTCTGTAATTTTGTTAAGTTCATACAGACCTTTCTGTAGATTATCTTCGGAATTTGCTATTATTATTTTGTCATCTGAAAACAATAGGGTGTTTAATTTTATATTTTCTTGTTCCAGCAACATATTACTTCATTGATATAAATTGCAAACAGTGTTGGGGATAGGGGGCAGACTTGTCTCACACCACGATTTATAATTCCTTCTTCAGAAAATCTGTTATTTAATTTAATCTTTATGGTGTTGTCTTTGTAAATATTTTGTATATTCTGCAGAAGTAAATGTGGTATATTTCTGCCTTCCAATATATTTAAGAGTTTTGATCTCTTGACTGTGCCGAATGCTTTTTCAAAATCTATGAAAGCAAAATGTGTTTCTAAGTTGAATTCTCTTCTTTTTTCAAGCAATAATCTAACAAAAAATGCTGAATCAATACAAGATCGTCCTTTCCTAAATCCATTTTGACATTCCATAAGGAATTTTTCACTGAAACTTTACAATTTTCCATTTAAAATGTCTGCATAAATTTTGTATCAAGTGTTTAACAAACTGATTCCACTATAGTTGTCCATTTTTTTATTAAAACTATTTTTGTTATTTATTTTATTGTATTTGCGATATTGTCTTAATAAACAAAACAAACTATTTCCAACTTCTCTATATAATTTTCCTCGCAACTTCATTACTTGTGAATGTATAGGTAATTTTAAAATTATTATGGCATTGATACAGATAAACGTCATAATTTTATTATAACATAAGACAATTAATTCACTAGTTACACTAATGCGAGGGTTATCATAAAGTAACTATACCCCAGCCACTGATTCTCCGGCTCTGAAGTTTTCACGACAATGTTGCCGATATGGATATTCAGTGGGAGGAGCCACTTTATGTATGCGATTAGCAGACAACATCTCAGCACTTTCAAACATTCCTAGCGCGCTATAGCTGCGTCAAGAGCAGTGATTGGTTGTGACAGACATCTACTCTCACTCAACTATTTCCTTACTGACAGTAGAGGGCGAGTTTCTCCCTTTACCCCTCGTATAACCTAAAACTTCAGAGCCGGAGAAGCGGCGGCTGTAGTGTAACTAAACTTACTCACAGTTACTATCGAACCCGTAGATCATGGCCGCGCGGACATAAGCTCTCCATACATCCAATCCTGAGCTCATGTTTTTCAATCATTCCCTTATAATCTACTTCCCTCAAATTATAGTTAATGTTATTCTCCCACCTCATTCTTGGCCTACCAACTGGACGTTTTCTCTCTGGTTTTCCTATAGGAAGCTTCCATGCACGTCTTTCATTCCGCATCCGTGCTACATGTCCTTCCCATCGCAATCTACGAGACTTAACTGTTCGTATTATATCTGGCTTCCTATAAAGACCATGTAGTTCATTGTTATGTAGTATTCTCCATTCACCTGTCCATCTCTCTTTGGTCTAAAAATTTTCCTAAGAATTTTATCTCAAATACTCGTAATCTCCTTTCCTCCCTTAAAGATGGTAAAGCAACGAACAATATATATATATATATATATATATATAATTTTTTTAGCGTTGTCTGGGATGTTGAAATTTCACCGATATGTATTAATAGTTTGAAGTCTTCACTGTAGACACAATTTTCATGTGTGCAGCTCTAGCGAGAGAAGCATAAACTACATAACAAACAATGACGCGTAAGTTACTGACGTCAACGTGTAAAGAACAGTGGATAGTAGTGCGATTTTTGTGGGCTAAATATTGTAACCAGAGAGAAATTCACAGGGTGTATGGGTATGTGACGTGTATGGAGAAGACTGTATGAACCATAGCATAGCGTCTCCAGGTGGTGTGCAATCTTATAGAACGGTCATGAAAACCTTTGTAATTCGTCACATTCCGAGAGGCTGGCCAGTAAACGATGACAATCTTGGACTACTAAATCGTTACGCTGCAGAAAGGCATGACTTTCTGAAAAAATTGTAACTGGTGATGAGTTGTGGACTTACAACAACATGCCCGAAACACCCCAGCCATCGCTCGTTTTGAGACAAAACAGATGTGCGATCACCTGTCCGCAATTGATTAATACTCCAACCGAACGGACTTACATGGACAGGATATACTGAAAATCACAATATCGACTACGTCAATGAATATGTTTACTTAGGCCAAGCCGTATCATTCACCAACCAAACTCTGAACGAAATCGAAAGAAGTATCACACAAGCATGGAAAATTCTGGGCTCTAAAGTTTATGCTACTAGAAAAAACCATCAACCTAGAAATTAAAAAAAAAACAATTATGGACATGTGTATATTACCTGTGTTAACATACGGCTCGCAGACATGGTCATTATCATAAAAAGGAACAGGCATGTTAGAAATTTGCCAGAGAAAAATTGAACGGGAGTTAATAAAGATCACGAGAAGAGACCGCTTCAGGAACGAGGACATCCGCAAGATAACGGGACTGAAATACGTAGCAACATCATCAATTGAATTGAAATGGAAATGGGAAGGGGGATCATATGCTCCGAATGGAACCTAAAAAGTGGACTTATGTAGTGATTATGTGGGAACCCAGGCTAGGTAAAAGGAAGGTTGGAAGACAAAAAAAGCGTTGGAGTGAAGTGTTTAAGTGTCATCTAGAAAAATTGTGGACTAGAATAGCGCAACACAAACACAAGTGGAAGCAATCCATAAAAAAGTGTAAGTGATAACTCCAAGGGGTTGGTTAACCCGGGAAGTAACGTAAGCCACCCTGCAATCGCAGGAGGCCCTTGCCCGAAATGGGGTGATTATGGTTAATTCTTAATGCTTAAATTGGTACCACGATTGCAGAAATGTTTTGAAGTTGGTTACTATATAGTAAAGTAGTTGAAAGATGTGAAATTATTTGTATGTATGTGTGTTTATATGTGATGACATGTCAGATGCCGAGATTTATCATATAAATCAGGGATACGATCGGAGGATACATACTGGAAACGAGAAGCTAAGTACGGAGTATGGTGAATATTGAAGAAGATAACTAAATCTTTCACTATCGAATCTGGAAAATCATGGCCACGCGGACATAAGATCTCCAAATCTCCACACTTCCCTATCGTAATCTGATGATTTTCAATCACTCTCTGTATAATTCACCTCCCTCAGATCATGGTTAATATTATTTTCCATCTCATTCTTGGTCTACCTAATTGGAACTTTCCTTCTGGTTTTCCTACAAGAAGTTTCTATGTCCCTCTTTCATTCCTCGTTCGTGCCACATGTTCTTTCCATCGCTGTCTATGAAGCTTAACTATTTTTACTGTATCTAGATTCTCGTAAAGATCTTGTAACTCACTATTAAAGTGGTTTTCTCCATTTACTATCCGTTCGTCTCTCTTTGGACCAAAAAGTTACATAATCGCTTTATCTTTCAAATATTCGCAATGTTTCTGCTTTCGCAAGTAAGGCAATATTTCGCATCTATGTAATTGAAAGAATTGCCATTTTACATTTCGAGTTTAACAATTTTTTGAGAATATGGAAACTAGGTAGTTAAATCGTAAAAAAGAAAAGTAAAAGAGATAATTTAAAAAAATTAAAAATATACATGAACACATATGCCAGAAGATATTCGGTTTTCCCATAAAGGCCCACCCAGCAATTATTACAGTATAAACACCTAATCTTGTACAACTTAAAAAAAATAAAACCCCCAATTCAAATGAGTAAAGACCTCTTAAATAAGGAAAAATTATTCACTGTTAGTTAGTTTTCTCTATTCAGTATTTGCTCGTCTCTCTTTGGACCAAAAAATTATCTAAGCACTTTATTTTCAAAATACTAGTAATGTTTCTGCTTTTGCAATGTTTCGCATCTATGCAATAGTAAGAATCGTCAATTTATATATTCAGTTTAACAATTTTTAGAGAATTTGGAAAACTAGGCAGTTCAATCGTATGAAGGTTAAAAAAAAAAAAGAAACGAGAGAATAAAAAAACCCAAAATTATACATGAATACATATGCCAGAAGACATCATGTTTCCCATAAAGGCCATGTAGCTCATTGTTAAGTAGTTTTCTATATTCATTATTTGTTCGTCACTCTTTGGACCAAAAATTATCTAACAACTTTATTTTCAAATACTAGTAATGTTTCTGCTTTTGCAAAGTAAGGCAATGTTTCACACCTATGTAATTGAAAGAATCGTTATCTTATACATCCAGTTTAACAATTTTTAGAGAATTTGGAGAACTAGGTAGTTAAATCGTATGGAAATTAAAAAAAAAAAAAAGAAGAGGAAAAAAGAGAATAAAAACACTCAAAATTATTCATGAATACGTATGCCAGGAGATATTCGGTTTCCCATGAAGGTCATGCAGCTCACTGTTAGGCAGTTTTCTCTATTCACTCTCTGTTCGTCTCTCTTTGGACCAAAAAAATCTAACCGCTTTATTTTCAAATACTAGTAATAGGGATGTATGGATAACTTATGTCCGCGCGGCCATGAACCTAGAGTTAGATAGTATAAGTTCACCTTAAGGTCTCTTCTGGCGCTTCATTATCATTTATCACCCATCATATTATCGGGGTATCGTAACTCCGCCTTCCAGATGCCCCAACCTAAGAAATGGAACACAATTCCGCCAATTTCAGGGGAGAAAGCCAAAAATGCCATAAAAAAAAGATCTGGAGGCATGAAAAAACAATTCCAGTTGAACAATTTTTAGAGAATTTGGAGAACTAGGTAGTTATAGTCAGTCGCTGTGGTCTCGAGGTAGCGTGCTGCCTTGTCACGCAGCGGGCCCGGATTCGATTCCCGGTCGGGGGTTTTCCTCACCTGTAAGACAAATGTCAGGAAGCTTAAGGCCTAGCGATCCCCGAAAATCATCCTGCCATCATAACCATAATTATCATCAACCTTCACCGGTGTAGAAAGCAACGGGAAGCAACCACACCTAAAAAAAAAATCCCTAGTAAAGTGCATAGCATGAAAATGTTATGATTGCAGTGAATGACCTCCCTCGGGCAGAATTACTAGATAGATAGGTAGTTAAATTGTATGAAGATAAAAAAAGAAGAGGGAAAAGAGAATTTGAAGAAAAAATCTCAAATTATATATGAACACATATAGCAGAAGATACCTTACGTACCATTGAGTTGAACAAAACTGATGTTAGCTTATTGTCACTTCTGTATTAGGAAGAGAAGTAAGGAAAGAAATAATGTTCCTTGTAACTCTGGACTTGGTGTAAAAGGAAAGGATGAGTAACCTCCTCCCCTCACTCTGTGTTAGAAGCTCCGCAGGCACGAATTTGAAATGTGATGTAATTGAAACGTGCCGAATGTGTAATACGGAAGCCTGCTTGCATAATTCGGATTGAGATATGTTTATTCATCAGCCAAGCAAGCAGAGGGGGCGACTGGATACAGAGTTTCCCTTCTCCCTCTCTCTTTCTCTCTCTCTCTCTCTCTCTCTCTCTCTCTTCCAGCAATTATTCCTAGCAATCTGTGACGACTCCCATAGTACATCTTCCCTTCTCTTGCTTAAGCCTTGTTTCTAGATTATTATACTTTATGCTAATGATTTCTTGCCTTCATCTAATTGTAAAGTTCCATACAATGCAAGTGCACATGCTAAGATTTGAAGTTCATTTTAATATCTCAAACCCGAGATTTTCTCTTCAAATACAATTTCAAGAAGTTGTTAACATTTCTAGCAAATGAGATTATTAAATTTCTGCAAGGAATAAAGTACCCTAAATCATTAGTTTTGTTTATTGTCTTTTGGAGTGTTACAATAATGCCGCAATTATTTTTTTTATTCCGCATTGCTATACATTTAATTCAAGTACGTCTTGAAGTATAGGGATTAATTCCACGGTAACTGACGTAACAATTACAACAACATAAAATAATATTTATTTTTTAGGCTTCACAAAGTAGGACAACTTCTTCTCTTCAAAACATTTATAAATACGCTTTTATCTGTTTAACAGAAAATGCGGAGTTTCTGTACCCTATTTAATACTTGTACTTAAAATATACAGTTTTATAACGGTAACTGACGTAACTGTATAATTACATGTACGTTTTATAATGTGAGAGTAAACTAATACTCTCTATGAAGTTTTCAATTTTATTTCACAAGAAATTGTGAATGTTGACCGTATATATACAAAGTGGAACCATAAAAGAAATGAGGAAATTGTGGAAGAGTTGGATGTAGAACCCATTCTCCACCATATACAAAACTACCAGAACAACTGGAAAGCCCATCTTCAACGAATGCCATCTCATAAAATTCCAAAATCCATGCTTCGTTACTGTCCCCAAGGCAAAATATAGCTGGGACGTCCAAAAAAAGCTCTGGATGGAAAGTTCCTCTGTGAGACCGTAACAGGCCACATGACCTAATCCTTGCATGGATTATGATATATATTTATAAATATATAGGAGTTACAAAATACTTATTTTGAGTTCTATGTTCTAATAAACTTTAGTCACTAATTATACAAAATAAAGGTATCTTCGTGGTGTTCAATCATTCTATTACCGCAGTTTAACCTTTCATCTTATAGGTACTTTTACATGACATACGCCACCCGGGCCTTACAGTGACACAACCTGTCGGGAGAGAGATTTTAACTATGGATCACACACATACTTTTTCTGATCACACAAGGACATGGAGAGTCTCCCCGAATAAGCGATGAGCTCAATGTCAGGGCCTACTCCGAGACAACACCAACATTAAGACGAAACACGCCATTCACACACACACACATATTCTTACTAAATATGGCGAATAAGATACAAATAAATTTATAGTCTAAGATATTTAACTTAAAATAAAATTTTAACATCAGTAATTGTTTTTTTTTAATTTACAGAAATTATAAAAAAATATGTTTGTGAAAATATATAATAATTTACATTATATATGTAATCCTTCACCGGTGTGGAAAGCAACGGAAAGCTACCACACCTATAATTCCCTAGTAAAGCTGCAAAGCATAGCATGAAAATGCTAAGATTGCAGTGAAAGATCTGCCCTCCGGCAGAATTACTATGGATGGATATATGTAATATGATATCGAAACGAATGAAAAAATTAGGAATATTAGAGATTTATATCAGGGAATTAGGATAGAAATGAAAATGTTTCAGGATAGAACTAATATAATTAGGAATGAAAATGGGGATATGATTGTAGATTCCAGGAGCATATTATATAGACGGAAAAATTACTTTAATCAGATATTAAATATACATGCAGAACAGGGCATTAGAGGCGATTAACAGTCAGCAGCGCATTAGAGTTTGAAAAGGCGATAGAAAAATTAGAGATGTAGACCCTATAAAGCTCAGATTCAGATGGGACTCAAGCGGATCTGATAAAATCGGTGGAGAAAAGTTGATGGGCAAGATACATTGTTGCTTAGTATAATTTGGGAAAAGAGGCTTTTCCATGAATGAAAAGAATCTATTTTCGTACCATCTGATTGCAACAATTTATTACTGGGGCATCTCGTTACTTGCAACTTCGTACAAAATTCTAACACATGTATTAGTATCCAGACTTGCTCCCTATATTGACGACGTAATAGGAGATCATCTTTTATTTAGTAGAAATAGGTCTACAATAAATCGTATTTTTAGTATAAGACGTGATTTTAGAAAATAAATTGTAATACAATGACACTGTACATCACCTATATTACTTTTTAAAAATTAATAATTTCTTTTTTCATTATTTAATAAAAATAGTTTTAAGATTTGTTAATATATTTACCTAATGCCTTGTATAATAAGCGATAGATTAATACATCACAGTTTATTATTTTCTTTGTATTTGTTTTTCTTTCTTTTCTTTTTACGTATAGTAGATTCGAGCTGTTATTCCTTTCTGTATAATTCAATCATTAATTTAATGTTAATTGTATTTAATATTGTTGTATTATTAGGCATTATTTCCATTATTATTCAATTTGACAGATAATTAATTGTTTAGTATGTATTATTATTGTATTTTTTGTATTTATATGTAACATATGTTTGTCCTGGTGAGTGGAAGAGAATGCACATGGCCTTAACTCCACCAGGTTAAATAAATCTATTCTATTCTAAATGTAAGACTTCAGAAAGACATACGATTAAGAGGGAGAAGTTGTACAGTATCTACTGAACTTGGGAATTACAAACAAAAAAAAAATAGTTGGACTTATTCGAATGTATCTAAATAGCACAATAGTATAGGGTACGTGTAGGTAATCGGTTTTCAAACACTATTGAAATTCACAATGGGTTGAAGCAAGTAGATGCACTATCTCCTATACTACTCGATGTTGTATTACAGCATGCCATCAAATCTTTAGAGAATAAAAAGGCATACAACTGAATGGTATTAATAAGCTCTTAGTATATGTTGACAGTGTAGTATTATTAAGCGATAATGAGGAGATAATAAGACCTAAAATGCACATTCTAGCAAGTATCACAAGGAATTGGGATTTCAAGCAAAGATCAATAAACCCGAATATATGGTCACACACACAAATTTATTATACACCGTGTCCCATTCAAACCTCCCACATTGTGATTAATCATAACTCTCAAAGTATGCGGAATTATGAAATGAAGTTGGTATTAAAAGATAGAGAAACTCAAAGAATTTTTGTTGTCATTGTTGCAGTTAATTCAACTGTCGCGTGATGTACAATAATGACATAAAACAAAATGGCGACTCCTCAACAACGAGCACAAACTGTTTTCTGGTATGCAGAGACGAAATAAATAATTACAGTGCAAAGAAATTACCGGAGAGAATATTGAGGAAATGCACCTGATGGGAAGGCCATTAAGGCATGGCTTGAGAAGTTTCTGGCGACTGGAAGCATTAAAAAAGAATCAGAAGAAAATATTGAAGAAATTAGAGCAGGGTTTCAGGGAAGTCCCCAAAAATCAATTCGCCAAGCTTCCCAGCAGTTCAAATTCTTCTGTTTCAATACAGGCCTCATTTCATAATTCCGTATACTTTGTTAGGTATGATTAATTAAAATGTGGGAGGTTTGAATGGGACACTCTGTATGGTGGAAATGGACAGTTAATGACAAATGACGGAAATCTCGAAGAAGTGGCTGAATTAAAATTCCTAGGAACAATAATTACAAATAGTAATGAAATGCACAATAGTATATTAAGACGCGAGGTTGGGAAGTGGTTTTCACAGAATTGAGGAAAAATATTTAAAAACCGAGCGATGGCGAGGTTTTTAATTTCCGAGATTCTGTAAAACACTTAACAAACGTGCGTTGTACATTATTACTTGCGCGATGGTGTTTTCAAAATAATAAATAATAGTCAAATAATTGTTGGAAATATTTGCGTTTATTATAAACAATTGACTAACATTAAAAGTGTGTACAATGTTTATTAGTTGAAACTACCTTTTGGATATTTTTTGTATATACATTGTACATAGTATACATAGAGGGCAGTGGTTTTACTTCCCGCACGTGGGTGTAAATGTAATATTACAGTATAGTTATTTAGGTTGGCAACCCCCAAATGTAGGAAGTTGAACTTTCAATAATGGTCGCCATTGTTGGTAAGTACGACAAAACACACTAACGCGCAAAAGAAATTAAACATAGCCTCAATTCTGATAATGCATACTATTATGTATTACAGGAACTCTTATCGTCAAAACTTCTCTAAAAAAACGTTAAACTGAGAATGTATGAAGTTGATATTCTTCCAGTTACATTATGTGAATGCAAAACATGGACTCTTATTTTAAAGGAGGGCAAAATATTACGAGTATTTGATAATAAAGTTTTTAGGAACATTTTTAGACCAAAGAGAGATGAACAGACAGGTGAATGGTGAAGACTACATAAGAGTGTAGAATGCGATGGACAGTTCATGTGAAACGAATGAGGAATAAAAGAGGGGTTTGGAAACTTCTTGTAGGCAAACCAGAGTGAAAGCACCCGGTAGGTAGGAAAAATAAGATGGGAAAATAACATTAACCATGATTTGAGGGATGAAAATTATCCTGGAGATAATTGGATAATATTTTCTCAGAATAGGGATGTATGGAGAGCTTATGTCCGCGGGGCCATGTATTTACGGGTTCGATTGTGCCAGTGAGTTACTTTGTTAGTGTAATAAAACACAACAATAAGCGTACTCTTTATAAAATAAATAATAGTTTTAAAAAAACTAAAAGAACACGCTTTATTAGAAAACTAAAAAATGAAAAATAATTTTAATTTCCAATACGCTTGGGATAAAATAAAGTGGTCAACAAAAAAATCATCTCCAACACATATAGAATAAAATTAGAGTTATCAACAAAAAGAAAATAATTTTACCATCGAAAGCGTGGGGTGCTCTATATCAATTAATATATTTGATAATAAACAGATATTGGTAAAAGTGAGCTCTGTAAGAAGAAAATGTAAAAATCATAAAAATCACCCCATGCTTTTGATGGTAAAATTATTTTCTTTTTGTTGATAACTCTAATTTTATTCTATATGTGTTGGAGATGATTTTTTTGTTGACCACTTTATTTTATCCCAAGCGTATTGGAAATTAAAATTATTTTTCATTTTTTAGTTCGGTTTTCTAATAAAGCGTGTTCTTTTAGTTTTTTAAAACTATTATTTATTTTTTATTTTTTAGTTTTAATATTTTACAGAATAAGATAAAAATGTAAATATCTTTAAATTCGATACTATTGTAGTATGAGCTAAAAGTAATACTCTTCTATAAAAAAAACCTCCCAGCCGGATTTGAACTAGCAACATATGGATTACTGAAATTATATACCACTACAGTCCACCGCTCTACCAACTGAGCTCTTACAACGATTGACTAAAAAGTCGACAAGTCTACAACCTATTACACCAGTTTTCATTTTTTTGGTTTTCGGATGATTCTGGCCAGAATTTTAGAAACAAAATATGAAATTATTGTATTATCACGGGTCCTCTACACGTATACAAAGTTTCAAGATGATCCAATATTTCTAAGTGGGTGAAAATCGCGTTGAAATATTCCGTTACATGGATAAAAAACACTTTTTTTTTTTGATTTTCTGATGATTATGGCCAGGATTTTAGAAAATAAATATGAAATTATTGTATTGTCTCGAGTACTGTACACGTATACAAAGTTTCAAGTCGATCCAATGTTTCTAAGTGGGTGAAAATCGCGTTGAAATATTCCGTTACATTGATAAAAAACACTTTTTTTGATTTTCTGATGATTATGGCCAGGATTTTAGAAAATAAATTTGAAATTATTGTATTGTCACGGGTCCTCTACAAGTATACAAAGTTTCAAGTCGATCCAATGATTTGAAGTGGGTGAAAATCGCGTTGAAATATTCCGTTACATAGATAGATAGATAGATAGATAGATAGATACAGGTCAAGCTAATATAAAGCGTGTAATAAAAAATCAAACAGGCCTACTAAAATTATATAGCCTGTATATATATATGGCAATTATATATAGGCTATATAATTTTAGTAGGCCTGTTTGATTTTTTATAAAGAATATGCTTATTATTATTATTATTATTATTATTATTATATATATATATATATATATATCCAATTTCCATTGAATTACAACTGACAAGTTAACATTATATATAATTTTATTTATTTATTTAGCCTGGTGGAGATAAGGCTATGTGACCTTCTCTGCCACTCACCAGGACATATTTCATCAGAATATAACAGTCACAATTAATTGTAATATCAAATTCTAAATGAAGATTTGATCAATAAGTAAAGTAAAGTGATCCCACAACAGGCCCGGAGGCCCTTGGGGTAGTAGGAGGTTAAGGCTCCTACTTTTTCGAGACAATCGGCACTTTACGTCAGCCGGGTTGTCAGCCCTGCGTGACGGCCGCCTTTACCCCAGAACAAGCGTCTGGTACTCATTTCCGTTAGAGGCTGAGTCGACCCCAGGGCCATAGTGCCGCCAGAGGGTTTGGGTCAGTTTAAAAATCCTGAACCCAACGGGACTTGAACCCTCGACCCTCCGGCTTGTAGCTCAGTGCCTTAACCACTACGCTACGGAGTGCCCCCTTTGATCAATAAGATAATATCTAATATATTACGATTTATAATACAACCACGTTAATGATAGTTAAGATTAAGACTAAAATTAATAGTAAATGAATTCAAGCAAGATAAATTAAATTGTCGGTACAATGTCCCTGTCTAATGTATATAAAAAAAACAAAGAAACATAACGCTATCATTATTATTGTTATTAACTATGTTAAACCGCAATCCCACTTATCACCTTAACTGAGTGAATGTATTATGTAAGATCAGTGACGTTTATCTAGAGCTTAGTGTCTCATGTTTTATGTATATTAACCAAACTGCTAGGAAATACTGCTTACAAGTACTGTGCAACTTTACTATAGAATGAAACAGAGGAGTACGGCAATTACGTCAGGACCTTAGTATCTACAGTTACTATAGAATGAAACAGAGGAGTACGGCAATTACGTCAGGACCTTAGTATCTACAGTTAACATAGCCAACGTAATTATTATTTTAGTGCTGAAAAACAGGTGAATTAATACAGACGTGAATATGTAAGTTTGTAGTATGTACCAGTTGTCATAGTAAGCAACTATACCATGTATACAGAGCAATAGGCATCACGAGCTCGTCATCTGTTTTGACATTGCCAGAGTCAGTCCTCGCCCTTAGAAAAAAAAACAACCTAAATTCGTTTGTTTGCAACTTCATATCTCGGTACTATTTCCCCACACTCTGATTATAACTGTGGTGCAGAGAACGATGGACACAATTACCACATTATATTATTATTATTATTATTATTATTAATATTATTATTAATATTATTATTGATATTATTATTATTAATAATAATAATATCATCATGAACAAATTCGTTTTAGGCCATGTGGCCTGTACGGTAAACCTAGCGAAGATGGTCTTGATCTTTCCACCGATGTTTTAGTCTTCCTTGGTCCCTATGTCCAGTTGGGGTATATTGGAATGCCAATTTTGGAAGTCTATTTCTTGCCATTCTCCTCAGATGATTTTTCCATTCTTGTTGTTATCTTTGTATATCTTCATTTAAACTTGTTACTCCAAGTTTTCCTCTGATAATAGTGTTCCTTTGGTGATCCAATCTATTAACTCCTAACAATGATCGTAAGAAGCGCATTTGGCTTACTTGAAGTTTATGAGAGTTTCTTTTATTTAAAATCCAAATTTCACTCCCGTATTTTAGAGGAGCTTTGATGTGATGTTATGTAATCTTAGTTTTGTCTCTGTCCTCATCTGTTTACCAAAATCTCTTCGTATTACCCCATTCATTTTATTATATTTTTGTAATTTTGAATGTTATTATTATTATTATTATTATTAATCTAATCAGGACTCGTGATAAAATAGAAACAAAACGTTCCTCGTTTTGTTTCAATTTCTATCATAGAGCAACAATTATATGGATACAATTCCAGGAAACTAATTTACATGTACACAAAACTATTTTCAAAAATTAACTTTTTACAAAGACCTATTAGACATAACACTATTTTGAATTTTCACAAAGCACAGGTAGAAAATATGAAAAATGTAAACCAGTTAGTGTGTAAGTAGGAAGAAGTTACAAATACACCCACGCTAGTGGAATACAAAGTCATGCGTTACTTTGTTCATTCAACTACCTGTTGTACTGTTTGTACATAAATATTGTGATGTCAAATGGTGCAAATATTTGAAATATCACTTACAAAGGTCTTTACAACACTTTCACTTTCCACTACGTCATCGCTATATGATATATTATAGTGACCTTTCCATAACAAGAATAATTATTTGCGGAATAGGACTGGAGCGGACAACATTTTTGCTTTACAAAATTTGTTTCCACCTTTTTGAATACGGCTTGCGTGTCATTTGCAGATTAAGTAAAGGTTTATTTGATCTATGTCCACCTCACTGGCTATCGACATTCGGGGTTAGAGGAGGGAGGAAATTGGAGTGAGGATCTCCTACCAATTGCGAGTTTGTTTTCAAAACCGTGAAAAAATATTTTTTTAAAAAAAGCCGTTGACGTCTATATGTGATATGAATCTAACCTCTGCAATATTTCATAAACAATAAAGTAAGTCTCTGTATGTATAAATGTTTTAATTATAAAATTATATTACTAAAACGATATTTCCAATAAAGTTAAATGTTCGATTTTTTAAAGTAATTATGACTTTGTAAAAAAAGAGAGGATGTGACATATTCAGCAAATATAAGCTAATGGTAGAGACATGTTCCAACGTCCAAGAGAGAAATAGATTTCAGATATGTATTAACACATTTTTTGTTTGTAGATCAGTGTATTTGTTTATTAAATCTATTCCAGTTCAGATTATCCATTCCGCTTTGCCCACAACTACATTATATAAAAAAAGCAAAGCCTTGATGGCTCATCGAGAAATGGGTGTAAAGATCCACTATTTTTACCTAACAGAGTGAGAAAGAGAAAGGGAACTCTCCCCGAATTTACCCCAAGAAAATTTCACTAGTTTAAGGGAATATTGTTTGCTTTCATTCATTTGTTAATTCTCTTATTCTGGAAATTCAATTGATACATTTGTTGAAATTCTTTCAACGATAGGTGACGTAAAAATCTATGATTAGCTTCACATTTTCTTTTTTAATTATAGAAACAGGGGTGTGGCTAGAGCCAGTCTGAATATGAATGAGTGATAGAAAATCTCCATCCTCCGTTGCCCGGGATCGTATCCAGATCTCCCATCCCTTATGTAAATAGAATCTTTCCACCTGAGCTATCCCCAAAAATATAGTCCAACTTAATTAATTTAATAAATACAAATTTAACCTTTTTTGCTTGTTTAATATGATTCTGTCAATGTTTTATACTGTCCATTAGTGTAACAGGTCCGTACAAACATTTTTTTAAATCTTTTAATAAATATATTTTGTCCAAATTTCCTCAAATTTACTTAAACTTATGCTCGGGTAACTTTTACCAAAACTAATATAACGGTGATTTATTAAAGGTTATTAACATAATAAAAAGGTATTATTATTATTATTATTATTATTATTATTATTATCATCATTGTCATATATTAATATGGGGCACGTCGTTAGCATAGTGGTAAGCTAAAACAACAAATCCTAATAAGCCAATAGCTAGATAGCAAATCTTTTTTTTTAGAGGAATTAAACCCAATGGGTACAACACACACCCAGTCCCAAGGTTGAGATTTGTTTTAAAAATCCCTTACCCCGCCGGGAATCGAACCCGGATCGCCGGAGTGGAAGGTAGGGACTCTACCGACTACGCCACAGCGACGGATTAGATAGCAAAAATTATTCCTAAGTTACCAAAAGCCTCCTAAGACAATACGCTACAAGTCGGAAGGTAGAGGGTTCGAGTCCCGGTGGGGTCTGGATTTCTAAACTGACTCAAACCTTCTGGAGGTAACTATGACCCTTCCGTCGACTCAGACTCTAACTAAATTAGTGCCGGACGCTTGTTATGGGGGTAAAGGCGGCCCTCACATAGGACTAACAACCTGTGTGACATCAAGTGCCGATTGTCTAGAAAAAGTGGAAACCTTAACCTCCTACTACCAATGGCACCCTACGGCCTATAGTGGGAGTCACTTTACCTTTATATATATACAGGGCAAGTCAAAATGTTGTGCAGGTTTTCAGAAATTTATTATGTGAAATGTAATGAACATATAATATCGTGAGACATATTGTATGAAAGGTAAACTCTCAAAGTTTAGTTGTCCACTTCTAAAGTTCCGCGTTCACCCGCAAGATGTCAACAGCAGAGCAGTAAAGGAAAATGGCGTTGACTGCGGATCAGAAGTCTTTCTGTGTGCTTGATTACCATGTAAACAACTCTGTGACTAGTGTTCAACGACATTTCCGTACCAGATACGATAAAGACCCGCCGGATGGGAGATCCATTCGTAAGTGGTACACACAATTTAGAGATTCAGGCTGTATCTGTAAACGAAAATCGACTGGCCGTCCGTCGACGAGTGAAGAGACAGTCGAACGCGTTCGCACATGCTTCGTGCGGAGTCCACAGAAATCCACCTACCGGGGAGCGACAGAACTTCAACTACCACAAAAAACTGTATGGCGGATTCTCCGGAAACGTTTACAGATGAAACCCTACCACTTGCAACTGGTTCAAGCCTTAAAACCCGCCGATTATGCTTTGCGAGCGTCCTTCTGTGTTGATTTTCTCGCATTAATGGAAGAGAATGAGTTCCATGAGAGGGTAGTTTACAGTGATGAAGCGACTTTCCACCTTTCAGGAAAAGTGAATAGACACAATGTAAGGATTTGGGGAACTGGTAACCCCCATGCAACTCTGGAACATCAACGCGATTCTCCGAAAGTGAATGTCTTTTGTGCCATTTCCCATGCAAAGGTTTATGGGCCCTTTTTCTTTCATGAACGTACTGTGAACGGACATGTTTTCCTTGATATGCTACAACAATGGCTCCTTCCGCAGCTTGAAGCGGATAGTCCAGATTTCATTCTGCAGTTGGATGGTGCCCCTCCACATTACCATGGCAGTGTTCGAGACCATTTGAATACGGCTTTACCACAACGCTGGATAGGCCGTGCATCTCAGGGTGATCAACAACTCATTCATTGGCCACCTCGTTCACCAGATCTAACCCCGTGTGATTTCTTCATGTGGGGTCTTGTAAAGGATCATGTTTACGTACCACCACTTCCAACAACACTGCATGAACTGCGTGCCCGCATCACAGCAGCCATTGCTGATATCGACCGCGGACTGCTACAGAAAGTTTGGCAGGAGATTGAATATCGGCTTGACATCTGTCGTGTAACAAAAGGCGCTCACATAGAACATCTGTGAATATTTAAAAAAAAACTTTGAGAGTTTACCTTTCATACAATATGTCTCACAATATTATATGTTCATTACATTTCACATAATAAATTTCTGAAAACCTGCACAACATTTTGACTTGCCCTGTATATATATATATATTAATCGAATTTTATTTTGAGAATTTGAACATATATTGCGTCAAGAATCTTTGGATTCTAGTATCTCTATTGTTGTCTTCATATATATATATATATATATATATATATATATATATATATATAATTACGCGTCACGTTGTTTGTCCGCGATGGAATCCTAAACTACTGAACCGATTTTAATAAAATTTTGCAGTGTGTGCTGTTTGATCCAACTTGAGACCTACGGTTGTTTATAACTAAATTTATAGTCGCTTTATTTTTTATTGCAAATTATTTGTTTATTATTTAACAAAGAGTTATAATTATCTGTGAGTTCCATACGATTCTAACAGATGACGGTGTAAGGTAATTGGTTTATTATTTAACCAGGTGGCTGTGCTTTCTGTTGCAACCGCGAATTTCAATTTAATTACAAATATTGATTATTTCATAATTTAAGTGTGTTCAGTGTTTATTTTATTTTCAATATATTGATAATAATATTAATTTCATGTGTAAGTATTAGTTTTTAGTAATCTGGCTGAAAGACAGCAACTTCAGCAACTTAATTTAAATTTATCTGGACCGAGAAGGGACATTGAACAATATGGCGAATCAGTTCTAGAGACCAATAAGATGTCAAGTGAATTTCCGCAAATTGGTATAGGCCTACGTGACATAAATCTTACATTTAAGAAGAATGTCAATTTAAAAACATATGAAGGTCATAAGGAACGGAATAACAGAACTGTAAGTAAGTCTGTTAGTTATATCAATATGCCTAATATTACAGAAACAATCTCCATGCCTCAATTAAATGAAAAACAAGATGACTATAATATATCACAAGATGACTATAATATATCACAAGATGATATTACTATACAGAGACTTCTTGATGATGATGAGAATCCCAACTGGCAACAAGTTCGTAGAAGAAAAGAAAGTATAATGAAATCAGCAAGCCTCCTCAAAACATTCCATCAATAAATGTATATAATCCTTATGATACACTTATGGATGATACTGAGAATGCTGACAACATAAATTCATCTCAATCAACAAAACCATACGGAAAAATTAACATAAAAATAGTTAAAGGCGATACGAAGTTCGCCGGTCAACTAGTATAGGCTATATATATATATATATATATATATTGCAAATGAAACAATATATTTTTTAAGTTGATACTGGTGTCAGAATGTCAAATTTATATTATTATATAACCTATATATTGGCACTAGGTCACAAGATAACAGTCTGCTAACAATCCCTCTTCATAGCACTTCCTCTTATTCTACTTCCTTCAGAGCAGCCTCTGCTCGCTCCTGGAATTTCCTTCCTCAAGATATCAGGGGTTGCCGCACACTTGGCAATTGTAAGTCACGCTTATGCAGTTACCTGTTGTCTAATAATTAATTTGTCTCTATTTATTTAAATTTATACTATGTCATTAATAATTTTTCTCGTTTTTTATATATCTTGCACATATTATATTAAATTCGTTCTAGAGTAAATCAAAATACATTATAAATACTAATTGTATTGTAATGTAGATGTAATACTATTTTTTTGTACTTTTTAAAACATGGTTTAGTGGCAGGTAAGACCTTAAGGCCTTAACTCTGCCAGGTAAAATAAAACTATTATTATTATTATTATTATTATTATTATTATTTTATGTAAATGTAATTTCCTCAAATTAGACAAAGGATGAAACATATTTAATTAATTTTAAGAATGAAATATTAGCTTTGCAATTTTAATCTGCAAGTGAAAGAATCGAAAAAAAAATCTCAGATGCCTATTGTTTGAAAATTAAACTTTTTTTTCGTGCCGACTTGGAATGCACGGCTATATTTCTTCCATACTCAGGAATTTTACGTCCTAAAAAATCATCGACTCTTCAATACTAAGCTATAACTTTAAGTTACTAATTAAGTTAATAAAACACTATGATTTAGAATGCACGGCTATATTTCTTCCAGGAAGCCATACTCTGGAATTTTACGTCCTAAAAATTATCGACCCACCAAGTTCTAACTTTAAGCTACTTAAATTATTAAAACGCTATGAATATAATTGCAATAAATCACATAACCATAATATATCACATTTAATAATCAGATGGCTGCCATGGATATTACAGATAATAATTAAAATCATTTGCTCTAATCTGTAAGTTATGTTCTTTTGTGCAACAGTAGTACATGTAGAATACTAGAAAAAGAAAGAAAGAAAGAAAGAAAGAATGAAAGAAAGAAAGAAAGAAAGAAAGAAAGAAAAAAAAAGAAATAAAGACAGAAAAAAGAAAGAAAGAAAGAAAGAAAAAGAAAGAAAGAAAAAGAAAGAAAGAAAAAAGAAAGAGAAAAGAAAGAAAGAAAAAAAGAAAGAGAAAAGAAAGAAAGAAAAAGAAAAAGAAAGAAAAAAAGAAAGAAGATAAGAAAGAAAGAAAAAAGTAAAATATTAGTTCTATTTTACCCCGCTGCATTAACTTTATTAATGAGGGAACACCACAACTAATGAGTTAGCAGAATAGAGTCTATTGGTATAGGAGTTCAATTACATGAAGAATTCTAACACTGTTACTAGGAACGATGTTCAAAAGAGAAACGAAATGAGTTCATTAATAGATAGAAGTTACGCAGCAACACAATCCTCATAAATTTGTAGACTATATTTCCTATTTAGTAACTTATGAAGCTGGAATATTATTTTGCGTAATTCATTTAGTTCTATCAATAATTTGTATTAACGGCGCTGTACATTAAATTATGATATCGTTACAGTATTGCTAAATTGGAAATACAGATTTCAAATATAAGCTAATTAAATTCAACAGTTTACTCTGCTGAGAGCTACATTCTGTTACCGATACCAAGATATCAATTCTCAAGTATGTTGCAAGTAATTACTTACCAACAGCATAGTGATATTCATGATTAAGTCAGTGACTCACCTGAAAAGAAAAGTACATATTTAAGTAATGTTGAAATAAATTAACTTGAGTAATTGAAAGAGAAACAAGTTTAACATAGTGAGTTGACTCATACAGTAGTATTTGAGATTTTTTTATATCCAATACATGAAAAACCCTTTTTTACCTTATGGTAAATAAGGGTTACAATTCTGTAACATTACGAAGTATATTAATATGGAACAATAGAACAAAATACAATTACATAAGAATATTATAACAAAGTCGAACAAAGTAAAATTAAATTATAAGTTGCATTTCAGATTTTAATTTTTTTCTATGTTTTCTTAAGCAGGTACTTTTACTTGCCCCACGCCTCATGGACATTACAGGGACTATCTAACTCAATGATATTTTCGAACCTAGAGGTTCATGGCCGCGCGGATATAAGCTCTTCATACATCCCTATCCTGGGTTAAATACGAATTAAAAATATTAATTTGATTTAAGGATATTAATAAAGGAAGAACATTTATCTTTATTTCAATTATTATTTTATAATTTTTTAAGGTTATTTCCATATGTTTTTGTTTTCCAATTATCCTCTGTATAATTTATCTCCCTCAAATCATGGCAAATATTGTCCCCCATCTTCATTCTTGGCCTACCTAGTGTCGTTTTGCCTTACAGGGACAGGAGAGAGTTTTTAAACTCTGGATCACATACATGTTTTTTTTTTACCACACAAAGGACTTTGAGGGTCTCCCTGAATGAGTGATATCAAGTCAATCACAGGTTCACCTACGAAACAACAGGAATATCTAAGATAAGATGCACCATTTACTCATATTTTTACACTAAAAAAAAGGTGAATTTAAAAGTGATTGTGATGGGCAAATGGTGCTCGGGGACTGCATGGAACTTAAAGTTTTCCAAGATTTGACTTTACAGGTGAGCAAAGAAACCTCCAAAGAAAGCTCACCCAGAAAACTCGTCAGACCGGGGATCAAACTCAAGCTCTCTGCGTTCGAGGTAACAATGTTACCTAGAGACCACAGTAGTAGATTCGTATTGGTAAAGTGCAAATGCCGGATTCAAGTTTCGGCACTGACTATGATGTTTTTCCTGTTTTCCAAGTCGTTAATACAACTGGTTGGTTGGAATTTCATTACTAGAACTCATTTCATCGTAATAATTAATAATATAAATAAATTAACTTTTGTAGAAAACACATGAAAAATATACAGTCAATAGAGTTACACTGTCTACTGTATTTAACTAAAGATTCTAGATGAGATATGTCATTAGGTATTCAACCGCCCGTAAATAAGAACTAAATAAAATGGATCTAATGCTGTGAAAATTTTGATAAACGTGTTCAAATGAAAATTTAATGACTATTTAACTCATGCCCCAAATGATAGTCAATGACCAATCACGTTTCAATGAATTTTGGTTTTACAACCAATGACAGTCGTGTTTCATCTCGCTCTTTATCGAGTTCTCTTTACCATAATAAAGAAAGCTCCTCCTTTTTAATATTCTGAACAGGTCAGAGAATTATTTTGCAGTGACTGACTCTCTAACAAATACGTTGAATATAGCAAATAATGAACAGATTCCTTCGACCTACACATTTGACAATTGTGTGTTCAATAATTATGTTTTAAATAATGATTTTACTGATTATTTCCGAAAAAATGAATTAATAACCTATAATGTTGTTTATAATATACAGTTTCATGCGTTTCATTTTTTCTCCACTAAGGTGCATTCTTACAATATTGCGATCGTATTTGGCAATAAATAGTATGATCAAGTTACAGTGATGAACAAATGAAACAAAACCAAACATTTCTCATTTGTTTTAAAATATCACCGTTTACATTAAATATATAAATATTTTAAAATACCGGTAACTATATTTAAATAATGATTTGTGAGTAAACAGCTTAATTTTATTCGATAAATGGTTCTAACAAATGCCACTCTTTATTTCCAAATCCTCTAGATAAATTCTCTTGTTACTTCGTGAATTTATCGATAATTTGGAAATCACTCGTGGCATTATTTATGTTTATTTTCAATAACTTACTTAAGATAACAAGCCCTGAGCGTTAGTTTATTTTATCATAATAATATAGCATATTTTTTAAACATTTAACATTTTGTTTGCCTATTTCTTCTACTAAAAGGGGGAAAACACTAAATTCAAAATGGAATAATTGCACCAAAATTTGTTAAATATGTAAACAAAACACACATATTATTTTAATTAACTTACAGACGTTTTACATCAAATATATTGCTGGTTGTATTAAATAGACTGCGTATTTATATTGTTGTGTCTATCGTGTGTTTTCTGTTCAAGAATAACATTTAAAAAAAGTCGGTCCCAGCGGACTTGTGGTTACTATGCTCGCCTCTGGTTTCAAGGTTTACGGGTTCAAACCCGCCCGGGATCGATGGATTTTTAGGGGCGTAAAAATCGTGAGTGGGGTACGCCGTAGGTGATTGGTTGATTGAGGCAAAATGCTACAAGCCGAAGATCGAGAGTTCGAGTTCCGACGGGTCAATATTTTCAAACTGTCTTAAACTTTCTGGCGGCATTATGACCCTAAAGCGGACTCAGCTTCTAACGGAAATGAGGACCAGATGTATGTTCTTGCATAAAGACGGCCGTCAACGAAAGGCTGACAACCCGGCAGACATTTCATTCCAATTGTCTGGAAAATTGGGAGTCTTAACCTCCTACTACTCCAAGGACTTCTTAAGACCTGTAATGGGATCACTTCACTTTATCTTAAATCCTGAGCATGGCTTCCTTCGAAGGGGAAGTAAAGCCGTGTGTTCCGTGTTGTAAATTTACCTCAAACCAGAAATAAGAGACTTTTGCGCAAAATTTGCTGGCTCTTTCAGACGTAGACTTGCATTGCGATGATAATGATCCAGGTTATTAAAGAAGTCATCAAATAAATATATTAAGGCTAAGATTTTTTAAAATTATATAATGTAGGCTATATGATTTACAAATTGTAATGTATCCATCATGTTCGTTCCTTCAGTTGCTATCGTTTTAGCGGATTCCCCATAGAACTTTTACGTTGAAGATGATACCTGACTTGATATTCATACAGAGGACATTACTTATAAATAATACATCCACTTAATTCCATAATTTAAATTACCGGTATGTCGATAATTGGTTCACGTTTTAACTCCTTAAAAATCTAGTTTTATTGGCAATACTGGTCCGCTTGTCACATTTAGTAATGGTTCAATACTTTCTAATATATATATTCCATTCCATAATAATTCTGCTCGAGGGCAGGTCATTCACTGCAATCATAGCATTTTCATGCTATGCTTTGCAGCTTTACTAGGGAATTATAGGTGTGGTAGCTTCCCGTTACTTTCCACACCGGTGAAGATGATGATGGCCGGATGATTTTCGGGGACCATTGGGCCCTAAGCTTCCTGACATTTGTCTTACAGGTGAGGAAAAACCCCGAAAAAACCTCACTCAGGAGCCTGTCCCGACTGGGAATCGAACCCGGGGCCGCTGCGTGACAAGGCAGCACGCTACCTCGAGACTAGAGCGGTGGAATATGTGTGTGTGTAACGAATGTACATGGTTCACATATATATATATATATATATATATATTTTTTTTTTTGATATTATTAATTTTTTTGACATTGAGCAATGCATATATATTCAATATTTATATTCAAACCAAATGGCATAATCAACAAATTCATAAAATAATTTAGCATAATGTTCCAGCAATAAAGTCAATGAGACTATTTTTTTGGTAGGCAAGTCTTTAAATATTTCGAAATTTGAATTAATTGGATAATAAAACTATGAATATAATATAATGTAATAAAATATATAATAATGTAAATAATTGATAATAATAAGTGGGTCAAGATTTTTAAATTGGCCTAAACCTTCCGGCGGCACCAAGACACTGGAGTCGATTCAACTTATAGCAAAAATGTACCAGACGATTGTTCTCGCGGGAAAGGCGGTCCTCACGCAGGGTTGACAACCTGACAGGCACAGAAAGGTGAGAGCCTTAACTTTCTACTACCACAAGAGCCTCTTGAGGCCTGTATTGTAATAACTTAAAAAATAATAAAAATAACAATAATATAATAACAAAAGAGCTGATAGAAAGCAATTTACACATACTAAATAAGTGGATTCTTAGCTTAAAAAGTATGTATAGACTATTGTTACAAAATAGTTAGCGAATATACATGGTTTATGTCTCAAGAATATATATGTGTGTGTGTGTGTGTGTGTGTGTGTGTGAGAGAGAGAGAGAGAGAGAGAGAGAGAGAGAGAGAGAGAGAGAGAGAGAGAGAGAGAGAGAGAGAGAGAGAGAGAGAGAGAGAGAGAGAGAGAGAGAGAGAGAGAGAGACATGTTAAAACAAATATTTTGGAGATTAGAAATCAGTTAAATTAAAATCTTTCATTTAGCCTATAGTCCGAATTTTAGTTATAATAACTCACAAAGCATACATTAGTCAAATAAAAATATTGTAAAAATGTTATACAGCCATTACACATTGAAGCGTTTAATAAGGAGGAGGTAAACTTAGGTGTCAGAATAGCATGGAGCAAGTTGTTGGTTGATGTATTTGGGTCCAGCCAGAGTCTAGTAGAATGTAGACAATATATAACTAGCTCTACTACAGCACTCTCCACCTCTTTCCCCTCATCCCCCATTTCCCCGTACAGCGTTTGACTACATCGTTAGCATCAGATGAATTATTCATATACACACATACATACATAAGGCCACTTTAATTACCAATCAAATCTCTATGTCTTATATCAAGTTTCCCATCATTAAGGACTCTAATCACATGCATTCTCTATTAGATTTTAACCCTTATTGGAGGGAGAGTATAAGGCGCTTCGTGATTTGATGGAAAATATGGACAGTTATTATTATGGCAGGTATAATCATCGGTCATAACTGTATATTGCCATTTCCATGGTATTATTTCTCCCTTTAATGCAACACTGGTTCAAAGACTAGCGTCTCAGTTTAAAGAAAAAAAGTATTTCATGAGAATAAGTAATTACAGAGTGGGAACATTATTCATGTAAACCAATTCCATTTCGTACGGGTAATATTTAATCATTTATATGATAATCAAATGCCTTACAGAGTTTATTGAGGTTACGTAACTGAAATGTTATTCGCAGAAGCTTCGCCGAATAATTCCAAAGAGGCCTTTCTCTGTTATTAATGCGGAAATATTACAGAGATAAAACCGTGTTATAAATTAGGTTAAGACCTAACGTAGATTGTTAATTTATTTACAATATTACGTAACGAGATGGTTTCTTCTTAGAATTAAGCAAATTTTTTAAGTTCTCAGAAAGAAAACAAGCAGGTATGCATTACAGTCAAAGAAAAATGTTCATAAGTAAAGTGAATAGGACATTATAGTGGTCAGCTGTAACTATTTTATCTCTCTTAACCGACACTAAAATCACGCACTGAGAATCACTTGAGAAATGACAAACACGTTTTATATTATATCTTGCCGTAGGGTCGGTTTTCACGTCGTTTTATCATAAGTAATGTCACGAGGGATTCCAATTTATCTAGAGAATTTGGAAATCAAAAGTGGTATTTGTTAAGACTATTTAACGAATAAAATTAAGCTGTTTACTCATAAATCATTATTTAAATATAGTTATTTTAAAATATTTATATATTTAATGTAAACGGCGATGTTTGAAAACAAATGAGAAACGATGTTAAGTTTCATTTGTTCATCACAGCAACCAGATCATTTTATTTATTGCCAAAGGATAGCAATATCGTAAGAATGCACCCCAGGAGAGAAATTGATAACCAAATTTATAGGTATTAATTTCTGATGTCCTAAGATGTAAATATGTCAATTATATTTTTCTGTAGCGTTATTTTCTGCGAAATAATTCGTTTAAGAAAGTGCAAACAGTGGTTTTATTTTTTTTGTGGTATAATCAATTGCTACAAATATATCCCGCAAGCACTATGTGTTAACAATCGTGCACTATATGTATAATCTGGTAGCCACATGCAGTTACTGCAAAATAATGCTATGACCTATTCATAATGTTAACAAGCTTGAATATAAATTGATAAAATTAAATTGACAAAATCGAGGTGAAATAGACTATTATTGGTTGTAAATAAAAGATCATTGAAATGTGATTGGTCATTGACTCCTATTTGGGGCATCAGTTAAATAGTCGCAATAAAACAACGCAGATGATGGCGAAACACTCCTCAATAACTTCATTTAATTCTATGAATTCTATCAGTGATATTGCACTCACAAATTAGTATTATTATTTTAAAGTTTATCTATAAATTATTTTACAGTCTCTGACGAGCCCATTTGCCGCAGTTTCTTCTCTTTCATAGGTCACTATATCGCTGTCACTATACAATTGACTCGCTCCCGTCCCTAACATCATATTCTATACGGTGGAGAAGGAAATTTCTCGGCTTTCGATCGAGATTTTACCAGTACGGATGTTTCTGGCCATCGAACCTTCCCGACAGGGAGGGTCGAAACTTAGATAAATTTTCGGAACGAAAGTGTAGACGCATTGATGATCTGCGCGACTCTTACGACCAATGCGATACCACTATCGTCGCCTTCACTCGCGAAATTCGAACTCCGCTATCACGATGCGTTTCAATATTCCTTTAAGATATTATATAAACTCATTTATAGATTTACCATTCTTCATACTATAAAAGATTGGCAGTGAACAAAATGAAGTGCTAATACATTCTTGTATTCAATAAATAGGATCTGCTTGGTGATAAACTTGTATTACACAAAGTCAATAAAACCCAAATCACCAATTAAGAAAGTTAAAAGAGTCAATGCGTTTCAGTAGTGACGCTACCATTATCCAGACTTAATACTGACTCAATATTATCAGTCAATATTAAGTGTTGACAATGGTAACGTCGCTACTGAAACGCGTTAACTCTTAACTTTTTAATTTAGTGATTTTTATTGAATTCATGTAATGTAATACATTCTTATCTTGATTGTACATCTCTCACTAAGCAGACCCGTTGTTCTCCTTGTCTACCTGTTTCACCAATCAGCGTCAACATCCGCATCTAGAAATCAAGGCGAATTCCAACAAACGCTGTCAGGAAGGGAAACATTACGTCGTAGAATTATAGCGCATGAGCAGTACGGCTGGATTTAGTTCGCTGCCAAGCTACAGTAAATAAATTGAAATATTATGTAACGTTCATTCGTCTTTAATATAGTTCAATATTAAATATATATTGATGGTGTAGGATAGGCTTCGAAAACTTTTCTTAATATATTAATATTACATGAAACATGATAGCCAGTAGTTTTATGAAAGCAAATTATCAAACCTAAATAATATTTTCTTACAAACATTAAGAAGCTTACAAATTGTAATTGAACATAGACTTAAACTGCACGGTATAGTCCTATATAGAGCGTAGCTAAAAATTAATTCAAATTTTGAAGAGACCTACACGTTTATAACAGAATCAGAAATAAATTAATACCATTATATGAATCCACGAGGGTACTTACTTACTCTGGCACTATCGAACCGGTAGGTTCATGGCCGCGCGGACATAAGCTCTCCATACATCCCTATCCTGAGCTAATGTTTTACAATCATTCCCTCTATAATCAACTTCCCTCAATTCATATTTAATGTTATTCTCCCACCTCATTCTTGGTCTACCAACTGGCGTTTTTCCTCTGGTTTTCCTACAAGAAGCTTCCATGCACGTATTTCATTCACCACACGCGCAACATGTCCTGCCCATCGCAGTCTACGAGACTTGCCTGGCCTACGAGGCTATTCAGTGTATAATTGATAAAAACATTAGCTACAAGCCGGAAGGTCTCGGGTTCGATTTCCCATTGAGTCGGGAATTTTAATCTGGCCTAAATCTTTAACCGACTCTATTGCTCTGGGGTAGACAAAGCCTCTGATTGAAATGAATATCAGGCGCATGTTCTGGAAATAATGACGGTACGTAGGGATTGTAATTGATAGATTAATAACTTTAACTTATTGAGGTTATTGTGGGTCTTACACTTTAATAATTTCTCATGGATTATGTTCATCGGGCAGGACTGACAATCCGGCTGAAATCTCCTGCCGACTGTCTAGCTCCTATTACCGAACGAGTCTCCAAAGTTCTGGTAGTGGGATCATGTTAACTTTTTTTTTACAAGAACTAAATGTTTAAAAACATCTGCATTGAAACTACCTGATCCGCCGGTGTGGCGTGGTAGTTTGCATCCTCATCTTCTATTCCGGAGGCCCGAATTTGAATCCTAGTTGGATAAGGCATTTTTAATCTCTGCTTTAGGTCTGATTCATTTATGGGAAATAAACATTTAAGTTAAAAAAATAATAATAGACAGCAAACCTCTGGAACAAGTAACAAATTTTAATTATTTGAGTTGTAATTTTACTATCGACACAAAAACTGAAAGAGACATAAATTTATAACTCTCGAAATTTCAAATGACATGTGGAATTATACATAAACAAAACAAGATGAGGTACTAGATTGAAGTTTTATAAAACATTGGCAGTTCCTACTTTACTTTATGGGAATGAAATTTGGGTAATGACCAAAAAATTACAAAGTAGAATACAAAGCGTAGAAATGAACTTCCTTAGAAGAACAAAAACCTGCACAAGATTGGATCGGATGAAGAATGAAGACATAAGAACAGAGTTAAATATATGTCCACTGAATGATGAAATCAAGGATTATAGAGATAAATGGTTTAGACATGTAGAAAGAATGAATGTAACAAGATTACCAAAAATCAGCATTTAGCTACAAGCCAAGAGGTTCAAGGAATGTATGAATGTCAGTGAAAAGATGGACAGAACAACTGTGAGGCGGAACAGACAATTTGCCTAGCCCGTGAAGTGAAGAAGAAGAAGAGGAAGAAGAAGAGGTCTGATTCCAGAATGGCCCACAACTGCGTATCTATCTATCGTTCGGTTTAGAAATTCTACTTCCTGCATACAAGAAACAGGTTCAGAGCAGTTATTCGTAAGCCTAAAAAAAAAGTAAAATAAATAAAAGTACGGAAAAGAAAACAACCTTCCCCCCCTTTTCGTTTACACTGTTTTCCTTCTTGTTCTACCTTTTTGATAACTTTCTGTTCTTCTCACACACAGACACAAGGACAAGACACACCAATACCCAAGGTGGAGATTAAAAATCCCCTACCCCGCCGGGAATCGAACCCGGGTCGCCGGAGTGGAAGGTAGGGACTCTACCGACTACGCCACGGCGACGGACACCTTGAAACTTGGAAGCAATATTTGTTTAATTCAGAAATTACTTAATTTAGCAGTTCCCAATATCAATTTTAGAGAGAAAACTATATGTAATATGTTCATGATGCCGGTCCTCGTAGACTAGTGGGTACCATGCTCATCTCTGGTTCTTAAGTTCAAGGGCTTAGATCCAGGGCAGGATGGAATTCATCCATATTCTTTCACGGCTTAAAATATTCAGTATGAATTCCTTCTGTAGGGAAGTAAAGTCGTAGTCTCGGGTCGTAGATTTACTGCAGGTAAAAGAATTCCAGCCTGAAACAGGAGGGGGCTCTGAGAAAATTGTATCGACCTTTTAACCCCAGATATGAATTGCGACGCTGATGAATAAAGTTATTAGACAGAATCGTTAAATAAAATACTAACACCCAAATCTGATATCTTTCTCAGACTAGATGTTATATGGCCTCATCTTAAAGTTTCTACAAATTATATATATATATCCTATTACACGGAACGCAAAATTAACGTCTGAACCGGGATTTGAATCCGGAACCTCTAGCTTTATACGTTAGTACGCTACCGGCCGCGTCATTCAGGCTCCCAGCGCAACATTATTTTTTTTCTTTCCTCATATACAATTCACAAAGATATGTATTCCTCATTCAGAAGTCTACATGAATTAAATGAGGAATTTGCAACTGTTTGGTAAAGATAGAGTGATGTACTATAGGACTTAGGAAGCCCTTGGGGTAATAGTAGGTTAAGCCTCCCATCGGCACGATATGTCAGCCGAGTTGTAATGACGGCAGTATTTACATGCGTCTAGTGCTCATTTCCATTAACTCCAAGGCCATAATGCCTACAGAAGATTTAGACCAGACTAAAATTCCTAATTTCATCAAACCCGTGATCTTATGACTTGTGGTGTATTGCCTTAACCAACTGTGCTACGGAGTGCCCTGCAATTGTTTGATACGTGCTAATATATAATTCATATATATTTCTTAAAAGAGATGAAAACGTATATACAATAATTGTTTTAGAATGAGGAAATATGCTGAAATTGAATTAAGCATACATTAAATTTATGTAACTACGTTCTGGGGCTCGTTTAAATCCGTTATATGAATAAGCAAGGTAAATGCAATGAATAACATTAAAAGCCCATTTTATACTTTGCCATTTGACACCAAGGCAAGAGAATTATGCAAGGTTATCACATGGAAATGAAAAGGACAGTGAGTAATTTCACATAACACACGGTACACTTATTATGAGGGAGCATTGTAAAGTGCGTTTTTACGCCTTGTCACTCAAGCAGGTGTAGGCGGTGAAATTATTTAACAATAACTGAATTCTACAAATGTTAAAAAGTAATTCTAACATAGCCTAATATTCTAACATCCACCATATTAACATTTATATGTTTTCTCTATCTCTCTCTCGCTCTCTCGCTCTCTCTCTCTCTAATATATATATATATATATATATATATATATATACATTCTTATCATACCATATATATATATATATATATATATATATATATATATAATCAGACCTGTTTTTTATTTCAATATTTTTACAGACGCTTGATTAAATATTATTATAATCAATTTAGTGTACAGATTAAATGAAGTCAAACTGTGTCCTACTCCCGCTCCCTCTCGTAAGCGAGAGCGGCTGAAAGGGAGTGCAGCCACTCGAGAGTCTCGTGTACGGTAACAAGAGCTCGAGAATGTGGATTTCCAGGTTTCTCGCAGTGAGTATGACGGTTGAAGTCATGCAATGTTCATCTCACATAAGAAATGCACATACGAAGCAGCACGTTTCTCAATAGCCAAAGAAATGCCTCCTTTTACGGATAAACATTATTATTACTGTTATTATTATTATTGTTATTATTATTATTATTGAAATATAAATTTATAAAACATTTAAGGGTTATTCCATATGATATCCGCAAAAAAAAAATATATATATATAAACTGAACTCGCATCTTCAAAAGTTTACAATTTTTTTTATAGTGAAACATTATGGTGCATTGAACATTTAAACTGAATTTCAGGTCTCAGTTTGATATACTGTAATATAAGAAGACTATATTTGTCAATTTATCGTATTTTTAAAAGGAGCCCTTTGTTTAAAATACATTTCTCAACTCACTGAATTTAAAAATATAGTAACATTATATATCATTTTATTATGCACTATTACTTGAAAATTAGCTGATAATACATACATTTTTCTAAACGGCGTAAATTCAATTGATATAAATTGACCATTTTATATACATAAACAAATAAATTATTCCGCACTGACCAACTGTTATCTAATACGGTATTTTCATATATTGATAGATGAAAGGAAACCTATTAATTTATTATTGTCTTAGCAATTTAATGGAATGTCTGAAACACACGTTTAATACTGTCGGAGTAAATTTTATTTACAATACTAAGTACATATTTTTTTTTCACGTGTAATATACAGTCTTGTCTTGAAACTATAAGGCTTGTAGATTATATCAGACAATTTCTCTAGTACATTCTCTTTATCTTTCGCAGTCATTGTATACGACAACAACGACAATGAGATGAAAGGAAACCTATTAATTTATTATTGTCTTAGCAATTTAATGGAATGTCTGAAACACACGTTTAATACTGTCGGAGTAAATTTTATTTACAATACTAAGTACATATTTTTTTTTCACGTGTAATATACAGTCTTGTCTTGAAACTATAAGGCTTGTAGATTATATCAGACAATTTCTCTAGTACATTCTCTTTATCTTTCGCAGTCATTGTATACGACAACAACGACAATGAGATGAAAGGAAACCTATTAATTTATTATTGTCTTAGCAATTTAATGGAATGTCTGAAACACACGTTTAATACTGTCGGAGTAAATTTTATTTACAATACTAAGTACATATTTTTTTTCACGTGTAATATACAGTCTTGTCTTGAAACTATAAGGCTTGTAGATTATATCAGACAATTTCTCTAGTACATTCTCTTTATCTTTCGCAGTCATTGTATACGACAACAACGACAATGAGATGAAAGGAAACCTATTAATTTATTATTGTCTTAGCAATTTAATGGAATGTCTGAAACACACGTTTAATACTGTCGGAGTAAATTTTATTTACAATACTAAGTACATATTTTTTTTCACGTGTAATATACAGTCTTGTCTTGAAACTATAAGGCTTGTAGATTATATCAGACAATTTCTCTAGTACATTCTCTTTATCTTTCGCAGTCATTGTATACGACAACAACGACAATGAGATGACAATGACGACAACGACGACAACAACTACGACAAGGACGACAAGGACGACAACAAGGACGACAATGACGACGACAACGACGACAACAACAACGACGACAACAACAACGACGACAACGAGACGATAATGACGACGACAATGAGACTACAATGATGGCAACGACGACGACAAAGATGACAACGACGACGATGACAACGACGACGACAACAACGACAACGACAACAACAACAATAATTATAACTTAACAAGCCACATGGGCTTAATCCGTGATTGTTGACGATGATGATGATAATAATAATAATAATAATAATAATAATACTAATAATAATAATAATACTAATAATAACAATACTAATACTAATAATAACAATACTAATACTAATAATAACAATACTAATACTAATAATAACAATACTAATACTAATAATAACAATACTAATACTAATAATAACAATACTAATACTTATAATAACAATAATAATACTAATACTAATAATAATAATAATAATAATAATAGAAAAGTCTTCGGAAGAAATATTACTACATATAACCGTAACGACTAAAACAGAAAGAATCACATAATAGAGAAAAATAATACCACTTTAATTCGAAAACGAATACTGTAGAATACTACAGTAGAACCTAAAAAAACTTCTACATTATTAATTACTGTAAATCATACACTTTTATACTTCTTTTCAATCATTAATTAAAAACAGAAATATAAAGCTGCAGCTCGTTATTTTGACTTGTAAACATTGTTAGTTATCACACATTAAAAATTAATCCCAGCATCAGACGTATTCACAATACTGGCGGGGCAGCAGTGTCAAAACACTGAATTACAGCTACCGCCTAAATAGTAATATATCTTATTGGACGACGACATTCTTAATTGAAGTAATAGAATAGTGACCTTAATAGAAACTTGTTCTGTTTGTGACAAAACAAAATATTACTTTTTATACAGAGGATTTTGATTAAAGAACTGCCCTACTTATTTATTCAAATTACAGATTGCCTATGAATAGAATTCAATAGATTATGTGATTTTTAAAAAAAATATGCTTTTAGTGAATTCCGAAGGAATGAACCTATTGAGGTGGTTCTCACGAAAATATTTTGAAATATTTTTACCGATCTTCGACGATCCTATCTAGAAGACACCAAAAATTACCATGTACAATATATATATAGGCCTATATATATATCCGTTAAAACTCCAGCGGCTCGGTATATAGCAGATAATTTAAAAAGGTAAGGTCGAGTTTGTTAACGAGCAAAATTTCACCATTAGGTGTAAGAGTTAATCTGAAACTAAACTTTAAAATCACACTGGCGGTCGCAATTTTCAATGCTTCGCAACGAATCTCAGTAGGCCTATATGCTGTTTAAATATACTGAGGGGATATTCTCAAAAACTCAGAGAAATATGACCATTATATGTGGGAGTTAATCTGAAATCCGAATTAAAAAATTCACTTCAGCAACCGCCATATTTATTTCGTCGCAATGTATACCAACAATTTAATATACCCTTAAATTGACGATATATCCTATATTAATTGATTTAATATTTTAATAAAGTAATGGAAAAATGAATCAGCAGTTATTTAAATCTGTGTCAAATTATACAACAATATAGGTATAATACGTAGGTATGTTCACTCAGCGTGCGCTGCTATGCCTAAATACATGATAATGTGTTTTTTGCATTTAGTTGAATAAGTAAAAGGAAAAATAAAAATAAATTTATATCTTTATTCTTTTATATTACCCGGCGTTGCCAGGGAACCTATGCATCCCGATGTACTTGGAATAAATGAGCTGAAAGACAAAATTCGTTTTCAGTTATCCATAAAATAATACCCGCCGTGCGCTGCTATGCTTGCCCGGGAATCTACTTATCTCGATCTCCTTGACATCAATGTAAGAGAAAAATGGCTATTGTGTGTTATCTATAAAAGATAAAAATATGCTGTCACTAACTTTTTTGCAGAGTTTTTTTTGAGATATTCAATTCTGTGTACATTAATTTTTCGTATTTGTTATTGTTTAGACAGCGTTAGCCATTTAAGGGTAAAAAAGGGACTTTTTCACATTTTCCACTCCAAAGGTGTTTTTTAAGGGTGTAGGAGTTGAGTATCTCAACTCTCTTATAGCCTATGTTCATCCCAGGAATCTGCAAAAACCCCATCACGATCGGATCAACGGTATGACCGCGCATAAAGTACAAACAAACAAACAAACAAACATTTTTATATATTAGATTTCATAACATAATATATTAAGAGGCTGCGGAAATTCCTAATGTTAATATTAAATAAAGTTCATGTTTTCTCAATGTTCCACCAAAATTTTTCTAATTTTCAGTGGGAATTTAACAAATCCTTATCTATGTAATACGTACATTTCTCTAATAAGGGATTATTATTGTATTTGCATGTATGTGTACGGGTGTGTGCATTCCAATGCCTCCTATTGCACTTTTACGGTCGAGTTTTTCACTGGCGAATAGATGGCGTTAAATTGGTCTATTTTCAATTTCCACACAGTTTCGACGAGCACTTTACGGAGATGATGGGTATTGTGTGCACAGAGAGAAGTGTAGGGTGAGCGTATGTGAGTGTTTTGTGTGTAATGTATGTTGCACAACGAATGATGACGGCGAAGAGAAGGGAGAAGGTGGAACTAGGTGCCATCATACTACCCTCTCCTGTCTAAAAGTACCAATGGGATCCCCAGGTTTTAACTTTCCCATCCGACAGAAGAATAAAATGCTGCAAAAACGTATGTTACTAGAAACAAATAAAATTTTCGTAACAAGCCCAAGATAAAAAATCCATTATTAACCCAAGCGTAGAAAAGTGTCTGTTTAATGCACCTACAATGAGTTCATTCAGTAGTATTTTATAAGCTGTATTTCAACATTAGCGATACTCCGGACATCAAAATAAATCCATAAATTTCCGTAGCTAACTTATAAGAATATAAGAATAGAAATAAACAACATACTTGATGAAATTATGTATTTTATAAGTGATGTTACAGATTTTAAAGTCAAACATGCTAAATAAAAATGAATGATGTAAAAACATAATTCTCTAGATCAAAGCTATAGGATTCGCTGATAGTAATGATCTAATTTATTAAGCAAATATTCAATAACTTAACAGGATTATAGGGAATATTACAATAACATAACAATATATAATTCAAAAGTGTGCGTTTGTTAAGACACATCCTGTAACTTGTGCCAATAGTACACGCATAAGAGCTGAAGTAATTTAGATATAAGTTTAATACATTCAATTTGTCATGAGCAATTATATTTCCGTTAGGTCTAACCCCGACCATCTGTTTTGATTAATTCATAAGCTATATTTCATGTTAGTGCCTCAAATACATGCCTCAGGCAACCTCATACATAATACCAGTTACAGATTCAAACACTTAAAATGTTCAAATTCCATCATCTATCATATTATAAATAAATCACTAAGCATTTCTACAAAGAAACTCTTTAAATAAATTATTAAATTTAAATGGCATACAGAATTATAGTCAATATAATATATTAATGCGTGTTTGTTATTTTAAGTAACAAATGAAAGGTATAGGGAAATAACCAGGTAAGTCACTTTAATGTTGAATCCTAGAAAACAAACTTTTAGTTGTACAATATCCATATTTCTGTGCCTGTAAGTCAAACTATGGAGGTAAATAAATCAACGATTAAACTGTATCTTTTATTGTTTCATACTTCTAAATTATAGTGCTTTCTACAGAGAATCTAATGACACTTCAAACTCTTTTTCGACAAAAAATGTGACTTACCCGTTTCTTTCCCTGTACCCTCCAAATGTTGACATCCATAAAGCCCTATAATCACATTTATTTTGCGATTTTGTTGGTTAAATGAAAACTAGAGATAAAATTATTAAGACTGTTTTATTTGTATTAATAAAATATGCATTAAAATAGTACTTTATAATGATGCTGTTGATGATGTTCATTGTTTAATATTTTAGCAGGATTAAAAGTGTCTAGCTGTTAAATAGTTCTCCTTTCTTCATTTTTCGCCAGTGAATTTTCTCTTATGACATAAATAGAATGTTTTATATATACGTATTTTCTCACAACCCAGATTTTTCCGAAATAAAGGAGACGGAGCTATTTCGAATGACAACATTTTCGGATAATACATGGGCAATATTTTTAGTTATGAAAGGAAAGAGTGTGTGATATAGTATTAAATTGTTGTAAAATATAATTTAAGTTTTATTGTAATAAATATGGACGCAAGTAATTAATTAATTTATACACAGTAATCATTTTCATAAGTAATGCCACGAGTGATTTCCAAATTATCGATAAATTCACGACTCACGAAGTGAGGAGTGAATTTATCTAGAGAATTTGGAAATCAAGAGTGGCATTTGTTAGGACTATTTATCGAATAAAATTAAGCTGTTTACTCACAAATCATTATTTAACTATAGTTATTTTAAAATATTTATATATTTAATGTAAACGGCGATGTTTGAAAACAAATGAGAAACGATAGGTACGCTTCGTCTGCTTCTTTTGTTTATCACTGCAACCAGATCATACTATTTATTGCCAAAGAAACGCAATATTGTAAGAATGCTCTCTAGTGGAGAAAAAATGAAACGCATCAAACTGTATATTAATTCATTTCTGATGTCGTATGATGTAAATATGACAATTATATTTTTCTGGATTGTTACCTGGGAAAAATACATTTAAGAAAGTGCAACCAGTGGTTTCTTTTTTTGGTGGTATAATCAATTGCTACAAATGTTTTTATATTAACTCCCGCATGCGGCATGTGTTGACATTCATGCACTATACATACAATCTGGTAGCCGTATTTCTCACAGGCTCAGTCACTGCAAAATAATGGTCAGACCTGTTCAGAATATTAAAAAGGAGGAGCTTTCTTTAATATGGTAATTATAACACTGATAAATATTTCGTGAAACACGACTCTGATTGGTTGTAAAACAGAAATCATTGAAACGTGATTGGTCATTGACTCCCATTTGGGGCAACAGTCATGAAAATCAGATTTATGCAATATTAAAAGATCGTACATAGGCTATTTGTGCGGAGACAAGGGCAAACTCTCTTGTTACTGCTATGAAGTGAAAATAAAATGTACGTATCATGTATACTTTTAAATTGAGGTAAATATTATTAGGCGACAGTCAGGAGATACAAAGGGCAAACACGCGCATTCTATTGTGCAACACTAAGGAATTTGGGCTGGAAGTAAACATCAATAAAACTAAATGTACAGTCACCATAGAAATTCATTGTATAATGGAAATTGACAGTTAATAACAAATGAGGGAAATTTTGAACAAGTGAATAAATTCTAATACCTAGGAACAATAATTACAAACAGGAATGAGGTGCAGAAAGAAATTAAACTTAAGCTCAATAGTCTACTGGAAATGCATGCTATTCCGTATTACAGGAGGTTTATCATCCAAACTTCTCCAAAAAAAAAAAAGAGAAAACATTATAATTAATATATATATATATATATGTATATAACTATTATTCTCCCAGTTATATATATATATATATATATATGCTATGTTACAATTAAATTTTTGACATTGAGGCAATGCAAGCTTAATATGCCATGATAAAAAAATAAATGCCTGGACGGGATTTGAACCCGGACCTCTGGGTTGGTAGCCCAGCGTGCTATCTATTACACCACCGGACAAATCCAATACAAACATTTATCTTTCTTATATATTATTTTTTCTTATCATGTCATATTAAGATTGCATTGCTCAATGTCAAAAAAATTAATTATAACATCGATAAAGCGTCACTGCTATAAAGTAAAAATATTCTCTTTAATTTGCTTACTTGTTATAGTCAGCTACCAGATGTCAGTGAAGACCGAGTTCTCACTCCATCTCGTAATAATGGAGAATATATATATATATATATCCCGTCCAGACATTTATTTTCTTATCATATCATATTATTCTTCCTGATTCAAAACTTGGTTTCTTACTTTAAGGGAGGAAAATAAACTACTTAGGAAAATTTTTGGACCAAAGAGAGACTAACATATAGGTGATTGAAGAAGACTTCATAACAGTGAGCTACATAATCTTTAAGGAGAAAAATAGATGTAATAAGTTCAATTAAGTCTCGAAGACTGCGATTGGCAGGACAAGTGGCACGAGTGGGAAATGAAAGAGGGATATGGAAAGAAAACCAAAGGGCAAGCGCCCAGTTGGTGGGCCAAGAATGAAGTGGGAGAAAAACATTAGCATTGATTTGAGGGAGGTAAATTATGTAGGAGTTCATTGGAAAACGTTGGCTCAGGAAAGTGAGGTATTGAGAGCGTATGTCTGTGCGGCCATGAACTTACGGGTTCGATAGTGCCAGTGAGTTAGTTATCCATTTCCATTAACTAAGTTTAACCTCTCGCCTTATACGTAAATTTTTCATGCCACACACCATCCAGGCCTTACAGTGCAAGACTTCGGGAGAGGGTTTCAAACTATGAATCATACGCATACTTTTTGACCATACAAAGACATGAATGAGTGGCCAGCTCAATGCCAGGGCCGACGAAACACACAATTCACACACACATTCGTACTAAACATAGTAAATATGATGGCTATATGATATTTAGGGACCATTTTAGCCTTAAAGTTTCTTGGAATTTGTCTCACAGGTGAAGAAAACGCCCGATAAGAAACAACATCAAGGAAACTTGTCCCGACCGGGGATCGAACCCGCGCCCGCTGCGTACAAGGCAGCAACGATACCGCGAGATCACAGCGATGGACTAATATAATAATGATGATGATAATAATAATAATAATAATAATAATAATAATAATAATAATAATAATAATAATTTAAACTAGAAGAAATAAAGTCATAGGGTCTTATCTTCCACTTAACCATTTAAGTTAAGGGGATAGTCCACTTTAACTTACCTAGTATATTTTAAAAGTTCCATAGGACAACAGTGCGCATGCGCCAGAGTTTATAGAGCCAGCGATAACCCACCATCGAACCACATATCAATTATTATCGTTGTTTCGATTATTATATATTTTATTTTATTTTATGTATTTAGACACATTTAAAATGTAACGAATCTAAAAGCTAACTAACTAACCCACACTTAACAGAATTCAATTACTCTAACCTAAGGTGCTTCCCATGAAACGCCCTTTTTTTCACTCTTTAATAATCGCAACCATCGATAGCCACTGGATCCAACTATATAATATACTCTCTGGAGAAAATAGCAAGTCACCATCACAATATGTGTATTTGAATAAATACTTAAACATTCTAAAATTAAGTTATAAAAATTATTTTAAGTATTTAAAAATATTTAAAATATGTTACTAAATGCAGAAGAAGAGTTATAATTCAAAACAATAACTGATAAATCAAGGTTAAGTGTTTCTATACTTGAGCCGAAGTTAAAAATTACAAACATGCATTTATACAAAATAATTAAGTCTCGAACTAGTATTAAATATCTTGCTACTAACATAAAAATATACTTAAAAATAAATACAATTGTTTTAAAAACTGCAATAGTTATAAAAACATGTATATACCATCTTCACTTCTCGCAACTGGAATTCCCTACCACAAGAAATAAGGGGCTGCCGGACATTGGCATCTTTTAAAAGAACTCTAAATTTATATTTGCTCTAAACTCGACTTCATTATTATCCAGTGTAAGGTATATATATATATATATATATATATATATATATATTAATTGGTGTTTCTCGTATAATATATCATATTTATATTATTATTATTATTATTATTATTATTATCGTATCATTATTGTCATTACCCTATAAAATGTTGTTTGTACATGACATTTACATTGCTACATTATTGTATCTTTAACTGTTTATAATTAGTATAGTGTATATCTATATTTGTCAAATATTTATTTGTATTTGTGCTGGTTGAGTGGAAGAGACGGCCTTATGGCCTTAATTCTGCCAGAATAAATAAAGTATTATTATTATTATTATTATTATTATTATTATTATTATTATTATTATTATTATTAATATAATAAGTAATTTGTGATTTTTTATGTAACTTTCCTTCTTTGCCTTAGTTTAAACTCTTCCTTTGAAAAACATGAAATCAAAACAAATAGTTGTACAGACTCTTGTAATGCTGCACTTCGATTTCTGCGACATATTACTGACAAATATGACAACTGATCTATCTGACAGACTACAGCGTGCTCATAATGCGTGCATTTGATTTGTATTCAATCTCCGTCGTTATGACCATGTGTCTCTTTCATTTCAGGCCTTATCATGGCTACGTCTAAATGACAGAACTTTAAATTCACTTGTTTTACTATTCCAAATCCTGCACACATATTTACCAAGTTATTTATTAACGCGTTTTCAAAATTTATCGACTCATCACAATTTAGGAAACAATATCACAAGATTCTTCTTTACTTTCTATACCATGTTCTATGATTTCACAGCCATGTCAAGGACTCTCAATCACTATCATTATTTAAATCCAAATTAACTGATATCTTAAGTTCCACACAGTGAAAATATTAACTATATAACAACTATATTCAGTATTTTGTATATGCCTATAAATATCCATCTAGGAAGCTTTACTTACTTAATTTAATTTTATATTATTTTAATTTTATTTTATTCCACGTTTTGTTACTATTAGCAAATATTAGACCTCATCCCCACTGCCTTTTGTTCAGTCTATATTTTAATATCAACATCACAAACATTTTAACAGGATCTGTAGCCTGTAGTTTACTCAATGTGATCTTGGTGAATCCATCTTCGTCTTGGCCTCTGATAATACAGGGTGTCCCATTCAAACCTCCAACATTTTAATTAATCATAACTAACAAAGTATGCGGAATTATGAAATGAGGCCGGTATTAAACGAAACAGAAACTCAAAGAATTTTTATTGCCATACACTACAACATATCTATATGTACACCATCCTGCTCTAATTTTTTTCAATATTTTCTTCTGAAACACGTGCACGAGTACCCCTTGATTCTTTTTTTAACGCTTCCAGTCGCCAAAACTTCTCAAGCCATGCCTTAATTGCCTTCCCATCAGGTGCATTTGCTCCATATTTTCTCCGGTAATTTATTTGTACTGTAATTATTGACTTCGTCTCTGAATACCAGAAAACAGTTTGTGCTCGTTGCTGAGGAGTCACCATTTTGTTTTATGTCATTATTGTCCTACTGCAACAATGAAAACAAAAATTCTTTGATCTTCTCTTTCTTTTAATAGCAAACCTCATTTGATAATTCCGCATACTTTGAGAGTTATGATTAATTAAAATGTGGGAGGTTTGAATGGGACACGGTGTAATTTAAATTTGTAATAATTATGCAATTTTTATATAATTTTACCATTCTCTGGTTGAATGGAAGAAAATGCCTTATGACCTTAACTCTGCCAGCTAAAATAAATGATTATTATTATTATTATTATTATTATTATTATTATTATTATTATTATTACTGTAACAGGAGAGAAAACCAGAGAATGATAGGTGCTGATTTCTACACCGCAAGAGCTATGCCGGACAGAAACTGGCGAAAACCAACCAAGAGCTAAGACATGTTGTAACACGATATGCGATGCACGGCTTCCATCATAAGGTGTGCAGAATCAAGAAATATCACGAACCTAGTGAGAAGTGCGTGTGAATTGTGTGGCGGACAGTGCGACCGATATCATATACCGAAATGCCCAATAAACACAAAATCGCTGAATGACTAGAGCAAAGACTAAAGAACAATCAATCCCCATTAGGACGAACCTTTCTTCACAACCGGACTTTACAGGGACACAACCTGTCGAGAAAGAATTTTATCTGGGTCTATCACATGCTGTTTTAACCACACATTGACATGTAGGGCCTCCCTGAATGATGTTCAAGTAACTTATGATATTATGTATTTTTCCTTGCATAGAATTGTAGATTATGAATGTTACATTTCTGCTTATGCAATTTTTAAGGTTGGTCTTCGTACGAAATCTTGGAAGCATCTCAAGGCTCACAGTGTTATTATTAACAAAACTAATTAACATCTTTTATAATCACATGAATAGCTACTAAATATAACAAAACAAAGGATTACAAAACAAAAACATGTTTAATACTATTCTGTTGTCTCGCACTGCGTATGTATTGTGTAGATTTGGAGGGTCAGTTGAAAAATGCATTAATGTAATCTGCATAAAACGTTTTCATATTGTGTTAAAATTTTAATTGCAATTCAATAAACACTTGAAATAGTTTTTTATGATAAACGTTTATTATACCATCTTAATTAAGTAAACCGTTTTTAATAAAATTGAATAAAAACCACATTCGCATTGCAATAGAGTGAATTAATGCAATCAATCTCGACCAATTGGGATTATTGCTCTAATGCGTAGATTAAAATAATGTAATTTATTTCCAAGCCCTCAAAGGAATAACATTCTAAATTAATATATAATATTGTTCGGTGGACGTAGTTTTGGGCGCTCTTGGTGTTTATATATTTTATATTTCATTGGATTGTAAGTATTATTAATTAGAAAGAACAAGGATGCCTTGAAAAGGTTAAGAGAGTCATTTTCGATCATTATAATTTCTTTTTTTTGTTCAATGCTACCTGTTTGTCATTCGACATTTTAGGTATTCTCTCCTGGCATTGGCGCATTGTAACCCACTTCTGAGGTTACGCTGTCCCAATGATATGATGGGTGATGATGATGGGCAATGATGCGCCAAGAGAAGCCTTAAACCTAAATTTAATCTAATGAGGTGAATATGATATTGATGATAATGATGGCCAGATGATGTTCGGAGACCGTTTGGGCCTTAAAGTATCCTAACTTTGTCTTACAGGTGAGGAAAAACCCCGAAAAAACCTCACCCAGGAAACTTGTCCCGAGCGGGGATCAAAGCCGGATCCGCTGTGTGACAAGGCTGCACGCTACTTCGAGACCACAGCGGTAGACTCGATCATTATAATTGACTTACAAATTTCGTATATGTAAAAAAAAAAGAACAGTACAAAAATAAGTTGACTAAATACTTTCTTAGAAAATATATAATAATGTTCTAGTATATTATTATTATTATTATTATTATTATTATTATTATTATTATTTTATTCTTTATGCTTAAAATTTAATTAGCATTGTACACAGTAAACGCTTAATATTAACCCATTTATCTCAAAAGACGAGGTACACTCGCTTAACTCTGCTGTTATATATTTTACAATATTTTATACATCCCTTGGCAGGGTATCTTTTGTTAACATTTATGAACAGTAGAGGAATGTTTTTGCCTTCACTCTTATTGTGATCTCAAGTACCGTTATCTATTGTTTGTTTTGAATGTCTGGAAATAGACAATATAATTTACGGCAACTTAAATCCGGTTTCTGGGGAAATGCGTTTGACCATTTAAACCTGAAGCGAACGGGTTAACTTGCCCTCGGCGAATCTGGAAGAGAAGATCTAATGGTCTTAACTCCAACAAGTAAAATAAATAATTGGTTTATTTATTATTATATTATTTGTTTTATAGTTCTAACAAGGGAACTGTCAACCATTGCATACCGAAACCTACCTTGAAATTTCTTCCTGAGAAGCGTTGTGATGTACAAAGGCCATGTCAAAAAGTTATCTGCCATTTTTAACTGCAAGTCACTAAAATACAGTGCCAAATCTCTCATTTTAACTCTAGGGGATAATAACTCCTGTATTGGCAGACAATACCCGCCGTACCGCGCAGCTTCCTGCCTCACTTCAACCCGCTCTTATCTCTTGCAGGTATGTACAGCTGCTCCGTACAATGGGTTACCTTTGCAGAATTCTGGCTTCGAGTTCTGTGCTTTGTAGTTAAAATCGGCACATAATTGTTTGGATACGACCTTGGTATATCACAACGCTTCTCTGAGAGAAATTTCAAGGTAGAATTCGGCATGCAATGGTTGACAGTTCCCTCATAAGTAAACTCTTTGGGAACTAAAGTCAATTGTATCTAAATCTTTTGATACTGTAGGCCTACATGTTTTTTTTTGTGTCTGTTAGGTGTAGTAATAAATATGTTATTGTGAAAGTTCACTAATTTAATTTTTAATGATATTATGAAACAAATTCTAGTTATAATAAAAGTTTAGGAATTATTAATCAAGTTATGAAACCATCCCTTGTACAAAAAAACACCAGATTATGTATATGTAATACTTTGGCTAGACCAGTGTTGACCTATGGTAGTGAAGCATGGACACTAAAAAAGACAACATGAAAGCAGAATAACGGCTTGTGAAATGAGATTCATGCGCAGAACAGCGGGTTACACCAGATGGGATCGGAAAAGAAACACCGATATCTTAAAAGAATTGAAGACTACGCCAATTTTGGAATATATTAAACAGTACCAACTAAATTGGAAACACCATCTTGAAAGAATGAGTTCAAATCGGATACCCAAAGCTGTTTATAATTACATACCAAAAGGACGAAGATCTCTGGGCCGTCCTATGAAGCGCTGGAGGGAAAATGTTCTATAGGATCGTAACAGGCCTTGGTCTAATACTTGGAAGGAAGAAGATGAAGAAGAAGAAGAAGAAGATGATGATGATATGAAATCATGATTATTATGGAATGAGTCCTGCAATTGCCAACATTTGCCTTAATCACTGGGGAAACCAGGAAACCTCCATACATGTTGATTAACAATAGATTTGAACCTGGGACCTCCCAAATACAAGTCTAAAACGCTACATCCCTTTGTCACATATTAAAAAAGTAAAGTTATCCCATTACAGGCCTTAGGAGACACTTAGAATAGTAGGAGGTTAAGGCTCCCACCTTTCTAGACAATCAGAACGAGATGCCAGCCGGACTGTCAGCCCTGCATGGCAGCTGCATTTACCTTCAGAAAAAGCATATATGGTACACATTTCCGTTATAAGCTGAGTCAAATCCAGGGCCATAATGCTGTCAGAGGGTTTTAGGACCCCACCGGGAATCGAACCCCCTACCTTCCGGATTGCAGCCCACTACCTTAACCAACTATGCTACGGCGTGCACAGAAAATTTTGAAAGTTATGTCCTTGTACCGGAACATATTTATAAAACATTGAAATGTTGAATACAAATGCATTGGATCTTGCTTGTGAAATTGTGAATTCAAACTTTCTTATAAAAGAAATGTGCGGCGGTACAAGATCTTCATTTGCAACATATTCTGTGATAGAGGAAGGTGATTAATATAAATGTAAATGAAACTGATAAATCTGTGTCTTGAAATGTGAGGTTATTACATGAGACATTACCGGCGACGACTTGCTTCGAGTCCAACGCACGTTCTCGTTACATCGCAAATTATGACATTGTACATAGATTATTTAGTCAATGATGTTAAATGTGAACAAACAAACTTAAAATTAATAATATTAATAAAAGTTTAAAAAACTAAAACAATACGCTTTATTAGAAAACGGAACTAAAAAATGAAAAATAATTTTAATTTCCAACCCGCTTGGAATAAAATTAAAGTGGTCAACAAAAATATCATCTCCAACACATCTTGGATAAAACTAGAGTTATCTACAAAGCGCCCTTCGCTTTTGATGGTAAAATTATGTTTTTTGTAGATAACTCTAGTTTTATTCTAGATGTGTTGGAGATGATTTTTTGTTGACCACTTTAATTTTATCCCAAGCGTGTTGGAAATTAAAATTATTTTCATTTTTTTAGTTCGGTTTTCTAATAAAGTGTATTGTTTTAGTTTTTAAAACTATTTTTTATTTTTTAGTTTGGTTTTCTAACAAATCCTGTTGTTTTAGCCTTTCTTAAACTATTTTTTAAAATTTTTAGTTTAATTGATTGTCATAAACCGGAATCCCATCAAAATTTAATTGCTTACGATATTTTTAGTGTCTAGGCACGAATATAATTATTTTTTTTAAAAATTATTATTATCTAATATTGTTATAATATTTTTATGCCCAAGCTGAGCAAAACATTTCTTCCACTTACTTGTGTTTTGCACTCTTTTAACTTTACTATCTAACCTCTCTTGGTTAACTCTTGTTTTTTCGACCCCGACGCTATTAGGGCATCCGAGGGCTAGGGAGTCTTTCCTTTCTTCCATTTCTTCTTTCCTTTATTTTCTTTTTCTTCTCCAGAAAAGCCTGACCAGAGGCTATAAGATGGCAGCCCCATCACTGGTCTTGCCTTCCTTTGACCAGCAACCAATCGAAGGGACTATTATTATGCTTTCAAGTCTTATACGAGAATTTCCCGGAAGGATCAAAACGCTGGAGGGAAAATTTTCTATAGGATCGTAACAGGCCTTGGCCTAATACTTGGAAGGAAGAAGAAGAAGAAGAATATTTTAATATAGATAATTAGTTACAGTTAATAGTATCCTTATCATATTTTTTGTATAAATTACAATGTGGTAAGTTTACAAAAGTGTCATTAATATTTTACAGAATAAGATACAAAATATAAATATCTTTAAATTCGATACTATGAGTATGAGCTAAAAGTAATACTCTTCTAAAAAAATACTCCGGGCCGGATGTGGATTACTGAAATTATATACCACTACAGTCCACCGCTCTACCAACTGAGCTACGAGAGGATATAATATTCATTTCTTACAACGATGGACTAAAAAGTCGATAAGTCCGCAACCTATTATATATTGTTTATATGAAATTATTGTATTGTCATTGGTCCTTTACACGTATACAAAGTTTCAAGTCGATCCAATGTATTGAAGTGGGTGAAAATCGTGTTGAATGATTCCATTACATAGACAGATACAGGTGAAGCTAATATAAAGCGTGTAAAAATTAAAATAGTCAAGTGTTAATAAGGATATATTTGCACACATAATGTTAAATAGCTCTTAGAAGTATTATTTATTCAGGCTATAAAATGTCAGAACACGTTATAAGCTACTTCTTTGTACATTTCAGTCTGAAATAATCTAGCAATGTTTTATTATTAACATCAAAGCTAATGTAAGTTTTATAGTCAAAAACCAATATCTGATTTGTTATACCCCTCCTAAGTTGTATAAGTTCAACATAAGATATTTAAAATCACTGTTTGCTCGTACATACAAATCTTAAATATTTTTGTACTCTTATTCCGAAAATAGTCGGTCACGATGGACTACCAGTAGAGGCTATGCTCCTTGCCTTTGGTTCCGAGGGTCGCATGTTCAAACCATGTCGGTGTCGATAGATTATTTAGGATGGAAAAATCCAAGGAGAAAGTTCTCCGGGAGAGACTTTAAGACGTGGACACCCAGTCTGAAGATTTTCAGGCTCATAAAGATCCTGAAGCCTGAATAAAAAGGCCTCTAAGCAAAAATTGCCAATCTCATCATCTTAGTAATACTTCAGTTGCCTGCTAGATGTCTCATTGGGCCAGTATGTTGACCACATACCATTCATGATAACTATGGACAAATAAGCCTAAGTAAATTAACTTGGTCTAGTAACTCCTAACAGATAAGTGGCTAAAGCTAAACAATGGGCTACGCCATTACAGATAGATAGATATTCTGAGATTAAGTGATAAAAATTATCTCAAAATACGAATGAATCGGCGTCCGTAAATTGGGTTACGGTACTAGAAAATACGGTCAATTTGATCCCGGGTTGAAAAGGATAGTAGGTAAATGGGCCCAGGCTCAGAAAGGGTAGTAATATGCAAATTGGGTCCCAGACTATTAGCATTATCCAGGCAATACCTCATGTAAGTTGGGTGGATCGATCTCCAAGAAAATTATAATGTTAAAAATTAAGCCTAAATTTTTTTACACTGATTGTAAACATTTTAAACTAATTGATTTCACAAATTTGAATGTAGAAATTAGTCCCTTTGGCAACAGTTGCATTACTTAACAATAAACTATTCATTCTTCTTTTAGCTTACTTTTCCGAACATCTGCATAAGATGTAAACTTTGCATTGAACATTTTTCAATACGTCAATAAAATTAAAAATTATGATTGCTTAATGCAGTGTTCGTTTCATTTTTTTCTTATAATATTAACGAATTTCTATTTGTAACAAATTAATGGTGCTGTACAAAATTAATAACCAACAAAGGCAAGAAAATTAGAAAATGCTATCTAGTTCCAGGACCAAATTTTTCGACCGCATAAAAATCGGAAATTGACAAGGACTCCAATGAATATTTTAGAAATATTAGATAGTTTAAAATATAATTCAAACTTCAGACTTCGTTTTTTCGAATAAGATATTTCACTTTAGTAGTTCTTAATAATATAATATTAAATGCAAAATAAATTATTTTACTGAGGGTGAGTTCACAATTATTAAAATATAATTTATTTTACATGGTCTCCTTTTATTTATACGCGCGTTAACATTTAGTGTAATCGGATCTTGAATATTTTTGTCTCCAGGCAGCTGTGTATATTATTGCCTGGAATAGTCTGTTTTATGTTGAAATTTACTGATTGATTTTTAATTAAATTCTATTTTGAAATGCATCAAAATCTTTGATTATATCGCATCTGTCCTCTAGTAGCCTCTCTGCTATGTAGGGTATGTATATTTTTGTTTGTATTCACTAGCATTTAACAAACTCACTGAAACTACTTTTAAATTATATGAAAATATGATTAATGTTGAAATGGGTAGTGGTAGTAAAATTCCAACCCAGAGTTAACTGAAAAACACACGAAAAAAACTCTAGGTTGGTCGCCATCGGAATTTCAACTCGCAATCTCCCGAATATGAGTCTGAAAGGCTATTGCCTGTGCCAACCTGTTAGGAAATTTGAGTTATATGATGTTATGAAATTATTAATGATGAAATAAATCGTAGCAATGGGATAACTTGATGACTGAAGAAAACCACATTCAAGGGTTTTAAAAAAATGCTTTCGGTAAAAGTAATTATAGGATGGAAGCAAATAGTAGTTGACAAGGTGGTCTAAAGAAATTAAATTTGTATTTATTTTTAATTATTTTGGTACGTATATAATTAGGATAAGAATAATATTATATTGTAAAATATCTATCCCTCTATCTTTACCTTAGTTTAACTTCCTTCTTAAAATATATAAAGAAACAAAATAAATATTCTTGCTGGAATACAGTTCAGTCAGTTCTTTTTGTTGCATCCCATTATAACTATTTGTCTATTCTGGTATTAAGGTCAATTACCGTGAGACAGTCGATATAGGTTAGATTCCTGGCGACGTAGAGGAATGTTTTGTCTTATGCTGTCTTTGGCAGTGGCCCTGGCATAATTGATAATTATTAAATAAATATTTATTTAAATTTAGATTTATTTATTTAGAATAATAGAACAGGTGAGCAATTTTAATTTCCTGGGATACAATGTGTCATATAGAAAAAGTGAAGACATTGAAAACAAAATAAATACATTTAATTATATGTGTGGCACCATAAAACGAAGTCTCAAAGGAACTAGAAAGAAAGTATTTTTAAAATTTTATAAAACAATGACGGTCCCAACACTACTATATGGATCGGAACACTGGTTCTTAACAAAAAAACCAGGAACGAAGAATAGAAAGTCAGAAATGAGGTTTCTGAGGAGTGTGGCTGGCTACACAATAATAGATCGAAAACGAAATGAAAATATATGAAGTGAACTGAATATATTCAAACTATTAGATAGAATTATTACAATACAGAGATGAATTGATGGACCACATCAACAGAATGGATGACAATAGAATTCCGAAACAGATTCTTCATTACAAAACACTAGGACGAAGAAATATTGGAAGACCCAGTAAGAGATGGGCAGACCAATTCTAGCATAAGATCGGAACATACCTTAAGGTCTAATCTTTGATGCTGCTGCTGATTTAAATTTAAGCAAAATATTCTAAATAACTACTATCCTGATTTTGGCTCATATGAGGCCCGTCGATGTGTATCTGTCAAATGTGTGGTTCAGAGTATCTACTCCCTGCCTACCGACGACTGTTCCAGATAACTAACTTGTAAGCATATCACAAAGAGAGGGAAGATAAAAATAATGAAGAAGATAAAATGAAGATAGTAGTGTTTGTTAGAAGTTATGGAGATGAAACTTGGAACTATTCGTGTGTGATGGCGAGTAACACTGCATATCAGAATTCAGACCACGCAGTCGACCTTCCTCCATCTTGTTCACTATCTCTATCTCTGTCTCTCTTTTCGCTTCTAATTTGCTGTCAACTTTGAACTTAATTAGAATTAATTAATATGATTGGTAGTAACGGTAGCGCATACGTAATTAGTAGAATTAGTGTTTCTGGAAGCAGGGAAGATGGTCAGACTGGAGAGCTTGTTATCGAGTGGTCAGCCTGCAGAATAGGCCCTCTACAATTTCTAGACTAGAATACAAATAACGTGCTATGACAGAGATCTGTACATCTGTTAATAATTACTTCGTGGAAACTGTAATGGATACTTTGCCTAAGTACACGAAACATTAATGAACAGAACTGATTTTGGTTCCCTACCTCCCAAAACCTTTCTCATCCCACATTCCTCCCCACTCAACCCAACCAATTTTTTTATCCAATCCAGCCATATATATCCATCTGTAAAAAAATAATATGTATGTTCATGAGGATTCCAATGAATTCATAAATAACAAGTAGGAAAATAACCGTACACAATAAACTCAATTAGAAAGAGTATGGATATGTATTGTAACAGCGTCCCGATATTTCCTCATTTAAATCACAAAGATACATGTATGGCGTATTGTGATCTAGTTATTAGAATTGCAAGCCTTTCGCTTCAGGTATTTCATTTCAGTAATGAATGACTAGATGGTTTGGAAAAAAGCTGTATTTTTTAACGTAGGCCTAATCCATTTCAATTCAAATACATATACATTGAGTGTAGAGGGGGGAAATGATTATTTACTAGGTTTTTGTCATTACGTGGATTTTTTTTATTTCTAAAGGAATGTATTGATGGCAATACTTTGGGGTAGTTTATTCATTAGAATGAATAACAACGCGCGTGGAGTTTTAAATTATAACTGTCCAAGACAATATTTGTGCCAATTCGTCATGATACACTTTAATATTTTAGAAATCTGATGCTCCCTAACAATAACCATATGTAATTCTCTGGGTTTACGACACACCAAATAATTCTATTTCACATGTTAATTTATTCTTTTTAACTTAATTCTTGTTTTTAGATCCAATAAAGCATATTAAATCTGTAGGATGTATAAAAATAGAGTAAACGGACGAAGTTAAAAGTATATATTAATAGAATATAAATATTTTTGGCGGCTTGGTGGCACAAGCGGTTAGACAAGCGCCTCTCATCGCTAGGGTCTCGAGATCGAGCCTCCGTCATATCTGTGGATTTTGTGGTAGACGAAACGGAGCTTGGGCAGGTTTTTCTCGGGATTTCTCCCGTTTTTCTCTGTCAAAAATTTCATTCCACAATTTCTCCATACTCGTCGCATCCATTTCATTTCGTTCATCCGCATCTGTGACGGTCAGGCGTTGTTGGCCTGTACCGTTCAAGATCTCTATAAATATAGGGACTTTATGTCATCTCACCCCTCGATCCGACCCTGAGTTGGACATGAGTTGAAGATATTAACTGCTTATAAAAAATTCCCAGAAAACATGAGAAAACTGCAAATGTATTGTTAATTGCGGCCACTTGTACAGTTCGTGTAGAAAGTATTGATACACTTAATATCTCAGAGATAAATAAAGAATTTAACAATTTCTTCACTAAATACAAAAATAAAACTATAAACCTTTTCACTCTATAAAGTTAAATAAACATATTTTGCTTTGTTAACATAACAATTAACGAGTAAAGAAACATTTAATACATTCCATTCATTCATAGTAATTCTGCCCGAGGGCAGGTCCTTCACTGCAATCATAGTATTTTCATGCTATTCTTGCAGCTTTACTAGGGAATTGTAGGAGTGGTAGCTTCCCGTTGCTTTCCACACCGGTGAAGAATGATGATGAAGATGAGATGATAATGATAAGGATGATGGTGATGATGGCCATATGATTTCGGGGACCATTTGGACCTTAAAGTTTTCCTGACATTTGTCTTACAGGTGAGGAAAAACCCCGATAAAAACCTCACCCAGAAAAACTGCCCCGACCGGGGATCGAACCCGGGCCCGCTGCGTGACAAGGCAGCACGCTACCTCGAGACCACAGCGGTGGACAGTTAATACATGAACAACAAAAATTAATAATACGAGTAGTATATTACGATGCGAGATTGCGAAGTGTTTTTTTTTACAGAAACGAGGAAATGTTTAAAACCGTATGATAGCCAGATTTTTAATTTCCGAGATTCTGTAAAACACTTCACAAATGTGCGTTGTACATTATTTTTATTTGCGCGATGATGTTTTCAAAATAATAAATAATAGTAAAATAATATCTTTGTTGGAAATATTTCATTATAAACAATTGACTTACGTTATCAGTCTGGGCAATATTTATTCCTTGAGACTACAGCAGGTCGTGACACCAATCAGTCATAATATGGCGGCAAGTACGTATTTATTGTTTTATATTGTTTCAAATAAAGTTCAGTTAATTTAAAACACAGTGCTTTGTTTCGTATAATGTATATTAACACTATCTTTTGGATATATTTTTGCATATACATTGTATACATAAAGGGCAGTGGTTTTACTTCCCGCACATGGTTTGTAATATGTAGTAATATTACAGTATAGGTATTTAGGTTGGCAACCCCGACATGTAGGAAATTGAACTTTCAATCATGGTCGCCATTGCTGTAAGTACGACAAAACTCACTATCGCGCAAATAACAATGTTATTGATACAGTCTCATATTGTGGCAGTTTTTTTGGTCTATACTTTTTGAGTTCAATACTTTGTTTGGAGCCTTTAGATTCCTAGATGGTCTGAAGATAGTGTGGTATCGACTGGACTAAATTTGAAGTTACTGAAGAAGGCACATTTCTCCATTCTTCGTCTCTCATGCCTTGCTTGTTGGAAACCAGCATTGAACGAATTTTCATTTTCAGATGTTCCCATACATGCTCAATGGAGTTTATCTCAGGAGACTGCAGGGGCGTTTCCATAAACTTCGGTGTGTTGTACTAATTCTATAAACGCGTATCGAAAGCGGTGTGCTTGGGGTCATTATCTTGCATAAATACAAAACCTTGCCTAATCCCCATTTTCTATACAGGGGAATGAACATTGGTCTTCAGTATGTTTATAAATTGTTTGTGATCCATCATACCATCGATGAAATGGAAGATCCCGATTCCAAAGGCACTCATGCATCCCATACTAAAAAAAACACCACCATGTTTCACAGTGGGTTGGAGATTTTGCTTTTGTAGCTCTCTATTTTTTTTCTCCAGACTTTTCTTCTTCCATCTGAACAGAAAATTTTGAATTTAGGTTCGTCAGTAAAAATTAATTTTTTCCAAAAAATTCTTTTGGGGCATTGATATGTGCTTCAGTGAAGTTTTTTTTTTACAAAGAATTTTCTACGGGCTGTTCTCCCATTTAGTTCGTTACTGCTAGCAGAAATACTGATATTAAAGCCATTCTTGACACTGGCTGCTAATTTATGTACACTGCTTTGAGAATTTTGCTTTCTTTTCTCATTAATATTTTCTCAACATTAAAATTCAATTTTCTAGAATGCCCTTCACTTTTCTAGAATGTCCTAATCTATGGTTATTTTCTAAAGATTTTAGTTCGACAACTCTATGAATTATATGCTGAATGGTTGTTCCTGGCCTTCCAATTATTTCACTAATTTCATTTAGCCATTTACACTGATTATAAAAAATAATGTATTCTGCGCGATAGTGCATTTTATCGAACTTACAACAATGGCGACCATGATTGAAAGTTTAACTTCCTACTTTTCGGGGTTGCTAGCCTAAATAACCATACTCTAATAAAATAACTATACTGTAATATTACATATTACAAAGCACGTGTGGGAAGTAAAACCACTGCCCTCTATGTATGCTACGTACAGTGTATATACAAAAAAATATCCAACAGGTAATGTGCTTGGCGGTATATTTGTCAACGGACCCTCGAAAGGGGACCCTGAAACTCCGGACTCCCTCCAAAAGGTAGTGTTAATATACATTATACGAAACAATCACTGCATTGTAAATGAACTGAATTTTATTTGAAACAATATAAAACAAATACTCGCCGCCATTTTATGACTGATTGGTGTCATGGCCTCCTGTAGTTTCAACTAATAAACATTGCCCACACTGTTAACGTTAGTCAATTGTTTATAATGAACGCAAATATTTCCAACAAAGATGTGGCTTAACTGCACTTCTACTAGCGCATAATTTTTCTGTTATGTGGTTGTAAACTATAGCTTTTGTTCTGTACTTACCATTATTTTATAATATTTTAAAACGTTTTAAAACAATTTTTATAACATTATTAGATAATTTTAAACTATTTATTTAAATACCCAAATATCAATATTATGAGACTGTTAGACTGTTGACGCTAATCTGCTATTTTCTCCACAGAGTATATTACTTAGTCTATGATTTTTCTATCGCTGTTTTGGGTTATCGCTGGTTGGATCAGCGTTAGGGAGTGATAAGTAAGTGTACACCCATTTTTAATAAACGTTTGGTAACTCACTATGATGTTTGTGGGTTATCATTCAATGATAACGTTATCGCTGCTACTTCTAACTGCTACCGTGTATTCGCAGTTCTTTGCAGTTTTGAGATAGTGTAAGTGCAGTTTTTCCCAAATATGTTTATTATTTTAATATTATTAATTATTTTAAAAGTACTATCGCGCAAAAAATAATGTTCAACGCACGTTTGTGAAGTGTTTTACAGAATGTAGGAAATTAAAAATAGCTCGGTTTTTAAGCATTTTCCTCGCTTCTACAAAACCACTTCCCAACCTCGCATCGTAATATACTATAATTCCTTTTCTTCTACTGAAGTCTGTGTACCTTTGTAGCCCATTACAGCGTTAATCTGCAGCCAGAACACACACACAACCACACAGCAAAGTACTCAAGGCTAGACTGAATAACAACACTACCAGAACTACTTCCACTCGACTGCACGTGCACATTCTGTTGACTGAAAATGTATCAATAGCTTTTGTTTGCTAATTTTTGTTAAGTATAACTTATTTTTTCTATTTAAATGTTATGTTAAAACAGAGGAAACTGCGTTTATTTAATTTACTATAAATCAATTTAAAGATATCTTTTTTTGTTTTTGTATATAGTGAAGAAATAATAACATTATTTATTTCAGTCTGTCAAATTTTTAAGTGTATCAATACTTTTACACTAACTATACTCGTCTCCGCCAGCTTTAATAAAGCATTATTGTTATTATTATTATTATTATTTTCATTGTTATTATCATTATCATCATTATTAATAATATTATTATAGTTATTATTATTATTATTATTAAAAAACACCACCGGTCTTGTTGTAATCACTCTTACAAGGGAACTGTCAACCATTGCATACCGAAACCTACCTTGAAATTTCTTCCACAGAAGCGTTGTGATGTAATAAGGCCGTGAGCAAAAAATATCTGCCGTTTTAATGGAATATATTAAAATCCAAAGCAAATATCTCATTTATACTATAGGGATGTAATACAATTCGTGAATTGGTAGATAGCACTATCTGCCATCTGCGCTACATTTCGCCTCATTTCACTCCGCTCTTATTCGTTCAGGGAGTATCTGCTCCGTACAGTGGGTCGCCATTGTTGGATCCTAGCTTCGGTTTCTGTACCTTCAGTGAAAACGACATTTTTTAACACAGCCTTGGTACATCACAACGCTTCTCTGAGAGAAATTCAAAGTAGCTTTCGGCATGCAATTGTTGACAGTTCCCTTGTTAGCTCCAAATCAAGCGGCCCCAGATATCATTTATAACATATTTAATAGGAGTAGATCTCATCCTACAACATTAGCTCAGGATATGTCGACGCGGCTTTGAACCTATGTGTTCAATAGAACTAGTGAGTTAGTTAGGTCTCATCCTGCAAAGAAGTCAATAAACGGTCCGGATTTGATTTCTGGCAACAGAGGAATGGAAAATGATCTATCTAGACTAGTTCTTATCAACAACACAGATATAGCACAATCATCTTTGCTTGGAGTAAAGTTGCGCGGAGGATAAGGTCAGCCACTACATTTCCTTCCGGAACAGTTGAGTACAATGCATGACTCTGCATCTGTATCCCATGGAAATTTAAAAATGTTAAACGTATATCTTTATTTTTCAAATGTGAAGCTATGCAACTATAATATAATTATCGTTTAGATCCATTGGTAAGATAGTTGTATCTCACGTAGTAATTTCAGTTCGACTCCAGGTCTGATTGACTTTCCTGGTTGAGATAATCTGGATTTTCCTGAAATGTAAAACTAATGAGAAAACACGTGTATTATAACTTAATGAAAATCATTGGTTTCACATTTACCATGACTCATGTATTTTATTTAACAGAACCATCTTTTTTTACAACGATCCATCCATAGTAATTCTGCCCGAGGGCAGGTCGTTCACTGCAATCATAGCATTTTCATGCTATGCTTTGCAGCTTTACTAGGGAATTGTAGGTGTGGTAGTTTCCCGTTGCTTTCCACATCGGTGAAGGATGATGATGGCCATATGATTTCGGGGACCATATGGTCCTTAACGTTTTCCTGACATTTGTCTTACAGGTGAGGAAAAACCCCGATAAGAACCTCACCCAGAAAAACTGCCCCGACCGGGGATCGAACCCGAGCCCGCTGCGTGACAGGGCAGCACGCTACCTCGAGACCACATCGGTGGACTTTTACAACGATAAAATCAGATAATAGTCCCATCAAAGCTATGAATTGTCTGTGAGAGTTGAAATGTCCAATCCAGAGATACAAGATATATCTAGGACGAGAGAGAACGCCGAAATTGACAGACCAGACACTCGAAGACCCCCTAGAGAAAAATAGTATTATCAATGTAGTTGCAAATATAATTTAGAAATTACAAAATAAGGTGAGGTAACTTACTGGACTCTTATGCGAGACTACTCATGGATTGTGATTTTTCTCCCTTATTTTTACGTAATATTTTGATTTTTTACTTAATTTTTCAAGAATATGCTTGGTAAGAAATAGAGATACGGACCCTACACATGCTCTCTACCATCTTTGAAGCAGCCTATGAGAACAGACTTTGAATGTAGATAAACCAATGCTTCGATGCAGCAGTCTAATAACCATGGACACAATTAGTACAAAATAACTCACTATTATCATGTGTTCCATCTTATTGCTTACGTGTTCTGTTTATACTGACAGCTAGTGGTGATGTCTTAAGTGTACTGGCGTCATATATCGTCGAAACGTACCTTGTCACAGTCTTAAGTCATCCCGATCCCTAAATCCTTATGTATTTTTTATAGTTCTTACTATTTAGTGACCCAAACTTCTGATGGCACCATGACCCTGGGGTAGACTCAGCCTCTAACGTAAATGAGTACCGGACGCTTGTTCTGGGGAAAAGTCGGCCGTCACTCAGGGCTGACAACCCGGCTGACATCAAGTGCCGATTGTCTAGAAAAAGTGGGAGCCTTAACCTCCCGCTACCCCAAGGACCTCCTGAGACCTGTAGTGGGATCACTTTATTTATTTAGTGAACATATTTAAGTTGTCCACCGCTGTGGTCTCGAGGTAGCGTACTGCCTTGTCACGCAGCGGGCCCCGGGTTCGATCCCCGGCCGGGGCAGTTTTTCTGGGTGAGGTTTTTATCGGGGTTTTTCCTCACCTGTAAGACAAATGTCAGGACAACTTTAAGGCCCAAACGGTCCCCGAAATCATATGGTCATCATCATCATCCTTATCATCATCATCCTTCACCGGTGTAGAAAGCAACGGGAAGCTACCACATCTTCAGTTCCCTAGTAAAGCTGCAAGCATAGCATGAAAATGCTATGATTGCAGTGAAAGACTTGCCTTCGGGCAGAATTACTATGGATGGATGGATGGATGGATATTTAAGTAGTTAAATGGATTAAATGATATAATAAAGTTAAAAGAGAAATTAAACCTCTAACATATGCTTTCAAAACAAAGATAATTTAAATTACCTAAAACGGAGAAATATAATTAGCTCCAACTTTAGCAACTCTTAAACTAAGATGTTTATTGATCCCTGTTTGGCTCGTCTTCCGGGCTAAATTTCCGTGGTCCGGTTTTCTTGTCACTCGACGTCTGCAGCCTACTGTTGAGAGTAGTTCACACAGAGCACACAAAATCTGCTGATGAGGTTTACCGTAGCAGTAGACGAAACGTTGAGTGACAAAAAACCGGAAAATTAACCAAACAGGGATCAAGATGCCGGCCGTGAAAGCCTACAATTATACATAAAATAGTTATTAAAATCTAAAAAAAATAAAATAAAAACAAATCTTATCAATTCATTAGCAATATATACAGAGTGAATTTTAATTACACCGACAAACTACAGGGACTGATTCCTGACTGGAAATTGAGGAAAATATGTCCTATGAATAAGTGTCCATAAATGCATCGTTGCCTCGTAGATGGCACTGACTAATAGCATTATTCTCTCGGCTTTGTTTGCATGACCTGCTAGATCACCGGACTTAAACCCTTTGGATTTTTACCTCTGGGTCATCTGAAAAGCGTTGTGTATGCTGAACCAGTGCCTGATGTGCTTACCCTTCTATGTGTGCACGTCGCATGTGACGCTATTCGGAGAGAGGCAGGAATATGCGAAAGAGTGAGGTAATCCATGATAAGACGTGTGAACGAGTGCATTGCATCCCGTGATGGCCACTTTTAACATCTGTTGTGAGGTGGATGCGATTATGCTATGTAATGTGTGCCGGGACGATTTGTTGTCGTTACACGCACATCTTTCATTTCCGGACACATGTTTATAGGACTTTTTTTTTCCTTCATTTCCAGTCAAAAATCAGTCCTGAAGTTTGTCATAAATAATGCCACGAGTGATTTCCAAATTATCGATGAATTTATCTAGAGAATTTGGAAATCAAGAGTGGCATTTGTTAGGACTATTTAACGAATAAAATTAAGCTGTTTACTCACAAATCATTATTTAACTATAATTAATGTAAACGGCGATGTTTGAAAACAAATAAGAAACGATTGGTACGCTTCATCTGCTTCTTTTGTTTATCACTGCAACCAGATCATACTATTTATTGCCAAAGGAACGCAATATTGTAAGAATACTCTCTAGTGGAGAAAAAATGAAGCACATCAAACTGTATATTAATTCATTTCTGATGTCGTATGATGTAAATATGACAATTATATTTTTCTGGATTATTACCTGGGAAAAAATACATTTAAGAAAGTGCAAACAGTGGTTTCTTTTTTTTTTTTGTGGTATAATCAATTGCTACAAATGTTTTTATATTAACTCCTGCAAGCGCTGTGTGTTGATATCCACGCACTATATATACAATCTGGTAGCCGTATTTCTTACAGAGTCAGTTACTGCAAAATAATGGTCAGACCTGTTCAGAATATTGAAAAGGAGGAGCTTTCTTTAATATGGTAAATTTAATATTGATAAATATTTGGTGAAACACAACTGTGATTGGTTGTAAAACAGAAATCGTTGAAACGTGATTGGTCATTGACTCCCATTTGGGGCATGAGTTAAATAGTCGGTGTAATTACCGTTCACCCTGTATGTTAGAACACAATTAGAATTTCCTAGAAATTGAATTTCCTATCAATTGTATTACAACTGAGGAAACCGGAAAAACTTAAATTAGGAATTTCAACCGATCAGCATTAAAACTTTGGCACCATGCGTGGGATGCACTCGTTGGTTAGGTTTCATTATTGTTAAATGATTAGACATGCTAGATATGATTAGGCAGGCTTGAGGTACATATGTGAGAGGGTGGTGGGGGTGGAGTTTGATATACAGGCGGCGACTGAGGGAGGAATTGTGCGTCTCGTTAGCATGACATGCATGCCGTCCGCTTTCGTTCATTATTACTCTGGAATTATCATTAATATCGCAGTCATTATCTGAACCATCGTCATTACAACTAGGTACGATCGTCATCCCCGGCCCCGGCACGGTCAATATATACACGGCGTCATCACCTTGATAAATCGAAATAACCTCCTCCCCCCATACATTCAGCTGGTGGCGACGTCAATTTGTTCTTACTATCTGACAGCTAATTATAACAAGAAGACACCCACACTTTTATTATTATAATTTCATGCTGCCATATGACGTCAAAATCATTTTAATGTGAAAAACAGTATCTCTTAACATATCTTCAAAAAAAAAGTAAAATTTCCAAAATAAATAAAATTTACTAATAGGATAAATCTAATAGGATCAAGGAACAACAATTACAAATAGGCATGAGATGCGCAAAGAAATTAAACATAGACTCAAATGCATGCTGTTATACTTTACAGGGGCTCTTGTCGTCCCAACTCCTTTCAACAAACGTTAAACTGAAAATATATAGGCCTAGCTATATATATGGATGCTAAACATGGACTCTTACTTTAAGGGAGGAAATAAGATTACGAGCATTTGATAATAAGGTTCTTAAGAAAATTGTTGGGCCAAAACAGAGATGAACAGAAAGGTGAATGGAGAAAACTACATAATAGTGAGCTACATGGTATGTTTAGGAAGACCGATATAATAAAAACAGTTAAGTCTCGTAGACTGCGATCGGCATGGCATGTGACATGAGTGGGGAATGAAAGAGGTGCATAGAAGCTTCCTAACAAATGTCACTCTTGATTTCCAAATTATCTGGATAAATTGGAAATCACTTGTGGCATTACTTATGATAAACATATTCTTTTATTGTAGCAATTTTTTTTGCTTTGTCAATGTATTTCCATCTTTAACATTATTTTTATCTGAACAAAATATTTCTTAATAGGCCTACAGGTTAAAAAAGGATATAATCAAATTATTAACTAGTAGATCGACTCTATTGAACCGGAAGTTCAAGCTTTTCATACATTCCTATCTCGAGCCAATTCACTATTTTCTTTCCATTGTTAATCAAAATGGTCTGATTAATGAAAGATATTTGAAGGGAATGTATAATTAAAATAATTGATAGTGTGATTCCCTCTCAAATGAAATACCATTATTCCACATTATTGCGGGCCTTCCTTCTGGGCGTTTCCCTTCTAGTTTTCTGCAACAAGTTTCCATGCCCCTCTTTCCCAATTCGTGCCGCATCTCATGCCCATTCTAGCGAATGAGACCAATTTGTTTTTATTACACCAGGTTTTGCAAGAAAGTCATGTAGATCACTATTATGAAGGTTTTTCCAACCACTTGTGTTTTCGTCTCTGATTGGACCAAAAATTATCCTAGGCCCTTTATTACCAAGTAGGCTAACTCGAAATCTTTTCTCCTCCTTTAAAGTAGGCTGTTTTTCGCATGCATACGTATAACGGGCGGTATCACCGTTTTATATACGTATACTAGTGGTCGAAATTCGACCACAATTCATTAATTTTTTAAGTTTGTCACAAATACGTCATTATGCTTTAATTTTCGATTTATTTTAAAAATATGACCTACAGGAAAATGTGGTATAGCTTGGCTAAGCCATATTTAAAAAACAATATCGCGTCATTTGACATTTATATACTATTTATTTTATACTATCAATACTATTTAAATTTGCATTTGATCTATTATTATGTGTACGGGAATATATATCCCTTCTTCTTTGTCTCTCACTCCGACCCGTCAATGTTCAATGTCGAGGCATAATGGAGGTAGGTGCGAATATGTAAATATATAAAAAAAAGTAATGAAATGACTAAAACCAAGATTAGACAGGGTTTAATTTAACTTTAAATAATAAAATATACTCACTTTTTTAAAGCACTAGTAATAAATATGCGACAGGAAGTCAATTCACATTGTTGTTGCACAATTTTCTTTTTGCAACAATGCACTTTCAATGTGAACGTAAACAAATGAATGAACACACGAATGAGTAATACACACGAGTAATACATTCCTTAGAGACAATTTATTTTTTGTTTAATTTATTTGTAACACATATTATACATAAATTTTATTTTTGTGCACTCTTTCTCTATAAATGAACTTTAATTATGCCAAATATCATACTCCTCCGTGCGCGCAATGTGCTTAAAAAAAGGGGTGCAAAGTTTTTCCTTCACGTATTAATATATAGTTTTACTTCAGTATTTTTAAGAGAAATTGGGACGAAAAGAGTCCCTGAAATGTATAAATGCATGCGTTTCCGAAGTTGAGCTTATGTTCAATTTCTTTTTCCACCTAATTTCTGTGTGTAATTAGTACTGCCATGCTTGTAATTTATGCCACTTCTTCAAAATTTCCCTCACTTGTTAAGTGCCTTATTTAATACTATATTTCTACACGTGACCACATATTTAGCTTTGTTGATATTAACTTTTTGTTTGATCTAGTAGTGTGTATTCTGCAATCTTCGAAGGGCTGCAGGATACCACTAACATCGAAAAAAAACGTGAAGACATCTTAGAATAATTGCATATGGAACCTTTAGAAAACAGGATTTCTGATACTATAAAATCAAGATGGATACAACATGTTCATCGAATGGAGGATCGGAGGATATCTAAACAGATGTTAAGCTATCAACCGCAGGAAGAAGATTACCAACTCATCCACTCTTTCAGATGGTGTTCCTATTGAGCCGAAATAGGTCAACAAATTACCTAAATTCGTGAACGAACTATAATGATGAACTTAGCTCAGTTTTTTAATGTTTATTACAATATGTGCATTGTTTTTAGAATTTTCTCATTATTGTCTAATAAGATATCAGCAGTTTATAATATAGGCTATATCAACAGATAATATATTTGAGTTGTACTACAGATTGTTTATGAAGAACCTTGTATTTTTATTGTTATAATATTTTATCGATAGAATACGAAATAAAGGAAATTATTGGGTGTACAAGAGGAGCCGGACATCATAGACATTATAGAAAAGAAAAGATTGCAGTGGTATGGCCATGTCAAAAGAATGCCAGAGCTAAGATTGCCAAAAATTGTTATGGAATTGATCCCAATTGAAAGGAGGAAGATAGGAAGACCGAAGAAAACTTGGATAGAAGGGGCACAAGCAGCTATGAATATCAGAGGAATGGAGGAAGATCAATGGATGTGCAGAGAGGAATGGCGTTTGGTTTACGGAAGACGGCGACAGCTGCCATGATGATGATGATGATAATATTTTATCAATTTACTTACGTCAACATTATTTTAATGCGAACAAAATGTTTCTTAATACGTGTTCACAAATTGTATATATTCCAAAATAAATATAAAATACTAAATGTTACATACGAGCTGTTTTTATAATTTCCTGTATTATCATTTCTATATAACGTCACAATTATTTAATGTGAACAAAACATAGAGGCTCTAAACAAGTAGACTGAATATTAATAAAAAGTTACACCCACACTATAATTATTACAATTTACTGCTTTATTAGTTCCAATATGACGTCAACAGTATTTTGATGTGAACAAAATATATCTTAACACGTGTTCAGAAAGTATACATTCCAAAATAAATAAAAAAATCGATAATAATTTAAACTTACATTTTTATTGTTGCAATATTTTGCCTTACGTTCTTCAAAATTATTATAATGTAAATATAATATTTTATTACTTAATGTGCCCAAAAATTTATAAATTAGGCCTACACAATAAAATTTACTAAAAAGTTACTCTCATAGTTTTATTACAATTTTCAACATTATCAGTTCACATTTGACGTCGAAATTATTTATGAATAGAAAATCTCCTGATTTTATTTACCGTAGATTCAAAATTAAAGAACATGTCTTAATAATTGGTTAACTGTTGTAATTTAAATGTTCAAAATTACTTCAATTTATACAAAAATTATTGAAGAATTAAAATAACGTTAACTTATTGAAATTAATTAATTCCTATGTGAGGAAATAGAGTTAAGCGATTATTTAATAATAATAATAATAATAATAATAATAATAATAATAATAATAAAAATAAAACTCCTGGCGCGACAGGTCTAGAAGGCCCTTAGCCTACCAGCCGGCTGCTGGCCTCACATCCACATGTGTCAATCACAGAGGTAGATGATCATCCAGTCAGTGCAGGCGTGACATATGGTCAGCATTTCGAGTCCCCCAGCCGTTATAGCAGGTTTCCTCAACCTGGAGCCACTACTTATTGTAGCTACCCAAATTCTTCACGATGCTGGTTGGTCACCGGTCCCATACTGGCCGAAATACCATGAGACAATTTCTTCCCCCATGGAGACTCAAACCAGCGCAAGTCCCGTACCTCTGCGACAAGACTTGCTGCCTTAACCAGTCGGCTACAGCGCGGGACAATAATAATAATAATAATAATAATAATAATAATAATATTAGTATTGATAATAATAATAATAATAATAATAGTATTGATGATAATAATAATAATAATAATAATAATATTGATAATAATAATAATACGAGGGCGGATCGGAAAGTAACGCACAATAATTTTTTTTAAAAAGTTTAATAGTAAAAAAAAGGAAAAAAAATCACAAATGAACTTACATCTTTTACCTACTTTTCGACATAGTCACCAACTTTCTCAACACATTTTTCCCATCGTGTTACAAGTTTCAATATGCCCTGTTCGTAGAAGTCCGTTTGGTTGGAGTGTAGCCATCTGCGCACTGCTGATTTCACTTCCACATCTGTCTCAAAGCGTTTCCCGGCCAGGAATTTCTTCATGGGACCAAACAGATGAAAGTCCGATGGTGCAAGATCCGGACTGTATGGTGGATGCTGGAGCACCTCCCAACCAAATTCGGCGATTTTCTGACGAACGACAGCAGCAACATGGGGGCGAGCATTGTCATGAAGAAGTTTAAACGTTAATGTTGTGACGTTTGTTACGAATGGCACGACGCAACTTCACCAAAGTTTTAATGTAGGCCACAGCATTCACAGTGGTCCCGTGTTCAGCAAAGTCCACCAATAAAACACCATGCATATCCCAGAACACTGTCACAAGCAGTTTCCTGGCAGATTGAGTCACTTTGAATGTTTTCTTTACTGGGGAACCAGCATGTTTCCACTCCATTGATGCCTGCTTTGTTTCGGGCGTGTAGTGGTACGCCCACGACTCATCACCTGTCACGATTCCTTCCAGAAAGTCATGTCCTTGTGCGGTGTACCGCGTTAAGTGGTCCAAGCTTGCCATCATTCGCTGGCCCTTGTGGTCGTCTGTCAGGTTCTTAGGCACCCAGCGAGCACTAACTTTACGGAATTTCAAATTTTCATGAACAATATCGTACACCGCACCATAGGAAATGTTGAACTTCTGCGATAAGGCTCGCAGTTACACACGCCGGTCGTTCAGAATTGCCGCCTCAATGCCTCTGACATTCTGCGGGATTGCTGCTGTTGTCGGCCGGCCGGAGCGTGGCGAATCACTAAGGTTCACGCGTCCCTCTTGGAAGAATGTGCAACCACCTGGAGACATTGCCTACGGTCCATACAATCATCCCCATACACGCCACGCATGTCCCTGTGAATTTCACTGGGTTTATGCCCTTTGGCCCACAAAAATCGAACAACACATCTCTGTTCCTCACAGGTTGACGACTGTAGCATGCGCGCCATCTTTGTTGCATAGTTCAAGCTTCTCTCGCAAGAGGTGCACCTGAGAAAAAAATACCATCTGTAGTGAAAACTTCAAACTATATCTCTGTGAAATTTCAACATTCTAGCTGCAATACCAAGGCAGAAAAAAATTATTGTGCGTTACTTTCCGATCCGCCCTCGTAGTATTGATAATAATAATAATAATAATAATAATAATAATAATAATAATAATAATAATAGTGATAATAATAATAATAATTATCATTATATGCAAGGTCAAGAAAAATGACATACGAAATAGAAGAATTACTAGTATATAAGACATATATATGTACTCGTATTATCCGAAGGATAATGTTGTCGAAGATTAAGAACAAATCACCAAATGAAAGAATAGTGCAAAATAGAACTTCTTGAAACTGTACACAGATTTGTGCTGGCAGTTTGTGGGTATGGTTTCGAACCAGTACACTGCAAGGAACAGCATCTGAACGTGTCAGTGAACCGATATGGAGAAAGATTCTGTAATTGCTTGCAAATTGGACATGGATCACCCAGGCCTTACTTCTGCTCGGTCAATGTTTGATAATGTTTGATTGGGATTACTTACTGCCCAATGGGAAAGCACCCAATATTCTGGTCAGATGCTTACAAATGCACAAGTACTTTGGGGAGCATGTTATTTCTGTTTGCTTATTAAGCTGCTCTAGGGGTGTTTACCCTGCCCAGAAGAACAGAAAGGGACTTGAATCACCTGGCTTACATGTTCCAATCCATAACATAACAGTCGTTATCATGAATGATTTATGATACCTATCCGCTGATGATCATTATCATTATCAACTTTATATTTTTTTCTTTCTCGGTAAAGCAATCGCTGTCATCAATATCAATCACTCTTCACGATAATAGAATTCTCTCCTGATATATGTTCCGCTGAGTTGGGGAAATTTATCCAAACAAGAAAGCTTCAACCCCATATTATACTCTCATTACAATTCTTCATTTTCAATAATAATATTTCAACATTCAAAATATATGTAAAATCGTGTTCGAGATTTCAATTATAGAAATTATGTTCCTCCATAGAACAAGACATAAAATTATAAATATTAATATATTATTACAATGATATCGAGGTAAAGTTCCACGTGCAAAAATACTTACAAAATAGATAAATATTAATTAAAAACAAAAATATGAACAGATTAGATGAGCAAAAAGAGGTGACATGTGGTCAGCATGTCAGGTCCCCAGTCGTTATAGTTGGTTTTCTCAACCTGGAGCTGCTACTTATTGTAGCTATTCAAATGCTTCATGATGCTGGTGGGCACCTGTCCCGTTCTGGCCGAAATTCCATGAGAAAAGTTCTTTCCCATGGTGATCCGAACCAGTGCAAGTCCCGTAGCACCGCGCCAAGGCATCTTGCCTTAACCACTCGGCTAGGCGCGGGACTGGATGAGCCAAAGTCAACTGAAATTATTACTGCCAATGGAAAAGTCAACTGAAATGATTACTGCCAATGGAAAATTCAACTGAAATTATTACTGCCAACGGGAAAATCAACTGAAATGATTACCGTCAATGAAAGAGTCAACTGAAATTATTACTGTCAATGGAAAAGTCAACTGAAATTATTAATGTCAATGGGAAAGTCAACTGAAATGATTATTGCCAATCGAAAATTCAACTGAAATTATTACTGCCAATGGAAAAGTCAACTGAAATTATTACTGCCAATGGAAAAGTCAACTGAAATGATTACTGTCAATGGAAAAGTCAACTGAAATTATTACTGCCAATGAAAAATTCAACTGAAATTATTACTGCCAATGGAAAATTCAACTGAAATTATTAATGTCAATGGGAAAGTCAACTGAAATGATTACTGCCAATGGAAAATTCAACTGAAATTATTACTGCCAATGGAAAAGTCAACTGAAATTATTAATGTCAATGGGAAAGTCAACTGAAATGATTACTGCCAATGGAAAAGTCAACTATTAATTTCAATGGGAAGGTCAACTGAAATGATTACTGCCAATGGCAAATTCAACTGAAATGATTACTGCCAATGGAAAAGTCAACTGAAATGATTACTGTCAATGGAAAAGTCAACTGAAATTATTACTGCCATTGAAAAACAAGAAGATAATTAGGCAGTTATGTCGTTAGAGTGAACGTAATTTCTCAAAATTAATTTCAGTTGTATTTCACTACTTATAGTATGAAGTACGGTTGGTTACGCAGGAGAAGACTAGCGTTGGAATATATCCTGGTGAGTATAAACACCAGCACGAAAAGTGGCACTACTATACGTGGCAACTGTATTTAACAAATATTCCAAGGATAACAACTAAAGAAAATATGTATTAAAGCAAATATGTATTAATGCAAATATTTCCTTTATTGATTATACCAATAGATGCACTTATTCATATAATAGTAAAATCCCTCGCTCCCCCCTCTTCAGTCACCACTACACTTCTCGTATGGTACTCAGTTAACCTCATAAAGCGGAATGAATCCCTATACAAGAACACAGAAAAATTAGTTTAGTTTGGCCGGAAATTGAAACAGAGATCCTGATATTGTAATCAGACATACTAACCGTTAAAATATAGAGCCGGCCAGAAATTATTTTAATTTCGTTTAATGGATTATTTAAAAAAATAAAAACAATGGGCATATAACAATAACTTTATCATATGATTAAGATTTATAATATTTGGTTGAATTAGTAATATTCAAAATATATTTCCCCATCTAGTTCCTCAAATTAATACATATGGTGTTACCGAAATGAGTGCAGATTTTTCGTGTGATGGTAGGGAACATCCATACAAGTATTTTATTACAATGAACCTTGGGTCAGAAATGCATTGTTGTCGGTCTACAGAATAAAACACATTTAAAATTGTTGAACACATTGTTGTTTATTTATTAATTCTAAGAAAAATGGAAGATACATTATTATATGTTATTTTACAGTAATTGTTGGAAATGGCGACCATTGACCTGGATGCACAGCTCCGCGCGTCTCACCTCGGACTGATTAAACTCTAAGAAGCATATCAGGATGCTCCATGATTTCCGCAGCCGCAGCCACGATCCTTGCTAAAAACTCTCGAGCTGTGCATCCAGGTCAATGGCTGCCATTTCCAACAATTACTGTAAAATAACATATAAAACCTTCCATTTTTCTTAGAATTAATAAATAAACAACAATGTGTTCAACAATTTAAATGCTGTTTTATTCTGTAGACCCACAACAATGCATTTTCGAGCCAAGGTTCATTGTGTTAAAATACTTGTATCGATGTTCCCTACCAACACACGAAAAATCTGCACTCATTTCGGTAACACCCTGTATAGCTACAGTAATATACTGACCCGTAAAAAACAGAGGCAGGCATATTTTTGTGGACTTCAAGAATTTCGTAATATATATTTCTAGGATGACAGCTGAAACAAATAATGAGATTCGTTAAGTTCTATAATGTAGTTTTTATATTTATTAATAGTATTAAAAATTGTTCCTCATTCAGAGAATGGGAGAACATAATTTGTAAATTGGTATGCCACCAAGTCATAGGGATCCAGGCCGACACACAAAAAACGGAAGATTAAAGAATACCTCAAAATATATACGGGCAATTTGAGAGACAATTCCAAACGATGTAATCTGGGAAATTAGTAGGTCTAGTCGTAGAGATGAGTTAGAACCGTTTAAGCGTCACAAAAAAAAAAAAAAAAAATTCATACCTTTACCAACATATCCGATTTTTTTCTGTTCATAAATATAATATGAATCTTGAGTAAAAATTTTAAAGGAAATTTTGCCTTTTTTAGAAAATCAGAAGCAACAGAAGTTCAATTTTAAAAAATCGAAAATCATTTATAGCCTTAATTAGAAAGTCGAAATATTCCGTTAAGAATAAATAATGCACATATAAATAAAATGAAAGTAATTATCAAATAATACATATTCCTCTGAGAGATAATGGTAATGGCAGTTCCCATTGTGACATATTAATCAGAGAATTGGGTCATTAATAGATCAGACAGAAGATTAGTACAAACATCAGAGATGAGGTTCCTCAGATACGTTGCAGGATATACTCTAAGAGACCAAATTCCTTGTGAAACAATTAGTCAAGGACTCAAAATTTTAACCTAAATGAAAAAATACAAGTATACAAAAAATGGCATTTAACATATTTTGAGAATGGACTCTTCTAGGCTAACAAAACAAGCACTGTTGTATCAACCTCAAGGCTATAGAGATGTGGAACGTCCTAGAAGACGATGGGAAGATGAATTTTGAGAGCGGAACAGACCGACGGCCTACCATGAAGAAGAATAAGAAGAAGATGATGAATAATACGTATAGGAAAAGTCTGAAATGATAGTTCCCTACTCTAGATACTTTAGATACGAGTTTATAAAATCTAACATGATAATAAAATATCTCAAAATAAAAATCAATCCAAGAATTAAAAGTAAACAATACATACATAAATAAGGCAAAAAAGACTAAAAATCCATTTAAATGAATTATTTGATAACGCTGGTCAACAGTGGGTTTGTTGCCATTGCTATAAGGTTAATTTCGGATATATTTATGCTCACAATTCATGAAATTATCAATGAATTTAGAAGATTTGCTGTGGTTTTTTAAATCTTTATTTTTATTTTACACTACAAAAATCGGAAAATATGAACAACATATAACATATATAATTATAATATCAATTGTGTTTTGAAACGTTAGTATACACCGACGTAAGCAGGAAGAAAAATGTCGAAAACACATGTTATACTTCAGTGAAACGCCTTTTATAAGATTTTCTTCTATAATTTTTTAGGGGACAATCTGTTTTTAAAGACCAGCAGTAATCTGCCATCATGTGACGGTCCCATCTACCCTGATACATTTCCTCCATTACTTTTAGATCCTGGTGAAATCACTCTCCCTGTTCGTCACTATAATTTCCTAAATTATCCAGAAATCTATCCAGGTGACTGTGGAGAAAGTGTAACTTTATACTCATATTTGCTTCCAGAATCTTGAAGTTTGTCAACATGTTTTGCACAATTTCTTTATAATTTGGTGCTTTATAATTACCTAGGAGATTTTCTACTACCAAAACAAAACCCTTCCAAGCTTCACTTTCTGGAACAGTCGTAACTTTGATAAAATTTGCATCTTTCATCAATTGCCGAATTTAAGGACCATCATATATTCCGTCTTTTAACTTTTCCATACTGAGCTTAGGAAATTTCTACAAATGTATTTGAAACATTCTCCTTCTTTATCCAACGCTTCGACGAATTGTTTTATCATATCCAGATGCACGTCATTAGTACTTTAATTTTGTCAAATAACTGAGAATCGGCCGCGGTGGACTAGTGGTTATGCTCCTTGCCTCTGGTCCCGAGGGTCGCGGGTTCCAACCCGGCCGGGGTCGATGGAATTTTTAGGATGGAAAAATCCAAGGAGCAAGTCCTCCGGGAGGGACTTTAAGCCGTGGGTCCCGAGTCTGAAGATTTTCAGGCTCGTAAAAAAATCCTTAAGCCTGAATGAAAAGGCCTCTAAGCAAAATTTACCGAATTTTCCCGTCCTAGTACTAACTTGGTTTCCTAGATGTCAGTATGAGGCGGAACGCTGACCACGGACCACTCAAAATGACATCTATACGCAAACAAGTGTAAGTAAATTAGTATGGTTCAAATTCGTCCCTGTAGGGGGAGGGCGCCTAAATCTCTGTAAAGGGAAAACATGGGCTTACAATACAAAAAAAAAAAAACTGAGATTACGATGTGCTGAGTGAGGGGTGTGAGAGTAGGGATCACGTGATGTTTGTATGAGCGAAAAAATGCGTAGAAATCAAATCAAGACTGGAAACATAAATTATATTAGTAACAGGCCATTTACTGTTTAAAATATAAGATATGCAAAAGTCATAGAGCATATTCAGCACTTTCATGAGTATATTCATAAACTGTGCACTTGAAAGCATAGAAATTCGCTGAGATATCCAGGGCAACAAAAAAAATTGTAGAGCTGTGTAATCATCAAGTTATATATATATTTTTTTTTATATTCTATGACGGCCCAAAATAATTTAGACATACGTAGGAATATAAAACTTGACACGAGTTCTAAAAATATGAAATAGTAATTAAATAAAATTATTTAGCTTCTGCCACTCAATTGTAGAAATTATCATATAGATGCTTCACACACACATAAACAAACAAACACACGCGCGCGCGCCATCCATAAGACGACAGCCCTAGAAGTCGTCTGATTTATCAACCGGCTGCTGACCTCGCGTCCACATGACGATCATCATTGTATGGGTGACATGTAGTCAGTATGTCGAGTCACCAATCATTGTAGCTCGTTTTGTTTTCTCAATCTGGATCCACTTCTTGTTCTAGATACTCAAATTATCCACAGTGCTGATGAGACCGATCCAATACTGGCTCAAATTTCATGAGAAAATTTCGTCCCCCTTGGGGACTCGAATTAGCAGAGGTCCCGTAACTCTGTTCTAGGAAATGATACCTTCGACTCCTCCGTTATGGACACAACTACTCCTATGTATAGGCCTATATCTAATATAAAAAATGAATGTTTGTTTGTTTGTTCGTACTTTATGCGCGGCCATACCGTTGATCCGATTGTGATGGGGCTTTTGCAAAATGTTCAGGAGATTCCCGGGATGAACATAGGGTATAAGAGAGTTGTGATACTCAACTCCTACACCCTTAAAAATCGCCCTTTGTAGTGGAAAACGTGAAAAAAATAGCTCTTTGTTGGACGCTTAAATGGCTTACGCTGGCTAAACTACAACAAGTACACAAAATTAATGTACACAGAATTGAATATCTCAAAAAGCTCTACAAAAAAGTCCGCGACAGCATATGTTTATCTCTTACGGATAACTCACAATAACCATTTTTGTCTTTTATTGATAACAAGAAGATCGAGACAAGTACGTAGATTCCTGTGCAAGCATAGCAGCACATGGCGGGTGTTCTTTTACGGATAACTCACAATAACGAATTTTGTCTTTTAGCTTATTTATGCCAAGAAGATCGAGATAAGTAGATTCCCGGGCAACACCGGGTAATCATCACGGGAATCTTAAAATAATTACAATATAACTTACATTTATAATTATTTTTCATTTTACTTATTCAACTAATCATAAGTAGTACATTAATTTTCGTCTTTCAGTTCATTTATGCCAAGAAGATAGGGATGAGTAGATTCCGGAACAACGCCGGGTAAACAGCACGGGACATCTAAAAATAATTACGATATAAATTTTTCCTTTTATTTATTTAATTAAACATATAACACATTAATTTTCGTATTTCAGCTCATTTATGTCAAGAAGATCGGGATAAGTAGATTCCCGGGCAACGCCGGGTAATCAGCACGGGTATCTAAAAAAATATTAATTTATAATTATTTTTCCTTTGACCAATTCAACTACACATAAAAGCACATGAATTTTCATTTATTTAGACGTAACAGCGCACGCCGGATATTAGCTATTATATATATAATTAAGTTTTATTTAAGCTAGTAGATTTAAGGCTATAAGGCCTTCTTTTCCACTCACCCAGCGAATAATAAAGTCGTACAAAAATTAAATACTTATTACAATTTTAAAATATTGTTAAAATACAGACTAAACAAGTACAATGCGGATATGGTCTAATAATAATAATAATAATAATAATAATAATAATAATAATAATAATAATAATTTATTTTAGCTGGCAGAGTTATTAGTTAATAACAAAAGTTGAAATACGAGTAGAAAATAAAATAAAGTAAGAAAAGCTTCCATAGCGAGAGCGAGAGAGAGAGGGAGAGAGGGAGAGAGAGAGAGAGAGAGAGAGAGAGAGAGAGAGAGAGAGAGAGAGATAGAGAGATAGAAGTGTGTTTAATATAACCATATATATGTACATGATGCGAAAATATATGACGGAATTTATTTAAAAAGACCTTAACAAATGCTGTGTTGATCTTCGATTAAAAGGTCCAGTGAACAATAATTTTTTAAGAGCAGGAATAACATTCTGAGAAAATATTCCAACATGCAACATTTAAAGTTTTACCATCAGAAATATATATATTTTAGAAAACAGGAGCCCTTAAAATCCCATTTTACTGTAGGTGCGTTTAATGAAGCTAGCACAGTATCAATTCTAGTAATGTATATCGCAGACTGAGATCGATATATCGGTATGGTGGGGGATTTGTAATTCTAGAAAGCAGAAGTAACTTGGCGTTTGTTAAGTTCACTGACCACCAAGTCTAATAGAAATTTATTACAGGCGTTTATTGTTCGTGTCTTGGATGGATGTAGCAAGTGTTTTCGTTGTATACTTTCCCGCCTCCTCTTCCACACTTTTTCCCCTCACAGTTTATTTTCCGTTTATTTCCCTTGCTTGTTCTTTATTTTCTTTCACTCTCTTCTTTTTTTCCTGGCATGTTGTAAATTTGTCTTCGTTTATTGGTTGCGAGTAAGCCGGCGAGGTCGAAGGGCTCAAACTTCGAGTTCTGAATACAGAATTAGAGCAACTTCGCACATAAGATAATACACTAGGGAAGTCTCACGTTTCTTACGCAATTCCCCCGATTTCTGCGGCTTTTTTAGATCGATGTGATTTTATTGCGTGGCAGATACCACAGCAGACGGTCGTTGGAATTTGAAAATGTTTTATTATCCTCTTCGAGGCTGATATTTCCCTCCAAAACAATTCTATGTTATTATCAACCGAGAGTGAAAAAATCTCACATGCCGTTAATTAAATCTTTAGGTAATAACATAGTAAAAAAATAGCATTCTAATCTCAAAGGAATTACTTTTTACTATTTCTTATCTTATTTATTAGCTTGGTAGCCTTATCTTGCACTCAACCTAGATAAACATATACCCTCTGACTAATAATCCATATATAACTTTTATACAAGGTTTATAAACATCTCAGTTGAAAATTCTTACTAATAAACACTGTATTAGCTGTTCAGTGTATAAGAGGTGTACAACTTTACATGGGAATCGTTATACATGCCTCCAGCCTTGTTTAAGGATTAATTCTTACTAATAAACACTGTATTAGCTGTTCAGTGTATAAGAGGTGTACGACTTTACATGGGAATCGTTATACATGCCTCCAGCCTTGTTTAAGGATTGTATAACTAGACAAAATGTCGGACTTCAAGATCAACTGATTATTTTCTTATGATATTGATGAAAGTTTCCTTAAATTTAACCCACAATGCAACCCTTTAACGACTGTTTGATGGATGCACAGGGCATAAATAATATTAACAAAGCTCTGGGTAGGAAAATAATGACATCATAAAATGCCTTTCGTTACACTCATTCTCGATTAGGCCTAATAATATATATTTTTTTAAATTGAACATTGATTCACAAAAGAATATGTTCTACAATAATTGCTGTAGACAAGATTTAACCTGAATGTAGTTTAAATGCTTCATAATATTATTTTAATAAAACTTTCTTGCATCTTTAATACATAACACACGCACACCGATATAAAAACGTATTTAATTATAGAGGCACTATTATTGCACCAAGCTACGTGTTACTTGATAGTCTTGCGGTTAGAGCTTCTGACTAGAGTCCTTGAGGTCATAGGTTCGATTCCGGATCAAATTACAATTATTATTATTTTTTCGCTTAAAGCGTTATTCTGTTGTCGGTAACTAGTTTGAACATTTTCTAACGCATCTTAAAACACTGCACATAATTCATAAGTAATGGGAAAAACTCTTATCAGTTTCCAAGAATTGTTCGAAATTCTTGACGTTAGATGGCAGCACATTATCTGTGAAACCAATTCTACGATACATTTGACATAGCGTTAAGGAAAATGTTTATAAATTAAAACACACTAATTTTTTCCCGTACCTCCCCAATTAGGGAATGTCTATTAATTCTTATCCATATTCATTTCTTATATAATTAATCGGTAGTTGATGTTGTTTTATTTATGTTACAAACTGCGCGTAATATTGTTCTGACGTCATTGTGATGACGAATATGTGACGTATTGTGTATAACGGTTGTTTTGTTATATAGCTCCGGCACAACGTTTATTACTAAAGAAATCATACGCGATCTACATAAGGCTTATATATTGTATAATTAAACAACCGATGAAAGCCTGTATAAGCGATTTTTATTAGTAAGACTGATATTATATTAAATATAACAATCTGAGTATAATTTAGATAAAACAAATGAAAATATGTCCAAAACAAGTGACTATAATAATAATAATAATAATAACAATAATAATAATAAATAATAATAATAATAATTAGCTCTCTCGCTGGCATTATCGAACCTGTAGGTTCATGGGCGCGCGGACTCCATACAGATCTCTCCTGAGTTAATGTTTTTCAATCATCCGGGTATAATCTACTTCTCTCAAATCATGGTTAATGTTATTCTCCCACCTACTCTACCAACCGGGAGTTCCCCTCTGGTTTTATTACAATAATCTTCCATACCCCACAATAATAATAATAATAATAATAATAATAATAATAATAATAATAATAATAGGCCTATATTACTAATTCGTATTAGTATCATAAGGTAATAGAGCATTTTATGGAAACATTTAAAAAATAAAGAATGAAAACAGGAAAGAAGATAAATACATTTCGTCGCGCAGAAACTGCCTAAAAGTAAGCAAATGTCTCAGCAAGTCGAATTTATGATCCGATTTTGCTGGTTTACGTAAACTCCTCTTCCTTTGGTTAACCATTAAATTGACGAAACAGTAATTCTAGTGTCAGTTAATTAAATGTGTCGGAACACAGAGAAAACAAAATCTACGACTAATATAGGTTTAACTATAAGTAATTATTGCGTATTGTATAGTTAATTATTAAGTAAATTAAATCCATGTATCATATAGAATACACTGCCAATTTAATTATATGGTATACAGTTACATTGCGAAATAGCAAACATGGCTGCTACCAGAGTGACTTTTAATTTCGGGTTTTAGGTAAATCCTCACTTTATTGGTCGAATTTCGATAATTTTTCAGAGAATCTTTCCTCGTTTTATTCCTAATACTAGGCGTATATAATGAGTTTTGTTGTGGAAGCAGGAAAATTACGGGCGCTAGAGTGATTTTTAAATTTTCTTTCTGTCATAAGAGAAAAAATGAATATTGGTTATTCAATAGTAGATTATATACAGTATAAGCAATTAAACTGGTATGGGCACGTACGACGAATGCAAGAAGAAAGATTACCCAGGAAACATTGGAATTGTATCCACCTGGAAGAAGGAGGAGAGGAAGTCCTCGAAACTCGCGGATGTAGGAAATAAGAACTGGAATGAGAGCAAGAGGACTGGAAGACATGGATTGGACGGAGAGAGACGAGTGGAGAATAAAAATAAAACTTTAGGCACAGAAAGATGTGTAAACATTAAAATTCTGTAGCCTATATAAATAAATAAATAAATATATACATATATAATTAAAGAACACACTGTGTAAATATAAACAATTTATTTTCAATAATATCAGGCAAGTCAAAATTTTATGTCGTAACACACTTCATAAAATGTTTTTTAAGAGTCGTGCTTTTTAATCCATTGCCTCATGCACAGTACGTTGTTAGAGTGCTGTGTGTAGTTTAAACAAAAATTTGTATCAATTAAAAGTGCGCATTTATTTGACTTTATATACATTTGAAGTGGATTAGATATAATGTGTACCGCACTAATATAATTCCTACTGACGCAATATATTAATCTTTTTAACGATCAGTTCCACTCCACTTGGCTTATCTGTCCTTCCAGGTTATTAAATAACTTAATAATTAATATACTTATATTTGTTACTACTCAGCAATAACACAGCCTGTCTGTGTGGAGGGAGTCAAATTAAAATGGAGGATATGAAATACAAACGAAATAAATAACATCAATACAAAATAATTTTCAAAGGAAATTTCACTCCATAACACAATCGTTTAAATAAATGGATATGTAGATATCGATAAATATTTAAAAAAAAAGACATTCAGCTAAAATTCACAATATCATAATATCTGTTGTATAAAGAACAATTTCAAAGCAAACTTTACGAGTTCAATTAGGAAACAAACTTTGAAAGAAATATTAACTTAATATTGACAGCTGTTATTAATATGATTTAAATATAATTTTGTTTCTATGGAGGAGAATAATAAAACAATTTTACCCAGCTAGTTGGATGGTCAATAGGGTTTCATATTTGTGTTTTGGGGATTAGGGATTCAAATTTCGGAGCAGGCGAAACAAGTACAGAGAGAGAGAGAGAGAGAAAGAGAGAGAGAAAGAGAAAGAAAAAAGAGAAAGAAAAAAGAGAAAGAAAAAAAAGAAAGAAAAAAAAAGAAAAAAAAAGAAGAAAAAAGGAAGAAAAAGAGAAAGAAAAAGAGAAAAAAGAAAGAAACAAAAAGAGAAAGAAAAAAGAGAAAGAAAAAGAGAAAAAAAAAAGAAAGAAAAAGAGAAAGAAAAAAGAGAAAGAAAAAAGAGAAAGAAAAAAGAGAAAGAAAAAAGAGAAAGAAAAAAGAGAAAGAAAAAAGAGAAAGAAAAAAGAGAAAGAAAAAGACAAGAAAAGAAGAAAGAAAAAGAGAAAAGAAAAAAAAGAGAAGAAAAAAAGAGAAAGAAAAAAGAGAAAGAAAAAAAGAAAAGAAAAAAGAGAAAGAAAAAAGAGAAAGAAAACAAGACATACAAAAAGAGAAAGAAAAAAAGAGCAAAGAAAAAGATAAAATAAAGAAGAGAGACAGAGAGAGAGAAAGAGCGAGAGGAGAAAGGAGGAGAGAGAGAGAGAGATAGGCATGAGAGACTAACAAATGTTTATGTTGGCGTGTTTAGATTTCGGTGTGTGTAGTTTAATGTCGGTCGCGGGTGACCAGTGGTTATATTCCTTGCCTCTGGTCCCGAAGATCGCGTGTTCAAATCCGGCCGGAGCCGATGGATTTTTAGGATGGAAAAATCCAAGTAGTAAGTCCTCCGGGAGGAACTTTATGCCGTGGATTCCGAGCCTGAAGATTTTTCAGGCTCATAAAAGAACCTTTAGTCTGGATAAAGAGGCCTCTAAGCAAAATTTACAGTCCTCCTTCATTCTAGTGATACCTTAGTTGCCTACTAGATGTATCATTGTGTCGGTGTGTTGACCGCATACCATTCATGACATCTGTAGGCAAATAAGCATAACTAAATTAACTTGGTCTAGTAACTTCTAACAAAGAGGCTAAGGGACTAAATTGGGCTGTTACGCCATTGTAGGTAGATATGTGGTTTTAATACACATGTGTGTGTGTGTGTGTGTGTGTGTGTGTGTGTGTGAGAGAGAGAGAGAGAGAGAGAGAGAGAGAGAGACTTTTTTTGCAGTTGTCCTTGTTTAGGTTGTGGTTGTGTGGTTTTAATATATTGGTGTGGTGTAGAGATAGATAGATAGATAAATAGATAGACAGAGAGAGAGAGAGAGGGAGAGAGAGAGGGAGAGAGAGAGGGAGAGAGAGAGAGGGAGAGAGAGATAGAGAGAGAGAGAGAGATAGAGACTATCATAACTTGGTTTTTTACTATTCTCCTTGTTTAAGTTGTTGATTTGTTGTTTTGTGTGTATGTGAGAGAGTGAGTGAGAGAGAGAGAGAGAGAGGGAGAGAGAGAAAGGGAGGGAGAGAGAGAAAGGGAGAGAGAGAGATATAGAGAGAGATAGAGACTATCATAACTTGGTTTTTTACTATTCTCCTTGTTTAAGTTGTTGATTTGTTGTTTTGTGTGTATGTGAGAGAGTGAGTGAGAGAGAGAGAGAGAGAGAGAGGGGAGAGAGAGGGGAGAGAGAGAGGGAGAGAGAGAGGGAGAGAGAGAGAGGACAAAAGAGAAGAGATAGAGGACTATCATAACTTGGTTTTTTACTATTCTCCTTGTTTAAGTTGTTGATTTGTTGTTTTGTGTGTATGTGAGAGAGTGAGTGAGAGAGAGAGGGAGAGAGAGAGAGAGGGAGGGGGGGGGGGGGAGAGGAGAGAGAGAGAGAGAGACTATCATAACTTGGTTTTTTACTATTCTCCTTGTTTAAGTTGTTGATTTGTTGTTTTGTGTGTGTGTATGTGTGTGTGTGTGTGTGAGAGAGAGAGAGAGAGAGAGAGAGAGAGAGAGGGGAGAGAGAGAGAGTGAGAAGAGAGAGATAGATAGAAGAGAGAGAGAGAGAGAGAAAAAGAGAAGTGAGTGAGTTACACAATTTTGTTCATGATCTTGTCTGAGTTGTGGTTGTGTGGTTTTATTGTATTAATATGTGTACGTGTGTGTATGTATGTAAAGTAATGGACTTTATTGACATTTAGAAATAAAAGGAAATAATTTCATTTACATTGTGCACGGGCCTGCTTGGCCATACGTGCATTTTTTCATGAATAAATTAAAAAAAAAACCTAAACATATATAAACAAATATATACATGGCTGCAAACCTACAATCAGTGGGTGTGTGATTATATACATAAATGAATGTTTGTTTGTTTGTTTGTACTTTATGCGCGGCCATACCGTTGATCCGATTGTGACGAGGATTTTTGCAAAATGTTCAGGAGATTACCGGGATGAATATAGGCTATAAGAGAGTTGATATACTCAACCCCTACACCCTTAAAAAACACCCATTGTAGTGAAAATACGTGAAAAAGTCCTTTTTTACCCTAAACCATAACAAATACACAAAATTATTGTACACAGAATTGAATATCTCAGAAAAAAAACTAGAGAAAAGTTCGCGACAGCATATGTTTATCTTTACGGTAACTCACAATAACCATTTTTGTCTTTCATTGATGCCAAGAAGATCGGGGTAAGTAGATTCCCGGGCAAGCATAGCAGCGCATGGCGGGTATTCTTTTATGGATAACTCAAAATAACGAGTTTTGTCTTACAGCTCATTTATGCCAAGTACATCGGGATGCGTAGATTCCCGGACAATGCCGGGTAATGAGCACGGGGTATCTAAAAATAATGATATAAATTTATACTTATTTTTCCTTTTACTTTTTCAACTAAATACAAAAACACATTATAATTTATTTACGTGTAGCAGCGCACGCCAAGTATTAGCTAGTATATATATATATATATATATATATATATATATATATATATATGAAGTGAGAGACCAACATAACTTTGTTTTTATTGTTCTCCTTGTTTAAGTTGTTGTTGTGTGTGTACGTGTGCGTGCGTTCGTGCGCGTGTTTGTATGTGAGATAGAGGAGAGAAAGAGAGACAAATGAGTGAGAGGATAACATATTTATATTATTGTTATCCTTGCTTAAATTGTGGATATGTCTTAATATACTGGTGAGTGTGTGTGTGTGTGAGTGTGTGTGTGAGTGTGTGTGTGAGTGTGTGTGTGTGAGTGTGTGTGAGAGAAAGTGAGAGAGAAAAGAAGAGGAGACATGAGAGACTAACATGACATTTTTATTGTTCTCCTTTCTTTACATTATTGATATATGATATAATTTTTGTGGCAAGACGGTTGGGTTTACATGGCCACACGATTAGGAAGCCACTTATGTCATAATTTTAGGGGATATTAATTGTTGCTGGGGGTATATTTTATTTTGGGTGCTCCGTAAATGTTGTTTAAGGTAATCAATGATGGATATTATTATGGATTCGGTTAGAGCGATGGACTTACCTTCGGGTATATCAAGGGGTTTTCATGGCGGCCAAATTATTAACAACTTATAGTTCTGGAACGTTAAGATTTTTTCAATGAGAATTTAAAATTGTATTCATATTTAAGTTTTATAGCTTAACGGTTTGCCAGCAGGTAATTAATTTCTCGTTATTTAAATAAAGATCTTTTACGGGGATTTATAATTATTCGGGGGACAATATCTAATTCTCGACAGACGTTACATTGTTAAGCTTTAAATTTAACTTATCACTGTGTCACTCGGAGTTTAAGTATTCTTCCGACTTTCAGATTTTGCGGGTAACTGTAAGTTAGCATTGAGAATTTATTCCAGTGATGATTTAAACACAAGTAAATTTTAATTGTTCATGATTTGGCGTTTGAGCCTTTGGCATGGATTCCCTGAAGTAGTCCCCGCCCGGAGAACCGAATAGGGGACTATTTTACGTCCGGAAAATTTTACCACAGTGGAACCGATGTCCGCGTTTCTTGACAGTTGTATTTTTACGTAACTCTTTCGAGCAGGGAATTAGGATAGAGAAGAAAGGGCTTCAGGCTAGAACAAACATAATTCGGAATGAAAATGTGGATGTGTTTGCAGATTCCAGGACTATATTAAATAGATGGAAAAGTTACTTTAATGAACTATTAAATGTATATACAGAACAGGAAATTGAAGAAATTTACAGACAGCAGAAATGCTAGTCACAGAACCAAGCGCATTAGAGGTTGAAATGGCGATAGAAAAATTGAAGACGTATCATGTACAGATGAGATCCCAGCAGATAAAATCAGGGGGAGAAAAATTGATGGATAAAATACGCCGGTTACTTAGTATGATTTGGCAAGAAGAAGCTATTCCAGATGAATGGAAAGAATCGATTATCGTACCAACTTATAAGAAAGGAGAGAAAACCGATTGCAACAACTACAGAGGCATCTCATTACTTTCAACTTCGTACAAAATTCTAGCAAATATATTAATAAGCAGACTTACTCCCTATATTGATAACATTATAGAAGATAATCAACATGGATTTAGAAGAAATAGGTCTATAGCAGATCAGATTTTTAGTATAAGACAGATTTTAGAAAATAAATGGGAATGTAATGATACTGTACATCAACTATACGTAGACTTCAAAAAGGCATACGATCGCGGCCTTCGGGTTCGATTGTGCCAGTGAGTTAGTTATGATTTGGCGTTGACTGTATAAGTATTTTTCCCCCAGATTTTAATAGGCCTCCGGTGATTATACACGTAAGCTGAATTTGTTCATAAAACAGGAAAACTCTGGTTAGACTATTTTGGGCGTATTCATTTCTTGGTTACATTAGACGATTTTATAACAATAACTCAAATTGGTTATGAGTCCATCATAGTTAGAGATTTGGAAGTTGAATGCATCGAAATTTCTGGAACTAGTCTCGGATAGGTGCTTTTAGTTCGGCGTTTTACTTCCCGTTTCGGCAAGTTGACTACGTATAAAGCTTTAATTTATTGGAGTGACACTACAATGTGACATTCAGCTTCAGTGTGTCTAAGATTTCGGTTCTCTTGTCGATAACATTGTTTATTGGATATTCTCCATTGATTTATACTTGCAAACTAAAAAATACAACCTTACCGTTTTAATATCACTCGAGTTTTTTATTTGCGCTACTGGTTCATTGTGTCTTAGTTGAAGCGTTCCATTCGCAGTATGAAAAATATTTAGAAACATCTTTCTTGTCTTTATAGTGAAATCTATACATTTGTTCCCCTTATCTCCAGCTGATTAATACGAATAAACTTTTATTAAAATATCTCGCTGATTTCAGCTTCAATTTGAATACCGAATATCAATTTTTATGTTTAGCCTTATCTAATCTCTTAAATATAGCGACGAGCTATATTTTTCTAGTAGTGTTTTTGTTTACTTTTGCCCTTATTTAAGTTGAAATGTCATACACGTACTTCATATATATTTCTTTTAAGTTTCGCTAAATGATAATTCGCTCTATATGATGGTCCCAATAGTGACTCATATGAAAGAACGGACGAGAGAACTACGTAATTTTAAAGCTTCAGTATGAAGCTATGGAAGAGAATTAAGCATGGACTTTCAGGCGAATCCGAGAAACTGTGATAGTAAATACACGAGAATTCTATATCTAACAATTATCCCGAAAATAGGATATACATATTTGCTGAAATGAGATATCATTGAAGGAATGCTGGATACACACTACTAGTTCATAAGAAATAAAGATACCCTAAAAGAGTTACACATGGAATCTTTAGAAAACAAAAAAAATTCAGATAAGTCAAGATGGATGCAACGTGTCTATCCAATGGAGGATCACAAGATAACCTAGCGAATGTTAAGCTATTAACTTGCAGGAGAAGAAGACCAGAGTGTCCATTTGAACGACTTTTGGATGGTATCTCTATCGAGGCCGCAACAGTTCAAAAGATGACCTAAATTTTGTGAATGGACTATGAAGATGATGAAATTAACAACTATTACCACAATATCTGGTGTACCAGTGATTTCTTATCTGAAATCACTCAATGCTTAAATTAAATAAATTCTAATTCAGTAACACAATTTATAAAATCTAATTTTCTCTCAAAACTGGTAACAAACATCAATGTTAACCTATATATACACAGAGACATATCTCCCAAATTACAAATTTTCCACTTCAAAACATGCACAACTCTTATGCAATTATATCATACAAAATTAAATAAAAAATATTGAAAAATATTAACAAAACAAGTAAAAGAGGAAACGGGACAAGTAATGTATTTGAAATTAACAAGTTTGCAGTATGTATTGAAAAAAAAACGTCACATTTCTACTGTATGTAATCGGATAACAAAGTAAATTTGGTACGCAAAGTAAGAGAGGGGAAGGTGTTGATTTTGAGGGAGGCGGAGGTTCAAGAGGAGAGGAACGGAGGTTCTATTTTATTTTCGCTCACATTCTGAAAGTGTGCACACGGTTTGAACCCCTCTTGCCCCTCTCAGTTCCGTTCGTAGCTTTATCTATGTGTGGGGAAAATAAAATAAAAAAAACCTCGGTGCTATCAAAACGCCTAGTGTATTTTAAACGAACCAGTTGAGCCAATGAAGTGTAGAGACCACCTACCAAAGCCAATTAATACATAACCTAACCTATATTTCACACGTGGTCAGTCTACAAAGGGTGTAAAAACATCTACCCCTCCCATTTTCAACCCACCCTTTTTACTTTCTATAACGTTAACATATTAGTGCGGAGAGGGGGGTGTATATCTGCTCATTTACAGCGCACCACAAGCCTTCCCCAACCACTCTCTCCACAACCATTGGTGTATATATACACTGAGCAGCTGAACTAAACTGTATCGCTTTCATTTTCAAGCTCATTGAAGCGTAGCTAAGCTCTCGCTACGTTGAGCGGGGGGACGCTGCGGCAACTTATCGGACACCCGTGTACCATGGGTCAGTCCGACTACCAGGCGCAATGACCGAACAATCTCAACGTATCAGTGAAATTGATAACAAAACTACTTCAAGTTTTCAGTCATTAGTGATCCAATTCTTTTTTACTGTCATGGATTTTGTGATAGATCCTGATTATATAGAATACTGATGGTATAGATACCAATATTTCGAAGTATTGGAAGTTGCTACATTCCATAATTCTATAAACTTACGTGTTGAGTTTGTTGAGTCATAGTAATTTTACCACAATTATCGAGAATTTCAGAGTTTAGTATTTAAATAAAGTACGGCACGCAGGAAATGTCAAAACTAAGCTAAGCCCTTGGCTTGATAATTAAATCATATATACTAAGTTCAGTTACGAGAAAAATGCAGTCGCTAGAGCATGCATGCATGCTCGCACGCAGACACACGCGTGCGCGCTCATGCATGTATATATATAAGAAAGATGAGCAGACATGCGAATGGAGAAGACTAAATAACAGTAAGCTACATGATCATTATAGAAAGCCAGATATAATAAGAACAATTAGGTCTCGTAGACTGCGATGGGTAGGACATGTGGCACGAATGAGGAGTGAAAGACGTGCATGGAAGCTTCTTGTAGGAAAACCAGAGGGAAAACGCCCAGTTAGTAGACCACGAATGAGGTGGGAGAATAACATTAATCATGATTTGGCGGAATTAGATTATACAGAGAATGATTGGAAAACATTAGCTCAAGATAGGGATGTATCGAGAAATATGTCCGCGCGGCCATGAACATATGGGTTCAATAGTGTTATATATATATATATATATATATGGTATGATAAAAAAAATAAATGCTTGGACGGGATTCGAACCCGGATCTCTGAGTCTGTACCACAGTGTGATATCCATTACACCACCAGGCAAATCCAATTCAAACATTTATTTTATGTACATTATTATCTCTAATCACAATTACCTTAAAACGGCAATTTCCATTCATCCTTTCGTTCCATGTAAATTTTACATAGTTTTTCAACAAATGTTAGCTCCATGTCACCCAATCTTTTTATTACTCGTTTTGAAAATGTTTTCGGAAAACTAATTTCAATATTTTTACAAACTTTGGTCAATATATGTAAATGACACACACGCACGCACACACACATACACACACACACTTACTTACTCATTGGCACTATCGAACCCGTAGGTTCATGGCCGCACGGACATACGCTCTCCATACATCCCTATCCTGAGATAATGCTTTCCAATCATTCCCTGTATAATCTACTTCCCTCAAATCATAGTTAATGTTATTTTCCCACCTCATTCTTGGTCTACCAACTGGGCGTTTTCCCTCTGGCTTTCCTACAAGAAGCTTCCATGCAAGTCTTTCATTCCCCATACGTGCAACATGTCCTGCCCATCGCAGTCTACGAGACTTAACTGTTCTTATTATATCTGGCTTCCTATAAAGACCATGTAGTTCATTGTTATGTAGTCTTCTCCATTCACCTGTCTCTTCATCTCTCTTTGGTCCAAAAATTTTCCTAAGTACTTTATTCTCAAATACTTTTAATCTCCTTTCCTCCCTTAAAGTAAGAGTCCATGTTTCGCATCCATATATAATAACTGGTAGAATAATAGTTTTATATATTTTTCAGTTTAACGTTTTTTGAAAGGAGTTGGGACATCAAGAGTCTCTGCAATGCATAATAGCACGCATTTCCAGAATTGAGCCTATGTTTAATTTCTTTGTGCATCTCATTCCTATTTGTGATTATTGTTCCTAGGTATTTGAATTCAGCCACTTCCTCAAAATTTCCCTCATTTGTCATTAGCTGCCCAGTTCCATGATATAATGAATTTCTATGTGTGACCATATATTTAGTTTTATTGATATTTACTTCCAATCCTAATTTCTTAGTGTTACTCAACAGTGTGTGCGTATTGTCCTTTAGTATCTCCTCGCTATCGGCCAACAATACTACATCATCAGCATAAACTAACAGCTTATTAATACCATTGAGTTGTAAGCCTTCCTCATTCTCTAAAGATTTAATGGCATGCTCTAGTACAAAATTATATACTAGAGGAGATAGTGCATCTCCTTGCTTCAACCCATTCTGGATTTCAAAAGTGTCTGAAAACTGTTTGCCTACACGCACCCTACTCTTTGTGCCATTTAGAACACATTCGTATAAGTCTAACTAACTTTTTAGGAATTCCGAACTCCAGCAGGATACTATATAACTTCTCCCTCTTAATTGAATCATATGCTTTTTTGAAGTCTACATATAGTTGATGTACAGTGCCATTATATTCCCATTTCTTTTCTAAAATCTGTCTTATACTAAAAATCTGATCTGTTGTAGACCTGTTTCTTCTAAATGCACATTGATGATCTCCTAGAATGTCATCAATATAGGGAGTAAGCCTGCTTACTAATATATTTGTTAGAATTTTGTACGAAGTTGAAAGTAATGAGATGCCCCTGTAGTTCTTGCAGTCAGTTTTATCTCCTTTCTTATAAATTGGTACAATAATTGATTCCTTCCATTCGTCTGGAAGAACTTCTTTTTCCCAAATCATACTAAGCAACCAGCGTATCTTGTCCATCAATTTTTCTCCCCCTGATTTTATCAGTTCTGCTGGGATCTCATCTGAACATCTTCAATTTTTAAATCGCCATTTCAACCTCTAACGCACTTGGCTCTGCGACTAGCATTTCTGCTGTCTGTAAATTATCCTCCTCAATGTCCTCTTCTGTATGTACATTTAATAGCTGATTAAAGTAACTTTTCCAACTATTTAATATACTCCTGGAATCTGCAATCGTATCCCCATTTTCATTCCGAATTATGTTTGTTCTAGCCTGTTCTATCCTTTCTTCTCTATACTAATTCCCTGATATAATCCTCTAATGTTCCTATTTTTTGCATTAATTTCAAGATCATTAATCTTCTCTCTCAAATATTCCCTCTTTTTACTCTTTAGTAACTTGGCGGTTTCCCGTCTAATAGTACCCAATTGCTCAAAATTTACCTCTTTTGGCTCGTGTAACCATTTCATTTTTGCTAGCTTTCTTTTCTTTACAATGTCGGCACATTCCTCATCAAACCATTTCTTGTTTTGCCTATTTTTTAAACAACCAATGCTTTCTGATGCTGACAATTTAATAGTATCTCTTATAGCCTCCCATTCTTTATTTATATCAGTTTCTTCTTCGTTTGCCACATTGTCATCTGAAGATTCCAGTACTTCAAATCTATTAGCAATTTTGATTTGGTATTCTTGCCGCATTTCATCATTTTTCATGTTTTTTAATTCAAATTTTACAGAATCATCTTTAGCGTTTGTTCCTCTCATAAGCGATAGCCGTTGTCTGATTTTCACTCTGACCAGATGATGATCCGAATTGCAGTCTGTCCCTCTAACTGATCTAACATCGATGATGCTACTCTGCCAGCGTTTATCCACTAATACATGATCTATCACACACACCCATATATATATATATATATATATATATATATAAGATTGACTGACTGATTGTTGACGGTGACTTGCACCGTCCAGTGTGCTGCATACTGTTTCCCAAGGGGATAAACTTGGCAGCAAATTCCTTTATATAAGATTGGGTGACATGGAGCTTATATATTTGTTGAATAAGTATGTAAAATTTACATGGAACGAAAGGATGAGTAGCAATTGCCCTATTTAGGTAATTGCGATTAGAGATAATAATAGATTGGAATTTTATATTATACAGGAATGAAACCGATACACTTTTCTGTAACAATGCTATATAGTAAAAATGCTCTTTAACTTGCTTACTTATTATAGTACCCACGAGAGGGCAATGAGACCGAGTTCTCGCCATATCTCATGATAGAGAAGTGTGTGTATATATATATATATATATATAATATATATATATATATATATATATATATATATGCGTGTGTAACGAAAAAAAAAATGTTTATGCTAGGATGCCTTGGTAGCGTAACTGGTAGCGCACTAACATATCAAGTTAGAGACCCTGGGTTCAAATCCCGGTTCAGGCGTTAATTTTTCTTTTCATTCCATATATATATATGTATGTCGTGATATTTGTGCCTAGTAAGTAGGAATGATGAAGATTTGAAAACTTTTCTCGGCTATTCTAACCCACCTGTGAATATTCGATCGGAGAACAAGTGACTGCTAGCGTCATGGTGCCCAATATGATAACACATGTTCCCGTTAGAGCAAATTGCCAATATGTTTACTCATATATAAGGGGGTTCTATCCTAGGAGTCCACCTACATTAGAAGGGAAGTTAGGGTGAGAAAATGGGCAAGTTAGTGTTAGTTAGGGCAAGTTAGGGTGAGAAAATGGGCGAGTTAGTACACCAGATTAGATTAGCGTTCACTTTTATGTTAGTGGTTTTGTGGCACATAGGCTATATTGTATGAGCAATAACTAATACAGTACATATTTTACATTGCAAATATGCTGATTTTAGGTTACTTTGAACTCAACTTCTCACTTCATTTTAAGACATTTCTCACTATTTTTGGAAAAATATGAAAATACACACACGCGCGCGCGCGCCCGCACACACACACGCACGCACGCGCGCGCGCGCACACACACACACACACACACAGCAACACACACACATATATATATATATATATATTTATTTATTTATTTATCTTAAGATAATTACTCGCTTATTGCAATAATAATTTTTTTTGTTTGGTTTGAATTTATATAGAATTTCCACTATTTCTTAATATTTTCACGAATAGAACCTCAATGTTTACATTTCATCGGAATTATCTAAAATTACAGATTAATTTCTGTTTTTACAGAAGATAGCTGATTACGCAACGAAATACTATAGTTCTCAGGTAAAGGGACAGCCACCCCGTTCACAGACCATGAAAACCCATGTGATGTGGTAGCAAGTATCCGTGATTTTAGCCAATAGAACGAGGAAGGAAGGCTATCCCCACGGTTAAGCTACCTTTACTCCCAAGAAAGTGCTGGTATAAATGTTATATAAGGCTAAACAGACTTAAGGCCAATCTAGACACGAAATAAATATTCTTGCCCGTTAGTTAGAGTCATAGTCCACTCTACGTTTTCTTACCCTTGTAAATATCATTTAGATATTTTCTTTAAAAAATATATTGGATGTTCTTATTCATAACCATTTTCTCAATACCAACAAAACTTTTAGATATTAATTCTAAGGCAGTAAGATATAATGTTTAAATAATGTAAGAAATAGCATTTATCAAAATCTTACATAGGCAGTTACAGCCATATAAGTAGTTTCAACTAGCAATAATCGTACCTCAGTCAAACCTCATTCGTTAGCCTGATAGTTCATTTGATGTCTGCTGGGTGCGGGGGGGGGGTCATGAGCGCGAGTGCGTGTGTATGTGTGTGGGGGGTGTGTGTATGTATATGTGTGTGTTTTCCATATCTCTTTTTAAATTTGTTTTGTAGGAATTTTTTATAATTATTAATATACAAAATTATACTTACTTAATAGGCACGCCGTAGCGTAGTGGTTAAGGCACTGAGCTACAAGCCGGAGGGTCCAGGGTTCAAGTCCCGTTGGGGTCAGGATTTTTAAACTGACCAAAAAAACCCTCTGGCGGCACCATGGCCCTGGGGTCGACTCAGCCTCTAACGAAAATGAGTACCAGACGCTTGTTCTGGGGTAAAGACGGCCGTCACGCAGGGCTGACAACCCGGCTGACATAAAGTGCCGATTGTCTAGAAAAAGCGGGAGCCTTAACCTCCCACTACCCCAAGGGCCTCCTGAGGCCTGTTGTGGGATCACTTTACTTTACTAATACTTAATACAGGCTTTCTACTTTACAGCAGTTTGCCTTTGATTCCTGCTTTCCAGAGATTCCTATCTTCCCATTGTCCATCTTCCATACCCCTCTTCATCATGGCATCATATATTCCCTCATACCATGCTCTTCTGCTTCTTCCCCTTCTCCTTCTGCCTGGTACCATCCAATCCAACACCTGTTTAGGCCTGCTCTTCCGGCACCCGTTGTACATGTCCATACCATTGTAGAGCTCTCTTCGTTATCCTATCGATAACAGTTTCTTGTGCATCCATTTCTTGTCTGATATATGTATTTCGAATATGTTGTAGCCTGGATATTCTCATACTTCTCCGTAATCCATCCATTTCTGTCGCCAATATTCTTTTCTGCACCCTTTCATTTATTGTCCAGCTTTCCGATCCATATGTAAGTATACTTTCTATTATTGTCTGTATAATCCCTTTTTTTGTTTTTCTGGTCAAATTTCTGTTCCATAAAAGACCATTCAGGGATCTAATCGCCTTCCTTGCAAAATTTACTCTGTTAATAATATATTTTCACAAGTACCAGATTTATCTATTATAGATCCAAGATATTTAAATTCTTCAACACGTTTAATTATTATATTATCTATTTGTATGTCTTCTGAATTTCCTCCGATTACCATATAATCTGTTTTAATATAATTTATCTTCAGTCCACCTACAAAATTATACATTTTTTAATATCTATACACATGGTCTTTTCATAGATGTGTATGTGTATGTGTATGTAGTGTAGACATAGATTATATATATATATATATATATATATATATATATATATATATTCATTGTTTTTACATATTTTATATAGGTGTGTAGCCATGTACAGTAGGTATTTGTTTATATTATGATTATTTTTATTTTTTTACTCATGGAAAAAATAATGCACGTACAGCCAAGCAGGCCCATGCGCAATGCAAATATAAATATATTTCCTTTCTTTTGAAAAAAAAAACAAGCAATTAATTCCATTCCACTATAAGTAGTAAATGTAGGCTTACTGTTATGTAATTGATTAGGGAATAATTTGTTAATTGAGGATCTCATAGACTGATGTTTTAATGCATTATACCCACTTTCCAACCTAAAATATGAGGGTGTGTAGCAAGAGCAAAATAGAAATGTCGAAGTATGAGGTTGGTTATCTTGAACTGGCTCTTTCAAAATGTTGAAACAAATATTATTAACTATTGTATGAATGTTGGTTTATAAATAAAACAAAGCATTTTTCACAGAAAGCTTTTCTAGCTCGAATGTAAATTGAAATGCGTTTTCGCCTGTGGGTCAATCTAATGTATTGTTTTATCTGTTGATCTCGAGAAGAATGGGTCGAAAATGTGCGTTAAGTTTTGTATACAACACATACGAAAACAAAGTGAATACATAACAAGCAGGCTCAACATTATAGCCACAATTTTAGGTACTTAGTATAATGTATTTTCAATGTTATACGTACTAATTTCAATTTTAAGACTTCTTCTTCTTCTTCTTCTTCTTCCGAATGCAGTATTGGGTGATGATGCCCGTTCTGCGACTACAAAAACTGATCTTTCCATCGGTTGAAGGGTCTTCCGAGGTCTCTTTTGCCTTTAGGGTTGAGGTGGTAAATCATCTTTGGTAAACGGGAATTTGACATTCTCTGGACGTGTTGGAACCATTTAATCTGACTATTTAACTCATGCCCCAAATGGGAGTCAATGACCAATCACGTTTCAATGATTTCTGTTTTACAACCAATCAGAGTCGTGTTTCACGAAATATTTATCAGTGTTAGGATTATCATATATTAAACAAAGCTCCTCCTTTTTAATATTCTGAACAGGTCTGACCGTTATTTTGCAGTGACTGAGCCTATAACAAATACGGCTACCAGATTGTATATAATAGTGCTTACATGTCAATATTTGTAGCAATTGATTATACCACCAAAAAAAGAAACCACTGTTTGCACTTTCTTAAATGTATTTTTTCCCAGGTAATAATCGAGAAAAATATAATTGTCATATTTACATCATACGACATCAAAAATGAATTAATATACAGATTGATGTGTTTCATTTTTTCTCCACTAGAGAGCATTCTTACAATATTGCGTTCCTTTGGCAATAAATAGTATGATCTGGTTGCAGTGATAAACAAAAGAAGCAGTAGTAGAAGCGTACCTATCGTTTCTCATTTGTTTTCAAACATCGCCGTTTACATTAAATATATAAATATTTTAAAATAACTATAGTTAAATAATGATTTGTGAGTAAACAGCTTAATTTTATTCGTTAAATAGTCCTAACAAATGCCACTCTTGATTTCCAAATTCTCTAGATAAATTCACTCCTCACTTCGTGAGTCGTGAATTTATCGATAATTTGGAAATCACTCGTGGCATTACTAATGATAATTTTGTATATGTTCAACCATTTCCCTAGTATTCCACTGCATCCTTATCTCATCACTTTTCATTCTATCCCTTAATGTTACTCCAGTTAGTGATCGGAGGAATCTCATTTGTGAACTATTAATGCGGGATTTATCTTTTGCTCGAAGTGTCCAGCATTCACTTCCGTATAGTAGAGCAGGTTTGGCTATGGCATTATGAAATCTCAATTGGATTTCTTTCCTCATTTGTTTTCCAAAATTTCTCCTAATTATACCATTTAATCTGTTATATTTTTCTAAATTTGTTTCCACATCTTTTTGATTATGAAACTGTGATATATTATTACCTAAATAATTAAAGTGTGTTACTTGTTCTATCGGTTTATTATTTATTATTATTTTTACTCTCGAAAGTCCCTTTCCAGTGAATTTTAAGACTTATTGAATATTATAGCGCCGTAGCCGAATGGTTAAGGCAAGAAACCTTGGCGCAAAGCTACGGGACTTGCGCTGGTTGGAGTCCCCATGGGGGAAGAAATTTTCTCATAGAATTTCGGCCAAAATGAGACCGGTTCCACTCAGCATCGTGAAACATTTGGATAGCTACAATAAGTAGCGACTCCAATTTGAGAAGACCAGCTATAACGGCTGGGGGACCCAACATGCCGACCATATTTCACCCCTACATTGGCTTATGATCGTCTACCTCTGTGATTAACACCTGTGGACGTGAGTCCAGCTGCCGGATGATAGGCCAAGGGCCTTCTAGACGATGTCGCGCTGGAGATTTTTTTTAATTGGAAGCACGAACATGACATTCGGAATATCAAGTTTAAATCCCAGTAAAGACTGGCCTCACCCTAATTTTGTCGTAACTTTTCGTAATTGCTAAGACAAATATTTGGTTCCAATTGCATTATCATAATTATTTAAAATATTAAAATAATAACAACACTAATAATAATACATAAAGCCCAAGCAAAAACTATAACATTTATTGGTGACGTGAAAAATATATAAATTTAGCAGGAATTACTAAAGAAGATGTGATGAACAGAGAAATAATTAAAATTAAGACTCGTAAATGATAAGGTGATCAAAGGGACCGAAGAAAACAGACACAACATGGACAGAAGTGGAAAAATAAGCCTAACAGACCAATGATGAGAGAACTATGGGATCAAAGAAAAGTAATTAAATTATTTTAAGTATTTAATTAAATAAAAATAAAACTTGAAGTTTTATTTTTATTTAATCAAATGAGTATATGGATTTTCATCAAGTAAACGCCAAATAAATTGATTATTTTAAGTAGTTTGCGCAAACCTATATAACCTCATTCGCAATTTAATACTCGTATAATAATATTAAGGTCATAACACATTACATTTAAAATTCGTTGCATTGGCAGAGGACAAGAGAATGTTTAAAAAAATAAATATGTATAGTTCTCTGACATAAATAATTAACTGGATCTGACTAAAGATGTTAGGGCGTATCAAAATAAAAACTGAAATTATATATATTACATTGATCAGCAAACTAAGGCCAAACAACGAATGCACAAAATTATTTAGAACTCTTGAGACAAATCAATGCATATAACACAGAAGTCTGAAATTAGTATGTACTTACTTACTTACTGGCACTATCGAACCCGTAGGTTCATGGCCGCGCGGACATAAGCTCTCCATACATCCCTATCCTGAGCTAATGCTTTCCAATCATTTCCTGTGTAATCTACTTACCTCAAATCATAGTTAATGTTATTCTCCCACCTCATTTTTGGTCTACCAATTGGGCGTTTTCCCTGGCTTTCCTACAAGAAGCTTCCATGCAAGTCTTTCATTCCCCATACGTGCAACATGTCCTGCCCATCGCAGTCTACGAGACTTAACTGTTATTATATCCGGCTTCCCATAAAGACCAGGTAGTTCATTATTATGTAGTCTTCTCCATTCACCTGTCTGTTCATCTCTCTTTGGTCCAAAAATTTTCCTAAGTAATTTATTCTCAAATCCTTTAGCATGGGTTCCCTGAAGTAGTCCCTGCCCGGAGATCCGAATGGGGGACTATTTGACCTCCGGAAAATTTTACCCCAGTTGAACCCATGTCCGCATTTCTTGACGGTTGTATTTTTACTGTGAAAGATCGTCACTCTTTCGACCAAGGTTCTTTTTTCGTCTGGCTTATCACCTTCGACCAGTCCGGCATGGGTAACCCTATCGGCAGCAATGCTACCGCCGGTATAGCTCTCAGGATCATTTAAGCACGCAAGCCACTCCACGACGACAAGGTAAAGATACCATGGAGGGCTGTAGTATGTATTTTCATAAATTCATGTCAGCATTATCGTCATTTCAAAACTCATAAGATTTTATAAAATCTGGGTTTGCACAGCGGATACAAATGTGAACGAAATAGATGAGATCGATATGGGGAAATGGTGGAATGAAATTTGTAGCTGGGGAAAAACGAGAGAAACTCCGAGAAGATATGCCCAAGCTCCCTTTTGTTACACCACGAAACTCTCATGGAGTGATTGAGACTCGATCTCGTGACCTCAGCGGTGAGAGGAACTGCCATTACGCTTAAATAAACTAAACAAATATTGATGTCATTTTATTCTCCTTTCAAAAAAATCTAGTTGTCATACCTTAAATTGGCTAGACGTATTTATATGCCAGTTTATGTCAGACCAAAGTAAGAACAGCTAGATTTCTTTTGTCTTAGGGCGTCACGTTGTAAAAGAGATATTATTTAAATTTTAAAGAGTAATTTCTCTGCCTTTGAAGCGATTTGTTTATTTTCTACTTTGAACTAGAGAGATTTTTATTGCCTATGCGACAAGCTAAGTCAAATAAGATCAAATTTTATTCAAAAATAAATTTGTACATAGTATTGACAGCTAGTGGTCGTGCTCGGGTGCAGTTCAGTTACAGAAATCTAATATATAAAAATGAATGTTTGTTTGTTTGTTCGTACTTTATGTGCGGCTATACCGTTGATCCGATTGTCATGGGGCTTTTTTGCAAAATGTTCAGGAGATTCCCGGGATGAACATAGACTATAAGAGAGTTGAGATACTCAACTCCTACACCCTTAAAAACACCCGTAGTGAAAAACGTGAAAAAATCCCTTTTTTACCCTTAAATAACTTACGCTGCCTAAACCATAACAAATATACAAAATTAATGTACACAGAATTGAATATCTCGAAAACCTCTACAAAAAAATCCGCGACAGCATATGTTTATCTTTTACAGAAGATAACACACAATAGCCATTTTTGTTTTTCATTGATGCCAAGGAAATCGGGATAAGTAGATTCCGGCAAGAATGTGCTGCCAATACCATTCATCCGATTGTCATGGGGGCTTTTCGCAAAATGTTCAGGATTTTTCCGGGGATGTTATAGGTTATAAGAGAGTTTTAATGCTCAAGTCTTTCACCCTTAAAAATCATCTTCTCTAGTGAAAAACGTGGAAAAATGTCGCTTTTTGTAAGCTTAAGTGGCTTACGCTGCTTAAACCATAACAAATACATAAAATTATTGTACACAGAATTTAATATCTCAAAAAACTCCATAGAAAAGTCCAGGACAGCAAATTTTTATCTTTTAAGGATAACTCACAAGAACCATTTTTGTCTTTCGTCGATGCCAAGAAGATCGGGATAAGTAGATTCCCGGGCAAGCATAACAGCGCACGGCGGGTATTCTTTTATGGATAACTCAAAAATAACGAATTTTGGCTTTCAGCTCATTAATGCCAAGTACATCGGGATGCATAGATTCCCGGGCAACGCTGGGTAATCAGCACGGGGTATCTAAAAATAATAACGATAAAAATTTATATTTATTTTTCCTTTTACTTATTCAACTAAATGCAAAAAACACATCATTTATTTAGAAGTAGCAGCGCACGCCGGGTATTAGCTAGTAATATATATATATATATATATATATATAGCAAATATATACATTACAAAGTTTTAGTTAAAGGGAGGTGGGGAAAAATATGCATTTAAATTAAGAGCCAGTTTGAAGATACAAAATAAATTATGACACATAAAAATAAAAATAATAATAGAAGGGAGAATAAAATAAAACAATATGGAATATATTAATACCAAACTTAAGAATGTAATTAAATACATTAGGAAATAATATTCAAAATTAGGGAAAAATATAAAACGGAATCTGATACAGAAAGAATTAATGTAAATGAGAAAGATATAAACAAAATATTATATAATGGATTAATACCAAACTGATGAAAGTAAGTAAATCCATTAGGTAATAATATAAAGCAATAGAAAATTTCAAATTATAAAACGCAATCTTACAGACAAATAATTAATGTAAAAGAGAATGATATAAAACAAAAACAATATATAGTAGATTTACTAGGATCAAATTAATTTATTATATAATTTGGGTCTTCTATAAATATGTTTAGATCCAGCAGTTGTGTTGAATTTAGATACATGTAGCAAAATAGTAGTATTTTGGCTGGTGCTGTAAAACGCCAATTATTCTCTTTAAATTCGTTTTTATTTTTATGAAAGTAGTTTTACTTAAACGTATGTTCAATATTTGGCACGCAGAATTCAAGGCACTGTCAAGAAATAAACTATGGGAAATAATGTATGACAAAGGTTTTCCAGGACACATTTCAAAGTTGTGCAAAGCTTATATTTTAAATCAGAAATAATGATTGATAAAGGAGTTACAATGAGCGATAATACATTAGAAATTAATCAAGGGGTCAGACAAGGATGCCCGCTATCTCCTGCACTCTTTAGTATATATATAGACGAGATCATTGTACAATGGCAATCAAATTTAACCACAGAGTTTAAAGTTGGCAGTACGATTCTAAATACCATACTGTTTGCAGACGATCAGACAATCCTTAGCTCTTCAGAAGACAATTTACAAATAGCAGCATATAAATTAAACGAAATAGCAAATAAATTCAATATGACAATCTCTGAAAGTAAATCGAAAGTAATTCAACGGGAAAGACCATATGAGGTGTAAAATCAGTATTAATAACAGTATAATACAACAGGTGAACAATTTTAATTATTTAGGATGCAATGTATCATATTGCCAGAAGGAAGATATTAATATTAAATTAAATAGATTTTACAGAATGTGTGGCACTATAAGACGGACACTGAAAAATAAAACTTTGAGGAGCACACAACTAAAATTTTACAAAATTATAGCAGTGCCTGTCTTAACATATGCAAGTTAAAATTGGACTCTTAACCGTTCAGACAGAAGGAAAATAGAAACTGCAGAAAGAAGTTCCTACGTTCAGTAGGTGTGACAATTTTGGACAAGAAAAGAAGTGAGGATATTAGGAAGGACTTAAATATTTTCAATTTAACAAATAGAATTGACAACATGAGAAACAACTGGTATGAACATGTCAAGAGAATGCCTACAGATAGAATCCCTCAGCTGTTACTAAAGTATAGTTAATGGCGGAAAGTGACTAGACGTGTTGTGTATCGCTCGTGACCAACATATTATTTTGAAGGTGTGATCACATTCTAAGTCGCTTAAAACATCATAACTGATAGTTTGTGTTATATAAAACAATTTGGCTAAGTTAAATTCATAAGATGGGCCCCAAGAAGAATAACTCAATGGAAATAGAAGAAGTGGTGAAACGTGTCTTACAAGAGTCGCTACAAGATGCTACCATGCTGTCAAGTGTTGCCAACATAATAAAGGAGACTGTTGCTGCGGCGGTTATAGAATTAAAAGTGGCATTGGAGCAAAGTCACGCCTTAATCAGTGAGCTCCAGAAATCTATTCAGGATCGTGATAACAAGATAGTGACTTTGGAATCTAAGATTGATAGCTTAGAACAATACCAAAGGCGTCAGTGTGTGCGTATTTTTGGTATTGCGGAGGAAGAAAATGAAGACACAGATGCCATCGCCTTGCAGGTAGCAGAGAAAGTTGGTGTTAGTCTCCAGGTCAGTGACATTGACCGTAGTCATCGAGTAGGTAGAAAAACAGATGGTGGACGACCTAGGGCTGTCATTGTTAAATTTGTGTCCTACCGTAAGCGAAGTGAGGTGTTTCGAAATAAAAAGAATTTGAAAGACAGTGGAATTACGATTCGTGAGGATCTTACTAGTGCTAGGCATCAGTTACTTCGCGAAGCTATAAATATTCATGGCGTAACCAATGTCTGGACCCAAGATGGTTCTGTCATTGTTAAGGTAGGAGACAGAAAAAAGCGAATAAATCATATATCAGATCTCAGGTCAGAGTGATAATTATCAACTCAGAAACTCGTTACTTTTTGTAATTTATTTTTATTAGTATTTAATTATTTACTGTGTTCATTTTATTTCTTAATTTTTTCGTGTATAATCTATTTTTTTATTAATTTAATTTTGTACTTCATATACTAAACACCAATTGATATTTCATATTTACGGTTTTCTTGTTTTAGTTAGTAACATTTCAACCATAGATTTAAGGAATGCACCTGCAGCCCCTTTTCGGTCTTTGACAGTTCCATTGTCCCCATCTCAACATACCCCTTCCACCTCAGACCTTTTAAAATCACGTTTCTCTTTTTAATACACAAGTGATCTTCTTGGTGATATAATATTAAAATATATATGTAGTCAATATGCCCATTTCACCAATTAATGTTTTAAAATGGTCAACAAGTTTCTACAGCCAAGCTGTCATTCTCAAGACCAGTTCAGTCAATATCTGGTCTTGAGAATGACAGCTTGGCTGTAGAAACTTGTTGACCATTTTAAAACATTAATTGGTGAAATGGGCACATTGACTACGTTTCTCTTTGAACAGCAATACACTCAAAATAACACATTGTAATGCACAGTCACTCCTGTCCCACTTCTCAGAATTCCAAACTATATTTTCAACACTAAATCTGCATGCCATTTTAATTTCTGAAACATGGCTGAAAAATACCCTTCCTTCTTCTCTTGTAAACATGCAAAATTACACCTTGATTAGGAATGACAGAGTCGGGAAAAATGGAGGCGGCGTGGCGATGTATATACGTTCCGATCTACAACCGAAAATTGTATCCCATTCGCCTAGTGAATACTCGTCACGACCCGAATACCTATTTATAGAAATTAGAGCGAAAATGCAGAAATGTTTTATTAGGAGTAGTTTATAAGCCCCCAAATGTCGGTCACCTGCATGACATTGAAACAGTAATCCAAAATCTGATACCATCTTATGAACATGTAATTGTACTAGGAGACTTCAACACTAACCTATTAGCCACAAATTCTTACAACACTATACAATTACAAATAATGTTCCAGTCATGCAATATGACAATACTGCCTTCAGAACCAACCCATCATACTAGGTATTCTGACACACTACTAGACTTAATTATAACAAATATCCTCAAAAAGTCATAACTAGTGGACAGATAGAAGCTCCAGGCATCTCTGCACATGACTTAATATACATTGAATATTCACTCCTTCGCTCTAAACGTAGAACTAGACTTGTAACATACAGAGACTTGAAACATATAAATTATGCGCAATTAATTGATGACGCTGCAAAACTACCTTGGAACAACATATGGACACTTAGGACTGTAGACGAGAAAGTTGAAAATTTTAATGACATGATTTTACAATTGTATGACAAACACGCACCTATCATGACTAGACGTATAAACAGACCACATGCACCCTGGATGTCTGATAATATCCGCTTGCTTATGACTGAGAGAGACGTAGCATTCAGGAAATACTGGAGGAACAAAGAACTGACAGACTTACAGACATACAAACATCTGAGGAATAAAGTCAACCAGACTGTCAGGAAGGCAAAACTAAGATATGCCCATACTATTATTACACAATCTATGTCCAACTCAGCTGACATGTGGAAAAATTTAAAATCAATAGGCCTCTGTCAAAATAAACTACAGGTAGAAACAGCTGACCTACCACTAGATGAGTTGAATGACCATTTTTACCCGCCTCCCTACTGACAACAACTCACAACAACAAACAACAGACAATAGATGAACTAATGTCATATTCCCAACCTACTCGAGACAAATTCTTTTTTTCCTATATCTCACCTGATGACGCCAAAAGAGCAGTATTACGTATTAAATCTAAAGCACAAGGAAATAGACAATATAACAATAACTCTCCTGCAAAAAATAATACGATCATAATCTAAACAACAAGAAAACCACATATATAATGCCGCTATAATGACTGGGACCTATCCCAGACTCGGAAAAATGGCTCTAGTTCGTCCTACACCGAAATCAAACACTCCCACAACACTCGATGATTATAGACCAATTAGTATTCTCCCCTGTTTATCTAAAGCACTGGAACACATAATACACTCACAGTTAACAGACTACCTCACCACACACGACTTACTTGATGAACATCAGTCTGGTTTAAGAACAGGACATCACACAAGTACTGCACTACTTGACAGTGTAGAGGACATAAGAGACTCAATGGACAAAAGCAAACTCACTGCATAAGCCCTACTCGACGAAGGCAAAGCCTTTGACACAGTAGATATAGACTTAATGCCAGCGAGACTAAAGACACGACATCGGTCAGAAAACTGCCTTGATTGGTTTGCATCTTACCTCACTAATCGTCAGCAATCAGTTTCTGTTAATAATCGCATTTCTTCCTGGCGCTTGGTGAGGAAAGGGGTACCTCAAGCGGGTCTCCTCGCTCCTCTTCTCTTCTCGATCGAAATATTATGACGTGACCAAGAAACTACAAAACTGCAAGCATCATCTTTACGCCAGACGACCTACAGATTTACACACACTTTAGGCCTGACGAAATGAATGAATATATTGACAAAGTAAACACTGACCTCAGGCATATATCTTTATTGTCCAGACAATATGGGCTGAAACTAAATGTAAACAAAACGCAAGCAATAATAAGCGACATCCAATGCTATTACACCTCATAAACAATGGCAATATGCCGGCGGTCATATTAGATAATGACAAAATTCCTTATACCGACGTCGTTAAAACTTGGGATTTTACTTAGATTCTAAGTTAAAATTGCATGTGCAAGTAAACAAACATCTAAAAGGATCTTCTCCATAATGTATTCCCTAAAGCGACGTAAACATTTTCTTCCTACAACTCTTAAAAGAATTTTAATCCAAACTGTAGTGATGCCGCATTTTGACTACTGTGACGTTTACTACTAACTGACATAAGTGACGGATTGTCGGACAAACGGCAGCGTGTCCATAATATGTGTATCAGATTCATATTAAATGTTCGAAAATACGATCACATTTCTCCAGTATTCCACGAATTGTCATGGCTACATCTAAAAGAGAGAAGAAAATCGCACTGTCTAATTCTCCTATTTAAGATCCTATATACTCTCGATTCCCAATTATTTATCATCCCGTTTCCAGTATCTATCCTCAAACCATAACTTAAAACACAAGATCACAACATAGTCGCTTACTTAATATACCGCAACATAGGACATCACATCACTCCATGTCATATACCATCTCCACTTCTCGCAACTGGAATTCCCTACCACAAGAAATAAGGGGCTGCCGGACATTGGCATCTTTTAAAAGAAATCTAAATTTAATATTTGCTCCAAACTCGACTTCATTATTATCCAGTGTAATACATATATATAATTGGTGTTTCCCGTATAATGTATCATATTTATATTATTATTATTATTATTACTATTATTAGTATTACTATTATTATTATTATCGTATCATTATTGTTATTACCCTATGAAATGTTGTTTGTACATGACATTTACATTGCTACATTTATTGTATCTTTAACTGTTTATAATTAGTACAGTGTATATCTATAATTGTCGAATATTTATTTGTATTTGTGCTGGTTGAGTGGAAGAGAGGGCCTTATGGCCTTAACTCTGCCAGAATAAATAAAGTATTATTATTATTATTATTATAAAGTACAAACCAATAGGACATAGAAATGTTGGACGCCCATTTACTAGATGGGAGGATTCATTAAATTCCACTTGTTGTGAAAACAGGTCAAAAGGCCTAATTTCATGAAGCAGAAGAAGAAGAAGAAGAAGAATTCAAGGCAAATTAAATGTTTAGGGGTAAATTAAAGGTCTGTTCAAGCAAATTTTTATAATTGATTTTTGTAAATGACGTTAAAGGAGAATGGATAGAATTTGCAATTCCACCCTAACGTAATATTCCGTACTGGATTATCGATTTAACCAGAGCTAAGTAAACAGTACACAATACATAAAATGACAAATATCCGAGGATGGTAACTTTTGTGAATAGTTTTACGTAATCTGTTGCACAGCAAGGAAACATGTTTGTCATATCTTAAATGTTGCTCTATTTACACCGTTTCCCAGCCTGTGGTTCGCGAACCCCCAAAATATTTCAAAGGGTTCGCTAAAACTTTTCCGTAATGACAGGTTTCGAGCTTAGGTCTATTATTGTTTCCTTCATTTCAGCGGCATTGTCATATTATTATTGTTATTATTATTATTATTACTATTATTATTTTAAAATTAAATTAACCCTATAATCTTCCTTGTTACATATGTGTAACATCGGGAATTTATTACATTATTTCCATAATAAATTAATATTTACCGCGACTGCCTGATGTACAGTTATGTAAAAATGTTAGGAATGCATTTGATTTCGCTCTAGAATGGAAATGTAGTCTGCCAGCTTCTTTGTGTTCTAACAATACTAACAACAGTACCGCGAAAGTCGTTTTCTTCATATGTCTATTTTAAAAATAAATACAGAAACAGACTTTGTGCTGAAAGTAATTTGAGACTTTATTTAACTTCTGTGGTTGCAACTAGACCTACACGTTGTGTAACTTTTAAGTCGTAACTAGAGTAACTTTAGGTTTTAACCGTTAAGAGTTAAGTTAATTTAAGGTTATTGAATCTTTTGCTTGGATTTCAAATATGCATGTCTACTGCATGTTCAATTGTTCACCCAACTCAGATCGTTGTGGAAGGGGTTCGCGAGTTGAAAAGGGTTGGGAGCCACTGCTATATTATAATACCTAGTATTTTACTGTGCTTTATTCTCAAGGACGAACATGTGCAATTTGCGTTATTGAAATTGTGTATAGTGATATTGGCACTGGAATTTGAATTAAATTATCTTACCACGTGATGTTAAGGAAAAATGGATTAATGTGGTTTTTGAGATAATCAAGTATATAAAATTGAGTCTAGCCATTCTTTAATTACATTGATCCCTTTGTTAGCATTTTGAATGCTTTTGTTTCATGTAGGGCCGCAAAATACGACAACCGAGTCATCAACATATGAATATCCATCCATCCATCTATCCATCCATAGTAATTCTGCCCGAGGGCAGGTCTTTCACTGCACATTTTCATGCTATGCTTTGCAGCTTTACTAGGGAATTACAGGTGTGGTAGCTTCCCCTTGCTTTCCACACCGGTGAAGGATGGTGATGAGAATCATAAGGATGATGATGATGATGATGATGATGGCCGGATGATTTTCGGGGATCGTTGGGCCCTAAGCTTCCTGACATTTGTCTTACAGGTGAAGAAAAACCCGAAAAGCTCACCCAGAATACTTGTCCCGGACCACAGCAACCTAACTTTGAAAAAATACATATAGGCCTATGTGTAAAATTTCAAGTCAATCGACCGATTACATTTAGAGTTTTTGTGAAATTTTATATATAAATAATGTGTATTTCTATAAATGTAGAGACATATATATATCCATAGTAATTCTGCTCGAGGGCAGGTCTTTCACTAAAATCGTAGTATTTTCATGCTATGCTTTTCTGCTTTACTAGGAAATTATAGGTGTGGTAGCTTCCCGTTGCTTTCCGTGTTCAAACAGTCGACCCTGTGCCTCATTGCATGTTTGATATCGTCGCAGCAACGATCGGCCAGCACGGCCGATCATGACAAGATTCTTTTTGGCGTCGTCAAAACACTTATTGTTTGAACCCTTATTGTAAAAACATGTCTTTTTAAATAAAATATGTGTACAATTTTTTTGTATTCAATTCCGACCCTTACGGGTGAACACCTTCATCTGCGCATAACTCATAAACGACTTATTTGCGACTATATGTTCCTTCGCAAAAAAAATGATCCTCTCTGCATGGCCTACCTTCCCTATCATTTTGTCAGTCAGGTCCTGTTACATCCTGTTTAACGATTGTTATTATGCGAATTGTTGTTTAATTTGATACAAATTTCAATAATTAATACGAACTCGAGTTTCTATTACATTTCTTCTCCATTATCCGTATAAATCTTAGGCCTAGAGGCCTGTTACGATCTCACTGATGAATTTTGTATCCAGTGCTTCCTTGCCGACCCAGAAATTTCTTCCTGTTGTGCAATAACGAAGCATGGCTTTGGGAACTCTATCAGAACTCTATTATTTTATTAATTGATATATATATATATATATATATATATATATATATATATATATATATATTCATTTAATGCAACTTAAAAGATCACTGTATCTGAGTGATCTAAGGCATAGCACCTAGTTGGCGCAGAGCTATGAGACCGGTGCTCACCCAGCATCATGAGAAATTTCGGTATACAAAGATTGAGAGATCGAAATGTAATCCTGGGGACCCGTATACTAACCACATGTTCTCTTATACTGACCGTATGATGGTACAAATCAGTTGTGAATGATATGTGGATGTAAGGCAACAACCAGCTGATAAGTCAAGAGCCTTCTATCTATGCCAGTCAGGTAATAAAGATTTTTTATCTTACAAAATATAGATAATGAAATTTATTGCCTTTTTTTCAGAAGAAAGAAAATACATATGCATTTACATTGCGCACGGACCTGCTTGGCCGTACGTGCATTATTTTTTGCATGAATAAAAAAATAAAACTAATCATAATATAAACAAATACCTACAAATATACCTGTATCAAAAACAATAATAGGCTACATAAGTAAAATCTATGTCTACACTACATCACAATAATACATATCTACACTCATCCATGAAAAGACCATGTGTATAAATAAATAAATAAACAAATAAAAAAAGTCTCATTCTGTACATTAATATTAAAAAAAATTGCTATAAAGCAAATTAGAAAAAAACACACACATATACACCCACACACCCCCACACATATACACACGCGCACGCTCATACCCCCCTCCCCCCGTCACTGCAGACATCAAATTCACTATCAGACTATTCAACTTATCAGACCTACTTATTATATATAACATAATTAAAGATCGAAAACAAATACCATATTGAGATTCTTCTTATTAATAATACATATATCCTTAATCTACAATTTTGCTATATCTCAATTTCCTTACTGTACCCAAAAAATTGCATGTTTTTGATTCACTCTCGATCTATCGACTACAAAATATATTTCCAATTAAAGGGATAAACGTATGACTGACATTTATATATTGAAGGATCGAACACAGAAGTCACAACAGATTCATGGTACTTCGCAATCTTGTAGACAAGTAGAGGCACCTCCTTATAACGTTGTTTGACAAGCCCCGGTATTAGTTAAGTATTTGTTAAAATTGGGGCGGGGAAACTGATGATACAATCATGTTATAATATATTGCCTATCTTCCTATTTTAATCCCATTATCTGTTCCACGGAATAATCTGAGCTTTATATTAAGATAACTTATTGAATAAAAATGCATTGTCTCAACTCGACCTTGTGAGAAAAGTTTCTTCCTCTTTTAACGCTTTCTATTTAAGGTAACTCAGGCGGTAAGGCGTCGGATTATGGACTGAAGACCTGGGTTAGATCTCCGGAAGCGGTGGGGAGGAGATTTTTCCATCACTAATTCGTGTTCAGACTGAACTGGACTCCACTCAGCCTTCTATATACTGTGTAGTGGTAACTTGTATTGGGATAAAATGTTGGAATTAGGGATAGATATTCTATTTCATTCTCGTCTTGTTGGCTAAGAATCGTGAATCATTGGGTCTACGCCATCATGATTCTTTATGACTTTTTTAATGGGGTACCCTTACCTTTAATGTTTACCAACTGTGGAAAAACATAACGAAAATAACACAAAATCTGTTGTATTATATTGCATGTCACAGTCAACACGTCTGATGGAATGGGTTGTGGTGTGTGTGTGTGTGTGTGTGTGTATGTATGTGTGTGTGTGTGTGTGTATGTGTGTGAGTGGTGTGAGGCCAAACCACGATTGAAACCAAAATCATCTCAACTAGGTTTTTGGCAAAATGGCTTAACTGACATCTTCAATGATTAAATGAGATATACAATGACTCGTATAATTTGTTCCCACTACAATATACATCAATTTTGTTATAAATAATGTTATATAACTTAAAAAAACAACACAATAACATTCTGATACACTGTACAGTCATGATATGTACTGATTTGATTTTCCATACTAGGCTTACATAAAGAACATCTACTTTTTTTATCTTTTTATTTATTTTTTTTTTCGATTCCATAGTCGGTTTGAACAGAAATTAAAGAAATAGGTGAAATGAAATATAATTTTTATTAATACTATCAATGATTATTGGTAACATTGCAGGAGCGCATTATATTTTATCGAAGAATTCCAAAGTGAAAATGTAATTACCGATCAATTTTAGACCGTCTACAGTATGTATTATGAAAAATCAGGCCAATGCGCAAGATCGTTATAAAATAACGCGTGAATAAGGTATGTAAGCCTATATTTTTCTCCAGAAATCCTTTCATTTACTGTATAAAATTTAGCCTATACTAAGTTTCGAATATGTTTACCCCGTGTAATTCGTAAGCGAAAACTGAGAATTTATATTACGCCTACTTACATATATTTGTTAGATATATCACATAACATTTATTAGTAATTACTGAGTGGAATGGAGACTTAAATGTCTTAAATTAACTAACTAACTCACTGGCTCTAGCGAACCCGTAGGTTCATGGCTGTGCGGATATAAGCTCTCCATACACCTCTATCCTGAGTTAATGTTTTCCATCAGTCCCTGTATAATCTACTTCCCTCAAATCATGGATAATATTATTCTCCCATCTCCTTTTGCTTTACCAACTAGGCGTTTTCCTTTGGTTTTCCACAGAAAGCTTCCATGCACCTCTTTTCATCCCCCATACGTGTCACATGCCCTGTCCATCGCAGTCTACGTGACAACCGTTATTATTATATATGGATTTCCGTACATATAATGTACTGTGTAGTTTTCTCCATCCGTCTGTCTGTTCATAACTTTTTGGCCCAAAATTTTCCTAAGAACTTTATTTTCAAATAATCTTAATCTTCTTTCCTCTCTTGAAGTAAGAGTCCATGTTTCACATCCATATAATATATCTGCAAGAACAAAAGTTTTATATATTTTCAGTTTATCATTTCTTTTAAAGGAGTTGGAACGGCAAGAGTACCTGTAATGCAAAATAACATGTTTTTCCAGAATTGAGCCTATGTTTAATTTTTTTGTGTATCTCATTCCCATTTGTAATTATTGTTCCTAGATATTTGAAATCAGCCACTTCTTCAAAATTTCTCTGATTTGTCAGTAGTTGTCCATTTACATTATTTAATGTATTTCTATGTGTGCATATATATTTAGTTTTATTGATGTTTATTTCCAGTCCCAATTTCTTAGTGTTATTCAATAGAGTGGCTTAAATGTCTTAACTCACTAAATTAATATACAATTAAATATAATAAATTTTCCTCCACTCTATAAGGTTTCAAACAAAGAACTAAACTGAAATAAAATACTATTTAATTGTGCATGTGAACGTATGATTTTTGTATTTGAACAGTTGTTCCTACTGGAAGATAATAAAATTAGAAAATAGAAGATAATAAATATAGATTTTCCTGAATATTAGAGACTTAAAGGCTTTACTCGGTAGTGAATAGATAAATAAAAGCACCACTTCTTCTCTGAGTATATGATTTCAAAAAAAAAACGCATGCAGCTAAGTAATTTTTTATTATTATATTTACAAGAAGGTATTGTTTTTTTTGTATTTGAGCAATTATTTATACCACAAGATAAAAAAGTAAGGAAATATATACAAGGGCATTCGGTAAGTAATGGCGCCACTGTTGTAAATAAGCGATCTAATGGTGACCATTGTAATCTTGTATGTTGTTGATCAGTCATTGTTGTATAAATCTGTAATATAGTTTTGATATAGCAATATTTTGTGAATATATTCACTGTTTCTCACAAGTAGTAAGTAATACCTCCCTAAAAAGTCTTCTTCTTCTTCTTCCTTCCAAGTATTAGGCCAAGGCCTGTTACGATCCTATAGAAAATTTTCCCTCCAGCATTTCATAGGACGGCCTAGTGATCTTCTTCCTCTTAGGGATCCGATTTGAACTCATTATTTCAAGATGGTGTTTCCAATTTAGTTGGTACTGTTTAATATATTCCAAAATTGGCGTAGTCTTCAATTCTTGTAAGATATCGGTGTTCCTTTTCCGATCCCATCTGGTGTAACCCGCTGTTCTGCTCATGAATCTCATTTCACAAGCCGTTATTCTGCTTTCATATTGTCTTTTTAGTGTCCATGCTTCACTACCATAGGTCAACACTGGTCTAGCCAAAGTGTTATATAAACGTAATCTGGTGTTTTTTTGTACAAGGGATGGTTTCATAACTTGATTAATAAATCCTAAACTTTTATTATAACTAGTAACTTTTTCAGGGATATCCTTTTCATCCCAGATACAGAGATAATATCCAAGATATTTAAATTGATTAGATCTCTCTAAAATTTTATTCTGGAGACAGATTTTATTTTGTATGGGGCCCTTCCCATTAAATGCCATAATTTTAGTTTTGTTAATATATGTTTCCAGATTACATTTGGCAGCTATTTTTGTAAATTATAATTGCCTTCCTTTGGCCAGCAACCAATCGAAGGGACTATTTTTATGCTTTCAAGTCTTATACGAGAATTTCCCTAAAAAGCTTTTCAGTAAAATTTGTTTAGAAGATGGAATTGGGAAGTAGCCTACTGGAACATCCATCTAATTCACCAGACATGAGCCTTTGTGACTATAACCTATTCTCAAAGATAAAAGAACCTCTACGAGCAATTATATTTCAATCAATAATTGATACCCAGAAAGCTCTAATCGATCAGATGAGAGATATGTCCAGAAATGGTGCTGCTGATGGAGTGCGTATATTTCAAGGATTTGGCAATTTGTAGTTGACTTTACAAGATAATACACATCAGATTCGTAATGTCAAAATTAACCTAATTTTTTGTGATTTTATAACAGTGCTGCCATTATTTATGGAATCCTTAGTATTTAAGAATTTAATACTCTTAAGAAACACTTTACACCGTTGAGGTTATTGTTAGTTATTTAAAACAATACAATATGTACCTATTCTGGCAGTTGTCCTCAACAAATTATATTATTTGTTGAGAACGACTGCCACTACAGGTACAAATTTTATTTATTAATTAAATAAAAATAAAACGTAGTTTTATTTGATTTTCATATTTATTATATAATTCAGTGACAGCTGTTTCGGTACACTGTACCTTCGTCAGACATGTTAACAAATTATGAATTGTGTTCCAACTGATCTAAGCAACAATACAACAATATTTATTTATTTTTTTAAATATTGTTGTATTGTTGCTTAGATCAGTTGGAACACAATTCATAATTTGTTAACATGTCTGAAGAAGGTACAGTGTACCGAATCAGCTGTCACTGAATTATATAATAAATATGAAAATCAAATAAAACTACGTTTCATTTTTATTTAATTAATAAATATGGATTTTCATCAAGTAAACACCAACTCAATTGATTACAAATTGTATTGTTTAAATATTTAAGAATTTGTTAGTGTTTTGATATTATATCAACATTTAATGTCTTAGGACAGGGAAAGAGAATGGATGCACTAAAGCTGCTGATTTTGGTGGATAAATATCACTCTAGCTCTGTAGGTGTGAATTCCATGGACTGAATACTATCAGCAACGCGACACGTAACAAATACATAACTGTTTGCTGCGACATGAATTCCATTCGGAGCTACAAGTTTGACAAGTATTGGGGAGATTATAAAACCAAGCGATTCACATCACCCCCCACCCTCTCCTCTCACTACTACCTATATGAATGTAGAATATTCCCAATGCATTTTTGTACAGTTATAAAAAAACATTTGGAAAATGTTACTTCATTTAGTGGGCAATGGTATTTGTTTTACATTCATTTTGTTATACGATAATCCAATAAGAATCCAATATTCAGTCAATTCCATATGTTGCACACCAATATGCTGTATATGAATATAAAGTTACATATTTTCTGTCAGCATCTCTCGTTCTTATATGCCATATAATTTACACACTCATTTACCATTTTTATTAACACTACTGGGTGTTCAAACATTTTGGATCCTAAATTTGAATTGAATGAATACGAACCAGAAATTTATTACGTAACTAATGGTATTGTTACCTGTATCTACAGCGGAAGAGAATAGATTACATTGAAAGCCAATAAAACATCATCAACAACAAGGATTAAGCCCAATGGCCTGTTCCGATCTCATTATAGGTCGAATTGGTCCTTCCATCAATTCAATGGTCTTCCCAACAATTTTTTCCTTTTTGGTTTATAATTATGCATTCTTCTTGGTATGCGCTGTTCATTCATTCGTAATACGTGCTGAAGATAAGCATTTTGATAATATTTTATTCTTTCGTAGAGATTAAATATATTAAGTTCTGTTCTTATATCTTCGTTTTTCCTTTTATCGGTCCTTTGGTATCCTGCTATTGCTCTCAACATCTTCATTTCAGCAACCTAAAGTCAATTATTATTAAAGTCAATAAAACATACTCATGCGCTGATCTAATTATTACTTAAATTAAAATTGTAATTTCCTATTATCCGATACACATTACTTATGCAAATTTTCTTCTGTAGTTTCCTATACGTTTCTTAATTTCTTATAACAGTTGTAGCAGTTAATCTAACAGTTATATCGATCTACACACATCAGTCCTAGACTTAAAAAAGTATATATCATAAAACTCACCCTAAACCCTATATTTTTCCTATTTGTGTAAGAGTAGATTATTTGTTATGCCAATTTTCGGGTAGGTCTAAATATTGCTTGCAGTGAACAATTATAATGATTGTAGTTGTCATACGCTGTTTCTTCATTATATATATATATATATATATATATATGCATTGCATGCGTTTTTAATTATAAATTTCGTGACTTTTGATGTAAGAAACATCCGATCCGATTGAGGGTCTTTCCACTTTTCAGCGGTTGCCCTTTTACCAGCCGGCTGCTGGCCCTTCACGTCCACATGTATCAATCACAGAGGTAGATGATCAACAGCCAGTGTAGGGGTGACATGTGGTTAGCATGTCGAGTCCCCCAGCCGTTATAGCTGGTTCCTCAACCTGGAGCCGCTACTTATTGTAGCTACCCAATTGCCTCACGATGCTGGGTGGGCACCGGTCCCATACTGGTCGAAATACCATGAGAAAATTTCTTCCCCCATGGAGACTCGAACCAGCGCAAGTCCCGTAGCTCTGCGCCAAGGCTTCCTACCTTAACCGCTCAGCTACGGAGCGGGACATGTAAGAAACATACAATCTTAAAAATAATATCACATCATACGTTGCTATGACAACCACAGTGGTTATAGCATGAACCGACATAACTAACGACTACCAGATACTAGGAAACTATCATAAAGACAATAAAATTCCACTAACCTATGTACACTGCTGCTCACACTTTCAATGTTTCGCCGACGAATACATCGAATTTGTGGATAAGCAAGGAGAAATTCATCTACACGCATGCCATAATGACAACAAAATACTCCACCATTAATCGTATAATTCTTACTTAATTTTCTAAGTTTCTTCAAAATAACTATATATACAATGAACTTTCTATATTGCTGTTCTTTTCCTTATATATATATATATATATATATATATATATATATATAATTTTATCGTCCTCCATTGTTTCCTATCCAATGGATCTGTATCTTGAGGTTCTTTTAGTTCCAAAGATCTTCTTGCTCCATCTATCCAGTTTCTGTTTGGTCTTCCTTTCTATTTCTCCCATCTGGTGAATATCGAATCATTTCCTTACATAGTCTTCCATTTTCCATTATATATACATCCCCGAAGCACTGTGATCTTTTCTCATGTGTCACTTTACTTTTTTCTATATTCATTAATGACCTTATTCTATATGCTTTCTTCTGTCCTTCCTTGACTTTCTAGCTGCTCTTTTAAATGAGTCAAATTTAGCTGTTCTTAGTTTATATATCCATCCACAGTAATTCTGCCCGAGGGCAGATCTTTCACTGCATTCATAGCATTTTCATGCTATGCGTTGCAGATTTACTAGGGAATTGTAGGTGTGGTAGCTTCCCGTTGCTTTCCGCATCGGTGATGGATGATGATGATGATAATGATAAGGATGATGATGATGGCCATATGATTTCGGGGACCGTTTGGGCCTTAACATTTTTCTGACATTTGTCTTACAGGTGAGGAAAAACCCCGATAAAAACCTCACCCAGAAAAACTGTCCCGACCGGGGATCGACAAGGCAGCACGCTACCTCGAGACCACAGCGGTGGACAGTTCACACACAAACACACACACAGAGACACACACAGACACACACACACACACACACATATATATATATATATATATATATATATATATAAATGAAGAGATTACAAAACTCCATTAAATTTGTTTGTTTTTTTAACGGAATAGACACAGAATGGACGAAAACGCAATTGAAACAATACTGATCTTGGCCTGCTGGTCTACACCCGACCAATGAAAGATTCTCTGGCTAAAAATGACAAGAAATCCTTTAAAATATTAGAAGATTAGTGTATTATTTGTAATTTAGAAATTTGCTAGAGTACAAGAAAATATTTTTTTCTGATAATTATTTAGATATGGTCCATCGTACTTCAGATTAATCAAGTGATTTTATCAAAAGTAGATATCTATATCATATTATTTATTATAAGTTAAAAACATAATAAAGGTATAAATAGAGAATAATAATTTTTAAATTACAACTGACGCTTTTTGAAGAACAATTGATTTTTTCTAAATTACAAATGGCCCACCTGAATTACATTCGGCCATTCTGAAACTCACGTGATTATCCCAAAGTGCATTTGACGATTCCTGAGCTATACTTGATAGTTTTTTAAAATTATATATAGAAATGTTGTAGTATAATTTTTAATGAAAAATCTCAAGAATAATTCTTAAATTTATTATTTTGTTGATTTAAAAAAATAATAGCCTCGGAGAAAATTGAGAAAAAATTAAATTATATAATTTCTTCTGATAAATTGAACATTTTCCTGGAGTAACTTTATAATCATCAGTGCGAAGTTGGTTATAATGTCTTAAAATGAATATGATGTGTAGTGTTATGTTTCTAGCTCACTCACTAAGCTGTTGGTATACTTATAAACACGCGGCATCGATTGTCACTTGATTCAGTTTTGTTAAACGGTGAGGTACCGACAAAAAAGGAATATAACAAATATTGTTGGATTACATAGTTATTCGAAGGAGATTTTGAATTTTTTATTTCATTATTTTATATAAACATGTAGCATCAGTTTGAAATAAATAAATAAATATTTTTTAAACCTTAAAATGGTCATATCTCATTTCACAATTTTGAAAATATTCACTGTACAAAATTCTATCATTAACATTGTCATGTCCAGCAGTTTTCGCCTAGGAGGAATGCAACTTTTTCTGTGTCGAGTTTCGTCATCTATACCCAGGTCAAAGTCGATGGATTTTTACCAGGTAAGGTAATTCAAGATCTTTAAAAAGAACTTTATTCGGAGAGGAGTTTAAAATACATGAGGTACGCATCATAGAGATATGTAAGAACAATAATATTCACGGATATGAAAAGTAAAACTTTTAGAATTAAATACGAAGATGTCACTATTAGATTACAATAGAAATAAGGTACGTTAAAATCCAATGTAAACGAAAATTTACATCTTAATTTTATCCATAATTAGGACCCAATGCTTTGGACACAGTATAAAATGTTCAACATTTTTAACATTCATTATTATCAAAATTGAGGTTATGTATAAAAATGTTTTAAATAATAATATAGTATTATATAGTAACTTTTTTATCAGTCTTCCTCAATTAGAATTGATTTTTATTTAAATAGCATGCCGAAGATGAAACATGATTTAATAATTTAACGAAGTTTTTTTGAATAAATATCAATTCTAATTGAGGAAGACGGATTTAAAAGGAACTATATTAATATTTGTCAAGAAAAAGTGGGAACCTTAACCCCCTACTATCCCAAGAGTCTCCCGAGGCCTGTAGTGGGATCACTTTACTTTACTTTGCTTTGCTTTACTTTACTTTACTTTACATTTTAATATAACATTTATTTTAACGTCGTGGGATATAAGTATTTGATAAAAATCAACTTTTCAACATTAAAAAAAGAGAGGGAATTTTTAACATATGACTAACATTGTTATACAAAATCAGGAAGAAAAATTATATATGGATGAATAAATGAATTACTGAAATGAATGAAAAAATACATACTAAGAAGTAAAAGTAGGAGAATGAATACTGATGCCTAATTTATTAAAATATAGAAATATATTGACGATTTTATTATTAATTTAACACTTCTCATTGAAGGATAAATTATATTTGAAGAGAAATATTTTCGCCTAGACCGAGACTCGAACCCGGGACCCTTGGCTTTCCGGGCCAAGTGCTCTACCAACTGAGCTACCAAGGTGAGTTGCGATTTAGACGCAAATTTTTCGCTTATATACGTTGTAATTCTCTCGCGCCAAATGCTTGAAACCGTAGCTTCTATCTTTGCAAATGGTGGCTTCTTAGTTAAGAAGACATTTATTGGGAATTTAACACTACTTTATAAAGCCAGTAGGGCTTCTATTGACGATTTTATTATTAATTTAACACTTCTCATTTGCAAAGATAGAAGCTACGGTTTCAAGCATTTGGCGCGAGGGAATTACAACGTATATAAGAGAAAAATTTGCGTCTAGATCGCAACTCGCCTCGGTAGCTCAGTTGGTAGAGCACTTGGCCCGGAAAGCCAAGGGTCCCGGGTTCGAATCTCGGTCTAGGCGAAAATTTTTCTCTTCAAATATAGAAATATATAATTAAACAAGAAACTTAATTTAATAAACAATAGTACATTATCAACTATTTAAAATTAATACAACAGTAAATATTGCATTAATAAGAAAAGGATTTATGAAAACACGAAAATATAGGGCCTAAATAAATTAATATAAACAACATATTTTTAGAGACATACATTCTAAAGGAAATGGTCCTGGAGAAACTTGCATAGAAATCAAAAATGGACTTCGACAAGGTTGCCCTCTTTCGCCAATACTTTTTAATATATATTTAGATTATATCATTAGTACATGGCAAAATTTTTTAGATGAACGTTTTTTGATAAAATGTACGAAAATGAACTATCTTTTGTTTGCTGATGACCAGATCATTGTAGCTTCCTCAGAAAATCAACTACAAAGGTCAGTTTATAAATTTGGAAACTAATAAACGATTATAATTTAAAGATATCAACAGAGAAAACAAAGTCAATGGCATTTATTGAAACTCGGCATAAAAGGACAAACATTATAATTGGAGGAAACATAATTGAATAAGTAACTTGTCCCAATTATCTGGGATGCATGATATCGTACCAGCAAAATTTGGACATGGAGAAGAAATTAGGGATATTTCAACAGAAATGCGGTTCAATAAGAAGATATTTGAGAAATAAGACCACAAGGGAAACTGAATTAAAATTTTACAAAGCAGTAGCCGTTCGAACATTAACATACTGGTCTGAGACTTGGCCTTTAATGATCTGTGATAAAAATAAAATTGAGACAATAGAAATGAGATTTCTCAGATCAGTTGCAGGTGTATCTCTAAGAGATCAAAAGAGAAGTCAAGATATCAGAGATGAACTACAAATATATAATATAAACGAGAAAATACACAGAAATAAACGTAATTGGTTTGAACATATGAAAAGAATGCCAAATAATCGTTTATCAAAACAGCTGCTTTATTATAGACCTCTAGGCCGAAGAAATGTAGGAATACCAAAACGTCGTTGGAAAGACGACCTGCACCTGCAGCATATAGTGCACCGGGGAGCGGAACGGGCCAACAGACCCATACCTTGAAGATGATGATGATGATGATGAGACATACATATGGAAAAAAAATAATACAGCGACAAATCTATGTATCGGTAAGCAAATATATTAAGATGCTAAGAATCAAATAATATAAATAGCTAGTAAATGAAATAAAGAAACAAAAACATATAACATAATTTCAGTGACTAAACATATACAATTTAATCTAATGAAAATATTGATAAACAAGTAAATAAATTAAGATAATAAAATAGTTTTTAAATACACAAATCAAGTAAATTTAAAGATCAGAATGTGTCAGTATTTTATCGAAACAAATATAAAATAATTTGTGGCGTTGGAAGCCGTGTACTTGTCGATGCGTAGACTTGTGAAGAGAGACGATGTTTGATGAAGACACGAGAGAGAAAACAAGACAAACAATTAAATGTGTTTACTGTAACTTGGACGTAGACCTTTGTATGGGTACGTGGTCAGATAACGTAATGTAATAAGTAACTTGCCAATTATATTGAAAAGTTAATATCTGGTTAAATTGGACAACTTGATACTGCACAATTACAGAAGCCATTCAACCTACTCTCCCAGGATCCAAGCTGTTTCTTCGCAAATGTAGACTCAAAACATTCTTGATCTATAAGATCTACAGTATATATATATTCTATGAGCTGCGCATCATAAGGAATGTATTCTATTCAGACACTGAACCGGGGTCACTTACAATTTTTGAACTAATATTTTCAATAATTTTGCATGGCGCAAGAGGCCTAGAACGCCCTTGGTGTACCTGCCGATGCTGAACTCACACCAACATGTAATTTAGAGAGGTGGGAGGTGAATCTGTCTTTATAGGAGTAATACGTGGTTGGCATGTCAAGTACCCAGCCGTTAAAGTTGGTTTTCTTACGCAGGAGCCGCTACTTATTATAACTATTCAAATTACTCACAGTGTCGTTGGGCACCGGTCCCATACTGGCCGAAATTCAATGAGAAAATTTCTTATCCCAGTACTTCATACAAAATCCCGCGCCGTAGCCCAGTGGTTAAGGCAGGAAGCCTTGGCGCAGAGCTACGGGACTTGCGCTGGTTCGAGTCTCCATGGAGGAAGAAATTTTCTCATGATATTTCGGCCAGTATGGGACCGGTGCCCACCTAGCATCGTGATGCATTTGGATAGCTACAATAAGTAGCAGATCCAGGTTGAGAAAACCAGCTCTAACGGCTGGGGGACTCGACATGCTGACCACATGTCACCCCTACACTGGCTGATCATCATCTACCTCTGTGATTGACACATGTGGATGTGAGGCGAGCAGCCGGTTGGTAGGCTAAGGGCCTTGTAGGCCTGTCGCGCCAGGAGTATAGTACTTCATAGAAAAATACACGGTGTCCACGAAGTCCTGCTACCAAAAAAAAAAACTGTTTGAGATAGAGATATGCGGTGTTTGCAACGTATTCTATATCTATCAAATTTTTGTTTACTTTTGTTGCAGATTATGATTTAAACGACAATGACGACACCTCAGGAAAAGGCCCAATGTGTATACTGAGACTGATAAATCACCAGTACCCTCATATCCGAACATTATGGCGGTTAATATGCCCAGACAGAAAGGAAATCGCCTCATCAGAGAACATTATCCCTGCAGCTACTCATTGTCGTCGTCAATTGCGTACAGCATGGAATCAGCAAATTCAGCCCGCCGAGGGAAATTTACGTAATTTGCAATTTATAGACCTGACGATGTAGCCGCTTATGGAAGTTTGTTTTGGTAAATGCAGTTCCCGTGAAGCACGAAGAACCGCTTTTGAGGGCTGCGTTGAAATGCAAGTTGCGCATTGTCGATAGTTTCTTGGCTCATACCTGGTCGTCCATTCCGTGGCAAGTCCATTGCACTGCCAGTCGCTAGAAATTTCTCGGCCCATCTAATTATGGATTATTTGGATGGAGGATCTCTTCATATTGCCGGCGGAAATTTCGCTGAACAGTTACTGGTGATTTACCAGACTCAGCACACACCACCATACACATTGGGTATTTTACTTAGGTGTCGCCATTGTCGTTTAAATCACAATCTGCAACAAATATAAACAAAACTTTCAGAGATTTAGAATACGTTGCAAAAATCACATGTCTCTATCTCATTGTTTACGAGCTAAGTTACATTGTTTTGGTAGCAGGACTTTGTGGACATACTGTATATTAATCAACTCTTAATTGAATGAATGTAGCCACTATGTCCCATGAAGGGCTAGGGCCTCCTACAAGAGGGGGGCTCAATTTTAAAGTTTTAAGTGGTTCACGTGGTGAGCTAATTCACGTGAACATTATGTTTATAGAGTATTTCACTTGTGCACTTCACTGCAGTTTATTAAGAATTTTAGTCCATTCTTAGATTGTTCGCTAGTTGTTTCCACTTGTTCCTGCTGCGGGCTGTGGTTGACCGATGTCCTCCCAACATCAGTTTGAACGTGTCTGCCCATCTACTTCTTGGCCGACCTCGTGTTCATCTTCCAATGTAGGTGTCCCACATGGTGGTTTCCCGCGCCCATCTGCCTTGTTGTTGTCTTGTTACATGACCACCCCATGCCCACTTTGTTTGGAGGGCTTTTTTGAGTAATGTTCTTTGAAGTTGTAATTTTCTGTAGCGCCATGTTGGAAATCTTATACCGGAGTGAGACACCCACTATCTTCCTCTCCATCTTCCTTTGGCGGATTTCAAAGGAAGATGGAGAGGAAGATAGTGGGTGTCTCACTCCGGGATAAGATTTCCAACATGGCGCTACAGAAATTACAGACTAAAAATAATTTTTAGAATTGATGGTGAGGTGGAACGATTAGCATTTTTGATCATCATCCCAAGGATCATGGATTCAATTTTAGATTATGCCACGGAATGTTTTTCTTTGTGTATAGAGTTTGGAAGGCCTAGTGATAACTAAATTACTACTTGGCATACGATGTTCAGTTAAGGAAACTGGAAATATTGTTAAGAAGCTGCGTGGCGATAACAAAGTGATACACTCTGCTGTATGCTAACCAGTGACAGCAATCATTGCAGTAAACCTTGCCTCTAAGCAGATGTCGTGCCATGGATTTAAATTAAAACATGTTTAGTGTCTCCTTGTAAATTGCTACCTTACCTTGCAAACATTTCACTAAAGAGAATTTGAAATATGAGATAATTAACTCAAAAAGAGAAGTTGTCCTTCAGTATGTAGTAATGGAATTTATTAACATTTCGAAAGAAAGGAAAAACATTTCATTTACATTGCGCACGAGCCTATTTTGTCGAACGTGCATATTTGTTCCATGAATTAAAAAAAGCCTAAACCGTGACGAAGAAGAAGAAGAGGAAGAATAAAAAACTAATATATAAACAAATACATAGTTACACAAGTACGCTCATACATTAAAAAATAGGACATAAAAACAATGAATATAGGGTGTTACCGAAATTAGTGCAGATTTTTCGTGTGGTGGAAGGGAACATCCATACAAGTATTTTAACACAATGAACCTTGGGTCGGAAATGCATTGTTGTGGGTCTAGAGAATAAAACATTTCAAAAGGTTGTACACATTGTTGTTTATTTATTAATTCTAAGAAAAATAAAAGGTATTACATGTAATTTGACAGTAATTGTTGGAAATGACGACGATTGACTTGGATGCACAGCTCCAGAGCTTGTAGCAAGGATCGTGGCAGCGGTTGCGGAAATCAGGGAGCATATCTATGCTTCTTAGAGTTAATCAGTCGGAGGTTAGACGCGCGGAGCTGTGCATCCAGGTCAATGGTCGCCATTTCCAACAATTACTGTAAAATAACATGTAATACCTTCAATTTTTCTTAGAATTAATGAATAAACAACAATGTGTTCAACAATTTTAAATACTGTTTTATTCTGTAGACCCACAACAATGCATTTCCGACCCAAGGTTCATTGTGTTAAAATACTTTTATGGATTTTCCCTACCATCACACGAATAAATCTGCACTCATTTCTGTAACACCCTGTATATGTAAGTCTATGTCTCCAGTACATAAACATTAACACACTTTTACACTTATACATACATCAGTAAGGGTCACTGAAAGAGCATAGCATACTTGTATGCATTTATATGTTACGGACAATGAAGTAAATACGGAAAATGTCGTAAAAGGGTTGTCATTAACGACATTGTTACTCTGGATGGGCAATAACGTTAATATAACTTGCCCATCTAACACTAACTTGCCCATTTTATCATAAGTAATGCCACGAGTGATTTCCAAATTATCGATAAAAAAAAGGAGTGCATTTATCTAGAGAATTTGGAAATCAAGAGTGGCATTTGTTAGGACTATTTAACGAATAAAATTAAGCTGTTTACTCTCAAATAATTATTTAAATATGGTTATTTTAAGATATTTATATATTTAATGTAAACGGCGATGTTTGAAAACAAATGAGAAACGTTATGTTTCACTTGTTTATCACTGTAACCAGATCTTATTATTTATTGCCAAAGGATCGAATATTGTAAGAATGCACTCTAGTGGAGAAAAAAATTGAAATACATCAAACTGTATAATAATTAATTTCTGATGTCCTATGATGTAAATATGTCAATTATATTTTTCAGGAACGTTAATACCTGGGAAAAAGTACGTTTAAGAAAGTGCAAGCAGTGGTTTTTTTTTGGTATAATCAATTCCTACAAATGTTTTTATATTATCTCCCGCAACCACGATAAGGTTACATTCGTGCACTATATATAATCACAGTCGTTTTTCACCTCGATTTTATCAGTTTAATTTTATCACTTTAAATCAAGCTCCTCCTTTTTAACATTCTGAATAGGTCATAGCATTATTTCGAAGTGACTGCATGTGGCTATCAGATTATATATATATATATATATATATATATATATATATATATATATATATATATATATGATATGATATGAAAAGAAAAAAGAATGCTTGAGTCGGGATTTGAACTCGAGTCTCTAAAGTCTGTACCTTTAGCGCTCTAACCAACTGAGCTACCCAAGAATTCCAATACAAGCATACAATTTTCTTATACATGTAGTATTCTCAATTCACACAAGAGGTAGCGGAAATTTATTCCAACTGCCATCTCGTGGCTAACATAACAGTTAAGCAAATTTTTAAAGAGAATATTTACTTTATAGCAGTAACGCTTTTATATATAGATATTATAAATATATTTATAATATATTATAATAATATTTATAATATATATATATATATATATATATATATATAATCTGATAGCCACATGCAGTCACTGTAAAATAATGCTATGACCTATTCAGAATGTTAAGAAGGAGGAGCTTAATTTTACAGTGATAAAATAAAACTGATACAATCGAGGTGAAAATGACTGTGATTGGTTGCAAATAAAAAATCATTGAAATGTGACTGTCATTGACTCCCACTTGGGGCATGAGTTAAATAGTCACCCTAACTTACCCACTATTATAGGTCAAGTTAGGGTGGTAAAATGGGCAGTCAATGTTATATTGGGACGTTAGTGTTATATGGGAATTTAGTGTTAGTAGGGCAAATTAGTATTAACGTTATTGCCCTTCCAAAGTGAACAATATCGTTAACGACCGGCTTTTTATGACATTTTCCGTATTTACTTTATTATCCGTACCACATATACTCCAATATTCCATCGTGGATACATGGGCTCTCTCCAAGAGTGAGTTTCTTAACCATGCTTATTTAGTTATTTCCCTACAGATGTCCGTAAGTGACATGTGGTCAGCACATCGCCTCAACGAGACATTTAGTAGGTAACTAAGATATTAATTGGATGTGAAAGGCCGGTTAAATTATGCTCAGACTGATATTCTTTTAGGAGCCCGAAAATCTTCAGACTAGGCACCCAAGTATAAAAAATCAATTCGTACTCTTGTGAACAGCACGTTAAATCTTGCGTGTTTTAACGACCAAAATTCCGCTCAATATTTTTGAGCGGCAGTGTACATAAACAATTTGGAAAATTAATATCTCAAGAGACTGAAGACAAATTCGGAACGAAAATAAATAATTTAAAAAAGCATAAAAAGGACAATATTACAAATAGGATGTAGTGAAGTTTAATAAATTGGCATCTCAGGGAAGACAAGCTTATAGTCAATGTTGAATCGATCCGTACCTAATCAGCATACATGTAAGCAGTTGGATGCTCTCCATGCAGATAATGGGGAGAGTAGAACACATCACAAACAAAGGAATGAGACACAATCATATGGCTCAAATTTTACATTTAACTTCATACTTAACGTCAAAAAGTTTGCATTTCAATTATATTATAAACTTATGCTTTATTTTTATCGAATTCCGAATGAATAGAGCTATTGAGGTTGTTCTTAAGAAAATATATTAGTAGATGCCAAAAATAACCAAATTAATCATTGTCATAATCATGTACAAATTCGTTTTAGGCCATGTGGCATATGACAGTAAACCTAACGAAGATGGTCTTGATCTTTCCACCGATGTTTTGGTCTTCCTTGGTCCTTATGTCCAGTTGGAGTGTATTTGAACGTCACCTTTGGAAGTCTATTTCTTTCTATTCTTCTCAGACGATTTCTCCATTCTTGTTGGTATAATCAAGACTAAAACAAACAAACACACACACACACACACACACACACATATATATATATATATATATATGTGTGTGTGTGTGTGTTTGTGTGTCCGTTAACTTTCCAGCGGCCGCAATTTTGTTTCGTCGAAACCAAACTTGGCATATAGCAATTAATTAAAAACACTAGGTACACCGTAGCGTAGTTGGTTAAGGCAATACACTACAAGTAGAAAGGTCAGGGGTCCATGTCCCGATGTCATCAGGATTTTAAAATATCCTAAACCTGTAGGGGAAACATGACCCTGGCGTCGACTCAATCTATAGCGAAAATGAGAACCTTACGCTTGATGTGGGCGTAAAGGCGGCTGTCACGCCGGACTGACAACCCGACTAACATCAAGTGCCGATTGTGTTGAAAGGTGGGAGCTTTAATCTCCTACTACCCAAGGGTCTCCTGGGCCTGTAATGAGATAAATTTACCTGTACCTTTTTACTTCTATCTCCTAAATTCGGCTGATCCTTTTTTGTGGATTGTTGCGTCCACATCCCATGATTCAGCTATCATAGCATTTCACTTAAAACAATGTATTTCAAATATAATTTGAAAAATTGTATAGGTTGTTGAAAGTAATCAATGTGCAACGTTAGATATGGGTAACAACGGTTGCAATCTTTTGTATGAAGTCTCCTGGATATATTAAACATAACATTAAAATGCAAGCCAGTGTATCGGCGGTGCGTTCTTTGCCGGGCAGGTCTAGGGACGATACCCTCTGTAGACGTTGTCGCAGAGAGCACGAAACCCTTGCAACAAGTCCTTGGGGCTTGTCCGTTTGGAGAATCACTGAGAAACATTCGGCACCACACTATTCAAAATATGATGGCAGAAGCCTTGTAAGATTATGGATACACAGTTTATGAGGAAGATCATGGTGTGGCCACTAATGGAAGTAACAGATGAAGATATTACTGTATTTAGACCATCTTATAAAATTGGTATATTAGATCCCACAACCCGTTTTGAGACTCATAGTGGCCAACCTGAGGAAGGCGACTGAAAAAAAAGTCATATATGAGCCAACAATTGACTATTACAAAGATAAATACCAATTAGATAGTATAACTGTCACAGGATTGATGATCGGGGCAAGAGGTACTATACTAGGATTCTTAGCTAAATTTTGGAATTCCTTAGATTTGGACATAGTATAGTATGCATACTTCAATTACAATTTGAAATTTTTAAATGTATTTATAAAATGTATTTCATCAATTTAAAAAATTAATTGTCTGTATCACTTTGTCCTTGAGGCAATCCTCTAACGAGGAAAGTTATGTATAATAAAAAAAAAATTGACACCTCCTTTCCTTTCACCATTCGCCAGTTCTGTTGACTGATTCCGGGGTAGTAATACGGGTGTAACTATCCGATTTCAAGTTGTTGAACGGATATTAATGAACCACAGTAATAAAAATGATGGAAGCATTACATTCCACTTGATCCACTTTTCGCAAAAGAATGAATAATTTTCTATGTATCGTAATGCGATGATATCAAACAAAAATGATTGATTCGATTAAACCCGCATCTGGAATCGAACCCTTATGAACTGGTTACACGACACAGTAAATTAACCATCCGCACCATAGGTGGAAAATGGTCAAGTAAATTAACAGTAATCCCATTTACACCTTGGTTGAGTTTTAAATATGATAACAGTTTCTCTTACGTGTGAAAAATATTTTTTTAGAAAAAAAGGAATGGACTATCACATTACGTTCGTACATTACACGTGTAATTTAATCAAATTAAATTCACGTGGCGAGAAGCCAACACGTGCAAACAGGCAAATTCGCTAAAATAAAACGCCGCCAAAGTCACGAGTGTGGAAGAAGCGTAGTTTACATGCAACTTAGTTACTTGCCATATATTCATTATAACGCTTTCGCCTCCAAGCTGGCGCACATTTTGAGTGCAATGAAAGTTTAAAACTATCAAAGGTTCTATGTTAAAACTTGCGCTTTCCAGGTGCGCTTCAAAAAAAGAAAGACAGTACATTCTAGAGGAGAAAGTATCACAAACTGTTCTAAGAACTGGAGCAACCAGGGAAATACCACAATACGAGCCCCGATTCCCTAGGGACGAAGAGGCCAGGATTCCTGAATGTTTAATACAAGGGCCGGATCTTTAATATTTCAAATAATAATACTAATAATAATAATAATAATAATTTTTATTTTTCTTCTCCATTCATCCCTATCCATCCACTCCAGTCCTCTTGTTCTCATTCCAGTTCCTATTTATTGCATCCACGAGTTTCCTTCGAAGTCTCCCTTTCATTTCTCTTTCAGGTGGCGCCATTCCAACGATTTACTGGGTAAGCTTTCTTCTTGCATTCGTCGTACATGCTCATACCAATTTAACTGCTTATGTCTTATATCATTTACTACAAAATGTTTAATATTAATTTATTCTTCGCCAAAGCCTGTCCCACCAGGTTGGAAAAGGGCGAGGAGGAGGAGTTACAACCTCGTTAAAAACCTGAGTTTAGCTCGCCCGGCCGATAGTTCCCACTAAGGGCTCCTTATCTAGGGCACTGATACTGCTGCCATGCAGTTTGACAAAGGCTAGAGGAAGAAAACCTTGACCAAAAATAATCTGGTCCTTATAAAAAATACTAAAACGCCTAGATGATAATAATAATAATAGTAATAAAATAATAATAGTAATAAAATAATAATAATAATAATAATAATAATAATAATAATAACTAACCCACTAGCTCTATTGAACTATAAGTTCATGGCCACGTGGAAATAATCTCTCCCTATATCCCTATCCTGAGCTATTGTTTTCCATTCAACCTTGTATAATCTACTTCCCTCAAATCATGGTTAATGTTATATAATAATAATAATAATAATAATAATAATAATAATAATAATGATAATAATATAATAGTAAAATAATAATCATCATCATCATCTTCATTCATGGATTAGGTCTGTTGACCCGTTCCGACTTCAGCCCATCTCTTTCTAGGTCTGCCCACATCTCGGGTGCCTTTAGGTTTGTATTTTGTTATTTGTTTTGGATATCTATCTTCATTCATTCTGTCTATGTGTTGCTTCCATTTTTGTCTATATGTATCCATTTTATCAGTTATTGCAAATATTTCAAGTTCCTGTCTTATTTCTGTGTTCTTGATTCTGTCTTCCTTAGTGCACCCTTTAACAGATCTCAAAAATTTCATTTCTGCTGCCGTTATCCTACTTAGGTCTTGTTTTTTATGTATCCAGGCTTCTGAACCATAGAGCAGTACCGGTACTGCCAACATTTATAAAATTTCAGTTGGGTCTCTCTTGTTGTTTTGTTATTTAGTGTTCGTTTTATCGTACCACATATTCCCTGGAATTTTGCTATTTTATTATTTATATCATTATCATAATTAAATGAAATGTCACATCCTAGATAATTGAGATGGTTCACCTGTTCTATGATTTTGTTTCCTATTACTATTTTCGATCTGATTTGATTTTTCCCTTGGAATGCCATTACCTTAGTTTTTTCTATGGATATTTTGAGATTATATTGTTCGCATATATTATGTAGCTTAAAAATATTCCTCTGAAGTTCGTCTTCTGTATTTGCTATTATTACCTGGTCATCAGCGTATAATAATGTTTTCAAGTAGTGTGTTTTATCTAATTTTATTCCTTTATTTGTTTCTTCGTTCCATTTTTTTATTATATCATTGATGTATAGGTTAAATAAAACTGGAGAGATACTGCATCCTTGTTTAACTCCTTGATTAGTATGAATTTTATTTTACTTACTTCATTTCTAGTTTTATAACAAAATTTGTGTTCCAGTACAAACTCTTTATAGCTGCTATTAAGTGTTTCGGAATTCCTTTTTCTTTTAAAATTGTCCAGAGTTTTCCTCTGTCTACTTTATCAAATGCCTTGACAAAATCAATAAAAGCTATGTGTGTTTCCATGTTATATTCTCTTCTTTTGTTTATAAATTCTTTTATCGTAAATATATTATCCATACATGAACGCCCTGCTCTGAATCCACTTTGTTCTTCTGTTAACATTACCTCTGTTATTTGTTTTAACCTAAATGTTAAGATTCTTGAGTATATTTTATAGCCTGCAGTTAAAATGCTTATTCCTCTGTAGTAAAATAATAATAATAATAATAATAATAATAATAATAATAATAATAATTACAATAATTCCATATATCAGTCCTAAAGAACTGTTATTACTGTCTGGATAAAATGCTGGTATTCTAGAGCCATTTTTTTCCTTGGACTATTCAATAATCTCTTAGCTTGTGATTTATAAAGTGCGACGGCCCTAGGGATTCTTATGCTAGGTATTGTGTTAAGATGTGCTTGCCAATTTCTCTGGTTATCATGAATTTGTCCACCGCCGTGATCTCGAGATAGCGTGCTGCTTTGTCACGCAGGGGACCCGGGTTCGATCCCCGGTCGGGGCAGGTTTTCTGGGTGAGGTTTTTATCGGGGTTTTTCCTCGCCTGTAAGACAAATGTCAGGAAAACTTTAAGGTCCAAACGGTCCCCGAAATCATATGACCATCATCATCATCATCCTTATCATCATCATCATCCTTCACCGGTGTGGAAAGCAACGGGAAGTTACCACACCTACAATTCCCTAGTAAAGCTGCAAGCTTAGCATGAAAATGTATGATTGCAGTGAAGGACCTGCCTTCGGGGAGAATTACTATGGATGGATGGATCATGAATTTAGTTTAAGACTGGTGTCATGTTTACATGATCCAATATACAGTATATCTATTAGTTTTCCGATGCCATTTTGGCGAAGCAGTTCTACGCATAAACATTATCTCGCAAGTTCTTATCCTTCCTTCGCGAAACTTTCTGAGTCCATGTTTCACTTCCGTAAGTGAGGACAGGCCTTGCCAATGTTATATATAATTTTATTCATTTTTTATATTATATATATATGTAAGTCAAGATGGATACAACATGTTCATCGAATGGAATATCACAGAATACCCAAACAAATGTTAAGATATCAACCTGCAGGAAGGAGAAGACCAGGACGTCCACTCAAAAGACTTTTGGATGGTGTTTCTCTTGAGGCCGAAACAGGTCAACAAATGGCCTAAATTCGTGAATGTACTATGATGATGATATATAGCTTTCCTCATTAGAGGGTTGTCTCAAGGACAAATCGATACAGACAATTTTTGAAATTGATGAAATACATTTTGCAAATATATTAAAAAGTTTCAAATTGTAATTGAAGTATACATACGGTAAAGTAGAAATTTTGTAAATATGGTTTCCCAAAATTGAAATTGATCCTCTAATGGCAGCGATGGCAATTTTAGAAAGATACACCCTGTCCAAATCTAAGGAATTCCAAAATTTAGCTAAGAATCCTCGTATAGTACCTCTTGCCCCGATCATCAATCCTATGACAGTTATACTATCTAGTTGGTATTTATCTTCGTAATAATCAATTCTTGGCTTTTATTTTCATAGTCAACTTCCTCAGGTTGGCCATTATGAGTCTCAAAACGGATAATATCATACCAATTTTAGAATATAGTAAATTATTGCTTTGAAAATATATTAATATACGAGTACTTAAATCTTAATTGTAGTTAGATATTTTCTCCTAGATGTCTAATTGTTCCAAAAAAATTGTAGCCAAAGTATTTAAAATTATTTTCCCTTGCCAGAAATTTAATAATAATAATAATAATAATAATAATAATAATAATAATAATAATAATAATAATCATCATCATCATCTTCATTCATGGATTAGGTCTGTTGACCCGTTCCGACTTCAGCCCATCTCTTTCTAGGTCTGCCCACATCTCGGGTGCCTTTAGGTTTGTATTTTGTTATTTGTTTTGGATATCTATCTTCATTCATTCTGTCTATGTGTTGCTTCCATTTTTGTCTATATGTATCCATTTTATCAGTTATTGCAAATATTTCAAGTTCCTGTCTTATTTCTGTGTTCTTGATTCTGTCTTCCTTGAGGAAAACTCTGGACAATTTTAAAAGAAAAAGGAATTCCGAAACACTTAATAGCAGCTATAAAGAGTTTGTACTGGAACACAAATTTTGTTATAAAAACTAGAAATGAAGTAAGTAAAAATAAAATTCATACTAATAATAATAATAATAATAATAATAATAATAATAATTTTTATTTAGGAATATTCAACAATACAGTGTTTCTCCTTCAACCCAAAATGATTTGTCGCCAGAGGTTCCTGTCTAAAGCATCTTCTTCCCTCAAATCTCTAGCATCCATACTTCTCTTCACTCCATCCATTCATCGTTCTCTAGGCCTGCCTCTTCCGCTTCTTCCATTAGCTTTCCAATTAAGGATCTTCTTCCATTCTTATGAGGTGTCCATACCATTAATTTTTTTTTCTATTTTTCCTAATATTTATTTTTTCAACTTGCATAATTTCCCTTATTGTGCTGTTTCTGACCTTATCCCTTCTTGAAATTCTTTTCGATCGCCTCCAAAAACCCATTTATACTGCTAATAGCTTGTTGGCTTGTTTTCTACTTACTGTCCAGGTTTCGGACCCACATAATAAAATGCTTTAACAGAACTTTAAATATAATTTTCTTCATTCTGTGTATTATATTTCTATTCCAAAGCACAACTCGTGTGGGGTTGTTAGTCCCCAATCGGGCGGCTCCCCAGGTGGTGGATAGGGGAATGCTTCCCAAATATGGGTGGTATCGGGGAAATGAAATACCGAGGCAACCAAAACTTACAGCTACTGCCTTGTAGATCAGTGTTGATTCATTAAAGGCTAGAGGAAGACAACCTTGATTGAAAATTACCTGGTCCTCCAGGTTGGGGGTTGTAGCAATGGACCAGCTCCTCATTCTACTGAAAAAAATATACAATACTAATAAACCTAAAGAGAAGAATGCCGAACGGAATTACCTACAACGAACTAGCAGTAAAAGGTTAATGAATATTGGATGATGGAACGTACAAGGAATTGCAAACAAGATAAATACAATAATAATAATAATAATAATAATAATAATAATAATAATAATAATAATAATAATAATAATAAATAATAATAAATAATAATAATAATAATAATAATAATAATAATAAAAAGAGAGGGTTCCTGCCTCGGTGGGGTCAGGATTTTTAAACTGTCCCAAACCTTCTGGCGGCACTATGACTCTGGGTCTACTCAGACTCTAACGAAAATGAGTATCAGATATATGTTATGGGAGTAAAAGCGGCATCTGCAGGACTGACAACCAGGCTGACATCTCATGCCAATTGTCTAAGATGGAAGCCTTAACCTCCTACTACCCCAACGGACTCCTATTACCTATACTGGGACCACTTTAAATTTTAATAATAAGAAAAATAATTATAATAGTATATTATGATGCAAGGTTGGGAAATCGTTTTTACAGAATCGAGGAAAAATGTTTAAAAAACAAGCGATAGCGAGGTTTTTAATTTCCGAGATTCTGTAAAACACTTCACAAACGTGCGTTGTACATTATATTTTGCGTGATGGTGATTTCAAAATAATAAATAATAGTAAAATAATATCTTGTTGGAAATATTTGCGTTCATTATAAACAATTGACTAACGTTAACAGTGTGGGAAATGTTTATTAGTTGAAACAACAGGAGGACTTGAGAACTTATTATTGATAAAATGGCTGCAAGTACCATATTTATCGTTTTATATTGTTTCAAATAAAGTTCAGTTCATTTAAAATGCAGTGATTTGTTTCGTATAATGTATATTAACACTACATTTCGGATATTTTCTGTATATATATTGTACGTAGTATACATAGAGGGCAGTGATATTACTTCCTGCATCTAGGCCCTTCCGTCCACCCCTTGGGATACCTCGGTCGTCATGACCATACTCCCAAGTCCTAGTTCTAGTCCTCCCTATCCTATGTTCACATCTACGTTCAAGTTCACGGTCCTTAAACCAACACCCCAGGGAGAGGGTGTTGGAGTTAGCAGTTCTGGGAATTGCTGAGCTACATAGTACATCAGGTCGCTCATTCCTGATGACCCCACAGTTGGTCCACGGGCTCCATGAGCCTAGCCGGGAGGACTGCTGTCGCAGATCCACCGACCATTCCCCTGTTCTGCCTCCAGGGACGTGTCCTGCAGCCGTTGTGAGACCGGCTAGGGCTACAAGCCCAACAGTGTCAGACTTTTAGTACATCCAGGTGCTCATCTCCTGGCGGCGACCCCACAGTTTGTCGACGGGCCCGTAGGCCGAGCCAGGAACCAGTACAGTTGCTCCCCTCTGCACTGGTCCGAGCCGAGCCCTGGTGTGCCCCCATGGACGCCTTCTGCAGCTGTTGTGTACCAGCACGGAGCTCGCAAGCTCCAACAGATGAGCAAATAGTACGACAAGGCGCTCAACTCTTGCCTACCCCACTAATGGTTCACGAGTCCCTTGGACTTGACCGGGAGGACTCTCTACAGATCCACCGACCAGTGCACCAGCTGGGGACCGTGGGTGTAATTGTAATATTTTACAGTATAATTATTTAGGTTCGCAATCCCGAAATGTAGGAAGTAGAACTTTCAATCATGGTCGCCATTGCTGTAAGCACGACAAAACACGCAAAAAATCAAATTAAGCGTACAGAAATCTTATTTCAGTTTATTACCACAAATTCAAGCTTTTATTTAAAATATGATTAAACATATTTAATTTTTAATTATTATGGTTCTGAAACGTTAAGATTCGTTTTCTCAGTGATGTCGCTGAAGTTTGAATTATATAGGCTACATTTCAGGTGGCATACCAACATTTATTTTGATTCTTTGGTCATCCAGAAGTTTACATTTCAATTCTATCTGGGTTTGGAATAATTTCCCATCATGCCTCCCCTATCCCAATATTTTATATAAATCTGCCCTGTTCTACCATTGACATGTGAAATTCTAGTATAAAATACAACTAGTTCACCATTATTCAAACCTTGCCTCTAATTCCGAATTGATGGCTCGGGTACTATACATAGCAGCAGAGAGAGAGATTTTTTCACTCGTTCGTGTCTAGATTGACCCTGAAGTCCATTCGACATCGATTAAAATGAATACCGGGAAATTTTCTGAAGGAAAAGTTTTCTGTAACATAGTTTCACACTATTTGGCACCTTAATAGCCACTTTATTACTTTATTCCATGCTAGCTAATACCCAGCGTGCGCTGCTACTCCTAAATAAATGTTAATGTGTTTCTACCACTATGCTTGCCCGGGAATCAGCTTATCCCGATCTTCTTGTCATCAATGAAAGTCAAAAATGGTTATTGTGAGTTATGCGTAAAAGATAAACATATGCTGTCGCGGACTTTTTTGTAGAATTTTTTGAGATATTCAATTCCGTGTACAATAATTTGGTGTATTTGTTATGGTTTAGGCAGCGTAAACCATTTAAGCGTCAAAATAGGGACTTCATTTCACGTTTTTCACTACAAAGGGTGATTTTTAGGGGTGAAGTGGTTGAATATTACAACTCTCTTATAGCCTATGTTCATCCCCGGAATCTCCTGAACATTTTTCAAAAAGCCCTATAACAATCGGATGAACGGTATGGCAGAGCACGCTTGCCCGAGAATCTACTTGTCCCGATCTTCTTGGAATCAATGAAAGACAAAAATGGTTATTCTGAGTTATCCGTAAAAGATAAACATATTTTGTCGCGGACATGTGTTGTAGAGTTTTTTGAGATATTCAATTGTGTGTACATTAATTTGGTGTATTTGTTATGGTTTAGGCAGTATAAGCCATTTAAGCGTCAAAATAGGGACTTTATTTCACGTTTTTCACTACAAAGGGTGATTTTTAGGGGTGAAGGGTTTGAGTATCACAACTCTCTTATAGCCTATGTTCATCTCGGGAATCTCCGGAACATTTTGCAAAAAAAAAAAACATAAAAACCGGATCAACAGTATGGCCGCGCATAGAATACGAACAAACAAACCAACAAACAAACATTAATTTTTATATATTGGAAGATTAATAACATCTCTGCATTGAGCGAATCAGATTTATATACTAATAATGTGGCACTGAAAAAACTTCCGAATTATTTTCTATACCGGTCTGTAGACAAATACGTAGTGAGACACCCAGTGGGTAACTTAGGTATCACATGGGTGGGTAAATTTTGCATAGAGGCCTCTTTATCAGGCTTGTGGTTCTTTAATGAGCAAATAATCTCATACGTTTTTGATGGAAATAAAATATTTTTCTATGATCTTACTAAATCTACAGGCAGCTGTTTACATACCTATGTAAAAACATATTGCGACATTTTTTTCAATGTAACACTTTTATTATTGTACATGCATGACCAATATACAAAGTTATCTTGGTTTTAATGAGCTATCTGACTGAAATCTTTCAGTTAATTCGGCGGTGATGGGTAATCTGTATAATACGCGCTTTCATACAGATGCCTACAAAAACAACTGCATTCAAGCAAGGTTTTACATGTTTGGATCGCTCGGTATCCAATAAATGGGATTTGATGAAATTGTGTTATTAGGGGGCACTTGACATAAATCAGTAAGAGCCATTTTAATTTCCATCTAAATCGGATAATTATAACCAGCCTTTACTTAAACGTTCCAATAATTTTTTTAGTGGAACCTCGTCTGTATATCAATGGATTTTAATGGTATTTTATAAATGGGCTCAGGTTTAATTTAAATGGGATAATTCTTACACTACTCTTCTGCAATGCGTGATTGGAATTAGTTTAAAAAGTGATACAAGGATTATTTTCTGTCACTGAATAAAACTCCTGTTTTATCAGGTACATAACGTGATAAAAATACATTTAGACAGCTTTTTGATACAACTAGTGTTCGCCAAGTGGCCGAAATTCGACCATTATTATTATTATTCAGTCTTCTCCATTTACCTGTCTATTCATCTCTCTCTCTCTGGCCATTTTTTATTAATAACACTACAGCTTGTCAATAGCTACTAAAAAAATAAAGATCATGTAGCTCACTATTATGCAGTTTTCTCCATTCTCATTCGTCCCTCTTTAGCCATTTTTATTGCATTAAAGCTCGTCAATAACTACTAAAAATAATCAGTTGATAAACAGAGGAGAAAAAGGAACTGAATTGTCTTGTCTTTATCTATTTATATATAGATAATGATATTCGTTGGCCAGTCAGTCAATTGTGACATTGTATATTATCTTAAAAGTTCTATTTATAGATATTAGTTAAAAGTAATGTCTGTAGCTAAAATAAGATAAACATTTATTTACTTATTTACTGAAGATTCGAACATGAGGAATTCAGATTCATTAGGGGGTATATTATGGAACGGGATATATATATATATATATATATATATATATATATATATCACTGTATTTACTGTAACTATTAGAGCCATAGAATATCGGAAAATTGTTTTAATTAAAAGAATATTGGAAATGTATGTAGGCTTACTTAAAATTTAGAAAATTGATAGTAAACGAATCAAAATAGGAGTTTAGGAACAAGATAATTATAATTGACAGTAAAATATATAAAATGACTATTTAATTAATAGTAATATATTTATACAATAAAATTTAATCGTTTCTATATTATTTAGATTATTTGGAGATTTTTTTAAAAAATATAAGCTACAAGTGTGGTAGCTCTGGGTTCAAGGTTCAAAATTACTCCTTTATACAGTATGTTTTTTATCCACATATTAACAACCTGGTAAACATGTTAATTTTCTAGATAGCAACCTATAAGAAGAATGATGGAATAGTAAAAAAAGAAAGAAATCATAGGCTACTGTAGAATAAATTAAGGAAACATTTGCTAAGGGATATATATATATATATACAAACATATATTTAATTATTTATTTACCTTTCTAATGTGTTGATACTACTTATATATATTTCTTATGCACAAATTAAGTATTTACGAAATATAAAAAACCATAAATAATAAGTTTATGATTGAATCTAATTAAAATGGCAACAGTTTTATAATTAGAGGAAACTAATAAAGGACAGGTTACCATATAATCCAATATTTATATATACAGTATATAACTTTTACAAATTAATTACTATTTAACATTAATAATTACTTAATTAGATTCTGAAGGGAACAATTCTAGGACCTTCATTATTTTACAGCATATAATAAAACATGCAAAGGAAAACATATCATTAAGAAAGAAGTAAACAAATAATTTTAGTATTGTTTTAATATTATTTTCGGATACTACAGCTCCAAGGCGCCACACCAATAAAATGGTTAATTCAGCGTAACTACAGAGTAACTAAACACAGTTATCACTCATATTACATTGTTCTATAGGCCTATACTAAACACTAGCAACACTGTTATATGGTTTATAATAACTTTTTTAATTTATTGATATTTTAGGGAATTAGCGAAACTTTCATCAAGTTTGCCTTTTACAATTGCAATCTGATACACTATCTGCAGTGATTTGAATCGCCATACAACATCATATAAGGCAAACGTGATAAAATGAGCGAGAGAGACAGACAATCTATAATAATATGCATAATGCATAGCGCTGGTAACCAGACATTTCACGTCCGTAATGCAATAACACCAAGAAAATCTCCAATAACACAAAACAAATTCCACAAAATACGAACAAAGACACTTTCGTATTCAAGCAAAGACTTTCTCTAATTTGACAAAAACTCTAGCAGACTGCCTGACTTTTTCCTTATACCACTGTTCCCCGGAATCTAGTTTCGTTGGAGCGTATATATATACATAGCATCTCATTTGAATTGCTAACTAGGAAACCTCCATGCAATTATTGGATTAATGTAAATTACGGTGCGAGTTAGAAACGCAGCGCAGGGGTAGGGCTATAGGATAATTAAAATCCGTTGATTAATATGTAAATTTAATAAGATTACAGCAGGCTGGCTGTGCTAGCTGTAGGGAGACAGGCTAGAGCACACGGGTTGCAACAGCCATCCTTGCTGAGAGGGCAAACCTAATCTATGCTCCCATACTAAAGCTGAAAAACTTTTTTTTCTCCTTCCCCTACCCACTTACTTTACTTTTTTTTTTTAGAAAAAGTTAATCCAACAGTCTCATACTAATGGGGAGGAGTTTACTTTTGAGTGTATATTAGGGGTAGCAAAAGAGGGAGAAATGGGCTTAGACTGTACTCGTACCTCCACCTTCTCACCCTCTTTCACCCCCTTTTTCCTTTCTGTACACAGACTTTTGTCTATATATACAAGGTAGAAACATTGTATTAAGCGTTTGTAACTGCGAGTATTTTATTTTGTAGAAATGATGAAATTTTCTTCAAATGGTGGCAGAGATGAAAAGGGCGAGTCTCTACGAGATGAGATGGCATTGTCAATTAGTGTTTGAACAATACACGCAGATTATCAAGTTGGCAAAAAGGGGCGACTAATCGTTTTAGACGAAGGCTAAAACTTTTATATGCTGATCTTACTACATCAAGGGCTCAAAGAAAATGACTTATTTTCCATATAGTCTCTTCAGTATAAATTTGAATCTCAGACTTTAAACACGGATAAACATTTTTTTTACAATAAACCAAATACATTTAATATTAATACTTCACATAATGGCAACTGTTAACCGAGTGAGTTGGTTAACTCATTCAGAAGATCGCGAATTTAAATCCCGAAACATCCAAACCTTATTGGATATCAGTATAGATTTTAATTAGTTTAAAAAAATCTAAAACAGATTTCATAGAAAGCTGAGTAGATTATATAAAGTTAAAACGCCATGTATGAAAAAAAAAAAAAATGTATTCGTTGTCTAACTTGATGTGTGGCAAGAATTGTTTGCATATTAATTTCTGTTGTTTACGTTCAAGAAAAGTTATAGGATAATACCAAATCAAGAAAACATATCAATAGAGGTCTATATGTCCCGCGCCGTCGTCGAGTGGTTAAGGCAAGATGTCTTGGCACAGAGCTATGGGACTTGGGCTGGTTCGAGTCTCCATGGGTAAGAGTTTTCTCGTGGAATTTCCGCCAGTATGAGACCGGAACTCACCCAGAATCGTGAGGAATTTGGGCAGCTGCAATAAGTAGCGGTTTCAGGTTGAGAAAACCAGCTATAACTGATGGGGACCCGTCGTGCTGACCACATGTCACTCCTACACTGATTGGAAGATCGTCTACCTCTGTGATTGCACATGTAGATGTGAGGCCAGCAGTCGGATGGTAGACCAAGGGACTTCTAGGCCTGTCGCGCTATGGAGAGAGGTTTACACTGATTTAACTTAATATTGATAAAATCCCCTTTCATCCCTACGTTTTCATTAAAGATACTTTTGGGTTTATCATTCTAAAAATCAATTAATAATAAAAAGATTAAAGGAGAGGTTTAAATTGAATTATTTTCCCATAGAACTGGGTGGAGGGAACGCTAAAATGTTCCTATAGGGTAGGTGATACATTTATAAAATTATCAAATTCTTACTATTGGAGGATCTATAGTATCTCAGTGTTTGAATTATTGAGGATAGACTAATTACATGAAATAGGCACAAAGAGATTAATAGACTTGAGATATTAATTTCTTAAATTATATAGTCTCTACTTGTCTAATTTTTCAGTGTCTTCACATCTGATACTGAAGACCACACACAGAGTCAAGTAGCTCTATCCGGAGTTAATAATATTGTAAATATCCCTTGACGTTGTAATACTGAAAGTCTAAAATATCTACAACAACTTTTTGTCTTCATTGGCTTTTAGATTTAATTGCACATCGACTAGCATGCCATGGTCCCGGGCTTGATTTCCTCTTATATCATATACACTTTTTATTTGAGAATAAGCTCCGCAACGGGATCTTTTTCAAGACAACTCAATAACAATTTCACAATGGGAAATAACCAAATCCGGTTAAGAAACCTAAAGGTAAGGTTCAGGGATTGCAAGGAACTAAGCACTTGTGCTATACCTCGTTTGGCTTAATTTTGCAAGAAATTTGCAGAAAGAGACAGCTGTGCTCACCTCTCTCACTCGCACCAGTGTTGCCGGTTTTCTTCACCATCTGTTAACAGGGATAAGGGGGAAGACGAAAACTGACAACAGTGTGGGTTCTTTCTTTTGTTACTGGACGAAAGCTGTCAACAAATCCACCCTTATATCTCCATCTCTCTCTTTGCCAAGTTAAGCCAGATGTACAATACCTGTACTTTCATCTTCTAGCCAGTGAGAGGATCGCTTCAGTCCGTCATGCTCTTTGGAGCTACAGTGCCACATATTTATTACTAATTAAGTAGTTTATCTCTTACACGTTAATAATAATAATAATAATAATAATAATAATAATAATAATAATAATAATAATCCATCCATAGTAATTCTGCCCGAAGGCAGGTCCTTCACTGCAATCATAGCATTTTCATGCTATGCTTGCAGCTTTACTAGGGAATTGTGTAGGTGTGGTAGCTTCCCGTTGCTTTCCACACCGGTGAAGGATGATGATGATAATGATAATGGTAAGGATGATAATGATAAGGATGATGGCCATATGATTTCGGGGACCGTTTGGGCCTTAAAGTTTTCCTGACATTTGTCTTACAGGTGAGGAAAAACCCCGATAAAAACCTCACCCATAAAAACTGCCCCGACCGGGGATCGAACCCGGGCCCGCTGCGTGACAAGGCAGCACGCTACCTCGAGACCACAGCGGTGGACGTATAATAATAATAATAATAATAATAATAATAATAATAATAATAATAATAATAATAATAATAATAATAATAATAATAATAATAATAATAATAATAATAATACTATAATAATACTATAATATAATATAATAATACTATAATAATACTATAATAATACTATAATAATACTATAATAATACTATAATAATACTATAATAATACTATAATAATAATAATAATAATAATAATAATAATAATAATACTATAATAGATTTATTTTACCTATAAGAGTTAATGCCTTAATGCCTTGTCTACCAATCGACCAGGTTAGGTTTACATAAAACTTACAGTAATAATTAATCTTATAGCTACAGGCTCCGTGACGCAAGCGGTTATATGATCATATCTCACCGCTGGGGTATAGATATCGAGTCTCGGCCACTCCGTGTGGGTTTCGTGGTGATCGAACCGGAACTTTAGCAGGTTTTTGATTAGGTGTATCCCGTTTTCCCCTGCCACCATTCCACCATTTCTCCATATTCATCTCATCCATTTCGTTCATCCGTCACTGTGTAGGTGCGTTAGGCACTATTGTAGTTCAAAGGTCTTTAAATTGTAGGAGCTTCATCTCATCCCTTGACCCGGCCCTGAGTTGGACGCGAGTTAAGGACACTAAAAAAAAAAAAAGATATTATAACGAAGTTACAATACTGGTAATTATACAGAAGTCAGAGGATGATTTAAAAAGAGCCATTTACACGTTGAATCAATAATTAGGACTCTATTATAATCTCAAAGTCTCAACTTCAAAAACTAAACGTATGGCTTTTCAGGGCAAAGTGCCAGTCAGAGCAAAAAATAATAATCAATAGTGAAATAATAGAACAGATAGCACTTTAACTATTTTGATTCAGATATAACATATAGCTATGATTGGGATATACATAATAAATTAAACCGATATCAAATGATGTGTGGCAGCATAAGAAGAATCCTCCGAAAGACTCTAAGAGAAACTCAGCTCAGGTATTATAAAATTATGGCTGTTCCTGTTCTTTTATATGGATCTGAATCTTGGGTACTTACAAATAAAGATATCTCGTACATTCAAGCCACTGAAATGAAATTTTTAAGATCCGTGAAAGGATGTACACGCATAGATAGATTACACAATGAATCAATAAGAAATGAACTGGATACTCGATAAACTAGAAGAGCACAAATCCAATGGAAAGAACATTTAGACAGAATGGACAATACAAGATTACCCAAAAGGATCTACACCTACAAACCACGTGGAAAAAGATCTTTGGGATGGCCAAAGAAACGATGGATTTGAGACCGGAACAAGTCGCATTGACCTAATCCTGGAAAGGAAGAAGAAGAAGACAATAAAAATAAATTATTAGAAAATATGCCCAGCCATCTCGATGGACATGTCACAAGCGCGAGAAGCCCCGACTGGGATCTCAGATTCGAAGCCTGATGGTTCCGAAGGGGGGTTGGTGGTGAGTCACACCGGGATTTTTTGGTTTATTCTCTGGGTTTTCCCGTTTCCCAGATTTCAACCCACCAACACACTGTACTTCTCTTCCCTCTCCTATCATCACATTTAATGTCATCATTTCATTTTAGATTAACTTTCACTTCTTCTCATATTAGGTAAAAAATAGCCTGCTTTAGCAAATCATAAGTGTTTAAATATGTGGTATTGGCGATCTAACGGAGTCACACCGAAGCACTTCCTCATGACTCCGAGCCTGTGAGACAACTTAGGGCAGAATAGGTCCAAAGGGAGTGTTGTAACTCCTCCTCAAGGTCCAGCCCAAAAATAACTGGCGATATGATTCATGTGTGTGTCCCGCGCCGTAGCGTAGTGGTTAAGGCAAGGTGCCTTGGAGCAGATCTACGGGACTTGCGCTGGTTCGAGTCTACATGGGGAAGATATTTTCTCGTGGAATTTCGGCCAGCATACTGAGGATGGTAGCTGCAATAAATAGCGGCTCCAGGTTGAGAAAACCAGCTATAACGGCTAGGGATCCGATATTCGGATCACATGTTACCCCTACACTAGCTGGATGATCATCTGCCTCTGTCATTAATATATGTGGATGTGAGGCCAGCAGCCGACTCGTAGGCCAAGGGTCATGGAGTTTGTTTTGTTGGTTGTAAGTCATGTGTTTGAATGCGTGATATGTGTAAAATACAAACTACGCATCACAATAGAGTACATTTCATTTCATTCATTTGCATGTTAGGGTCTTAAAACACGAACCCATCTTTACTAATCTAATCTAGTATGCCTACAATATATTGTTTTGGTCTAAATATAACAAAACAAAATTTGGATAATTTAATTTACAAGTAAATTAAAATGATATTGCAATGACACTGAATAAATGTCATTGTTTTAAAGAGATAAATTAATTATCCAACAAGTAATCAAATAGCCTTGAACTAAGAGTGTCAAGTATGTGAGAATTCCTGATATCATGAAGACGAAATTCCAGGAGCAGGCATAAGCTACTCTACAAGAAGGAGAATAAAGAGACACCAAATCATTAAGGGAGGAGACATTTCTCTTATATCTTAAATATAGAAATGAAACTACTGGCAGATCTTACGAAGAGAGATTAAAGGTACAAACATATAAGGTCATAAATATCTGTAATAATGTAGACAAAATATTAAGAACTTCATACCGCAAGCAAAAGAAGTTTCTATATAACATTTTCCAATACTGTTATTTTAACACTGTTCCAATAATGGATCATATTTTTTTCACAATAGCATTATAATGTTATAAAAGAAGTTTCGGTCACCATTATTCTCAGAAAAGTACTTGGTATTAATTTTAAAGAAAACTCAATGAATCTGTCACAAATCGAAATATTAAATATAAATAAATAAACAAATAAATAAATAAATAAATAAATAAATAATAATAATAATAAACGCGCTGTAGCATATAATGTTATATTATATGGATGTGAATCATGGACTCTTACTTTAAGGGACGAAAGGAGATTACAAGTATTTGAGAATAAAGTACTTAGGATTTTTTTTGGACCAAAGAGAGTTGAACAGACAAGACAATGGAGAAGATTACATAACAGTGAACTACATGGTCTTTATAGGAAACCAGATATAATAAGAATAGTTAAGTCTCGTAGACTGCGATGGGCAGGACATGTGGCACGAATGGAGAATGAAAGACGTGCATGGAAGTTTCTTGTAGGAAAACCAGAGGAAAAACGCCCAGTTCGTAGATCAAGAATGAGGTGGGAGAATAACATTAACTATGATTTGAGGAAAGTAGATTATACAGGGAATGATTGGAAAACGTTAGCTCAGGATAGGGATGTATGGAGAACTAGTGTCCGCGCGGCCATGAACCTACGGGTTCGATAGTGCCAGTAGTTAGTAGCATATAATGAAAATGGGTCCGCCCGGTCCGTTGTCAAACGTCTTAACATCTGAACTATCTCCCAGGATTTGAGAAAATGTCTCATATTATTTGTCATGAAAGAAGTAAAAAGGAAATCTTTGGAAAATTGTTCATCAATATGTATTTGGTTTATAGGTATATAGATTGCCATTACTGTTAGTAAGTGTAACTGGTATTCGACAGTTCCGATATTCTCTGCTATAGGCTTATATTATAAAGTTGTAGTTTCGTATACTTTCTAGTATAGAATAAATTTAGCTTCATCAGTACAAATGAGTAGCTATTTGATATGATAAAAATAGCGATATCCGGTTAAGTAAAATGAAACTAGAGTTGGGGGAGTGAAACATGCAAAACATGTGACTTTGTGTATTGTTGCCTGCAACCTGTGGCAGCAACCACGTCATTCTGCCTTGGATCTTCGGATTTATCGTAACATTTAACTGTTGAAGTATGAGCAATACTCAGGACATTTTTACACCGGCATTTATTTACTTTATTTATTTATTTCACCTGATGGAGTTAAGACCGTCAGGTCTTCTCTTTCATTTCACCAGGGTTAAATTATACACACAGTAAGAATTATAATTATTGATACATAATAGATATAGACTACACAATATAAAGTTGACAAGGAAAGAAAGTTATAATAATAATAATAATAATAATATAATAATAATAATAATAATAATAATAACAACAAAAATAATAACAACAACAAAAATAATAACCTATAATTAGATTAAGGGGGCTGATGAATGAAATTTCTATTTTCTACATTTTTTAAGCTACATGCTTGATTTTTGTACACAAATTCATGCCATAATAGGTAATATTATACTGAAGTTTCATCCTTCTAGGCTTAAAAGGTTTTGAGTTATTGAAGAAAATCCATTTAAAAATTTGCATATTAAAATTTTTAATTAGTCCCATAATTTTTTAGTATTTTTTAATTTTTTTTTCTACACGATCACTGACTTATTTACAATAGCACTATGTATTAACTTTTCTATATCATTATAATAAAGGAAGAAAAAAACATGTACATCCTCTGCATATGATTTTTTTTTTAAATTACTACAATATTTAATTTTTTATTTAAAAAACTATCAACGTTGTTTCAAAATCCATGCACAGAATTATTAATCATGGTGTGTGGGACATGCAGTTAACATTTCGTGCTTCTATCATTAAATTTGTCAATGCTATTTTGATTTTCATGTATTGAAATGTAATGAAAAAAGTGTGGGAAAGCCAATTTGAAAGTTTACATGCAGTTAAATTAGAATGTAGCATACATGCCCTCCTACAGTCATTAGGGAGACTTACAAGCGCCATAGGACACTGAAACTTCACCAACTTATACTTTAAGGTATATACCGGTAGTATTTTTTAATGCAAAAAACAAAAAATGCTAAATTTGACTGAAAATGTCGAAAATTTCACCCATCACCTCCCTTAAGTAAATCGTACTGCGGACGAATCAAGATTCTCAGTGGTACAATACAAACCATACAATATATTAAAATTGGAGGAAAAATTTAAAAACTTATTTTTTTCTTAAGATAAATAATAGCTAATTATTAAATAGAATTATTCTTTTTAAATTCAATAACAATTATATATTCGATAACAAAACAACCTAAATACAAATATCCTGACACATGTGCCTTGCACAAGCAAATTCTATCTACTAACTCTTGTGATTTGTTCAGACAGATTTTATTCAAGGATTACTGGCGAAGGGTGTACTTCTGTGAGGCAGAAAGTACCGTACTGCAGTTTCGATTCATCAATTAATTTAAGAACTCGGTGCTGGAGCAACGTGTAGGCAGTGCGCAGAATTATCGAACCTCAAACCCTCGCACCCTATCAACTATTCCGATCGTATGGGCGAACCTGAGAAGCAATGGGACACATTCCAACCAATTTGTGTCACGTAAGTTAAATCACACTTTCTACACTTACCTACAAAATTAATTAGAAATTGTCAGCGAATCTCCAATCTCTAGTTATTACTCCAAACTTTGTATTCTAATTAAGGTTCATAAATAAATATAATTAATTCCAAGACTTGGAGTTACTCCTATACATTACCATCCATAGTAATTCTGCCCGAAGGCAGGTCCTTCGCTGCAATCATAGCATTATCATGCTATGCTTGCAACTTAACTAGGGAATTGTAGGTGTGGTAGCTTCCCGTTTCTTTCCACACCGGTGAAGGATGATGATGATGATAAGGATGATGATGATGATGATGATGTCCATATGATTTCGGGGACCGTTTGGGCCTTAACGTTTTCCTGACATTTGTCTTACAGGTGATGAAAAACCCCGATAAAAACCTGACCCAAAAAAACTTCCCCCCGACCGGGGATCGAACCCGGGCCCGCTGCGTGACAAGGCAGCATGCTACCTCGAGACCACCATAAGTTGATTAAGGTTAAATTATCATGGGCAGAGAATTATTTCTTCTTTCTTATTCTTAGTTTAACATCTCCCTTTTAGGTACTTTTATGTGCCCCATGTGACCCTGACAAGTCCTGACGTGAGAAGAGTTTTTAAACTTTGGAACACAGCCATCATTTTTTTATCATACAAGGACATGGAGGACCTCCTTGGAGAGTGATCTGCGCAATGTCAGAGCCATCTCCAAGACAAAATGAGCATTTAAGACATGACACATCATTCACTCGTACATACTTACTAAACAAAGCGAATATGATAATGGATGATTGCGATGGCCATATCTGAGACTATTTTGATCTTAAAGTTTCCTGACATTTATCTTACAGGTGAGGAAAACCCCCGAAAGAAACCTCACCAAAGAGATTTGTCCGACCGGAGGTCGACTTTGGGCCAGCTGGATATTAGGCAACGATGTTAGCACTAGACCACAACGGTGGACTGGAAAATAGAATGACAAACTTAAATACTGGACGATTGCTTAAAGACTATCAAATTTTACAAACTGAGAGACCAAATTTATAACAAATTTCCACGAGAAAAAACTAATTCAAAGTGACCACTCCTCTTTCGTAATGGATCTGAATTCGAATCCCAATCAGGTAGAATTTCCTTGTTGAGAGTTTTCAGGGATTTACTCAATGTAGGACAGGAGATTGCGAGCCAAAATGTTTCTGAAAATCTTAGGGTTTATAGTTATAATCAATATTTATGTACAACTATGTTCAGACAGGAGAGCCAACTAATTCACAACAGAAGAACTCCATTAGAATTTTTGAGTTAAGTTTTTTAAATGGGAGTTGAAATATCCAACCCAAAGATATAAGATTTTATCTAAAAAAAAAGGTCAAACTCATGCCCCAAATGGGAGACAATGACCAATCACATTTCAATGATTTTTATTTACAACCAATCATAATCGTTTTTCACTTCTATTTTATCAGTTTAATTTTATCACTTTAAAATCAAGCTCCTCCTTTTTAACACTCTGAATAGGTCATAGCATTATTTTGCAGTGACTGCATGTGCTACCAGATTGTATATATTAGTGCACGAATGTTACCAGATAGTGCTTGCGGGATAAAATATAAAACATTTGTAGCAATTGATTATACCAAAAAAAGAAAAAAAGAAGCCAGTGTTTGCATTTTCATAAACGTATTATTTCCCAGGAATTTACGTTCTAGAAAAATATATTTGGCACATTTACATCAGAAATTAATTAATAACCTATAATGTAGGTTATACATTTCTCCACTAGGGTGCATTCTTACAATATTGCGATCCTTTGGCAATAAGTAATATGATCTGATTGCAGTGATGAACAAATGAAGCACAACAATCGTTTCTCATTTGTTTTCAAACATCGCCGTTTACATTAAATATATAAAAAAATTGAAATAACTACATTTAAATAATGATTTGTGAGTAAACAGCTTAATTTTATTCGTTGATTAGTCCCAACAAATGCCACTCTTGATTTCCAAATTCTCTAGATAAATTTGCTCCTCACTTCGTGAGTCGTGAATTTATTGACAATCTGGAAATCGCTCGTGGCATTACTTATGATGGAAATGGACAGCTAATGACAAATGAGGGAAATTTTGAGGAATTGGCTGAATTCAAATACCTAGGAACAATAATCACAAATAGGAATGAGATGCACAAAGAAATTAAACATAGGCTCAATTCTGGAAATGCATGCTATTATGCATTGCAGAGACTTTTGATGTCCCAACTCCTTTCAAAAAACGTTAAGCTGAAAATATATAAAACTATTATTCTACCAGTTATATTATATGGGTGCGAAACATGGACTCTTACTTTAAGGGAGGAAAGGAGATTACGAGTATTTGAGAATAAAGTTCTTAGGAAAATTTTTGGACCAAAGAGAGATGAACAGACAGGTGAATGGAGAAGACTACATAACAATGAACTACATGGTCTTTATAGGAAGTCAGATGTAATAAGAACAGTTAAGTCCCGTAGACTGCGATGGGCAGGACATGTTGCGCGTATGGGGAATGAAAGACGTGCATGGAAACTTCTTGTAGGAAAGCCAGAAGGAAAACGCCCAGTTGGTAGACCAAGAATGAGGTGGGAGAACAACATTAACTATGATTTGAGGGAAGTAGATTATACAGGGAATGATTGGAAAGCATTAGCTCAGGATAGGGATGTATGGAGAGCTTATGTCCGTGCGGCCATGAACCTACGGGTTCGATAGTGCCAGTGAGTAAGTAAGTAAGTAAGTAAGTAATTTGCGAACTAATGCCGTGTGATCCAACGTACACTCGCCTCACGTCAGTCTGTAGTGTCGAGGAGACTGCTGCTATTACCCTAAGTAAGCTGGGTAAGTGCTTCATTTGCTATTTGTTCCTTACTATACATGGTTAGTATCTCCATTCGTGCGACGCAAGAACAGTGCTGCTATGACTGGAGGTAAACGTTTCGTTGTGTGGAAAGTTAAATTGTCTCATCCATAGATATTAATCGTTTAAAGTGCTATGGAACTTGAAATAAGCATTACCTGCCAGTGGTTCTCTATCTGAAAATGCTCGACTCTGCCATCATCTGTTCAATTGAGCCAAGAGATCTGGGACACCCTATAAAATTATTTATTATTATAAGATAAAACTAAAATAATTAAAAATATATTTTTTAATTATCGATGTGAACATAAACACGTGACGGGGGTGTGGCTCATAATGGCGTGTATAATGCAATGTTTATTTTGGTATGTGAACTGTTGAGAAATAACAGTTGATACATATACGTCTGTCTGAGCTACTGAATGTATTCCTCTCTCCTGTAGCTGCTAAAAGTAATATTAACCTTTAAATTAGCAATATATCCTATAGGACACATCGATTTATATATATATAAACGAATGTCTGTCTGTCCTTTATAGACTTATATACCGTTCAAATACTCTTCGTGAACATTTGTATATACAGGGTTTCAGATGTGGCGAGTGTTTAGCCGTTATCTACTATGTTCTAAAATAATTAGGCGTATGAGTTCTCCTGAAACGAAACTTTAAAAATAGCTCTAGCGATCGCAATTTTCGATGTTTCGCAACAAAACTCGGAATATCCTATTAACACGAATCGATGAATATATTATCCAAAAATCAGCGAAATCTGACCGTAAGAAGTGGGGGTTTACTTAAAATTAAAAAAATCTTATACGACTGGACCGATTTTGATGAAATGTTTGTGTATTTTTGAGAGGGTCCCTGGATGGCTTAAATTCACAATTGAATCCTCTAAAACCATTATTTGTAGGAGTTCATATGAAGTGAAAATTAGAAAATCGCTCTAGCTGCCACAATTTTCGATGTTTCACAACGAAACTCAATATATTCTCTTAAAATAAACCGAGGTAGATATTATCCAAAAAATAAGCAAAATCAGACAATTAGAAGTGGAAGTTTACTTGAAATCCATATTAGCAGCATATTCACCGCGACATCAATGTGACGTCATAATGTAAGCTTCTTGAGTCACAACAGATGGCAGTGAAGAGTTTTCTTGCGAATTTATTAATTAGTGAATTTTATGGTAAAAAAGTAACATATTTTTATCGTCCGGTCATGGCACGAGAATCGAACGTTCGGGCAAGACAATGTCTGCGGGGATCCGCTAGTATTTTTAATAAAACAGAAGAAAACGTACGAGTAGAAATTACTAAAATTACACAATATAAACAGTATTAATTGTTAGAACAGTTAAGTCTCGTAGACTGCGATGGGCAGGACATGTGGCACGAAAGGGGGATGAAAGAGGTGCATGGAAGCTTCTTGTAGGAAAACCAGAGGGAAAACGCCCAGTTGGCAGACCCAGAATGAGGTGGGAGGATAACATTATCCATGATTTGAGGGAAGTAGATTATACACGGGATGATTGGAAAACATTAGCTCAGGATAGGGATGTACGGAGATCTTATATCCGCGCGGCCATGAAGCTACGGGTTCGATAGAGCCATTGAGTAAGTTAGCATTATATCGTTTTCAGTGCGATCCGTCACATTCAAATAATTGGCACGAGAAATTAGGGCTTTGTCAATTTTTTAAGAGTTAATATTAATCCTGTTCTTATCTTAGTAACCTTGGAAATGCTTGTGCTTGTGACATTCTCTAAAAAAAAAAGCAGGTTAAACAGCTCATTTAAACAAAAAAAAAATCAAAAGAATTGTCGGTATACATTCAACGGTATCTCCAAATTTAGAACACATTATTATATCCTTCTTTCCCGCGCCTTAGCCGAATAGTTTGCGCAGAGCTATGGGATTTGCACTGGTTCCAGTCTCCATGGGATAGAAATGTTCTCATGGAATTTCGGCCAGTATGGGACCGATGCCTACCCAGTATCATAAATAATTGGAGTGGTTACAATAAGTAGCTACAAAGGCTGGGAACCCAACATGCTGACAACATGTCACCCCTCACTGGCCGGATGAATGTCTACCTCTATGATTAACACATGTGGATGTGAGGCCAGCAGGCGCTGGTAGGCCAAGAGCCTTCTAGGACTGTAGCGCTATGGATAAAGTATATCCTTCTCAGATCCAATATGACAATAAATATGATAAAGTTACATAATTTGTGATAAACATTTTATATTTTAAACGAATGCTCATATAAATAGATAGGGTTTTTTTGTGTGTTTTCGAAAAAAAATAATGTAGACCTACTTTTAAGCGACAAAATTTAATTTTAACAAGAATTGAATACTTCTCTTAAGAAATTTAAAATTCAAATCAGGAAATAAATGCTAAATTATCTAATTTTCTCGTATTATTTTAATGAAATGTGTATTGTAAACTAATTGAGTAAGTTATCATAAGGAATCAGAATTGATGACGAAGGAAGCATCGTAATATTAAGTTCTCTCCTCTTCCTTTATGGGTCATTTTACAAGCCCAAGCCACCCGGGGCTTAAAGTAACACGACTGTCGGGAGAGGATTTTTAACTCTGAATCAAACACATCTTTTTGACCACGTAAGTGTACATGGAGTGCCTCCCTGGATAAGTAATCAGCTGAGTGGCAATGCTATCTCCGAGATAACACGTATTTTAAGACACGACACGTCATTAATTTATTCATTCATACTAAATAAGATTAATATGATATTGATGATGATTGTGATGGCTAGAGATGATCGGAAACCGTTTGGCATTGAAGATTGCTGACACATGTATTACTTACTTACTTACTTACTTACTTACTCACTGGCACTATCGAACCCGTAGGTTCATGGTCGCACGGACATAAGTTCTCCATACATCCCTATCCTGAGCTAATGCTTTCCAATCATTCCCTGTATAATATACTTCCCTCAAATCATAGTTAATGTTATTCTCCCACCTCATTCTTGGTCTACCAACTGGGCGTTTTCCCTCTGGCTTTCCTACAAGAAGCTTCCATGCAAGTCTCCCATTCCCCATACGTGCAACATGTCCTGCCTATCGCAGTCTACGAGACTTAACTGTTCCTATTATATCTGGCTTCCTATAAAGACCGTGTAGTTCATTGTTATGTACTCTTCTCCATTCGACACATGTATTACAGGTGAGGAAAAAAAGCTAAAAATCCTCGCCCAGAAAATTTGTCCCGGCCGGAGACTGAATCCGAGCTCTCTGCGCATATCGTCCTCGGTTTATTTTAATGGTGTATACTGAGTTTCGTTGTGAAATATTCAAAATTGCGACCGCTATTGCGATTTATACATCTTCGTTTCAAGTGAACTTCTATACCTAAAGGTTCGGATTTTGACGGTTAACTTGTCCTTACTTTTTAAATTAATTTCTTTATTCCATGTTAGACTTCATTAATAAAAAATTGTGACCGCTGCGTTGTAGCGTTAACGTACTTTACACAATGTATAGCTGACTATATACATTTTGGTCGTGGTCATTTTTCGTGTCTACTAGATAGAACCGGTAAAGATCTAGAATGTTTTCCTCCAAAAATATTTTCATGAGAACCACTTCGGAATTCGTTAATAACTGAAATAAATTAATTGAAATTTCATTTAAATGTATTTAGGATCTCACGTGGATATAAAATACATTTATACACAAATGCAATATTTAAGGGAATCCGATTCTCTTTATTTTTAATGTTAAAATATTACATTTAATCTTCAAATTTCTCACCATTCATTGAATGGATTTTAATAAAATTTTGTGGAGACGTTTAACAGATTGTTTTGTGCAATTAAACATAAGTTATCTTACTAATGAATAATATGATTATTATTGTCACTATTATTATTATTATTATTATTATTATTATTATTATTGTATTATTATTGAGTGTCCAAAGGGATGTTATGCGGTATAAATAAATATCCTTGTTTATGGAATCCCTTTTTATGCAGTCCCTCCCAACTCCTCTCACCGGTCATGGTAAATTTGCAAATTATTTTTATAGGTTTAAAATGGTGAATGATCCCACGTGTGTGTGTAGACAGAAACCTCAAACAGTGGAACATTTATTATGGGAGTGTGAAAAAGTGAATTCTGAAATAGACGAATTTCGTAGATCTGTGATCAAATCAGGGGGGAAGTGGCCTGTGGAAACAAGTGATCATTAAGTGACAAACATTATAAACCATTTTCAAAACTTCATCAACTATAATATTGGAATCGAGAACATTCAAATAATCTAGCGGAGAACAATAATTAGCAGGGAAAATAAGAATATACTGTAAGAAAAAGTAACTGTACAATAAGAAACACATAAGCATGTATATAACAATTGTTTGTAATGGAGCAAAAATGTTTTTTCTAAAAAAATAAATCTTCATGTGATGGACCCTGTTAAACTGAGTAACCTATACCAAGGTTTATGGCGTGGTAACCAATCTCTGCGGTGGTGCAGGTCGCCAAATATACCAGAGACGGGAGTTCTAATGGAATGACCAAAGATTAGACCTATTAGAATAATGTGAATTGGCAGCAGGACTCATATTCGGATTCGTGACAAATTAACTTCTAGTAGGCCAATGGCAACATCTAAGATCCAATTAAATTATCTACTGCAAAAGGGCAGGTATAGCTCTTTAGCCGAAGTAAAGCCATTTTCCAAGGGGTAGGGACCTTCTTGTTCTCCAGGTTTGATTGAGAGATGGCTACTCTATCTTGTTAAATCATTTTGTTGCGAATAGTATAACAAAGAATGCAGGATGGCTTTAAGGAAACAGCCAATGCAAATAAATAATTTTAACTATTTGGTACTTGGAATGTAATTGAGGCGACGTGCTAACTATATGTCAATCGTTGACATCTTTAGTTAAATAAGCGTAACTAAATTAGCTTGGTTTAGAAACTCCCTCTAGGGAGCACTCATGTCCCCACGTGGGACGTATGGGGTATATACACATATATACACACTTGGAATATAAAACCTCACTACCTCATTGCATATTAAAGCTATGAAAAGTATAATAATAATAATAATAATAATAATAATAATAATAATAATATTAATTATTAATATTATTATTAATATTATTAATAATTCCCGTTGGGGTCAGGATTTTTAAACTGACCCAAACCCTCTGGCGGCACTATGGCCCTGGGGTCGACTCAGCCTCTAACGTGAATGAGTACCAGACGCTTGTTCTGGGGGTAAAGGCGGCCGTCACGCAGGGCTGACAACCCGGCTGACATAAAGTGCCGATTGTCTAGAAAAAGTGGGAGCCCTAACCTCCTACTACCCCAAGGGCCTCCGGGTCGGTTGTGGGATCACTTTACTTTACTTTACTTTAATATTATTATTATTAATATTATTATTATTATTAATAATAATAATATTATTATTATTATTATTATTATATGCCCAATTCACCAATTAATGATTAAATGGTCAACATGTTTTCTACAGCTAAGCTGTCATTCTCAAAACCAGATATTGACTGTTTATTTTAATATTTTATCACCAAGAAGATTACTTGTGTATTAAATTATTATTATTATTATTTATTCTACTATTATTATTAATTATAGGTCAAGATGGATGCAACATGTTCATCGAATGGAAGATCACAGAATACCCAAACACATGTTAAGCTATCAACCTGTAGGAAGAAGAAGACCAGGACGTCCACTTAAAATACTTTAGGAAGATTTTTCTCTTGAGGTCGAAACAGGTCAACAAATGGCTTATATTCGCGAATGTACTCTGATGATATTATTAATACCAGTTTAAAAATACAGAAAAATTGTAAGTAGTTAGAAAATATATATTTGAAAAATGAGATTAAGAATAAAAATATTCACGATAAATCGTTGATAATATATCTTTATAAAATTATGAATAAAATGTTGATATTCCTACTAAGAAAATATCTTCCGAGAAAACATGCACTATATAAACATATTTTAATATTAAGTGCTTAGGATATTCTCAATCAGTTAAGTTTCAAACACTTCAATAGTATTCAATACACAAAAAAGGGTGTATATGTTTTAAAACGTACGATAGTACTATAAGCTGATTACTGGGAACACAATTTTTAATCGTGTTTATTATAATGAACACTGGATTTAAAATAATTGTTTTAATTAAAGAGCAAGCTATCCACTCAGAAATCCTAGATGCGATATTACAACGAAGTTAAGATAAAAATTTAAAATTAAAATTATCAGCTATAAAATTACTAAATGCTAAATGCAATAAAAAACCACAATGAAAATAAAAATTCATGGCACGTCAGTTCCGACTGAATAGGCTGATATCACTGGATGGCTGGTGACAGTATAGGGAGGGAGTCATGTAATTAGACTTACATAGTATCTCAATCTTAGTTTCAATTTATTAAACTAATTTCCTTCTGATATCACATAACTACTCAGTAATTCTTACGAGACTAATGGTCAGTTTCACCAAGAAGTAACTGTATTACGCCAGTTTTCCCCATATATAATACATAGCTTAAACTGGCGTAATACAGTTACCAGAACAAATCAACATTAATATTGAGGTAAGATGATCAGACTGAAAATAATTTAATTAAAATAACCTCAAAATATCAATTTCCTAAAATTAAATATTACAGTTAACTCTGTTGGTGAAACCGACCCTAAGTGGACCCCTTCCAGATACTATTCACAAACAACATTTCCATTATACAGCCAGAAATTTAAGGTAGGTCTCAGGGAATTCAACCAGATATGCTTAAAATTACATTATGGAGGCATCCAGATAATCGTAAGGGCATAAAGGTATTAAAGTATAATGATAGTTCCCATGTGAGGAAAAATTCCGGGAGAACCTCGCTCAGAAAAGTACTCTGACCCGGAATTGAACCCGAACCAGCTGTAGCGAGAAAAACGTTACCTGTATATCATATCAGTAGACATTCCTGTACACTAATTCTAACAATAATTGTACCGTTGTATAAATATTATTTATACACATTAATAAAATTCATGATAACATTCCGTTGAAATAGTTATTTGTCTTAAAATTAAAATTATGCCCCGCGCCGTAGCCGAGCGGTTAAGGTAGGAAGCCTTGGCGCAGAGCTACGGGACTTGCGCTGGTTCGAGTCTCCATGGGGGAAGAAATTTTCTCATGGTATTTCGGCCAGTATGGGACCGGTGCCCACCCAGCATCGTGAGGCAATTGGGTAGCTACAATAAGTAGCGGCTCCAGGTTGAACCAGCTATAACGGCTGGGGGACTCGACATGCTAACCACATGTCACCCCTACACTGGCTGTCGATCATCTACCTCTGTGATTGACACATGTGGATGTGAAGGGCCAGCAGCCGGCTGGTAAAAGGGCAACCGCTGAAAAGTGGAAAGACCCTCAATCGGGAATTAAAATTATAATATAAAATTATAAAATTGTTACCTAGTAGGTCCTTCTCCTCAACTTTGTAAACTATTAATACCCTGAAGGCCTTTCGGGACTTGTCCCATCATCAGCAGAAGCAGGATATTGATCTGTATCTCCTGCTCTTTCTGCTGACGATGGGACTAGTACCGAAGGTCCACAGGGAATTAACAATCTACAAAGTTGAGAAGACGGATGTACTAGGTAACGATTTTGAATTCTGTATACTTATTTACTCACTGGCACTATCGAACCGGTAGGTTCATGGCCGCGCGGACATAAGCTCTCCATACATCCCTATCTTGAGTTTAATGTTTTCCAATCATTCCCTGTATAATCTACTTCCTTCAAATTATAGTTAAATGTTATTCTCCCACCTCATTTTTGGTCTACCAACTGAGCGTTTTCCGTCTGGTTTTTCTACAAGAAGCTTCCATGCACATCTTTCATTCCCCTTTCGTGCCACATGTCCTGTCCATCGCAGTCTACGAGACGTAATCGTTCTTCTCACATCTGGCTTCCTATAACGACCATGCAGTTCACTGTTATGTAAGTCTTCTCCATTCACCTGTCTGTTCATCTCTCTCTGGTCCACAATTTTTTCTAAGGACTTTATTCTCAAATACTCGTAATCTCCTTTCCACCCTTAAGGTAATTTATATAATATAACTGTTAGAATAATAGTTTTATATATTTTCAGTTTAACGTTTTTTGAAAGGAGTTGGGACGTCAAGAGTCCCTGTAATGCATAATAGCACGCATTTCCAGAATTGAGCCATGTATAATTGTGCATCTCATTCCTATTTATGATTATTGTTCCTACGTATCTGAATGCAGCTACTTTCTCAAAATTTTGCTCATTTTCATTAGCTGTCCATTTCAATTATATAATGTATTTCTATTGTAATTTGTATTACAATTTTAATTTATTTATCTACATGTGTGCTTTTTCCTAGATGTAAGCCTACTGTAGAATATCCTATGCGTTAATTTGAGAGAAATTAATTTATTCATACTTAATTTCTGTTTCATTTGCTCATTATGAACTTCATTAAACATTATGATAAACATAAAGCGACGTGAATGGCAAATTAGATATCAGTGTCACAATCCATATTGTTTTAAATTCCTATTTGTAAAGTTTTTGGGGATTCGCGGCAGCATGGTGTGTTGTGGCGATTTCATATTATCTATTCCAACTCGATTATAGTTAAAATGCCCATAACATAGCAGCAGTATGCGTTAAATCAACAACAAACACCGGAACTATAAAGCAAAAAGCTCCCATGTTGCGTTCGCTTAGTGAATTACAAGTCAATGGAAATTGTACAGTTAGATCGTTAATACAATTCACACCTATGATACTACCGACAAATGTTAATGCAATCATTCATATCAATTTTTGCACTATAACAAATCATTAATTATTTACTTAATTATGCAGTAATTATATAATCTAATTAACTGGGCGAGTTTTACATTCAACGTTTCAAATTATTTTATATTGCCTCATTACCATTGAATGACAATGCATTTTAGTTGGCTATTATTTTAGTTATAGATTCAATATAAAATATATTTATATAATCTTAATAATTTTTACAGAAGGACTGTGTACGTTATTTGATTGGTCCATGAACGCTGCTGCCAACATTTTGACACATGAAAATATATATATTTTGCGATGAAATCGAATTAAAATTTTTAAAATTAATAGAGCTATAAACTAAACATATTTTTACAAAAACTAATAACAGTTTTAATGCAGTATGTATGACATTTGATTTATTAAACGTAATGGCGAGTTGTACAGAATGTATAGCGACAGTTGACATAATAAAAATATTTAAGTCTTTAAGATTTAGATGGATGGATTAACTTTTCATAAGTAATGTCACGAGTGATTTCCAAATCATCGATAAATTCGTGAATTTATATACAGAATTTGAAAATTAAAAGCGACGTTTGTTAGGATTATTGAACGAATAAAATTAAGCTATTTACTCAAAAATAATTAATTAAATATAGTTACTGGTAATATATATATATATATATATATAAAATGTAAATGGCGTTTGAAAACAAATCAGAAATGTGTGATTATGTTTAATCTTTTTTATTCACTGTAACTTGATCATATTATTTATTGACAAATAGGATCGCAATATTGTAAGAATGCACTCCAGCGGAGAAAAAATGAAACACATCAAACTGTATATTATAACCAACATTTTAGGTTATTAATTCATTTTTTAGCAAACAACTCAGTAAAATCACTACTTATAAACACAATTATTGAACACACAATTATCAAATGTGTAGTTCGAAGGATTATGTTAATTATTTACTATATTAAATGTATTTCATGGAGAGTCAGTCACTGCAAAATAATGCTCTGACCTGTTCAGAATATTAAAAAGGAGAAGCTTTCTTTATCACAAAAGCAGGAGCTGGTAAAGATAATTAGATAAAGAGCGAGGTGAAACATGTCTGTCATTGATTGTAAAACACAATTCATTGAAACGTGATTGGTCATTGACTCCCATTTGGGATGTAAGTAAAATAGTCGGAGAAAAGAAATTAGTCCCATGATGAGAGGTAACATTTACATTAGCAGATGTTAAGAGGATATTTGTCAGATGTGAGTATAGCTTCCGGCTATGTAAATGAATGAATGGAGAAAAAAGAAGATAGTAGAGAACATAAGCGCATAGTTGCGATATGCTAGCCTTACAAAACACAAGAAAAAATAAAAGAAGAATATTAAATTATAATATTGTACATTTCTTCGGAAATAACATATTTCTAGTATTATTATTGATTTCGTACATCTCAATGATGGATAAATCATATTTGAAGGTCCCGGGTTCAAGTCCCGGTCTGAGCGTATAATTTTTCTCTTCAAATATGATTTATCCATCATTGAGATGTACGAAATCAATAATAACATGGAAAAGCCGTACTGGCTGTAATGTATAATTCCCAAATATGTCTTCTTATAAAGGAGCCGCCATTTGCAAGATAGAAGCATGGCTTCATAGCATTTGGTGGATGGGAATTACAATGTATATAGAGAAAGATTTGCGTTTAGATCGGTACTTGCTCAGGTAGCTCAGTTGGTAGAGCACTTGGTCTAGAGAACCAAGGGTCCCGGGTTCAAGTCCCGGTCTGAGCGTATAATTTTTCTCTTCAAATATTTCTAGTAGTTTAATGTTGTGGTGAACATTAACTGACAATTCTTATAAGTGTAAAAAAAATAGAGAATTTACATAAACTAATAACATTTAAAATATTGAATGAATAAAGATGTTACTGCAAAAGCTACTTTTCTTATACTGTGTTCATTCACCTGTTATTTATATACGAGTATTTACGAGTGTGATGATTTAGAATATTGAAGACGTCAGTTATTACCGGAAAGATTTCTAAATTCAAATCGGGAAAGATTGGCATGCTACGAGTTATTGGTAAATCCACAAAATTGGATAAACTTGGATAAATTTCTGGACAAAACGCGGAAAATAAGAACAACACTCATTCATGAATAACTATAATGTTATCACAATGCAATACCAATAATTCTTAATAATTATACATAACTTAATTAATGTATAATGCTATTGTATTATTATGTAATTGTAATATTATTGTGTTTCCTTTATGTAATTGTAATGTTTTTTTTCTTTATACTATTACCAATTATTACTTTATTGTAACGGACTGTCAACAGCATGTACGGCTTACTGCCCGTGCGATCCATATTTGTAAATAATATTGTAAATATCTTACTTTTTGTCTAATAAAGTCCTACTACTATTACATATTTACTGAAATGGGGAAAATATTTGTTTTGAAATTAATTACGTCAACTAAAATTCAATTCGATTGTTTTTTTGATAACTGAGAATAATTTTAGAAAACCCCAATGACATTGTCCGACTCCACGAATTAATCATGAAATCAATTCTCGAACGCTGTCTCGCTCGGATAATCACTGGAAAATTGACAATGTTGCATTTTTATGAATGTGCTGTTAAAAGAGGAATGTAAACTAAAGTCTTGTCGCAGCTATCTCAGTGCTGATAAAAATGAGTCATTCGTACAATTATAAATTAAGAAACATATACTTTCAGTATTTGAATGTCACGACATTCCTATTTATATCCTCTTTAACGTCTAAGGTCCCATCTGGATCTTGCGATAATCCAATGGGGCGTGTAATTCTATTTTTGAAGTTAGTTATTTGTTTTCTGAAAAAAAAAATCATTGGTTTAATACAATGATACACGAGAAGAGAGTTGGCTCAAGGTGTAGCGTTTGAGACTCGTATTCGGGATGTCCCGGGTTCAAATACCGGCGCCTGACTGAGGTTTTTTTTCCCTGGGTTCCCTCAATCATAAAGGCAAATATCAGTTTATAATTTAAATTTCCAGGACTCGTTTTATCATATTTACCATTTCATAATCCATCCAAAGTAATTCTGCCCCAAGTCAGGTCCTTCACTACAATCATAGCATTTTCATGCTATGCTTGCAGCTTTACTAGGGAATCGTAGGTGTGGTAGCTTCCCGTTGCTTTCCACACCGGTGAAAGATGATGATGATGATGATGATAATGATAAGGATGATGATGGTGATGATGATGGCCATATGATTTCGGGGACCGTTTGGGCCTTAAAGTTTTCCTGACATTTCTCTTACAGGTGAGGAAACCCCCCGATAAAAACCTCACCCAGAAAAACTGCCCCGACCGGGGATCGAACCCGGGCCCGCTGCGTGACAAAGCAGCACGCTACCTCGAGACCACAGTGATGGACCATTTCATAATATCATTACTTATAAATAAAAATAAGATAAAAATTTAAAATATGTACCTTTTGGCAGGTGCCGTCGTCCTCAACTGTGTTAAAATATTATATTTAAAATGTTATCTAAAATGTTTCATAAGTTAACTTCCATCATCAGCAGGATGAGTATCTGTTACTAGTTGTTGTTTAAGATGCTGTAGACTCGAGATGTCTTTAGTAGCAACTGACTTGTTTTGGACGATCTCGTATAATGGGTTGTGCGACTAGGATATGTTCTCATTAAGAAGTAAGGTGTTGTTTATTTATTTTATAATTTCAAGGTCTTCAAATGTATTTATATTTGCTGGAATATTTTCTTTGTGAACTATCGTTAGAGTGTTTTTATTGTGTCCATTCGGTGACCAGCGTTAATGATATGTTTGGCTTAGCTTGATTTACCACCGCGTACATAAAATCTTCGAGGTGTTCCTTATACCTTGTATTAAAGTTTCTGCTGTAAAATTTATTACAATCTTATGTTAGTTTGTAGACTCCCTTATTATTAAATTTGCTGTGTTCTTCTGTGCCATTGTATATTATGTTGTTTAATTTGTTTTCGGTTTTATAAGCTATGTTTATGTTTTAATTTTTTTTTCAAGTTCTAGCTAGTTTTGTGGTTTCATTTCCTGTGTACGTTAATGTTACCCACGTTTTGTTATTAACAGATTCTCTTTCAAGTTTTGTTATATTATTTATGTCATTTTTTTGTTTTTTTTTATAAACTTATCAATTATTTGTTTATTGAAACCGTTGCTTTTTATCATGTGTTTAATATATCCTTTGTTATAATTTGTTTTGTTTAAGGGTAATTTTAACATGCTGTTAATTAAACTATTAAATGTGCTGATTTTATGTTGGTATGGGTATCTAGATTTGTTATTAATGGTGAGGATATTATGTATAGATTAGCGGAAAATACTTAATTCAAGTTTTTTTTTTTTTCGTTATGGTAAGGTCTACAGTAGATAGTTTATTTTATTATTAAGTTCTATCTCCTTCGTAAATTCTATTTTATTGTGCATATTGTTTAGTTCTAGCAAGATAACATTTTAAATATAATATTTTAACACAGTTGAGGACGACGGCACCTGCCAAAAGGTACGTATTTTAAGTTTTTATCTTATGACTATTCACCTCAACGGAATTTGATATGGATTTTATTAGTATTGAAATAAAAATAAAACAAATGAAACAAACTCTATATGGCTTAGGATGTTAAAGGCGTCTAAAAATAATGATGTTCTGAATGCATAATTAATGAACGATGAATGGAACTTACTAATCGTATTCATACGCAGCTTTTGCCTTGACGGCCAAGGACACGCCATGAGAAAAACCTCCGGTTAGCTTTGACATGGGATTTGAATCAAGAACTTAAAGCTTAAAGAGTCACAGTCTTAGATAACTATCTCATTAAAATTAAGTCTTGATTCATCTGCCTTGATATCGATGAAAAATATATCTGGCATTCTACAAATAATAAATTACGAGATGGATACACTTTTAAAAGCTCACGACTTCTTGGGTCTTCTCGAAGGAGTGGAAAAGTTAGGCCACCCATGATGAGGATCCGTTTAAAAGCGTTTGAAATAATGTTGAAAAGGGTGCCGATAACCTTTAGAAAGAGATGGAATTCATCTTCTCCCCTGGAATGCGTGTTGAATGCATGTTATTACAAACCCTCTGGCATCTCAGTTGGAAGAACTAACTGCATTCAAGAAGATGATGAAGAAAGAAAAGAAAAAAAAAGCGAGTGTAACAGGGTTAGTAGCATATTAAAGACTTGGCGCGGAGATTACAAGGGGGAAAGGGGGTTTTACTCATAGCAGTCGTTTTTGGGACAAGAGCGACGAGTAGGGGAAGAGGTTAAAGACAAAAAAGGAGAGAAGGGGAATAAAATCAAAATGACAAGGGATGAATATAAAGATCACAACAAAAATATATATAGGTCTATTATGCAATTAAGAGAATATGATAAGCACTTTCATGATACAATTTTTCAAGTATCAGTCATAACTGTTGTAAGAAGGGTGGTTTATAAAGTGATTTCTTAAAATAAATCATTATTATAACTTACAATTATAGAAACTGAATTTTCACGTCCCAACTCCTTTCAAAAAACATTTAAGTGAATATATATATATATACACAGTCCACCGCTGTGGTCTCGAGGTAGCGTGATGCCTTGTCACGCAGCGGGCCCCGAGTTCGATCCCCGGTCTGGGTGAGGTTTTTATCGGTTTTTTTATCACCTGTACCACAAATGTCAGGAAAACTTTAAGGCACAAACGGTCCCCCGAAATCATATAGCCATCATCATCATCATCATCCTTCATCGGTGTGGAAAGCAAAGGGAAGCTAACACACCTACAATTCCCTAGTAAAGCTGAAAAGCATAGCATGATTGCAGCGAAAGACCTACCCTCGGGCAGAATTACTATGGATGGATGGATATATATATATATATATATATATATATATATTACTATTATTCTTCCAGTTATATTATATGGATGCGAAACATGGACTCTTACCTTAAGGGAGGAAAGGAAATGACGAGTATTTGAGAATAGAGTTCTTAGGAAAATATTTGGACCAAACAGAGATGAAGAGACAGGCGAATGGAGAAGACTACTAAACAGTGAACTACATAGTCTTTATAGGAAGCGAGATATAATAAGAACAGTTAAGTCTCATAGACTGTGATGGACAGGACATGTGGCACGAATGGGAAATAAAAGACGTGCATAGAAGCTTCTTATAGGAAAACCAGAGGGAAAACTCCCAATTGCTAGACCAAGAATGAGGTGGGAGAATAACATTAATTATGATATGAGGGAAGTAGATTGTGCAGGTGATGATTGGAAAACATTAGTTCAGGATTGGAATGTATGGAGAGCTTATGTCCGCGCGGCCATGAATCTACGGGTTCGATGGTGCCAGTGAGTTAGTTAACATTGATAAACAAAGCACCAAACATTTATTTATGATATTATATGCAAAATTCTACCATGCATGTATTTCCTATATATTTAGAAAGTAACTTGATTTGTGGTTAATATTTTCCATAAAGTAGGCTACGTCAAAAATAAACTTTTGTACAAAAAGCTGTCTTTATTTCCTCAGAAAACAGCACCTCTGCAACCGAACAGTCGACTGAAAAAATAAAGTCTAAATCGCAATCACGGTTTTGCAATATTTCCATTATTTCCATGATAAATGTAAAGGTAATACATGGCATATGAGAGTAAGCTTTATTCACGACGAATGGTATGTTTAGCACTCGATTCAAGAGCCAAAGGCAATAAATTCTACGAGCGTCGTACCATTTTTTCCCCTATTACTAATATCTAAATTAATATTTCGATTAAATCATTTACTAGTATTACAAGCTAGTCTTACAAGCAGAAAAGTTTTTGACTATTTCGTTTTTGTTCCTTTTGCTTCTTAATAAGTATGCTTATTATATTTATCAAAAGTGTAATATTTCTTATTTTTTAAATAAGAAATATATTTCGAGGTAGATAGATCATCGCTCGATTAATGTCTTTGCCATCGACCGATTCCTAATAGCCAATTTTGTCGGTCCATCCAATCTCCTGATTGTAGATATTTCTCCTTCATGTATAAATATATTCCCTGACTCCAGGAGCTTTTAGGTCTTCCTCTGCCTCGTCTTCCCTCAGATTTCCATTCCAAAACATATTTTGGTAGCCGATCCTCTTCCATTCGCTGGACACATCCGTAACATCTTAATTGCTGAGTTTTAATATAACCTAAAATAGTTTCTTTAATCTCCATTTCCCCCCTTATAACTGAGTTTCTAGTGTTTTCTCTTCTTGAAATTCTTACTGCCCTTCGTATAAAATCCATTTCCGTTGCCAAAAAATACTTATTTGTTTTTGTTGTTAATGCCCAAAGTTCTGCTCCATAAGTCATGAGGCTTTTAACAATTGTATTATATATTTAGTTAAATAAATTATGGATTTTCATCAAATAAACGCCATATCAATTGACTAATTGTATGATATACATTAATTTTATTTTTATTACTTATATTTATATCCCACAATATTCCACTGAAGCAAGCAATTGCAAATTTTCCTTTATTATTTCTATTTCTTATTTCCTCTTCAAAACTTCCATTTTTATTGTTTTTAATTCCTAAAAAAATGAAATCTCACTATAATATATTATTGTTTCTCCAGTCTCCAAAATTAAATTTTGTTTTGGTTCATCAATTGATAAATATTTTGTTTTCTTCATGTTCAAAATTAATCCCAATTTATGATATTCTTCTATTAATTTTTTAGTCATATATTCTAAATTTTCATAATCTTGTTCAATTAACAATTGATCATCTGCAAAATGTAAGTTGTATAAAGTTTTGTTGCTTAAAATAGGAATTCCCATGCTTGAACATTTTCTCCTCCAATTCTTTAATATTTCATGTACATAGAGAGTGTCCCATTCAAACCTCCCACATTTTAATTAATCATAACAAACAAAGTATGCGGAATTATGAAATGAGGCCGGTATTAATCGAAACAGAAACTCAAAGAATTTCCATTGCCACACACTAAAACACAATTAGTAGCACGAACAATATCAAGTCTGTATTCGATTTCGTGCCACGTTCTGCCAAATATATCTATTGGTACTGTTGCAATTGTGTCAAGGATACGGGTTCGTAAATCATGAAGATCTTGTACTGGAGTCGCAAACACGGTCTTTTACATACCCCCAGAGGAAGAAGTCCAGTGGAGTGATGTCTGGCGTACGTGTTTTATGTCATTATTGTTCAACATGCGACAGATGAATTAACTGCATCAATGAAAACAATTTTTTTTTAGTTTTTCTTTCTTTTAATACCAACCTCATTTCATAATTCCGCATACTTTGAGAGTTATGATTAATTAAAATATGGGAGGTATGAATGGGACATGGTGTACATTTAAACAGAATTGGCGATAGACAACAACCTTGACGTATACCTTTATTTATCGTAAAACTGGTGTGAATTTAAATATCAACAGCGAATTACATACAAACTTTATTTACTATTGTTTAGAACTATAGGCCTACGATTATTTCATCGTTAAACTCGACAAAAGATAATCGTTATATTCACATAAAAATCCGTCACGCAGGAACTGAGTGAACTAAGCCAATTCCTCAGAATTATCCAATCATTAAGAGTGAAGGTTTACCGGAAAGCCGTAATTTAAAAATATGTTCAATGACCGTCATATTTATTTTATCCCAACATGATTAAAATACACACCATTTAATTAACGATTATAAATATATATTTCTTAAGGGGGGGGGACCTACACCTTTAGCCATTAAAAATATGACATATTTCAATAGTTCTTTTCTCAGCAACAATGCTGGTTACAGAAATTACATTTGGCATGTGATATCTATATTACAATGTGAGAATGTTTGTGTACTTAAGTACAATCTAATTTCAGTCGTTATGGTTGATTAAATATTCAAAATGTCAGCTGAAAATGTTGCATTGTCTTGCTGTTTCACTGATAATTTTCCTAAATTTCAATATATTTTAATGATTCTTGTTTTATTTTACTCATAACGTTGTAGCTACAAAATATACTACAATTGTTTAATTATATAGAGTGTAATTTTTTTATTTTTCATTTTAAATTGATGCATACTCGTTTTTGTTAAAATTTGCATTAAAAATATATTTTTTAAATAAACTATCATAGGTGCATTACTAATTCTAAATTTTGTTCATCTCTGTAAACTACAAATACATGAAAAATTTCATCTCAATATCTTGAAAACTTTGAGAGTTATCAGGGAAACCATATTGAAAAAATCAGTTACGGAAAACAAGCGACAAACTTACCGAATATTAAAATTAAAGGGCTCACTCGAATAACAACATTGCACATTTTTAAACATAACTGAAAAGTAATACATATATTAATGAAACTCTTCTACTAATTGAGAGATGAAGTTTTAATCTATATATATATATATATATATATAAAATAGATTGAAAAATACTTTTTATGACCCTCAAAGGTGTAGGTCTCCCCTTAAACCATCAAAGTCAGACCATAAGTTCGATTAGCTGAGAAATTTGCTTCGTCGCGCCTAGTAGTGCGTGATGGATTTTGGTTACATCAAATAGGTTTTGTGTATCTATTGTTTTGTTGGTAGAATTCATATTATCCGGTACTCGTCACTAAAGTTGCTTGTATTATGTAACTTATAAATTAGTTCGTGTCTGTGCGCGCGTGTGTCATCTAATATATAAAAATTAATGTTTGTTAGCTTGTATATTTGTTTGTTTGTTCGTACTTTATGATCCGATTTTGATGGGTTTCTTTGCAAAATGTTCAGGAGATTCCCGGGATGAACATAGGCCATGAAAGAGTTGTGATATTCAACACCTACACCTTTTCGACGCTTAAATGGCGTACGCTGCCTAAATAATAACTAATACACAAAATTAATTTACACAGAATTGAATATCTCAAAAAACTCTACAAAAAAGTCCGGGACAGCATACGTTTATCTTTTACAGATAACACACAATAGCCATTTTTATGTTTCATTGATGCCAAGGAGATGGGGATAACGAGATTCTCGGGCAAGCATGTGCTGCCATACCATTCATCCGACTATCATGGGGCTTTTTGCAAAATGTTCAGGATTTTTTCGGGAATATTATAGGTTATAAAGGAGTGCTAATGCTCCCATTCGCCCTTAAAAATCACCTTCTGTAGTGAAAAAAACGTGAAAAAATGCCACTTTCTGTAAGCTTAAATGGCTTTCGCTTCCTGAACCATAACAAATACACAAAATTATTGTACACAGAATTGAATATCTAAAAAACGTCTACAGAAAAGTCCGCGACAACATATGTTTATCTTTTAAGGATAACTCAAAATAACGCATTTTGTCTTTGAGCTAATTTATGCCAAGTACATCGGGATGCGTAGATTCCCCGGCAACGCCGGGTAATCAGCACTGGGTATCTAAAAATAATAACGATATAAATTTATATTTATTTTTCCTTTTACTTATTTAACTAAATGCAAAAACACATTATTTATTTAGGTGTAGCAGCGCACGCCGGGTATTAGCTAGTACATTATAAAATCATATTTATATACTATAAACAACTATTTACCGTATATCCCAAATCGTAGAAACTTAAAACACTTCACATTCCTTTAAACTATTCAAATAATCAAAATTGAACTTCGAAGTAATCCGAAGAGAATCTTATAAGGAACCCTCTATTAGGGCGGATCTTTTGTATTGTATGTATATATTTATTAACATTTTTTTTTCATCTTGAGAATTTTCCTCATCATTGAGGGTTTTTCTCCAACCAATCTTAGTAATTAACATGAATTTAAAAATAAATGCATAAATGACTACGGACTTATAGACTAACAGTTTGCAACAAACATTCACAAATTTCCCTTAATTAAAGTTCTCCATCCTTCTCTGTCCTATGTGTTTTCGTCTGTTACACCAAATTTCCTCATTGGATTTTCAATGCTATTTTTCCAGGTGGTTCTTGGTCTTTCTTTTCTGCTCCTTCTTTCAATTTTCCATGCATCCATGGGAAATATAATGTATTATTATATGATATATTTATATTAGTCCACCGCTGTGCCTTGTCACGCAGCGGGCCCGGGTTCGATTCCTGGGCGGGAAATATTTCTGGGTGAGGTTTTTCCTCACCTTTAAGACAAATACCAGGAAGCTTAAGGCCTAACGGTCCCCGAAAATCATCCGGCCACCATCATCATCCTTATCATTATCATCACCATCGTTCAACGATGTGGAAAGCAACAGGAAGCTGCCACACCTGTAATACCCTAGTAAAGCTGCAAAGCATAGCATGAAAACGCTATGATTGCAGTGAAAGATCTGCCCTCGGGCAGAATTACTATGGATGGATGGATGGATGGATGGATGGATGGATATTTATATTTATTTATTATACCATCATCATAAACTTGTTTATGTTTAGGTCGTTCGAGCTTGTTTCTGTGAGATCTCACGATGTGGTTTGTTAGTCCTTTTTAATATTGGTCTTCTCAACTCTTTAGGTTGATACTGCGTATTTATCTTCTAATATATACAAATGAATGTTTGTTTGTTCATACTTTATGCGCGGCCGTAACGTTGATCCGATTGTGATGGAGTTTTTTGCAAAATGTTCAGGAGATTCCGGGATGAAAATAGGCTATATGAGAGTTGAGATAGAATGTATTTATTAAAAATAGATTATTTTAAGTGTAATATGAAGGATATTTTGATGCACTCGAAAATTCGAAAAAAAAATGCCTCAACTCCTGAAACCTTAAAAAAACACCCTTTGTAGTGAAAAAACGTGAAAAAGTCCCTTTTTTAACCCTTAAATGGCTTACGCTGCCTAAACCACGACAAATACACAAAATTAATGTACACAGAATTGAATATCTCGAAAAACTCTAAAGAAAAAGTCCTCGAAAGCATATGTTTATCTTTTACAGATAACACACAATAGCCATTTTTATGTTTCATTGATGCCAAGGAGATCAGGATAAGTAGATTCCCGGGCAAGCATGTGCTGTCATTCCATTCATCCGATTGACATGGGACTTTTTGCAAAATGTTCAGGATTTCCCCGGGAAGGCTATATGTTATAAGAGAGTTTTAATGCTCAAGCCCTTCACCCTTAAAAATCACCTTCTGTAGTGAAAAAATGTCGCTTTTTTGTAAGCTTAAAGGCTTACGCTGTCTAAAACCATAATAAATATACGAAATTGTTGTACACAGAATTGGATATCTCAAAAAAAAAACTCGACAAAAAAGTCCGCGGCAGCATATGTTTATCTTTTACAGATAACACACAATAGCCATTTTTATCTTTCATTGATGCCAAGGAGATCGGGATAAGTAGATTCCCGGGCAAGCATGTGCTGCCATACCATTCATCCGATTGCCATGGGGCCTTTTGCAAACTGTTCTGGATTTCCCCGGGAAGGTTATAGGTTGTAAGAGAGTTTTAATGCTCAAACCCTTCACCCTTAAAAATCACCTTCTGTAGTGAAAAAAAAGTGAAAAAATGTCGCTTTTTATAAGCTTAAATAGCTTACGCTGCCTAAAACCATAATAAATACACAACATTATTGTACACAGAACTGAATATCTAAAAAAAAAAAAAAACTCTACAGAAAAGTCCGCAACAGCATATGTTTATCTTTTAAGGATAACTCACAATAACTATATTTGTCTTTCATTGATGCCAAGGAGATCCGAATAAGTAGATTTCCGGGCAAGCATAGCAGCACACGGCGGATATTCTTTTATGGATAACTCAAAATAACGAATTTTTATGCCAAGTATGTATATATAAATATATATATATATATATATATGACTCGAACTTATCATTCCTTGATAATGACATGTGGGATCATGCCGAAAACGTCGGAATCATTGGCCTGAGGCCGAACTTGAATCCAAGACGCGGAAAACCCAAGAAAACTTTCATATTCATATATATAAATGCATTTATTATATATATATATATATATATATATGCATGAATTCCCGGGAAACGCCGGATAATCAGGACGGGGTATCTATAAATAATAACGATACAAATGTATATTTATTTTTCTTTTTACTTATTCAACTAAATGCAAAAACACATTATCATTTATTTAGGTGTAGCAGCACACGTCGGGTATCAGTTTATATATATATATATATATATATGTGTGTGTGTGTGTGTGTACATATATTATTGTATCTATATCAAGAAAGTCAAACCTGAAATCAGTGCACATTCTGTATTAAATATACTTATTAAATGAATACTATGTTAATTTCACTAACCCCACTTTGGTAAGAATAACCACAACAGTAATCAAGTGCTTTTGTAATAATACTGCTAGTAGATAGATGTGATTGTGTTATTACTAAATGAAGTGAATGTTACATTATGAGATTATCTGATGTGGCGGACACAGACCGTATTTATTAAGAAATTAATATTGATACATGCCATCCAACATAATCACTACTACCATGGATAAATTACATGTCTATTAATGGAGCTCCATTACACAAACATGTTAACTTGTAAATATTACATAACACTGGACGAAGAAAAAATAGGTCAGGCTTGAGGGTGGTCTTGTATCGCTGTATCTATAATATAATTCTAAGCTTCGTATCTGCTTTTGCCCAAGTCACTATGCTGAATTTCTGAGATTGAAATTACACAATCATACGTAGTGAAGTTAATAAATATGAACACTTCATAATCACCTATTTGCACATTATACAAGATGAAACAATGCATAGGTGATAAAATCAGGCAAATCAATCTATGGTGAAATCGAAGTCATCAGATCAGACCATAATTTATATCTGTTTATATTTTTTTGAGTTTCAACTCGCAAATGTCGTAAGCAAAGTTAGGCATAATAATAATAATAATAATAATAATAATAATAATAATAATAATAATAATAATAATAATAATAATAAAAAATAATAATAATAATCATCATCATCGTCCTTTCAAGTATTAGGTCCAGTGGCCCGTTACGGTCTCCCGCCATCTCCGAAAAGGTCGACCCACATATCTTCTGCCTCGAGGAATGTAGTGAAGAATTTGTTTTGGTATTCTGTGACGATCCATGCGCTGAATATGGGCTAGCCAATTGTTTCTATATTCTTGGAGGTATTCAGATATAGGTACGATGTTTAACTCTCTGGCTATTGTTGAATTTCTTTGGTGGTCTAGAAGGCTATAACCTGCAGTTCATCGCAGAAATTTCATCTCCGTGGCTGTAATATGACGATCATCCTGAGTTCTGATGGTCCAAGCTTCACTGCCATAACAGATTATGGGTCTAGCGAGAATTTTATAGATTTTCATTCTTGTGTGTCTCTGCACTTTTGATGGTTTAAAAACTTGGTTGATAATTCTTAAAGCTTTATTATAGTTTTGTATTTTAAAGGATATATCACATTCCTCATTATAAGTTAGATTATATCCTAAGTATTTAAATGAATTAACTTGCTCTAATATTGAATTCTGAATACAAATTTTACTTCTTACTGGGAATTTCCCTTGAAAGGCCATAACTTTAGATTTTGTTGTTGATATTTCCATGTATAATAATAATAATAATAATAATAATAATAATAATAATAATAATAATAATAATAATAATACTCACTGGCACTATCGAACCCGTAGGTTCATGGCCGCGCGGACATAAGCTCTCCATACATCCCTCCTGAGCTAATGCTTTCCAGTTATTTCCTGTATAATCTACTTCCCTCAAAACATAGTTAATGTTATTCTCCCACCTCATTCTTGGTCTACCAACTGGGCGTTTTCCCTCTGGCTTTCCTACAAGAGGCTTCCATGCACGTCTTTCATTCCCCATACGTGCAACATGTCCTGCCCATCGCAGTCTACGAGATTTAACTGTTCTTATTATATCTGGCTTCCTATAAAGGCCATGACGTTCATTGTTAAGTAGTCTTCTCCATTCACCTGTCTGAATAATAATAATAATAATAATAATAATAATAATAATAGTAATAATAGTAATAATAGTAATAATAGTAATAATAGTAATAATAGTAATAATAATAATCATCATCATCATCTGCATTCATGGATTACGTCTGTTGACCCGTTCCGACTTCAGCCCATCTCTTTCTAGGTCTGCCCACATCTCGGGTGCCTTTAGGTTTGTATTTTGTTATTTGTTTTGGATATCTATCTTCATTCATTCTGTCTATGTGTTGCTTCCATTAATAATAATAATAATAATAATAATAATAAATAATAATAATAATAATAATAATCATAATCTTGTCGCCTCAACTTCTTTCAAAAAACGTTAAACTGAAAATATATAAAACTGTTATCCTCTCAGTTACATGGATGTGAAACATGGACACTTACCATAAGAGAGGAAAATATTATGAGTATTTTATAATAGAATTCTTGGGAAAAATTTTGGACCAAGGAGAGGTTAACAGATAGGCGAATGATGAAGACTACAGTAGCTACATGGCCTTTATTGGGAAACCAGATGTAATAAGAACAGTTAAGTTTCGTAGACTGCGATGGGCAGGACATGTGGCACGAATGGGGAATGAAAGAGGGGCATGGGTACAATGGAATGGAAACTTCTTGTAGGAAAAGTGCCAAGAAGGTAGACCAAGAATGAGATGGGAGAATGACATTAACCATGATTTGAGGGAAGTAGATTATATAGGAGATGATTGGAAAACACTAGCTCAGGATAGGGAAGTATCGAAAGCTTATGTCTGTGAGGCTATAAAGTTACGGGTTCGATAGTGCCAGTAAATTAGTTAATAATAATAATAATAATAATAATAATAATAATAATAATAATAATAATAATAATAATAATAATAATAATAATAAGAATAATTATTATTATACTAATAATAATAATAAAATAATAATAATAATAATAATAATAATAATAATAATAATAATAATAATAATAATAATAATAATAATAATATGTCTATAACCATACAACCCCACGTGAATCAAGGACACTTCTTTCCGGGAGTCATTAATGAAGCTAATTTAGTTATTCTTATTTCCTTACAGATGTCAGCGAGTGGCAAGTGGTTAACTCATCGTCTCAAAGCATTTCAAGTATCATTTGAATAAATGTTGCTCAGAATATCTAATTTAGGCTCGAGGTTCTTTTACGAGCCCGAAAATTTTCATATTTCGAGACCTACGGCTTAAAGTCCCTTCCTGGAGAACTTCTCTCTTGGATTTTTTCATCCTAAACATCCATCGGCCCTGGCCGGATTTGAACCCCCGACACTCGAGACCAGAGGTAGAGAAATTAATTCCTTCGCTACCAAGGGTGATTATAAAACAATAATAATTAAGAAATGAACTCACTAGCATTAAGAACTCAGAGGTTCATGGCCTCGTGGGCGTACTCCCTTCTTACACTCTGATTCTAAGTTGGGATTTTCGATAAATCTCTATAGACTAGCTAGAATCGAGATCGTTCAGATCGTGGCTATTTTTCCGCAACATTTGTGGCCTACTCAATGGGTCCTTTCTCTTTGGTTTTCTTGCATGTCGTTCTTTCATTCCCCATTCGTGTCACATGTCCTGTTCATCTACCAGATTTAACCATTTTTATTTCTTGTACTTCCCAAAAATATCACGCAGTTCACTGTTATACAGTTTTCTCCATTGACCTATTTGAGTCTTTTTTTTTGTCCAAACATTTCTTAAACACTATATTCTCAGATACTAGTATTTTTCTCCTCTGTTAAAGTGAGAGACAATATTTCGCATCCAAATAATAGCCCATAACCGGGAAAATAGCCGTTGTATATACTTTAATTTAACATCAATTGAGAGACGTTGGGATGGGAAGAGTCCCTGTAATCTATAATTACAATGACATTAACAATAATAATGTAATGATGTCGAAATTGTATCCTTTTACATTGTGATAAAATATATTTGTTTTCCCCTGATAAAAGACTGGAGTCGAAATCCGTGACAGGCAGTTTAAAGACACACATTAATAATTGTGTGAGGGGGAAAAAGCGACAAGAAAATACGTTGAAAGAAAATGGCAAGAAGTGTGACGCAATAGACGTCGCTTTCTCGCGACGCTTAGCGTCTTACGTAATTACTAAATTAAACCAAACTAATTAACCTGCTTGCTGATTAATGTTAACAAAGAGGCCTTAAAAACACATGCACTCATTTCACTTGAAACCTTACAACAGCTATGGAAACTTAACCAACAGCTGGAAGGCGACAGGGGTGTTCATAAAACAACATTGTTTTATCTTGGTACGAAACCACAATTAAACGCCGTCATAATCATCAGATCTAGTTTAGGGTTACACAATTACAAGACTAACATTTGAAAGCAAGTTCTAATATCTAGTTCAGAAGATGGTCTACAGACCTCGCTCTTTCAGTTAAATAACATTATACAGAAATATAATTTCAAAATATCAATAAGTAAAACGAAAATCCTAGCTTTTAAGGGAGCAGATATCGTAAGAGCTAAAATAATTCTGGAGGGGAAACCCATTGAACAAGTGAACCATTTTGAATACCTGGGTTATGAAATCTCCTATTTTAAAAATTAAGATCTATTTAACAAACTTAATACATTTAATTATATATGTGGAACAATCAAAAGGACATTTAAAACACAAGAAAAGAAACAAAACTAAAATTTTATAAAGTAGTGGCAGTCCCCTTACTATTGTATGGTAGTGAATTTTGGGTTTTAACTAAAAGAGAAGAGATCATAGAAGCAGCTGAAATGAGATTTCTGAGAAGTGTGGCTGGTTTAGATAAGAGAAGAAGTGAAGATATTAGAAATGAGTTAAATATATTTAAACTCTTAGATAGAATAAAATAATCTAGAAAAAATGGAAAGAACATGTTCAAAGAATGGAAGATGATCGCATTCCCAAAATTATACTTAAATACAAACCAAAAGGACACAGGAATGTTGGTAGACAAAGAAGAGATGAATCCAACTTTTTGAATGAGAATCTATGAGACCGGAACAAGCCACATGGGCTTAATCCGTGATTGTTCATGATGATGATGATGACATTTGAAAGCATAGAGAATATATGACGTCAGATGTATAGGTAAACGCTTTGCTAGCGGGCGCGGTCATTCTGACTTGGATCGCAGGTTCGAATCCTGTCGGTTCTGGAGGGGCATTAGTATTGAACCGGGATTTTTCGTGTATTTGTCGGGGTTCTCCCGTAACTTTCTTTCTACCAATACATTCCACTTCTCTTCTCTCCCCTACCATGTCATTTCATATTAATTTATTAATTTTATTTTGAGAATTTTCCGCATCGTTGAGTGTTTTCTCCAACCCAATCTTTGTAATTAATATGAGTTTTAAAAAATAAGTAAATGACCACGGACTTATGGACTATCAGTTTGTAACAAACATTCACAAATTTACCTTAATTAAAGTTCTCCATCGTATTCTGTGTCTTCATCCGTTACACCAAATTTCCTCATTGAATTCTGAATGTTATTCTTCCAGGTTGTTCTTTGTCTTACTTTTCTGCGCCTTCTTTCAATTTTCCATGCATAGACGGCTTTTGGTAGTCTTCCATCCTGCATTATTCTTATGTGTTCATAGCATATTTGCCTTCTGTGTTTAATCTCATCCATTATAGGCCTACTTCTTTCTGAATTCATCCATGTTATAATTTCTGTATTTCTAACTCTTTCCAGTCGAAATTTCCTGGCAGCTCTTCTCCAAAAAGCAATTTCAACTGCAGTTATTCTGTTGGCATGTTGTTATATTAATTAGTAATATTAATAAATATTAATTTATACACTCATTAATTTCATAATATATTTCACCTTATCTCATTTTGGAAACGTTGTGTGGTCTGGCAAACCACATGTGTTTACTACTATTAATATTTGTATATATATATATATATATATATATATATATATATATATATATAAAGTCCCGCGCCGTAGCAAAGTGGTTAAGGCAATAAGCCTTAGCGCAGAGCTATGGGACTTGCGCTGGTTCGAGTCCCTATGGGGGAAGAAATTTTTCTCATGGAATTTCGGCCAGTATGGGACCAGTGCTCACCCAGCATCGTGAGGCATTTGGGTAGCTACAATAAATAGCGACTGCAGGTTGAGAAGACCAGCTATAACGGCTGGGGGACCCGACATGCTGACCACATGTCACCCCTACACTGGCTCATAATCGTCTACCTCTGTGATTACCACATGTGGGCGTGGTCCACCACCAATGCCCCTCCGGAACCGCCAGGATTCGAACCTGAGGTTGCAGTCGGGACGCCTCGCGAGCTAGTCACGTGTCTACTGAGACGGCTTCAAATTTCATTAATTATAGGTCTATAGAATTAAAATATAATATTATAATTTATCAAGCGATTTTCTCAGACCAACGTATGCTTTCCACACTATTTATGTAACCCGGAAGAATTGATAATAAGCCTCGACGTAGATACGAGATTGTTTTTCTTCAAACTTGACTCATGCTAATTAGATCCGGCCATGGATTTTTCGATAAAGAACTTTACTCGGTATTTCAATCACTTTAACCTATACATAATTCATAAGCCTCTTATTACAAGCAATTACACGCTTTATGATCACTACAAGGAACGTATAAAATGCTTATTATAGTTTTTGCTTTTTTTTTTTTTTACAATGTAATGATTTCTGTGAGAAACACTTGTGTATCTTCGAAAATAAATCTTTCCATGTTATTAAAATAGAATCAAAATGAAAATGAATGAATATGGTTCGAAAGTAGCATTTACAATTCATATTTGGGAAATCTCCTGTTGAAATCCCTGCACGGACCAAATTGACTATAATTTTCCATGGTTTCGTTCAGCCGGCAAGAAAAAGCTGGATTGTAATTGTATTAATACGAACTATTCATAATTAATCCCTTGATAATAATATGAAAATCGTCCACCGCTGTGGTCTCGAGGTAGCGTGCTGCCTTGTCACGCAGCGGGTCCGGGTTCGATCCCCGGTCGGGACAGTTTTTCTGGGTGAGGTTTTTATCGGGGTTTTTCCTTACCTGTAAGACAAATGTCAGGAAAACTTTAAGGCCCAAACGGTCCCCGAAATCATATGGCCATCGCAATCATCATCATTCATATTCATCTTAGTTTAAGTTTATACATGCAGTTTAAAGTCATGGATCCCCTATAAATTTTACGAATTAATGCACCGTGCCAAGGAAATATTTGTAGGCCTATGGTGTGAACTTACATGACTACTCCTGGGTTACCTAAGTCTAGCACAACTACTTACTGCGTCAGCGTGTAAAGTTGGAGATCTTGGGTTCAAATCCCGGTATTTCTCTTTAACTGTATTTTTGCGCGATAGTGCGTTTTGTCGTACTTACCAGCAATGGCGACTATTATTGAAAGTTCAACTTCTGACATAACTATACTGTAATATTACATTTACACCCACATGCGGGAAGTAAAACCACTGCCCTCTATGTATACTATGTACAACATATATACAGAAAACATCCAAAAGGTCGTGTTAATATATATTATACGAAATAAATCACTGCATTTTAAATGAACTTAACTTTATTTGAAACAATATAAAATAATAAATACGTACTTGCGGCCATGTTATCAATAAAATTGTTCTCAAGGCCTCCTGTTGTTTTAACTAATAAACATTGGCCACACTGTTAACGTTAGTCAATTGTTTATAATGAATGCAAATATTTCCAACAAATATGTTATTATTTTACTATTATTTATTATTTTGAAAACACCATCGCGCAAAAAATAATGTACAGCGCACGTTTGTGAAGTGTTTTACAGAATCTCGGAAATTAAAAACCTCGCTATCGTTCTGTTTTTAAACATTTTTCGTCAATTCTGTAAAAACTACTTCCCAACCTCGTACTGTAATATACTATTACTATTGCATGCCGAACACCAAATCTGAGTATGTTGATTCTAACAATGAATTTGTAATTAACCAATATGATACTGAATACAACCCATCATAATGTTTTCTTACTAGAAGCGTCCCTATTGTAGTGTGAACAAAGTTTCACTAACAGGTACACGGGGATTTTAAATAGAGAATAATTTGTGTCTACTCCTGGATTGCCTATGTAGGGCAACTTGTATTGCGCTAACGTGCAGAGCTGGATATATCGAGTTCAAATCCCACTTTCCACAGTAGAACATTTTTCTTCAATTGTATTATATACAAAGAGACTATATATATATATATATATATATATAATGGAATGATAAATTAATGTTAACTACTAGGTGTCTCACTGAGGTGATATGACTGACTCCATATCACACGTTGAGGTATGTGGGTAAATAAGCGAAACTAAATTATCGTGGTTAAAACACTCCTACTAGGGAGCACCCTAATCCCCACACGGGGAAGTGCGGTCTATATAGGTAGATTATAAATTAATAAACATAGTACAACATTAAAAAGTGAGACTTTTTATAGAGCAGCAAATTATGAAATTTGTTCTTCGGAACCTATAACATCGACATACCTCATCAGCCATATAGACAAAAGAGACATTTAAAACAGGACATCTTCTCAGGAAATCAGGCAAGGACATAAAAAACATCAGTATAATCTTTTAGGTTTATATAAATCCCAGATTTAATACTGGAAATCAGAGGAGCGATGGATACAATTTCTCTACAACAAAGTACCCATTTTGACTCCTCTACATTTATATTGATTTTATTTAATATAAGGTAAACATATCCCACTACAGGCCTCAGGAGGCCCTTGGGGTAGTAGGAGGTTAAGGCCCCCACTTTTCTGGACAATCGGCACTTGATGTCAGCCGGATTGTCAGCCCTGCGTGACGACCGTCTTTACCCCCAGAACAAACGTCTGGTACTCATTTCAGTTAGAGGCTGAGTCGACCCAGGGTTCATAAATGCCGCCAGAAGATTTGAGCCAGTTTACAAATCCTGACCGCACTGGGACACGAACCCTTGACCTTCCGGCTTGTAGCGCAGTGCCTTAACCACTACGCTACGGCGTGCCCCATTTTATATAAGACACCGTGTATAATTCTAATAATTATTTTTACAGGAAATCAAATTAACAACATGCAACATTTACAGAATCCGTGAACTCTTTCTTTAGGAGAAGACAAAAGATTACGAGTATTTGAGAATACATTTCTTAGCAAAAATGTTGGACCAAAGGCAGATTAACACACAGGCGAATGGAGAAGACTACATAACAGTCAGCTGCATGATCTTTATAGGAAACCATATGTATATTATATGAACAGTTACGTCTCATAGACTGCGATAAACAGGACATGTGGCACGAATGGGGAATGAAAGAGGGCCATGGAAGCTTCTTTTAGGAAAATCAGAGGGAAAACGCACAGTTGGTAGACCAAGAATCAGGTAGGAAAACAGCATTAAACATGATTTGAGGGAAACAGATTATACAAGGAATGATTGGAAAAACATTAGCCCAGGATAGGAATATACGGAGAGCTCATGTCCGCGCTGCCCTGAACCCTGGATTGGATAGTATCAGTGAGTTAGAAAAATTATCAGTACTTTGAAATGTTTATAATCTTTTACTTATAATTTATTCTCAGCCAATCATTAGTTTCTATTAAATTAATTATTCATGGATTTATTTGTTTTATTGAATTGGAAATCTAGTCACGTCTTAGTAATAAAAAAGTCTACAAAATAATGCGTGTAATTCGTATTGAGAAATGGTAAAAAATGAGTGGATTGAACGAAAGATCAATGCGAGTGTATGTATTTATTATTGAGCTTAAATCCCGACACAATTGGGAACCAAGATATCAAGAGACTGTAATTTGGAGCATCTGAAATAGTTATATCGAATTCCAACGTGGACTGAAGGGAAATTAGAGAGATGGCAATTTGGATTAGTGCCGCGCACTTACACAAATCTGCGTGCAGTACAGTCCCTATCAATCTAAATTACGAGCAATTATTATTATTATTATTATTTTATTATTATTATTATTATTATTATTATTTTATTATTATTATTATTATTATTATTATTATTAATAGTATTATTATTATTATTATTATTATTATTATTATTATTATTATTAATTTCTTCGTCATAGCAGTTCTCTTAGTATTCTCAAGTCTTCATTTTTCAATTAGTACGTAGCTAAAATAAGAAAAACATTCATAAATAGCTACCAAATAGGCCTAAACATTTTAGCTTATTATGAAAACAAGTGCTCGCCCAGCGGTCGAATTACATTACATATTTAAGTATGTCACAAATACGTCATTATCCATTAATTTTCAATTTATTTTAAGAATACGAATGATAGGAAATATATGGTATAGCTTGGCTAAACCATATTTAAACAACAATAACGCGTCATTTGACATTTGTATACTATTTAAATTTGCATTTGGATTATTATTATGTCTACGAGAATATATATCCCTTCTTCTTTGTCTCTCACTCCAATCCGTCAATGTTCTATGACGAGGCATAATGAAATAGTTGCCAATATCTAAATATAAAAAAGTAATTAAATTACTGGAACAAAGATTAGATGGGATTTAATTTAGATAGTAAAATGTACTCACATTTTTAAATCACTAATAATAAATACGCAAGAGTATGTCAGTTCACATTGCTGATGCACAATTTTCTTTTTTACAACAATGCAATTTCAGTATGAACGTAAGCAAATAATGAGTACACAAATAAACGAATGAATGAGTAGACAAATGAATGAGTAATAAACATAAATTCCTTAGAGACAATTAATTTTATTTTGTTGAATTTAATTTATTTGTCACACATATTATATATAAATTTTATTTTTCTGCACTCCTTTTCTATATGAACTTTAATTATGCCAAATATCACACTCCTCCGTGCGCGCAATGTGCTTAAAAAGGGGTGCAAAGTTTTTCCTCCACATATTATTATTATCATATTATATTCTTCATCATAGCAGTTCTCTTAGTATTCTCAAGTCTTAATTTTGCATTTAGAGTTTCTAAGTACGTAACTAAAAACAAGAAAAATGTTCATAAATAGCTACCAAATAAGCCCAAACATTTTAGTTTATCTACAAAAATACTATGGAATTAACAATATTATAATTAGGAACTTTGCATTTAAATGATAAATAAAAGAAACACAAATTAGATCGTTACTTATGCTAAATGAATTACCCGCTCAGAACATGTTTATAACCGTTATATTTTACAAGTTAAAAACTGCATGGGGAAAAGCTTGTTAATGCCACCTGAAACCTGAAAAATTGTCGGTAAGATCTTGTAACACCTTGTGGCTTTTAGTTTACCGTAGAGCAGAATGAAGCATTAATAAATAATCCATAAGTTCTCTGAATATATCCATCCACCCATCCATCTATCCATAGTAATTCTGCCCGAGGGTGGGACTTTCACTGCAATCATAGCATTTTCATGCTATGCTTTGCAGCTTTACTAGGGAATTATAGGTGTGGTAGCTTCCCGTTGTGTTCCTCACGAGTGAAGTATGATAATGATAAGGATAATGATGATGATGGCCGGATGATTTTCGGGGACCTTTGGGCCATAAGCTTCCTGACAATTGTCTTACAGGTGAGGAAAACCCTCACCCAAGAGCCTGTCCCGACCGGATATCAAACCTGGTTCCCTGCCTGACAAGGCAGCACGCTACCTCGAGACCATAGCGGGGGACATGAATATATATATATATATATATATATATATATATATATATATAAGAAGGGGGCACGCCGTAGCGTAGTGGTTAAGGCACTGCGCTACAAGTAGGAAGGTCGAGGGTTCAAGTCCCGGTGGGTCAGGATTTTTAAACTGACCAAAACCTTCTGGCGGCACTATGGCCCTGGGGTCGACTCAGCCTCTAACGAAAATGAGTACCAGACGCTTGTTCTGGGGGTAAAGGCGGCCGTCACGCAGGGCTGACAACCCGGCTGACATCAAGTGCCGATTGTCTAGAAAAAGTGGGAGCCTTAACCTCCTATTACCCGAAGGGCCTCCCGAGGCCTGTAGTGGGACTACTTTACTTTACTTTATATATATATATATATATATATATATATATATATATATATAAGAAACATTGTAAAAATTCCACTAGCACTACTGCTCCTATTACCACTATTTGCATGAATATTTACAGTATGAGAGAAAAATAAACACATAAAAGTCCTTGAAATATTGAAATAATCGAGACATGATAAAATTAATTAGAATTATTTATTAGATAATTGTTTAATTTTATTATTTTTAATATGAAAACAAGCAGAAAGGAAAAATGTTCCCTTTCCTCCTAAAGTTCGCCTATGTGATATTCAGTAATCAAATAAACCGTGTATTTATAAAACGTATGATTGACAATGGAGCCATGCGCGGCTTGTGGTCCTTCTATTTCACACCCATATAACAAGACTCACTTTTTTAAGTCGCTCGGAGACAGAGAGGGAGAGAAAAAAAATGTGACAGCAATTTTATTAAAGGGACGTTTAATTAAAGCACACGAATATTAAACGGAAATAAGCCCCTATAATGTATCGTAGGACGAAAGAGGAACAGAATAAAAAATGGACTTTTACTTTCGTAATTAGGTTTACAAAATGTGAATACCTAAATGAAGGAGCCAGAGGACGACTAGGACAGAGTAACAACTGAACTTGTTTTGTTTATTTTCTTCTTTTTTCATAACTGATAGTTCTTACAATGTGGGGAAGGAGGCAGCACTTTACCACCAAAAGCCATAAAAATTAAAAATATCCCACAAAAGAAAGGGCGATACAAATAAAGTAGAATATTTGCAACAAACATACATTAAAGAGTAAGACTAAATTGATAATGTAGATTTTTAATTCGTGTAAATGAATTTAGAAGATCTTCAAATTTTACTTTCATGATTTTTATGTTAATATTTAACTCTTTTAAAACTTCAAGCACGACAGACCTAAAAGGCTCTTGGCCTACCAGCCGGCTGATAGCCTCACATCCACATGTGTTAATCACAGAGGTAGATTATCATCTAGCTCGTGTAGGGGTGACATGCGGTCAGTATGTCGGGTGCCCCAGCTCGTATTCTCAACCTAAAGTCGCTACTTAGTGCAGCTACCGAAATGCCTAACGATGCTGGGTGGGCACCGGTTTCATACTGGCCGAAACTACATGAGAAAATTTCTTCTCCCATGGAGACTCGAACCAGCGCAATTCCCGTAGCTCTGCGCTAAGGTTTCTTGCCTTGACCACTCGGCTACGGCGCAGGAAACATTTAACTCATGCATGTATATATTATATTATATTATAGACGACTTTTTGTTGTCTTCAAACTAGATATTTTTGAAGATGTCAAATATACATTATGTTAGATATTCTAAAGGTTATCTTTCTGGTAGAGTTTTTGCAAATAAAATTTTAATTTTTGTTTCTTTAGGTACTCTTAGAACGTGACCAATCAATCGAATTCTTGTTTTAATTTTGAGGACAACCTCAGATTCCTTATAAGCCTATGAATGTTGCAGTGTAATACTAAAAGTGTGTGTGTGTGTGTATAACTTTTGGTCCCAATCATTTCTTGGACTCAAACTCGATATCATCATCATCATCTGCATTTATGGATTAGGTCTGTTGACCCGTTCCGACTTCAGCCCATCTCTTTCTAGGTCTGCCCACATCTCGGGTGCCTTTAGGTTTGTATTTTATTTGTTTTGGATATCTATGTTCATTCATTCTATGTGTTGTTTCCATTTTTGTCTATATGTATCTATTTTATCAGTTACTGCAAATATTTCAAGTTCCTGTCTTATTTCTGTGTTCTTGATTCTGTCTTCGATATTACCTACATCAGTTAGGAAAACCGGGTAAGTCAACTTTTGGTCGAAAATGATTTATTAACATCTCCCGATAGCTTTTGGTCCGATGCACGTTCGGTAAAAACGGGTAAGTCGTCAAGCGAATAGTGACGGTGTTAATAAGCATTGCATTTTCGATATATACACTCTTTGATGTAAGTCATTGAACTAGTTTTTGCTCTCCTATAAAAAATTACTTTGAAGACTTACCTGGTTTTTCCTAACTGATGTATATTTTAATAATAAATTAAGAAATGCAAAATCGGACCATTAACAGTGAGAGGACGGTTTCAACTGAAGCGATAATAAAAAAAAAATCACTCCAAATTGTGACATTTTAAATTTTTTGCAACGGAACACGGTACGTCCTATTGAAATAAAACGAGAAAATCATTCTCCAAAGTCAGTTAAATTACACTCCTTATGGAGGAGAGGTTTACCTGAAAGCGGTAATTTAAAAATCGCTCTAGTGGCCACCATGTTTTTTCTCGCAATTTAACTGTGTACATATGATTTAATGTACAAAAGAAATATATATTCCGTAAACCAGCAAAATCAGACAATTAATTCTAGCTAATCCACTGAGATTACTCTGTTTCTATGTGACAAAATGTATTTTACATATATTGTAAAATTATGATTAATGACGAAATTATTTGTCATAATTAAAACGTAACCCACTATTATAAGCAAGGGAAACTGCGTAATTAAAACATTACAGTAAGATTTTAAAGTAACAGAAAGTTGAAACATTTTAAGTAAAATTTTAACATACTCAAATTAATAACCAATTTTAAATTCATAATATTTTAAAATCCCCTTACTTATAAAATATATAAACAAGTTTATCCCTGTCTATATTAAACTAAACTCAAAAATCAATTAATAATAAAAATATTAAAGGAAAGTTTTAAATTGAATTCTTTTCCCATAAAACTAGATAACCCACTTGTCGCCTAACATAACCAGTAAGAATGATCGATCCAGAGAATTTCTCCAAAATTGAGTGTTTTTTTTTCAAATGCCCCAGGTTTGTCTTTCGACATTCCTGGTTTTTTTCTCCTGGCATGGCGTAATTGTAACCAACTTCTGAGGTTGGGGCGCCTGGAAGGCTGGGTTACGTTGCCCAGATGATACGATGGGTGATGATTATGATAGTGGTGCGCCAGGAGAGTCCCTAATCAAACTTAACCTAAGATGAATATGAATGATGATGATTGCGATGGCCATATGATTTCGGGGACCGTTTGGACCTTAAAGTTTTCCTGACATTTGTCTTACAGGTGAGGAAAAACCCCGATAAAAACCTCAAGGCAGCACGCTACCCCGAGACCACAGTGGTGGACTCCAAAATTGAGTGTAAAATGCTACAATTTGAATCGACTTGTTTTTAATTACTTTTACTCATGCCCCAAATGGTAGTCAATGACCAATCACGTTTTAATGAATTTTGTTTTATAACCAATCGCAGTCGTGTTTCACCTCGATAATTATCGAATTTTGATTACAAAAATAAAGAAAGCTCCTCCTTTTTAATATTATGAACAGAGTCAGAACATTATTTTGCAGTGACTGACTAACAAATACGTTGAATGTAGCAAATAATGAACAGATTCCTTCGACCTACTTACTTGCTCACTGGCACTAACGAACCCGTAGGTTCATGGCCGCGCGGACATAAACTCTCCATACATCCCTATTCAATCACTCCCTGTATAATCTACTTCCCTCAACCTTTGGCATGGGTTACCCGAAGTAGTCCCCGCCCGGAGAACCGAATGGGGGACTATTTGACCTCCGGAAAATTTTACCCCAGTTGAATCCATGTCCGCATTTCTTGACGGTTGTATTTTTACGGTGAAAGATCGTCACTCTTCCGACCATGGTACTTATTTCGTCTGGCTTATCACCTTCGACCAGTCCGGCATGAGTAACCCTATCGGCAGCAATGTTACCGCCGGCATAGCTCTCAGGATCATTTAAGCACGCAAGCCACTCCACCACGACAAGGTAAAGATACCATGGAGAGATTCCTTCGACCTATACGTTTGATAATTGGGTGTTTAATAATTGTGTTTTTAAATACTGATTTTACTGAGTTGTTTCCGAAAAAATGAATTAATAACCTATAACGTTGATTATAATATACAGTTTGATGTGTTTAATTTTTTTTTTCACTAGGGTGCATTCTTACAATGTTGCGATCATATTTGACAATAAATAATATGATCAAGTTGCAGTGATGAACAAATGAAACATAACCAAACATTTTTCATTTGTTTACAAACATATGTAAATATTTTAAAATAACTATATTTAAACAATGATTTGTGAGTAAACAGCTTAATTTTATTCGTTAAATAGTCCTAACGAATGCCATTCATGATTTCCAAATCATCTAGATAAATTGGAAATCACTCTTGGCATTGCTTATCATCATCATCAACAACAAGGATTAAGCCCAATGGCCTGTTCCGATCTCATTATAGGTCGAATTGGTCCTTCCATCTCTTCAATGGACTTTCTAACATTCTTCTCCCTTTTGTCTTATAATTATACATTATCCTTAGTATGCGCTGTTCATTCATTCGTAATACGTACTGAAGATAAGCATTTTGATAATATTTTATTCTTTCACAGAGATTAAATATATTAAGTTCTGTTCTTATATCTTCGTTTTTCTTTTTATCGGTCCTTTAGTATCCTGCTATTGCTCTCAACATCTTCATTTCAGCAGCCTCTATTTGTTTACTATCTGCCTTTGGTAATGTCCAGGTTTCACATCCATAGATAAGAGATGGAACTGCCAATACTTTGTAAAACTTCAAAATAGTTTCTTTTCTAGTCTTATTCAATAAAGTGCGTTTAATTGTGCACCATAGATAATTGAATCGTTGTATTTTAGTGTGTTTACCTAAATTTCTGTCATTGCCTAAATGACATCCCAAATAATTAAAATTCTAAACATGGTCTATAATTACATTGTTTATCATTATTTTTGTTCTTATTGCACCTTTTCCTTTCAGAGCTAATATTTTTGTTTCAGATGTAGATATTCTTAAATTGCACTTTAGAGAGATATTATTTAAAGTATAAAGGAATTGTTGTAAAGCATTGCCTGATGCTGTCATTATTACTTGATTGTCTGCAAAAAGCAGAGTTGTCAATACACTATTTATATTAATTTGTTCTTGCCATTCATTTATGACATGGTCCAAGTATAAATTAAATAATACTGGTGACAATGGACACCTTTGTCTTACTCCCTGGTTTATTTCTATGTTTTGTTTACTAATTTTATCTCTGCAGTCTATTTTAAAATTTGTTTCTATATGCTTATTATAATTTAATTATTCATTTATGAAAACATAAAGCAGATATATATATATATATATATATATAAGCCAAATGTACTAACAATTATGCTTTGCCCTTTATGAAACTGAGAATTGCTAATAATGACATTGACAATTTTCCCTAAATGTAGGAAACAAAATACAGATTTGTGCATTCTTTGTTCTAGTGAAATGGTGGATAGGTTTCCAAACCTACACGTCTATGTATGTTCAGTTTATGAAAACATATTTTTGTTCGGAAATACACAGAAACGAAAATGCGGCGATCGGAAAAAAATAAAACAACGGCCCACTGCTTTCATAGAATACAATGAAGTATATATACGAAAACCAATTTTTTTCACAAAAATAATTTTAAATTGAATGCAGGAATGTAACTTTCAACAATGAATATACCTATACAAACCATCGTTCTAAAAGGTTTCATCTTCAGAAAGACATTCAAACAATGAAACAAATTGACACTATTCACGTGTCAAATTTATAGGATATTGAAATTATTTTATGGTTTTGAAACGAAAACAATTAAAACAGCCATAACTTGAATTTATGGACGCACTGGTACATATAATAAGTTCTTAAATGATACATCAACGGTTTAAGTGTTTTATCTAAATTTTCAATAAACTCTAATAAAATATTTAACTGCAATAACTAAACTCAACCTCTAATAAAATAACTAAATATATTGAACATTTTAATACAACTGTGCATTTCATGAATCCTGTCGTAAAATAAATTAATCACATAGAATCTAAAAGTCCTCCATGGTATCTTTACCTTGCGTGTTTAAATGATACCGAGAGCTATACCGGCGGTAGCATTGCTGCATTAGGGTTACCCATGCCGGACTGGTCGAAGGTGATAAGCCAGACGAAAAAAGTACCTTGGTCGAAAGAGTGACGACCTTTCACCGTAAAAAATACAACCGTCAGGAAATGCGGGGAATTATGCATTACAGAGACGCTTGACTTCCAAACTCCTTTCAAAAAATGTAAAAATGAAAATATATAAAACTATTATTATTCTACCAGTTATATTATATGGATGTGAAACATGGACTCTTACTTTAAGGGAGGAAAGGAGATTACGAGTATTTGAGAATAAAGTTCTTAGGAACATTTTTGGACCAAAGAGAGATGAACAGACAGGTGAATGGAGAAGACTATAAAACAGTGAACCAGGAAGCCAGATATAATAAGAATAGTCAAGTCTCGTAGACTGCGACGGGCAGGACATGTGGCACGAATGGGGAATGAAAGACGTGTATAGAAACTTCTTGTAAGAAAACCAGAGGGAAAACGCCCAGTTGGTAGATTATGAATGAGGTGGGAGAATAACATTAACTATGATTTGAGGGAAGTAGATTATACAGGGAATGATTGGAAAGCATTAGTTCAGGATAGGGATGTATGGAGAGATTATGTCCGCGCGGCCATGAACATACGGGTTCGATAGTGCCAGTGAGTTAGTTAGTTAGAATCTAAAATAGGTTAAATGGTGCAATACTTCTAAAATTCATTATAAATCACAGTCGAGGTTATGTAGTAAAGTTTTAAAATATTAAAATGACTACTAGATATATCAGTCGCCCTCAACTAAAATGGATTCATGTTTATAGAAACTTCAATTAGTTAAAACCAAGTAGAACATGTTCCATATTCGGCATGTCATTTACCAAATTATAGCCTATCTGTTATATGAGGTACTTATTTTAAAATTTTAAGAAGGTACAGTATAAATCAACCACAATGAACAGGAAAGTCTAAATAGGGATAACGTCCATTCCATAGTAATTTTGACCGAGGGCAGGTCTTTCACTGCTTTCATAGCATTTCCATGCTATGCTATGCTATGCCTTGCAACGTTACTAGGGAATTATAGGTGTTCCCACTGCTTTCCACACCTGTGAATAATGATGATAATGATAAGGATGATGATGATGATTGGATGATTTTCAGGAACCGTTGGGCCCTAAGCTTCCCGACATTTGTTTTACAGGTGAGGAAAACTCCTGAAAAAACCTCACCCAGGAGGCTGTCCCGACCGGGAATGGAACCCGGGCCCGCTGCGTGACAAGGCAGCACGCTACATCGAGACCACAGCGGCGGACAGGGGGACAACTTATACATATTAATTTCTAAGTAATACCTCAGTTGCCTACTAGATGTCTCATTGAGGCGATGTGCTGACTTATGTCACTCGTTGACATGTGTAGGTAAATAAGCGTAAATAAATTAGCTTCGTTAAGAAACTCCAGTTAGGGAGTATACATACATACATAGTGTTCTGCCCAAGAACAGGTTTTTCACAGCAAACTCAGCATTCTCCACTCTTTCCTTAACTCAGCTTTCCTTTTTTGTATCCGCATACAAACCATTTATTTTAATATTGTCTATCATCTTATGTATTTTTCTACCTCTGACTTTCTTTCCATTGACCATTCCTTCTAGAACATCCGTCAGCAGGCAGTTTCTTCTTAGCCAGTGGCCAATCCCATTTCTTTTCCTCTTCTTTGTGTTTTCAATAATACTGTCTTGAAAGCGTAAACAATATACCAAAAAAAAACAAATAATTAAAAATCGAAGCGCATTAATATTTCTAGATTGACACATTAGTTAGGTGCTTATGCCTTTACTAGGTATGTTCTTGAATATTACATACTCGGAAATCCTGTATTATTCCATAAATTTTTACTTCTAGAGACATAGTTAGTACATACATGTTTAAAATATTAGCAGTATCATATGCATGTTTAGTTTGAAAAGAAACAGGTAGCCTAACGATTCTAGACCAGGTAATCGTGTACAGTAATTTGAGAAAAATGTTTTAAAAACGCATAGATTATAGTAGCACTATGCGAATTACGAACTGAGCAATGTATAAATGTGTTTTTTGTGCGAAGAAAGTTCAGGAAATACCTGAAAAGTGAATGAAAGTTGTTATGGAAATAACCTAAAAAGTCAATAACAGTACGTTACGTTGGAATACAGATATTAGTAACTGGTGAAATAATATAGTCGGCCGAAATGGTCTAGTGGTTATGTTCCTTGCTTCAAGTCCCGATAGTCAAGGGATTGATTTTTAGTGCAAAAATCCAAGGAAGAAATCCTCCGGGAAGAACTTTAAGCCGTGGGTCCCGAATCTGAAGATTTTTAGATTCGTAAAAGAACTGCATGCATGAATAAAAAGCCCCCTGTGCAAAATTTAACCGATTCACGTCCATCCAAGTAAGTCCTCAGTACTCTACTTGATGTCTTATTAGAGGTTGTGCAACCACATGCCATTCGTTGATATCTGTAGGTAAATAAACGTAACTACATTAGCTTGGTTAACAAACTCCTGCTAGAGAGTACCCATGGCTCCCTTGCCGGTCGTATGAAGTACATATTACATACAATAATGTAGCCAACTTACGAGAATACGCTAAAAAACTAAAATAATAACCAACATCATTAATCTTAAACTTAAAAAGCTAACCAACATGACTGGCACTAATCTTATATTTGTCCACTGCATAGCTATGTTGTCTTTCAGTGTTACTTATGAACGGAAAAAATCGCTTACATTAATTATATGGCGCTAAAGTGAATAAACATTTGGCAAACATGTCGGTAGCCCTATATGTTACAGAGAAGAATCGATATAATTTAGTGACTTGTTTATTGTTACATGATTCATAGGCTGCCATTTGCATTAGGTCTTCAACGGCCGTGACGATTCCAATTTCAAAAGAAGTGGCGAAAGAAATCTGTCACGCTTGTCAAAAGAAAGTAAAATAGACAATTTATAATCCGATTTGACTTATATCTAATATCAATACATTTTGAGTTGAGAGTATTTTCGAAAGTCCTTTAATTTCTTCCTTTTATTTCATTTTTTATTTAAATTCAGTATCTAATATTTATATTATTATTTATATTTTTTCTGGCTCTTGTGAGTTTTACAGTGACAATTTACATTTCCTCCAAACCATAAAGTTTTGGTACTACATAACAACAGTCTTGCAAGGAAGGAAAGGAAGCAATTGTTGAGCCATTCATTTCTACATTCTCTGACAGCGAATGGGTTCAACCTATATTGATGCGAGACACCAGGCGTCTATAAAAATACGGCTGAATAACCTATATAATAAGGCATTTTTAGATAATCATCATCATCAGCAGCAGCAAATCACGGATTAAGCCCATGTGGCTTGTTCCGGTCTCATAGATTCTCATTCAAAAGTTGGATCCATCTCTTCTTCGGTCTACCAACATTCCTGCGTCCTTTTGGTTTGTATTTACGAATATTTTTGGGAATGCGATCATCTTCCATTCTTTGAACATGTTCTTTTCATTTTTTCTAGATTCTTTTATTCTATCTAAGAGTTTAAAGATTTCATTTCTAATATCTTCACTTCTTATCTTATCCAGAAGTTTGCAACTAGCCACACTTCTCAGAAATCTCATTTCAGCTGCTTCTATGATCTTCTCTTCTCTTTTAGTTAAAACCCAAAATTCACTACCATAATTAAGAGGATATTAAGCGATAGAAAAATTACATATCAATCAACTTTATGGAAAACATATTGAATGAAAGTATAGCACAAGATTATATGGATGGCATAAGACAAGATTTAAGTAACCGTGGTATACGGTTATCAATCGACGGGGACAGTAGGTAGTTCCATAGCAAATGTCGCACACGGGATACTTGTTACTAAAGAGGTCCACCTCACCTGATTTGCTGAAAACTACTTGAGAAGCCAAATCATTCTATTATAGTCTGTACAATTGAGATGGCATTGTGCACTATCTGGGCAAAAGAAAACCAAGATGATCAAATTTTGATGTTAATTCACAGACAATGTAGATCGTGTAAAACAAGGAAGACAATAACAACTTTCTACGTCTTACGCATGACATGTCAGACACATGGCCTCCACAGATTAGCAGAAAGCGAACCGAAATAATTTCCTTCAGCGAATGCACTGTTACGCCATTGTAGATCGATAGATAGGCCTGTTTATGTCTATATTAACTCTACAGTCTCTCTCTCTTTCTCTCTTTCTCTCTCTCTCTCTTTCTCTCTCTCTCTCTCTCTCTCTCTCTCTCTCTCTCTCTCTCTCTCTCTCTCTCTCTCTCTCTCTCTCTCTCTCTCTCTCACACACACACACACACACACACACACACGTATATATATACATACATACATCATCATATTCACCATGTTTAGTGTGTTGTCTCGGAGAAGCAAAATTCAATCAGCATTTTTACTGCTTACTTTCACTGGCCATCGTTATATAATAAATTAAATTGTGTTATTCTAAAGCATAACGTTATCAATTATCGTCGCATTGGTGGTTCAGTGGTAGAATGCTCGCCTGCCACGCGGGCGGCCCGGGTTCGATTCCCGGCCGATGCATTTTTTCAACCATGCAGTTTTTAATATAATTTAAAGAATGTGCTATGAATATTATTATTATTATTATTATTATTATTATTATTATTAGGGTATATATATATATATATATATATATTATATTATTACACTGTTATGTGGTAATCTTCATTCGCCTGTCTGTTCATATCTCTTTGTCCAAAATTGTTCCTAATTTTATTATAAAGTACTTGAAATCTTTTCTCTTCCCTTAAAGTAAGAGACCATGTTTCGCATCCGTATAATGTTACTGGAAAAATAACCATCTTATATCCTATATTTCTAGTTTAACTCTTTTTTTAGATAAGCTGGCATAAGAAGAGTCCCTGTAACAGTATGCATATCCAGAAGTGAGCCTATGTTTATTTCTTTTCTGCATCTCATTCCTGTTTTTATTATTGTCCCAGGTGCTTGAATTCAGCCACTTCTTCAAAAATTTCCTCATTTGTCATTAAATGTCCATTTCCATTATTTAATGTATTTCTATGTGTGACCATATATTTAGTTTTGCTGTTTTCCTCCAGCTCCAATTGTTTAGTGTTATTCAATATGATATACCGGTTAGCCCTTAGCGTATCTTCACATTGGAGGATATAACCAAATTTCCATTCGGAAAATTCTTACTTATTCATCCATTAAAACGCCTAATAAAACTTCATCAGTATATACTAATAGCTTATAGGAGGTGTGTTTTCTTTAACAACTAATTATTTGTATCATTAACTAACAAGTGGGTAAACATAATGTTACAATGGCTAACAAAGACATGTTTCGCATGTTATTCCATTATATATATATATATATATATATATATACATGTCTAACATTAATTTACTTTCATATATTTCTTTAATATCAAATGATTGAAATATTATTTATTTAATAAATATTAATTAATTGTAGACTGCTTATTAGATTCCATCTCCCTTCATATAGGTCCATGTTGATTGAAGATGTGACGTCAGTGCAGTGTTGTCAAAATACCAAAACACGCTGAAATGATTAATCTTAATATAATTGTTATTAATTTTAATCTGAACACTTTGATCTGAAACTGACATCGTTCGGGGCACTCTAGCTCCAGGTGCAATTGCATTACTAAAATTACAAATTATAATAAACACAAAAATAAATAAAATAGTTACACTGACAAAGTGACTAATGTAATGAAGTTGTAATATAATAAACATGGTTACTTAAGGAACCTAAATGCATTATATTACTCTACTATATTAAAATAATTTATTTTTAATTCATTCAGTTTTTCGCTTTCTTGAACGTATCATTTCGCCTTGAGAAATCGTATGATTTGCTTATGTCGTTGATGTATGTAGTAGATATAGGATTGCGTAATGGCACTGGACATTACAAGTAATAATGCAACCCAAACATAAATAAAATGGTTAACTAACTCACTGGCAGTATCAAACCAGTAGGTTTATGGTCGCGCGGACATAAGCTCTCCACACATCCCTCTCCTGAGCTATTTTTTTCCAATTATCCCCTGTATAATATACTTCCCTCAAATCAGGTTTAATAATGTTCTTCCACTTCATTCTTTGTCTACCAACTGGGTGCTTTCCCTCTGGTTCTCCTACACGAAACTTTCATTCACATCTTTCATTCCCAATTCGAGCCACATGTCCTACCCAACGCAATCTACGAGACTTAACTGTTCTTATTACATCTGGTTTCCTATAAAGATCATATAACTCACTGTTATGTAAGTTTTCTCCAATCACCTCTCTGTTCATCTCTCTTTGGTCCAAAAATGTTCCTAAGAACTTTATTCTCAGATACTCTATCTTTTCCCTTCCCTTAAAGTGAGAGTCCATGTTTCGCATCCAAGTAACGTAACTGGAAGAATAATAGCTTTATATATTTTCAGTTTAAAGTTTTTTGAGAGAAGTTGGGACAAGTGTGCCTGTAATGCAAAATAGCATGCATTTCCAGAATTTAGCCTTTTTAAATTTTCTTTGTGCATCTCATTTGTATTTGTAATTATTGTACCTCCATCCATCCATAGTAATTCTGCCCGAGGGCAGGTATTTCACTGCAATCACAGCATTTTCATGCTATGCTTTGCAGCTTTACTAGGGAATTATAGGTGTGGTAGCTTCCCGTTGTTTTCCACACCGGTGAAGGATGATGATGATGATGACCGAGTGATTTTCGGGGACCTTTGGGCCCTAAGCTTCCTGACATTTGTCTTACAGGTGAGGAAAAACCCCGAAAAAGCTTCACTCAGGAGGCTGTCCCGACCGGGAATCAAACCCGGGCCCACTGCGTGACAAGACAGCACGCTATCTCGAGACCACAGCGGTGAACATTATTGTACCTAGATATATGAATTCAGCCACTTCTTCAAAATTATCCTCATTTGTCATTAAGTGCCCATTTCCATTATAAGTATATAATGTATTTCTATGTGTGAACATACATTTAGTTTTATTGACGTTTACTTCCAGTCCCAATTTATTAGTGGCCTATTATTCCGTAGTACGTGTGTTGGCCCTGAGTATCTCCTTGCTATCGCCTAATAATACTACATCATCAGAACAAACTAACAGCTTATTAATACCATTGAGTTGAGAGAATGTTTTAGTGTAACTATTTAATTTCCTTTTTCTGGAAATAAAATAGTTACACTGAAAAATTAAATAACTTAATAAAAGCAAGTTGAAACAAAATATACCTACTTGAGTAAGGAACCAAATTGGATATGCTATGCTGCTACATTAAAAGAAAATAAAAATAAAAATCTACGCTACCTTGTAGATGTCATTTTGTCTGAGAAATTGTATGATTCGCTTTATGTCGTTAATGCATGTAGTTAAGAGAGGGTTGTGTTGTGACAGTGGATGGATGGACAGTGGACATTGTGTCTCTTGCCCGATCTGTCTGCAGTAATGGAGTTCTCGTCCAGAATATTGCAGCGACTGTTGCATAAGGAATGAGATGTGATGTTCCCATATGACATGCCGCGCGTACTGTACAGTCTCCACCTCAAACATGTAACAATCCTCTTACGTGTGCAAACCCATTATTACCATCTGCCCCCTCATCCAATATTACATCTTCTGCTTTTCTGCTTATTATCTTTGTAGCATGCTCGTAACATGTAAGTCCATCAGTAAAGAGCAAATATTGGGCGGTTACTCGAGTGTACATTATTCGATTTGCTATTTTTCGAGCCTGATTATTTCTGTAAGAAAATAAAAAAGGAAAGTCGTAAAATTCAATAAAACATCAGAATTTTCAGCTAACAAGTGAAATGCTGGGTTCGAATTTCATTATCGCGATCAATTTCATCACATCATAAATCGATATTTCACAGGTAAATAAAATGTAATAGGACTATTTAACTCAAGCCCCAAATGGGAGTCAATGGCCAATCGTATATCAATTACTTTTTATTTACAACCAATCACAGTCTTTTCCACCCCGATTTTATCAGTTTAATTTTATCACTGTAAAATCAAGCTCCTCATTTTTAACATTTTGAATAGGTCATAATATTAATTTACAGTGAGCGCACATGGCTACCAGACTGCATATAAAGTGCATGAATGTAACCTTATCGTGGTTGCGAGAGATAATATAAAACATTTGTAGCAATTGATTATACCACAAAAAAATGATATCACTGTTTACACTTCCTTAAACGTATTTTTTCGCAGGTAATAACGTTCCAGAAAAATATAATTGACTTATTTACATCATAGGACACCAGAAATTAATTAATGTACAGTTTGATGTGTTTCATTTTTTGTCCACTAGGGTGCATTCTTACAATATTGCGATCCATTGGCAATAAATAATATTATCTTGTTGCAGTGATAAACAAGTGAAACATAACGTTTCTCATTTGATTTCAAAAAACATTTACATTAAATATATAAATATTTAAAAATAACTATGGTTAAATAATGATTTGTAAGTAAACAGCTTAATTTTATTCCTTAAATAGTCCTAACAAATGCCACAATTGATTTCCAAATTCTCAAGATAAATTTACTCCTCACTTCGTGAGTCGTGAATTTATCGTTAATTTGGAAATCACTCGTGGCATTACTGATGAATATTTAACTCATGCCCCAAATGGGAGTCAATGACCAATCACGTTTCAATGATTTCTGTTTTAGAACCAATCAGAGTCGTGTTTCACGAAATATTTATCAGTGTTATATTTACCATATTAAAGAAAGCTCTTCCTTTTTAATATTCTGAACAGGTCTGACTATTATTTTGCAGTGACTGAGCCTACAAGAAATACGGCTACCAGATTGTATATATACTGCATAGATGTCAACACATAGCGCTTGCAGGAGTTAACATAAAAACATTTGTAGCAATTTATTATACCACCAAAAAAAAAAAAAGAAACCACTGTTTGCACATTCTTAAATGCATTTTTTCCCAGGTAATAATCCAGAAAAATATAATTGTCATATTTACATCATACGATATCAGACATTAATTAATATACAGTTTGACGTGTTTAATTTTTTTTTCCACTAGAGAACATTCTTACAATATTGCGTTCCTTTGGCAATAAATAGTATGATCTGGTTGCAGTGATAGACAAAAAAGCAGATGAAGCGTACTTATCGTTTCTCATTTGTTTTCAAACATCGCCGTTTACATTAAATATATAAATATTTTAAAATAACTATAGTTAAATAATGATTTGTGAGCAAACAGCTTAATTTTATTCGTTAAATAGTCCTAACAAATGCCACTCTTGATTTCCAAATTCTCTAGATAAATTCACAACTCACTTCGTGAGTTGTGAATTTATCGATAATTTGGAATTCACTCGTGGCATTACTTATGATAAATATGGGACAGATATACGAAGATTGATATTCTCAAGTGTCTCAAAATTGGATCGAATAAAGTAAAAAATTAAATACCTATATCAATGCCTAAACTCTCAACTAAATATTTTACATTAAAAATAGAAAGGTTTTACTCTTAATAAAATACTACACTGTAAAGGTGTAACAAAACCAATGTCGAGCCATAGCTTCTCCTTTGTTAGGAGTCATTAGACCAAGTTCATTTAGATACTCTTATTTGCCCATAGATGCCATGAATGGTACGCGGTCAACACACTGACCCAATGAGACGTCTAGTAGATAGCTAAGGTATTACTATGATGAGGGGTCGGTACATTTTTCTTAGAGTCCTTTTATACAGGTTTTAGGATCTTTTACGAGCCTTTAAATCCTCAGGCTCGGGACCCGCGGCTTAAAGTCTCTCCCGGAGGATTTGCTTCTTAGATTTTTCCATCCTAAAAAATCCATCGACCGCTGCCGGGTTTGAACCCGTGACCTTCGGGACCAGAGGCAAACGACTAGTCCACCGCACGATATATTCTAATATAGTTTCTTTGCTTGTTATTCGACTATGTGATTATTATACATCGGGTTTTTATGCTCTAAAAATTAATAGGCCGTATTTAAAATTAGCTCCATGCGCGACCGGCCTAGAAGGAGGGCCTTCGCCTACCAGTATGATATCTTAAATAGTTAAATTCCCGCGTAGGACAAAAATATACATTTACTTACTCACTGGCGCTATCGTAGATTCATGGCTGCGCGGAAATAAGCTCTCCGTACATCTCTATCTTGAGCTAATGTTTTCTAATCATTCCCTGTATAATCTACTACCCTCAAATCATAGTTAATATTATTCTCCCACCTCATTCTTGGTCTACCAACTAGGCGTTTTCCTTTTGGTTTTCCTACAAGAGGTTTCCATGCACGTCTTTCATTTCCCATTCGTGCCACATGTCCTGCCCACTGCAGTCTACGAAACTCAACTATTCTTATTATATCTGGCATCCTATAAAGACCATGTAGTTCACTATTATGAAGTCTTCTCCATTCACCTGTTTATTCGTCTCTCTTTGGTCCAAAAATTTTCCTAAGAACTTTATCCTCAAATACTCGCAATCTCACATTTAGGTATGTAAAAACAAAAACTTTAAAATAGGCTCTAGAAATATTATTTTAATATTTTAAAAAGGTATAACATAACATTTAACAGTAAGATTAAAATAAGATATTATGTAATTCTATTAGTAAAATATATCAAGTTAATTACATGTGGTAAATGACACTTATTGACAGCATAGAATTTGGACATGGAGAAGAAATTAGGGATATTTCAACAGATACGTGGTTCAATAAGAAGATATTTGAGAAATAAGACCACAAGGAAAACTCAATTAAAATTTTACAAAACAGTAGCCGTTCCAACGTTAACATACGGGTCTGAGACTTGGCCTTTAACGATCTCTGATAAAAATAAAATTGAGGCAATAGAAATGAGATTTTTCAGATCAGTTGCAGGTGTATCTCTAAGAGATCAAAAGAGAAGTCAAGATATCAGAGGTGATTTACAAATATATAATATAAACGAGAGAATACACACAAATAAACGTAATTGGTTTGAACATATACAAAGAATACCAAATAATCGTTTATCAAAACAGCTGCTTCATTATAGGCCTCTAGGCTGAAGAAATGTAGGAAGATCAAAACGTCGTTGGAAAGACGACCTGTACCTGCAGCATATAGTGCACCGGGGAGCGGAACGGGCCAACAGGCCCATACCTTGAAGAAGAAGATGATGATGGTAATGATGATGAAAAATATAGCATTGTTTTATTTTTTTACATTATTTTTCGATGCTCTGATTCAATTCCGAAATTTATCAAATTATTTATCTCATAATTTTGTTTTTTAATACACAAGTGATCTTCTTGGTGATAAAATATTAAAATATATATGCAGTCAATATGCCCATTTCACCAATTAATGTTTTAAAATGGTCAACAAGTTTCTACAGCTAAGCTGTCATTCTCAAGACCAGATATTGACTGAAGACAAAATTGATAATAAATAAATAAACAAATTCAGTTAAAAACAACCTACGTCACATGACGCAATCATTCATAAGTAAACAATAAAACATAATAAAACTAATCCTCCTTTGTTTCAATTAAAGAAAAGAGGGCGCTGTACGGAATAGGGCCCTTGTCTTTATTCATTATTTTATCCTTATTTTTATAAATTTCCAAACTTTCAAGGACGTCAAGGAATTTGAAATCAATGACCGAACGAATCAGCCTAAGGTTACTTTTATTGATAGCATGACCGTAATCAGAAATATGCTGGGCAACTCCAGATTTTTCAATTCTGTTAAGTCTAAAATGGGCAATATGTTCATTAAATCTAGTTAAAATGGATCTTCTGGTTTGCCCAACATATTTCATATCACAGTCATTGCATCCAATTTCATAAATACCGGATTTTTTTAAACAATCGACTTTATCTTTAGGGTTTCCAAGTACACTATTTAATGTCAAAGTGGAAGTAAAAATTAATTTAGTATCTAATCCTTTGAATATCTTGTTCAAACCTCTAGTTAAAGAGGGAACGTACGGCATAATTGCAAAATTAGCTTTATTAATAGGAGAATGGAAGGCTGTAGAATCAGTAATAAGTTTTCTAAATTCAAATTTACGAATCAAATTATCAATAATATTTTCATTGAAACCATTACACTTAGCGATATCTTTAATGGTTTGTAATTCCTTATTATATCTATTTTTACTTAACGGAAAAGTGGTAAGACGGTGGACTAAAAAATTGAAACTGGCCATTTTATGTTGATTACAATGGTAAGAATCTGCCGTGATATATCTAAATGTACTGGTTTCTTTTCTATAAATATCAAATTCTAATCTATAATTATTTCTAATTATTAGCATATCCAGAAAGGGCAGCCTTCCATTCTCCTCCTCTTCATAAGTAAAATTTATGCTGGGAGTCCGGTCATTTAATAACATTTTAAAACATTAATTGGTGAAATGGGCATATTGACTGCATATATATTTTAATCTCATAATTTTTGTTTAAATTGCAATTTCCTACACAGTATTTTGCTTCATGACTGGTGAAAACCATAAAGAATCTTCAATCAAATTAAGTTCAGAATTTCAACTTTGGAATATTACTATCAAGCGTTATCATCTATGGTCACGTATTTTATGTTTAAAGTTTCGTAATAGTCTTACATTTTAATACTCAATTGAATACAGTAAAAGAAGAGATGATGTAATTAAATTTGTGAATAATAATCGACATGTAATTAAAAATACATATATATTAATATTTCATTATAGTATAGACTTCCAAAATTGGCATTCCAATATACCCCAACTGGACATAGGGACCAAGGAAGACCAAAACATCGGTGGAAAGATCAAGACCATCTTCGCTAGGTTTACCGTACAGGCCACATGGCCTAAAACGAATTTGTTCATGATGATGATGATGATTATAGTATTCACATTTTGTCACGTTTTATTTCACCAAATAGTTTTATGGTTTGTATATTCCATCTACTTCGTCAACGGTAAGCCATCAGATTTTTTTTTACCAGTTTTGCACTTTTAACTTTATTTTGGGAAACAAAATATTTTGTTTAATTCTGTTGGTATAGTCAGAAGTAGTTAATTACAGGATCTCTTTAAAATTCACCCACGTTATTTTGATTTCTCATGCGATCAAATTTTCTGTAAGTTACTGCTGTTCTTTCCACGAATCATCCACCTCTGAGTATGATCGAAAGAGATTAAAAAAGTTAAAAGAAATCATTAATTAAATTACGAGAAAACGACAATTTAATTACGGTAAAACCTATGTAAAATTGACCACCTTTCATTCCAATCAAACATGGTTAACTTACAAAAGTATTCATGTAATATTGATTTCTTCAATAACCTATGAAGATGTTCATATAGAATATAAGTAGTCTATATCCCCGTGGTCCACCGCTGTGGTCTGGAGGTAGCGTGCTGCCTTATCACGCAACGGGCCCGGGTTCGATTCCCGGTCGGGGCAGTTTTTCTGGGTGAGGTTTTTATCGGAGTTTTTCCTCACCTGAAAGACAAATGTCAGGATGCTTACTGCCTATTATTTATTTTTACAAATTAATATGTTTTATTATGTATTGTTATTTTTCATACGTTGAGAATAAAATAATTACTTAATTAGACGGCGTTATGGATCAATCGGCTGTGCGCCATTATGTAAGTTTCGAGAAAAATACGTTTAAAGTTTAAGTCAATCTTCACTATTTATTGTAGCGCCAAACTAACAATACTGGATATTGCAAGTTATTTTCCTTATTTTACAGTTATGCATCAACAATCTAAGAATGGGAACATTTGGCGCTTAGCTGCGTGATACAAAATTTAGATTAGCATTTATGAAAGTCTGGTGTCCAAGCCGTGTGTTGTAAAACATAGAATCTCTGACAGGACCGGTGTCTTTTATATTTTTCTTTAATAATGATGCTATATTTAAAGATTTGACGTTAAAATGTACATGCACTTACTTCATGAGTCAATGCAATAGATGACATAAAAATCTCAATTAAAAAAATACTACAATAGTGAAATACAGAACAAACTGGAAAGGACACTTAGCAAGGATGACTGAGAACAGAATACCAAAAGCAGCATAAACTATTCATCAAGAGGAAGAAGAAGTTTGGGAATACCAATGAAAAGATGGAAAGAGTTGCAATTTGGAACCGGAACAGACTAGCAAAAAGCCTATATTGTGACGAAGGAGAAGAAGAAGAAAAATATGGCGCTTAGCCAGATGATGCATAACATCGTCCAATTTACGTCATGAAAGAAATATATTCCTGCTGAATTCCTGTTTCTTCATACAAATAAATGCTTTAGACTTCAGTATATAAATATACAATAAAAGTACTACTGTTAATCATAAACAGAGTTTAATATTATCCAGTGAATGGTTTGATCTGATTAAAAACATTAGATCGGGATAAGAATGTATGGAGAGCTTATATCCGCGCAGCTATGAACCTCCACGTTCGATAGTGTGAATTAGAGAGATTTTATATACCTGCGGCAGGAGCGTTTGACGTCACAGTGAATACTCAACTCAGGCGGTCGTATTCGACAGTTTCATAATACTGTGGGACTACTTATTTTCTCGAGGGGTATGCGAACCAAGTGTTGTAAGACCATTCTCAGGAGACCGAGTCGTTGAAATCAATTGGAACCAAAATATAATCACATGTTGACTGTCATGACCAAATGTAAATGATAAAGCTTGGGCGGAACTCGGCGCAAAACTTTTGGTATTAGGACGTCCACAGAGAATCCCTCGAGACCGCATCATTCCATCGATTATACACTCAATTCTCCCCAACGCCAACGTAAGCCCGCGTTGAGCGATACAATAAAAATGTCTATAGTAGAAAGCGCAGGTGAGTCTCTTAGTCAAATATCACTTGTACCAACATTTTAAAAAATATAACTTAACATTTTTTTAAATTTAATATTAATATCTTCCTACCTTAAATACATTTTATAGAATATGTGGCACTATAAAAAAGACACTGAAAAATAAAACTTTGAGGAGTACAAAATTAAAATTTTAAAAAATTATGGCAGTGTCTGCCTTAACATATGCAAGTGAAAATTGGGCTCTTAACCGTTCAGGTAGAAGAAAAAGAGAAGCTGCAGAAATGAAGTTCACTAAAAGTATATGGTTTTAATCGACATGCCGGATAATTTGACGCACTCGATAATTCGAAAACATGCACAAAATTTTCGAGAAATGGCTTAAAAAATCGAAAATTTTGAGCAAGTACAATAAGAAGAAACATAGTACCTAACTGCAGAAACTGCAGAAATGAAGTTCTTACGTTCGTAGCAGGTGTGACAATTTCGAACAGAAAAATAAATTAAGTTATTAAAAAATACTTAAATATTTTTAATTTAACAAATATAGGTAATATGAGAAACAACTGGTGTGAACATGTTAAAAGAATGCCTACAGACAGAATCCCTCAGCTGTTATTAAATTACAAACCAATAGGATATAGAAGTGTTGGACACCCATTTTCTAGATGGGAAGATGAATTAAATTCCACTTGATGTGAAAACAGGTCAAAAGGTCCAATCTTATGAAGTAGAGAACATTTTTTCGTGTTTAGAGATACTTTGGAGAATTATAAGAAATCTAAAAACGAGGGTGTTGATTTAGGCGATAGCATTTGAGTCTCGTATACAGAGGGTCATGGATTTAAAGCCCGGTGCCTATCAATCTGACTAAGAGTTTTTCCAGGTTTTCCTATTTTTTTTCTCTCTCCATGGTGCGCCCCACACATCTATAACGCGGCTGCTGGCCTCACATCTACATGCAATAACCACAGAGGTAGACGATCGTACTGCTCTAGTGTAGGGGTGACATTTTATCAGCATGCCGGGTTCCCCAACCGTTATAGCTGGTTTTCATAACCTGGATCTGCTACTTATTGTAGCTACACAAATGCCTCAATATGCTGGGTGGGCACCGATCCCATACTGGCCAAAATTCCTTGAGACTATTTCTTTCCCAACGGAGACCCCAACCAGCACAAGTCCCTTAGCTCTGCGCCAAGGCATCTTGCCTAATCGCTCGGCTTCGGCGCGGGACCGTTAAGGTAAATACTGGATTGGAATTCCATTACCAGGATCTATTTCAACACAATCAGTATTCAATATTATCAACAGTAATCTAACAAGAGGTTGTGTTTCTCTGAAAAAAATAACGAGCTACAAAGTCGCGAGTGATTTTGTCTAATGAAAAACTCAACCTCGCGTTGGATTTGGAGCGACTATTCAACGAAGCTAAAAATAAATATAATGTTTAATATTTACCAAATATGAGGTTATGTATTCCGATCTTACTTCCGGGAGATTTCTAAGCCGGTTGCATAGTTATAAAGAACATATCTTTACTGTTAAATCTCTTTGGGCTTGGGAAAAATAAATAACAGGTGATTATATGAGAAATAATTTTAACAATTATGCAGATTCATTATGCTACATTTAATATTATTTTAGAGCAACAGAACTAACTTTTTTGGCCTTCATCTTCTTCATCACCGTTTAGGCTCATTTACTAGCCTGTTCCGGCTCCAAATTGCTGCTGTTTCCATCTTTTCCTTGGCCTTTCCAAACATCTTCTTCCTCGTGGTGAATAGCTGTATGCTGCTTTTAGTATTTTATTCTCAGTCATCCTTACCAAGTATTCTTTCCAGTTTGTTCTGTATTTCACTATTGTTGTGTTTAATTCCTCTACTTTTAGTTGTTGTCTTATTTTCTGTTATGTTTTTTCTGTTCTTTTTTTTGGCAATTTTTTAAGTTTTTTTTTTGGCATTTCTTGCTGTATCATATCGATCGAAGATTGTGGAATCGATACCCTTGTCCAATAAGTTAATTTGCGAAGATATCTCTCATTACGAACATGAAGAGGCAAAATTATCAACAGGAAGAGGCAAAATTATCGGTATGTGAGTTAAATAGTCAATTTAAAATAAGTTAATTTCCTCACAAAAAAGAACACACAAATATTGTATTGTATTTTCCCTTTACAGAGATTTAGGCGCTCTCCCCCTACAGGGAAAAATTTGAACCATATTAATATAGTTACACTTGTTTTCGTATAGATGTCATTTTCAGTGGTCCATGGTCAGCGTTCCGCCTCATACTGACATCTAGGAAACCAAGGTAGTACTAAGACGGGAAAATTAGGTAAAATTTGCTTAGAGGCTTTTTCATTCAGGCTTAAGGATTTTTTACGAGGCTGAAAATCTTCAGACTCGGGACCCACGGCTTAAAGTCCCTCCCGGAGGACTTGCTCCTTTTTTTTTGTCTTAAAAAATCCATCGGCCCCGGCCGGGTTTGAACCCGCGACCCTCGGGACCAGAGGCAAGGAGCATAACCACTAGTCCACCGCGGCTGATAAATATACCAATCGAAATATATAGTACTGAACACACATGAGGACCCTAAAAGCAATTTTACCTTAAATATGGAAGAGTTTATAAAATAAGAATGTAAGTAAAAATAAATATAACCTATGTTTCATCAAGTAAGAAGATAAATTATATTTGTTAGGAACATACCCTTGACTAAAGCAAGTCCTATAATCTGCCCTATCCTCCCCACTACGTTTAATCCAAGCAAGAAGTTCGTATTTTAAGTTAATAATTACCCGCAATAATCGTGATGCGAAGTACCTAGCGCTTGAGACGAGAAACAGAAGATATTGAGTACGCTTACTTTTTTATCATCCTTCAATAAACCATGGCTTATGAATATTTCTGAAGCAAATCATTTTGTCTACCAGCTTCTAGAAACTTATGATATGTTATGGAAATTGCTGTTTTAATTAGAGACTAATACACAAAGCAGTAATTGTATAACTTGTTTTATTTCACAAAAGAATGGTTTCCAAAATTTTAAATTGTTCTATAAAACTTACTAATTAAATTAAGGTAATTAATGCAGTAAGTTTTCATAACTTATTATAATAAATGTTTCCACAAAGGCTCTAGGCTTATAAATACTCCTTAGCTCATGGTATATTGAAGGATGATAAAAAAAGGGCTCAATATATATTGCTCTAGTCTCAAAAGCTACCTGCTTTGATTCCATGATTGTTGAGCTATTATATACTTTGAAAACAATATGATCGCCTAACATTCTTGTTGGATGTCACTACTTTATACAAACATACAAAACAAACTCACTGGCTCTATCGAACCCGTAGGTTCATGGCCGTATGGACATAAGCTATCCATATATTCCTATCCCGAGCTAACGTCTTCCAATCATCCCCTGTATAATCTACTTCCTCAAATAATGGATGTTATTCTCCCACCTCATTCTTGGTCTACCAACTGGGCGTTTGCCCTCTGGTTTTCCTACCAGAAGCTTCCATGCACATCTTTCATCGCCCATACGTGCCAAATGTCCTGCCCATCGCAGCCTACGAGACTTAAATGTTCTTATTATATCTGGTGTCAACCGCTGTGTTCTCGAGGTATCATGCTGCCTTATCACGCAGCAGACCCGGGTTCGATTCCTAGTGGGACAGGCTCTTGGGTGAGGTTTTTTTGGGTTATTTCCTCACCTTTACGACAAATATCAGGTAGCTTAGGGCCCAACGGTCCCCGAAAATCATCCGGCATTCATCATAATCCTTATCATCATCATCCCTCACCGGTGTGAAAGCAACGGGAAGCTACCACACCTATAATTCCTTAGTAAAGCTGCAAAGCATAGCATGAAAATGCTGTAATTGCAGAAAGACCTGCCCTCCGGCAGAATTACTATAGAATAGAATTATATCAGGCTTCATATACATATCATGCAACTCACTATTATGGTATTTTTCCTTTCTCCATTTACATGTCTGTTCATCTCTTTTTGGCCCAAAAAATATTCATAGAACTCTGTTCTCAAAGACGCGGAAGCGGCGGGGCGCAGCGGCAGGCGGGGGCAGGGGGCGGGCGGGAGGGAGGGAAGGGCGGGCTGGAGGGAAGGAGGGCGGGCGGGAGGGAGGGCGGGCGGGAGGGAGGTGGGCGGGAGGGAAGAAGGGAGGGAGGGAGGGAAGGAGGGAGGGAGGGAAGGAGGGAAGGAGGGAGGGAGGAAGGAGGAGGGTGGGGTACAGGAGGGAAGGAGGGAGGGAGGGAAGGAGGGAGGGGGGAAGGAGGGAGGGAGGGCAGGAGGGATGGAATGGAAGGAGGGAGAGGAAGGTAGGGAGGGGAGGCGAAGGAGGGAGGCGGGAGGGAGGGATGGCGGAAAGGAGGGAGGGAGGGAAGGAGGGAGGAGGGAAGGAGGACGGGGAGGGAAGGAGGGCGGGCGGGAAGAGGGACGGGAGGGCAGAGGGAGGGAGGGCAGGAGGAGGGAGGGAGGGGGAGGAGGCAGGAGGGAGGAGGGAGGGGAGGGAGGGAGGGAGGGAGGGAGGGAGGGAGGGAGGTAGGGCGGGACGGGAAGGGAGGGAGGGAGGCGGGCGGGAGGGCGGAGGGAGGGAGGGCGGGCGGGAGGGAGGGAGGGCGGGCGGGCGGGAGGGCGGGCGGGCGGGCGGGAGGGAGGGGAGGGAGGCGGGGAGGGAGGGAGGGAGGGCGGGAGGGAGGGAGGGAGGGAGGGAGGGAGGGAGGAGGGGAGGGCGGGAGGGAGGGAGGGAGGGAGGGAGGGAGGTGATGGAGGGAGGGGCGGGAGGGAGGGAGGAGGGAGGTGCGGGTGGGCGGGAGGCGGAGGGAGGGAGGGAGGGAGGGAGGGGGGCAGGGAGGAGGGGAGGGGAGGGAGGGAGGGAGGGGAGGGAGGGGGGGAGAGGGGGCGGGAAGGAGGGAGGGAGGGAGGGAGGGAGGCAGGGAGGAGGGAGGAAGGAGGGAGGTAGGAAGGGAGGGAGGGAGGAAGGGAGGGAGGGAGGGAGGGAGGGAGGGGGAGGGAGGGAGGGAGGGAGGGAGGGAGGGCGGGAGGGAGGGAGGGAAGGAGGGAGGGAGGGAGGAGGGAGGGAGGGAAGGAGGGAGGGAGGGAAGGAGGGGGGGGAAAAGAGGGAGGGAGGGAAGGAGGGAGGGAGGGAAGGAGGGAGGGAGGGAAGGAGGGAGGGAGGGAAGGAGGGAGGGAGGGAAGGAGGGAGGGAGGGAAGGAGGGAGGGAGGGAAGGAGGGAGGAGGAGGGAAGGAGGGATGGAGGGAAGGAAGGAGGGAGGGAAGGAGGGAGGGAGGGAAGGAGGGCGGGAGGGAAGGAGGGCGGGAGGGAAGGAGGGAGGGAGGGAAGGAGGGAGGGATGGGAAGGAGGGAGGGAGGGAAGGAGGGAGGGAGGGAAGGAGGGAGGGAGGGAGGGAGGGAGGGAAGGAGGGAGGGAGGGGAAGGAGGGAGGGAGGGAAGAGGGGAGGAGGGAAGGAGGGAGGAGGGAGGAGGGAGGGAGGGAGGAGGGAGGGAGGGAAGGAGGGAGGGAGGGAAGGAGGGAGGGAGGAAGGAGGGAGGGAGGGAAGGAGGGAGGGAGGGAAGGAGAGGAGGGAGGGAGGGAGGGAGGGAGGGCAG